>CM076685.1:8559508-9302008 GCA_038501925.1 Xenopus petersii
AATGCTGAATCAGAGCAACATAAAGCTCCTTTCCACTGGCAGGAGGGCAAGCAGAATGCTCATTAGCCCAGCGGCCGAGTGGGAAGCCATTGAATTGGCTATATTATGGGTACTGCTGCTTGGTTGATATCACCATGGCAACTCACTGGATTGGCAAGGAGCTCTCATTCCTAAAACAGTTGAACGGCAACACAAGACAAGTCCCAGGCTGAATGCACAAAGGGAAAGTGGTGCCCCAAGAGAAGATTGTCTGTGAAAATGTTTGGAATGTGGAACAGAGGGGCAAATTCACTAAGATGCGAAGTTGCGACAGGCGCAACTTCGCCAAACTTCGCCAGGCGTATTTTCGCCAGCGCTCCACAAATTCACTAAAATCTGAAGTTGCGCACAGGGGTAGCGTTAGTTTGCGAAGTTGCGCTAGCGTTAATTCGCCAAGTGAAGCGAAGTTTCGCTAGCGATGGTTAATTTGCATACGGTGCGAAATTCAAATTTCAATGGAGGAACACGTATCTGCACTACAAATGCCTAGAAAACCTTCAAATCAGCAAATATAAATCTTATTTTGCCCTACACATGTGCCCACTGTCTAGGTAAGTTGCCATGAGTCAGGAAATGTAGGGGGGAAGGAGGGGAGACCCAAAAAATTTTTCGATCTTTTTCAGCCTATCACCCATCATGTAGAAAATACGCCAGCGTTTTTTGGGACTTAGAAAAAATTTTGACTTTTTTGGAAACAATCCCTATCTACTCTATTGCGCTTCGCCAGGTCTGAGGTGGCGAAGGAAGTCTAGCGTAAAAGGTAGCGTTCAGTACTTACCTGCGCAAGTTAGTGAATTTGCGTAGTTACATCGCTAGCGAAAATTCGCCTGGCGTAAGTGTGCGAAGTAACACTAGCGAATTTACGCCAGCGTTCGTTAGTGAATTTGCGAAGTACCGAAAATGCCAAACGCTAGCGAATTGACGCTAGCGTTCGGTGCTTCGGCTTTTAGTGAATTTGCGCCAGAGTCGTCAGAAACTGGAAACAGAATTTCCTTTTCGTTCCATAGGAAAGGTGGATAGGATGCTCTTACCCTCCCAGGGAAGAAAAAAAATTGGCAAATTGGGCAGGATCGCCCCTGTACAGAGAATTTGTTTTTTGGGTCAGTGACCCCCATTTAAAAATTGGAAAAACAAAATGTAGGCCAATTGAAAAATTACTTAGAATTAGCCATTCTATAACCTATTAAATGTTAATTTAAAGGTGAACCACCCTTTTATCTCATCCAATAATTAATGCAGTTATTTTGGGGAATGCATTGTGGGTAAAAAGAGACCAGGGTGGTTATACTGATTTATTACATTAAATTGCTCCCACAGGATTCTCCTCAATTGTAATGTGTTTAGAGTGCAATAACACTGGAATTCTGGGGAAAATACTGCATTGTGGGTGAAAGAAAACATAGAAACCCACATTGATTTAATAGCAGTACAGATATGGAATATGTTATCCAGAAAGCTCTGAATTACGGAAAGGCCGTCTCCCATAGACTCCATGTTATCCAAAGAATCTTAATGTAAACAAATGATTTCCTTTCTCTGTAATAATAAAACAGTCGCTTGTACTTGATCCCAACTAAGATATAATTAATCCTTATTGGAAGCAAAAACAGCCTATTGGGTTTATTTAGGGGCAGATACTTCAATATTCGACCATCGAATTAAAATACTTTGAATTCGAATTTGGGTATTCTGCGGTCAAAGTAAAATCGTTCGATCGAACTATTAAATCCTTCTAATCGAACAATTAAATCCTTCGAATCGAATGATTAAATCCTTTGAATCAAACGATTTGAACGATTTTATCGTACGATCGAACGATTTTACTTCGACTTCCAAAAACGTAGTAAAATGCTGTAGAAGGTCCCCATAGGTTAACATAGCACTTCGGCAGGTTTAATTTGGCGAAGTATTGAAGTCGAAGTTTTTTTTAAAGCGCCACTACTTCGAATTGAATTCAAAGTAAATTGAAGAAAGTAAATTGAAGTCGTAGTATCCTATTCGATGGTCGAAGTATCCAAAAAATTACTTTGAATTTTTTTACTTCGAAAATTCCCTCGAATTCACTTCGACCCTTGATAAATCTGCCTCTTTGTGTTTACATGATTTTCTAGTAGATTTAAAGGGCACCAATCATGACCAAAATCATTCATTAAATACACTATGTGAAAGTTCAAGAAATCCGATTTTTAAAACAGTTAGAATTGTTTGTATAATGTAAATGATCAGCTCACTATTCCTTCTGCAAGATCTCCCCTATCTCCACTGCAGTTCTAGCTGAGGCAGCCATCTTGGATTTCACTGGCTCCTCCTACCTATATCTTCCCAGCCAACTGTAGCTCTGAAATCTCGCACATGCTCAGTTCAAATTCCTTGTTTGCTTATCAACCCTTCTAAGCTATTTTCAAATCAGCCAAACCTGTGTGTTAGCTGCTGTACAGTAGTGCTGCCCCCTGCTGGAAGTTAGCAGGTAGCAGCACTTCTAGTGGATACTTCTAGTGGAGGAGTTTACTAAAACAAGGCATTCTGGGTAGAATACTCAAAGCAGTGTTACAATCTGAGCATGCTCCTGAAATTTGCACATTAGAGTCTCTGTTAGAGTCTCAATATGGCCTCCCTCAGTGAAAGAACCCATTTGACAAAGTAAGGGATTTTTTTAAAACCTGCAGTTTTTTCAAAAAACTATATATGTAGTTTGATTAAACGTGTTTAGCTTGTTCTGGTCAGATTGTTACTATGTGTTTGATTTTGGCTGGGATAGGTGACCTTTAAAGTTTTAAAAAAACCATTGCGTTTTTTCATATTTTAAAGCAAAAATTCACCCTTTAGTAAATCTGCTTCACTGCCTTGAGACCTTTATAGACAGATGTTTGCATTTCCATAGAAAAAGGGATAAAAAGTACTGTAGTTTTGGGGAGGATTGAGAATTCTCTACTTTACTCCCAAACAGTATAGTAACGAATTGCGCTAACATGAAGAAATGTTTCCTGCTACTTTACTTCCTTTCTGGTAAAGCACAACAGTCCTATTTTGCGTTATGGCAATAATTATTGGTCCAGACATATTGTTAATTAAAGGATGCAAAGATCTCCCTCCAGGAATACAAATTTATATCCATGTGGATCAAGAGGTGACTGTATTTTCTAGCTTGTCCCTAATGGTGCTGTCTGCTGTGCTCTGCATTTTGGGTAGGCCACGTAAATTCGATAGCAAAAATTAGCCAGCATCAAAAAAAATGGATGCCGGTGCATTTTCGCTGGCGAATGTGCGCCGTTTCGTGAATTTTTTCGCCGTTTCACGAATTTCGTGGGAAATTCGTGATTTTATTCTTTCACTGTCAAAATGAAATCAGCCGCTTTTGCTATTGTGTCTCAGTTTCCCTGAATGTTATTGTCCAACACACCAGGGATTGGGAGTGCACATTCCTACATGTATTTATACAACTGGCTTTCCCAGGGGACAGCCTTGTGTCCTCAACATTATCTTTACCCTCAGTCCTCAACAGGCAGCCTGTTGCTTTATAGTTGTTGCAAAACCACATTTCCCAGCAGCCTTTGTGAGCAGATGTTAATATCTGAATGACACCCAGCGAAATGCTAAGGAGCCTCACTGCCCTCCTGTAACTAAACTTCTGCTTCTATTACCTTAGACCAGACCCAGGGGGCTACAACTTTTGTCAATAATTATTGACCTAAATGTGCAATAAATGGAGCAAAAATCTATATTATTATTTAAGCCAAGTGCAATGCAATCCAGCATAGGTTACACAGAGAAATGCCAAGGGATTCTGCTTTATGGCAAAACTATCAATGACCCGGAGTCACTGCCAATGTCAGATAAGTGTGGCCTTGGGTAAGTTACCATGCCCCAGATTTAGTCTGAATGATTATAGGGGAGTGCATGGGGTCCTGCATTCAATTAGAAACCCCATATATAAGAAAGGGGACAGATTAAATGAGAGAATGAGCAGGGCTAAGTGATGTCATCAGTTGCAGTCAGTGCTTAGTGATGTCATCTGTTACATTCGTCACTTCATGATGTCATCTTTTACAGTCACATGATTTAAAAAACAGTTAAAGGGGTGGTTCACCTGTAAGTTAACTTCTAGTAAGGCCTATCCAAAGCAATTTTTCAATTGGTTTTCATTATTTAGTTACAATTTTTATAGTTTTTTTTTTAATGATTAGCCTTCTTCTTCTGATTCTTTCCAGATTTCACTGACCCCCATCTGAAAACGAATGCTACAAATGTATCGCTATTGCTGCTTTCTATTACCTGTCTTTATAGTCCTGCTATTCATATTCCAGTCTCTTGTTTAAATCAATGTATGGTTGCTAGGGAGATTTCAACCCTGGTCACCATATGCTCAAACTGCAAACTGGAGAGCTGCTGAATAAAAAGCTAAATTACTCAAAAAAAAACACAAATCATAAAAATTGATAATCAAATGTAACATCACCCTCTACATCATACTAATAGTTAATTTAAAGGTGAACGATCCCTTTAAATGATTTCATCCTCCTATCCTGTCACTTCTAGACAATAACATGGGAAATACTAAAAGATACAATGGGGGTTATTTGCCGAGACCCTGGATGAAAGTGTAAGACAAGTGCTGTGGACAAACTCGTAGGCCTGGATCATTACCATTATAGGGCTGCTGCACAATTGGTCATGGACAGTAAGTTGCCGATATAAAATACAGCATTTTTAGCCATATTCTTGTTTAGGCTTTACAGTGGTGGGCAAAAAGGTAGGGTACAACGCAGGCTACTTCTGCCCCTGACTTACCTCCCAACTGTCCCGTTTTCAGAGGGACAGTCCCTCTTTTGACAACTCAACCCACAGTCCCTTGTTTGTACTGGAAAGTCACGTTTTTCTCTGAACAGCCAGAAAAAAAACAAAGTTTGGGAGGTATGCCCCGATTGCTCCCCATTTGTAAACCACCCTGTATTAGAGACATGTGCCTAGTGTCCCCCCCATCATTGAGGCCAAGACATGTGTCTTTTTTACCGACCCCTAGTTCCAGCCCTGAGACTACAATCCTCTCTGAAATATACAGACATCTTTATAACATTGCAACATTTGTAAAGAGACCTTCAGGCGATACATCCTTCTGTTGCCGAAAATTAGATCCTTAAATCATAGCAGAATGTATATCTGAGAAGTTTATTAAAAAAAAAAAAAGGCAAAGAGGAACTACATTACCCATGAGGCACTGCATAACAACTCCGGGAAGTTGTCCATAAAAGAAGTCATTATCTGTAATGGAAATAATTCTGTAATATTTAGCCTGCTTGTTTGGGGAACATTCTATGACATCTTGTGAAAGTTGTGTTAGCTAATAGATAATGTAACGAAGAATGATTGACTGGGAGGTGACAGTATCTGTTTAAGCTGAAACACACAGTAAGGGGCCGATTCAAGAAATTCGAGTGAAGGGTTTGAATAAAAAAAAATTCGAATTTCGAAGTTTTTTTGGGCTACTTTGACCATCGAATGGGCTACTTCGACCTTTGACTACGACCTTCGACTTCGAATCGAATGATTCGAACTAAAAATTGTTCGACTATTCGACCATTCGATAGTCGAAGTACTGTCCCTTTAAGAAAAACTTCGACCCCCTACTTCGGCAGCTAAAAGCTACCGAAGTCAATGTTAGCCTATGGGGAAGGTCCCCATAGGCTTGCCTGTGATTTTTTGATCGAAGGATTTTCGCTCGATCGTTGGATTAAAATCCTTCGAATCGTTCGATTCGAAGGATTTAATCGTTCGATCGAATGAATAATCCTTCGATAGATCGATCGAATTTCCTGCGCTAAATCCTTCGAATTCGATATTCGAATTCGAAGGATTTCAATTCTTAGTCGAATATCAAGGGTTAATTAACCCTCGATATTCGACCCTTGGTAAATCTGCCCCTTAAAGTAACATAGTAACATAGTAAGTAAGGTTGAAAAAAGACACATGTCCATCGAGTTCAACCTATTTTTTTTTATTAACTACCTATCTGCCAGTTGATCCAGAGGAAGGCAAAAAACCCATCTGAAGCCTCTCCAATTTGCCTCAGAGGGGGAAAAATTCCTTCCTGACTCCAAAATGACAATGGGACCAGTCCCTGGATCAACTTGTACTATGAGCTATCTCCCATATCCCTGTATTCCCTCACTTGCTAAACACCATCCAACCCCTTCTTATACCTATCTAATGTATCAGCCTGTACCACTGATTCAGGGAGACAATTCCACAAGTGTTAAAGGACAGGTAAAGCCTACATATTCCTACCATGTATATATAAGTTGGGAATATCTTCCCCACCCAAGCCACATCATTTGTAGTGATGGGCGAATTTGGGGCGTGTTGCTGAAAAATTCACGAATTTCCCACGAAATTCGTGAAATGGCGAAAAAATTCACGAAACGGCGCACATTCGCCAGCGAAAATGCACCGGCATCCATTTTTTTTGATGCTGGCTAAATTTTGCTATCGAATTTACGTGGCAGTTTCGCGAAGTTATTCGACAGCGACAAATTCCATGAATTCGCAGTTTGTACTGCATATACCCCTCCATTTGCCAGCGCCATCACATTTTCCTAAAACAAATAGCAGTTTTCCAATTTCCACTTTGACACATCATCAGTGCATTTATATCTGCAGACAGCACATATGCGATGTAAAGTTCATGCAATTTAAGAATGCAAGCTTACACAGGCAAAATGTATTATGATGAAAAGTCCTGATTTGAGCTGTAATGGTTGAACTGTAATGGTTACTCTGTGCTCAGGAGAGGAGGTTAGGATTTAAAAATAGGTGCAGACAACTAGAGCAGAGTTTCTATGGGAAACAGCAATGCTAACTCTTCATGGGCTGCTAGACTGGAGGGTGTCTTTATTAAAGGATAAATAAACCTTAAGAAAAGTGAATGTAAAACTGATGACAGGGGTATCCGAAGCACTTTTGTCATTTATATTCACTGTTTATTTTTTTTTAATTCCAAGATATTAATGGATACTTGTATTGTTAATATGAATGGATTTTGTCCCAACAGCACCACCTGCTGGTCATTGTTGGCTCATGAGCATGCTCAGTTCTTCTCAACTCAGATTAAATGATAATGTAAACCTTTAAAATAAGTGAATGTAAAACTGATGATGGGGCTATTCTAAGCACTTTTTAAATTTTTTAATTTACATTAAAATTTGCTTTTTATTCCAAGTTCTTAAGGGATATATGTACTGTTAATATGAATGAATTTTGTTACAACAGCGCCACCAGCTGGTCAGTTTCCCACCAGTCTGACCACCAAGTAGTCAAGGAAGTTGTCAGGAGAAAGAAAGAGGTTGCTGTGATGAAGAACATCATTTTCAAGGTTTAATTATCCTTTAATCTGAGTTGAGAAGAACTGAGCATGCTCATGAGCCGACAGCCAAAGGATATTCCTGAGGGAGGGAGCCGAGTGGGTTAGAGGAGGGGAAGGAATCCTAAGTGATTCTGCGGATGCTGCAGCCTTACTATTAACCTTTGAACAACCAGAGTGGCAGGTATGTAGAGATTTCAAAGAGGCTCCTCGGTGATTCAATTTTTGTGTAGGGGGTTTACATGTCCTTTACAAACCGGAAGGGCTTCCTTGTAATCCATATAGGCCCAAGGTTATTACAGTCATAATACTGTGGATATAGATATATATAGAGACAGGCCATAAGTAGACAGATAGAATATAGGTACAGACAGGAACACTAATGCCCTATGTATGGTGTAATTCTGCTCCTACTTTACCCCTAGTTCTGCACTGCCCAGTTCATCCAGTTCACCCAGTTCATCTCTGTTATCAGAAGAGCTTGAGTGACAGGTTTCTTGGGCTTAGTAGGGACTTACTCCACCTGCCATGATAATGCAGGATTTAATTCTATCCCCGCCCAGCTGTCAGAGAGGCAGCCGCTGTGACACTGACATTTGATCTCGGATTGCTGCATTGTCGCAACCCTGGAAAAAATCGCCTCCCCGAAGCTGCGTCTTTCCGCTGCTGCTGCTGATTTTTCACCACATTCTCCCCATGGAAACAACGTGTGTGCAGCTGCCTGAGCTCACTGGGGACTGATCTGCCTGTGTGTGATAGTGAGAGAGACAGGCTCCTCCAGTGCAGGCTGAACTATTACATAACAGGGGGGTCGCTCCCCTCCTCCAACCCCCCAGCCTGCAGCACTCTATATGAATGAGGAGATCTGGGAAGCGCACGAGGAATCTGCTCACGTTTCTGGACTTGATTTTTTTCTACTACCTTGCCCTTTAAATCGCCCAGATCAGCCCGTGCGTGTGACGCTGCCAGCAGCCCATAGTAGAGATCTGCCTGGACTCCCCCAGCTCCTCCTCCTCTTCCAGCCAGACCCAGGCACTGCAAGGCACCTCTGAGACTCTACCAAGGGAGAAAAGGGGGGAGACTGTGCCAAACAAGGGGAGATATAACCAGGGGAAAGAGGAGACTGCCAAGGAGGGGAGTGGCAAGGACAATAGTAAAGGGGTGACAGCGGGGGAAGACTAGGCAAAAGGAGGTGTCACACACACATACAAGGAGCAGGGGGAGCCAGTGTGAAGGCTGAAGGGAGAGGCACAACCAAGTAGGAGACTCAGGCAAGACTTGAGACACAGCTGAGGCTTTTCCCATCCACAAGGAACATAGAGATGGAGGTCCCACGCCTGAGTCAGCACATGAGCACCCCGAATAGTCCCTGCGAGGAAATGATCAAGAACCTCAGCCTGGAGAATATTCAGCTGTGTGAGAGGGACGGTAAGCAGCTCCCCTTATTCCTAATATCTCTAATATCTAATATCTCTAATAAGCCTCAATGTCAATCCCCTTCCCAAGACCCACACCCCAGCCCCTCCATTGTTACCTTGCCTGGTGCCCATAGCACATCCAGCAGCTCCATGTCAGCTCCCTGTTATCTCCATGTCAGCTCCATGATATCTCCATGTTATCTCCATGTCAGCTCCATGATATCTCCATGTCAGCTCCTAGTTATCTCAATGTCAGCTCCATGATATCTCCATGTCAGCTCCATGTTATCTCCATGTCAGCTCCATGTCAGCTCACAGTCAGCTCCCTGTTATCTCCATGTCAGCTCCATGATATCTCCATGTCAGCTCCCTGTTATTTCCATGTCAGCTCCATGTTATTTCCATGTCAGCTCCATGTTATCTCCATGTGAGCTCCATGTTATTTCCATGTCAGCTCCCAGTCAGCTTCCTATCAGGAACAAAGCAGCTCCAGAGGGGCCCCTGCCTGCCATTGATTTCATTTCATCCCTTTCCCCAGGCTCCCACTGAGAATGATTTACATTGCAGCATTTTATTTCATTTATTCATACATTTCACACAGCGCAGGGCTCCCAGGCATTTCTCCCTTATGGCACAACTTCTCTCTTTGCGCAGCGCCGGCTCACGCTTAGGAACCGCTCTATGAAACGCCTGCTGCGCAAATCTACACATTAATGTGCCATCTGCTTCGTGTGTCTTTTATAAAACCCAGAGTGGGAATTGATCGTATCTCTAAGCGTGTGGAGGGGGGAAAAAGTCTGGGTAATTGGTGATATCAAGGGGGTCTTGCGATGGGGGAAGGGAGAATAGGTGAGCGGTAAATGCGGTTTCAGCACCACGGACAGATGCGCCTGCTGGATCCAAGCGCTGCGTTTGGGAGCTGAACTGAGAGCGGCAGGAGGGGCTCAGCTAATGCAATAGTATGTTCCAGAACTATAGTTATAGGATTGTGCCTGGCCTCGCACGTGCTGTCTAGTAAATGTGCAGATTACTTGTGACTATTATTATTATTATTAATTATGATGATTATTAATATTTTTTATTACTGGTATTATTAGTATTATTGTATTATTATTGGCACATCAGCTGCCACTTTCCAGTATCCATAGGAGAAACTGTCAGCTGGAAAATGAATGATTTCAGTAGGTTCTTTCAGTCTCTTCCAGGGAGTGTGCCCACCTGCAGCCCCACAGTTACTCCATCTAAAAGGCAGCTGAATGCTAAGGCTGGTGTGTGTGTGTGTGGGGGGGGGTTGCTGGAGGGCTCCTTATATCTCATAGCTGTAAAGGGACAATTTATATTATGAATCTTAAATCTTGGCCAAGATGCAGCCCTCCCTCTGCTTCAACGGCAACTCCCTGCCTCCTTTTGGAGGGGTTGTAGATGTAGTTTAAAAACAGAGAAAGAGAGAGAGAACCATAGACTGGACACTGCTGGCCCTTGCGCATTATTTCTGATGCAATGTCTACATGGCGGCTAAAACTGACACTTTGGGATTGTTCTTCAATGCAGTTAGTTTTTTTTTCCTGCAACCCTTCGCTCACCGTGACCCTGCGCCACCCAAAGGGTTAACTTTCCAGCATTTTACTGTGGATGTATCTAATAATACCTTTGTATAATTAACTGTATCTAATACATCTGTATAATTAACTGCACCACAGTTCCTCCTTTTAAAGGGTAAAAGACCACAAGAAGGCATTTTGCATATAGAAAAATGAAAATGAAATTCCACATTTTTGGCACGGTTGTTGTCTGGATTATGGCAGCAATGATTGTGTTGTGCGTAACATATAGTGGCAGCGCATGAGAAAACCATTTATTTTCTGTCAGTGTTATTTAGCCACTCACGCTGCAAATGTATTGAGGAATTAGCAGATAAAAGAATGGAGATGCGTGTATTCATAGTATTGGCTCTATCTATCTATCTATCTATCTATCTATCTATCTATCTATCTATCTATCTATCTATCTATCTATCTATCTATCATCTATCTATCTGTCTATCTATCTATCATCTATCTGTCTGTCTGTCTGTCTGTTTGTCTGTATGTCTGCCTGTCTATCTGTCTGTCTATCATCTATCATCTATCATCTGTCTGTCTATCATCTATCTATTATCTATCTATCTATCTATCTATCTATCTATCTATCTATCTATCTATCTATCTATCTATCTATCTATTATCTATCTATCTATCTATCTATCTATCTATCTATCTATCTATCTATCTATCTATCTATCTATCTATCTATCATCTATCTATCTATCTATCTATCTATCTATCTATCTATCATCTATCTATCTATCTATCTATCTATCTATCTATCTATCTATCTATCATCTATCTATCTATCTATCTATCTATCTATCTATCTATCTATCTATCTATCTATCTATCTATCTATCTATCTATCGATCTATGATATCTATCTATCTATCATCTATCTATCTATCTATCTATCTATCTATCTATCTATCTATCTATCTATCATCTATCTATCTATCTATCTATCTATCTATCTATCTATCTATCATCTATCTATCTATCTATCTATCTATCTATCATCTATCTATTATCTATCTATCTATCTATCTATCTATCTATCTATCTATCTATCTATCATCTATCTATCTATCTATCTATCTATCTATCTATCTATCTATCTATCTATCATCTATCTATCTATCTATCTATCATCGATCTACGATATCTATCTATCTATCCAACTATCTATCTATCTATCTATCTATCTATCTATCTATCTATCTATCTATCATCTATCTATCTATCTATCTATCTATCATCTATCTATCTATCTATCTATCATCGATCTACGATATCTATCTATCTATCCAACTATCTATCTATCTATCTATCTATCTATCTATCTATCTATCTATCTATCTATCTATCTATCATCTATCTATTATCTATCTATCTATCTATCTATCTATCTATCTATCATCTATCTATCTATCTATCTATCTATCTATCTATCTATCTATCTATCTATCTATCTATCTATCTAATCTATCTATCTATCTATCTATCTATCTATCTATCTATCTATCTATCTATCTATCTATCTATCTATCTATCTATCTATCTATCTATCTATCTATCTATCTATCTATCGATCTATGATATCTATCTATCTATCTATCTATCTAATATCTATCTATCTATCTATCTATCTATCTATCTATCTATCTATCTATCTATCTATCTATCTATCTATCTATCTATCTATCTATCATCGATCTACGATATCTATCTATCTATCTATCTATCTATCTATCTATCTATCTATCTATCTATCTATCTATCTATCTATCATCGATCTACGATATCTATCTATCTATCCAACTATCTATCTATCTATCTATCTATCTATCTATCTATCTATCTATCTATCTATCTATCTATCTATCTATCTATCTATCTATCTATCTATCTATCTATCTATCTAATATCTATCTATCTCTGTATTATCTGCAATATGGAAAGGGTCCCTTGGGAATTGCAAGCAGACAAAGGGGCCCCATCATAAGGAGGCAAATCTACTATAATCAGGGCTACTCAAACCCTATAATAGTGTTTGAGCTGTAAACCACATAAGTGTTGTTGAACTACTTTTTTCAACAGGCATGATTGCCATAGGATGATGGGAGTGGCAGATCAGTAACAGTTTGGCAGCTACCGGGCAACAGGTTGAACAGGAGCAGAGTAATAAATAAGACATTAGAAAAACACTGAAAGACCCAAGATTTGGTTCAGGATCCAAATGAATCCCATCAGACCTTAAGGCTAATTAAAATGAGTGTTTTTAATGTTCATTCCAGCAGCACTGCATTGTTGTGCACCCTGAATGGAGCGTGGCAAATCCAGTTGAAATACTGCGCTTGCACCTTATATTATATATATAGGAACAATATTTGTACTGCATGTGCCATCCATCCATATAGAGCAAAGGGCTTCCATTGGGCCCACTTTCAAGGTGAATCTGAAGGCAGCACACACATATGGGGTTATGTAATAAAAATATGTCACCTATCAATCAGCGGGTACTATTTATTGGTCACCTGGTTAAAAGCGATAATCTTATTGTTGCTATGGGTTACTGCATCCGGGCAAACTTTGTGCCTTTTATTGCATATGGAGTGCTCATAGGTGTGTAACCAACACAGATAGGGGCAAATTTACTTAAGGTCGGAAATCGAGTGTTAATTAACCCTCGATATTCGACTGTCGAAGTTAAATCCTTCGACTTCGAAGTCGAAGGATTTACCGCAATTCGTTCGATCAAATGATCAAACTAAAAATTGTTCGATCGAACGATTAAATCCTTCGAATCGATTTTAATCCATCGATCGAACAATTTTTGTTCGACCAAAAAATACTTCGAAAGCCTATGGGGACCTTCCCCATAGACTAACATTGACTTCGGTAGCTTTTAGGTGGCGAACTAGGGGGTCGAAATTTTTTCTTAAAGAGACAGTACTTCGATTATCGAATGGTCGAATAGTCGAACGATTTTTAGTTTGAATCGTTTGATTCGAAGTCGTAGTCGAAGGTCGAAGTAGCCCATTCGATGGTCGAAGTAGCCACTCGAGCTCGAGCTAAGTAAATGGGCTCCCTAGGGTCATATATAATATATAAAGTATAATATAATATGTCCTACACCAAGAATCTTTCATGTCTAAGGGTCTCCTACTAAGTCCAATACTCGCATTTTCATACTCTTGTGAAAAATTTGGTTCTTTTTCCCATAAACCAACTTGCCATATTTATATATTAATCATTCGCCAAATCAATAGATTTTCGTTAAGGCACTCTTCTGTGATACTGCTGCAGAATTACAACCGGTTAAGACAGCAGTTATGAAACATATTGATTTTTCCCTTAACTATGGAGAATGAGTGAGTTTATTTAGCTCACTATAAATACACACTTACAGTCCCCGTTGTTCAAAAAATCTTTTTCCAGTAACTGATGCTTTCATTGCTAACTTCATATCGATTGCTGGTTATAAACGGAGATCAAATGTTTTATGATCAGTTCTGGTGTTTAGTTGCCCGCTGAATACTGGTGAATATTCTTTTTTGTTCCGTGTAAAAAGGTCACTTAAAGAGACTAACCGTGTGCTATTAACCAGTGTAACACGCGGTTTGGGGGGAATAATTGGTTGGGCCTTATTCTGCTGTGCAGTCGGATTCACAATAGATATTTAGTGTCGAGATAGAGATCAATGCTGCGTTCCTTTCCACGAGTACAAAGTGTAGAGTAGATGTTAGTATTCAGAACTGCTGACTCCTGTTAATAAATCGCTAAGTCATAAGCAGGAAGGTGTCTGGACTAAAGTCAGATAATACCAAGGTATATTAAAGTCTCAGACAGCAAGTGCATAAAAAATAATGTATTTCCATTGCAAATGATGAGGATATGAAGAGTTAACAAAGAACATGGAACTCAGGACCTCAGGAGCTTTAAACATATCCTTTTCATTTACAGTAGGGGGTATATTATCCCTTATAATACACAAGCGTTGCTCAGAGTTCCATGTATAACTCGGCCTGCAGCCTTGTGCCTTTATATGGTCACAGAACAACCACTCAGTGACTTCTAATATCCTTATCATTTACAGTAGGGGGTACATTATCCCTTATAATACATGAGTGATACTCAGAGTTCCCTGTATAACTCAGCCTGCAGCCTTGTGCCTTTATATGGTCACAGAACAACCCCTCAGTGACTTCTAATATCCTTATCATTTACAGTAGGGGGTACATTATCCCTTATAATACATGAGTGATACTCAGAGTTCCCTGTATAACCCAACCTGCAGCCTTGTGCCTTTATATGGTCACAGAACAATCACTCAGTGACTTCTAATATCCTTATCATTTACAGTAGGGGGTACATTATCCCTTATAATACATGAGTGATACTCAGAGTTCCCTGTATAACTCAGCCTGCAGCCTTGTGCCTTTATATGGTCACAGAACAACCCCTCAGTGACTTCTAATATCCTTATCATTTACAGTAGGGGGTACATTATCCCTTATAATACATGAGTGATACTCAGAGTTCCCTGTATAACTCAACCTGCAGCCTTGTGCCTTTATATGGTCACAGAGAAACCCCTCCGTGACTTCTAATATCCTTATCATTTACAGTAGGGGGTACATTATTCCTTATAATATATGAGTGATACTCAGAGTTCCCTGTATAACTCAGCCTGCAGCCATGTACCTTTATATGGTCACAGAACAACCCCTCATTGACTTTGAATATTCTTATCATTTACAGTAGGGGGTACATTATCCCTTAAAATACATGAGTGATACTCAGAGTTCCCTGTATAACTCAGCCTGCAGCCTTGTGCCTTTATATATGGTCACAGAACAACCCCTCAGTGACTTCTAATATCCTTATCATTTACAGTAGGGGGTACATTACCCCTTATAATACATGAGTGATACTCAGAGTTCCCTGTATAACTCAGCCTGCAGCCTTGTGCCTTTATATGGTCACAGAACAACCTCTCAGTAATTCTAATATTTTGACTTGAGCACCTCTGGCTTTGTAACCCTACATGTTTCATTATGGTCCTTCTCTGTCTCCATCTCTGTTGCTCTCCCGTCAGCATGGTGCTTACTTCTCCTGCAATGATAATCCATAATAAATAGGGTCAGTTCATACCATAAATATTAAAGATATTTGAATTTCATTGATAACTACACAGACAAGGCTCAAGGGCAAGTTTCCTTACTTAGGTCATTGAACTCCAAGTTGATTTCAGATATAATGGCAGGTGAGGAATGACTTGTCTCTAATAAGAACCGTGTTTATACATTTTCTTTAAAGGGGTGGGTATATCTTTTAGTGACCCCCTCTCCTTCGGAAATGCTACACATATGTAGAAAATAATTAAAAGTGTCGTTGATAATTCAACATGTTCCTTCCATTCTGTTTCTCATTAACTTCCATCATTTCCCGTTCGGAAAATATTGTCATATCAGTAATTTTGTTGAAGGATTTAAACTCTTCCTGAGCAAGAACAGGGATTGTTCCAGCGCCGAAAATTAATTATTCATATTGTTACAGCTTGGTAACAAAATACTAAAAATGTATAAATTGACCCCTTTATATCACTCCCCTGGCAATTGTTCATTTATTAATTAGACATAGGGCATGAAATATTTTTGGGGGAAAGTGTAAAGGCATTTAAGCTTCTTCTGCCTCGTGGAATGAGCCCCCTTTATTCAGTATATGTTACTAACTGCTCTTGACTTTGGTTACTCCACTGGCAGGTTCATAGTGGAGGACTGGGCTTAGAAATTCAAGATGGCGGCTTACATGAAGCTGGAAAGGGATTTTATTTCACAGTTTCTAATTATGAAATTGTGGAGGAAAAAAAGTTCAAGTTTAATGACAAAATTCTTCAGGATAGAAGAACAAGATGATGCTAAATATTGAATAAAACGAAAGAACAAATTAATTCTGCACATTATTTTGGTTTAGGTGGATCATCCTCATGTTTATATCTGAATTCATCCAGGTTTTGTTAAGAGTCTTGGTGGTCGGATTATAGCAAGGGGCAGGTATCATGAAAACTTTCTTTAGGGGTGTTGCAAATAGGGGCCCTCGTGCATAGTGAGGTTCCACAAAGCTGTTTTCTCGATGGGTGGCTAGATGGAGAAATAGAGCAAGATGATGGAGCACTGAATGATGATGAAGTAGAAGAAGATGGCAACAGTAGGGAAGAAAAAGGCAATAATAATTGGGGGCATGTGTATTAAAGGGTTGGTCACAGCCATTTAGTCACTTGTATATGCGTTCTCCTCTAGACGCACTAGGGCTCATTTATGCAAAGTGCAATTTGGAAGCTTTTACCCAGAACACACGTTTCCCTACCATTCTAGCATTGGCATGGAGTTGGCATTGTATCATTTCCCGTTTAAATGATGTCTTGATTCTTTAAGCACAAAAGTCTGTTGCGCCCATTGATGCAGCCCTGAAATTACAAAAAACTTGATGGTGGCAGTAGCTCCAGGGTTCTCCTCTGTCAAAAGGTGCACATGTGAGAGCGAGATTTGGAATAGGAGGTGGGTCAAATGCAATGGCACCAAGCACAACTATAGGGGAGTGTCTTTGGATGCAAGAACCAGTCAGGAAACCCCTATGGATCTTTCTCCATTAGATAAACAGGTTTGCCCAAATATTGTTGATGTTGTTGATGTACAACCTACAGCACCAGTAACAGCCAGTGTTGGAATATTCCAGTTCATGTACAGTAAATAATACCATTCCCCTGTTTTGCCCTGGGTCCTGCTCCTTGAGTGTGTATACTATAAACCCCCATTCCCATTTAGAAGTCACTAAAGTACTTCAATGTTACGGAAAGCCACCCATACACCCATCGAGCTGAGCTGAGCATAGTATCATCATAATAATACATTGTCTGTCTACTTAGAGATTGGTTCAAAGATGATAATCATAACAATGAAATTATTATGAAATTTAAAGGGCGGACATAAAAACTGGCTAAGAACGCATAAAAGCTGCATTTAAATGGTTACATTATGACTATAATAAACGTAATCAGCCGCAGGAATCCTGGGCCACCGTTTCTAATTATGAAGGTTAATAAACAACTGCTTCTCTGTTAATTGTTTTGGTTAAGAACGCAGGAACCCTTTTTTATTGCGCTCATCCAAGCGCAGAAAGTCGTTGCCTTTTGGAGAAGTTTCAGGAGCCGAAAACACATTACAGGGCCCTCAAGCAAATTGTTTTTTAAGGGCCCCAGGAATCTTGTGTATGTATTTTTTCAGTAGGGTTAGATTGGGTTGGGTTAGGAAATCAGTGGCCCTGCTGGTGTTGTTCCACCGCAGTTGTCCATGGTCAGTGGAGAATACTAGGAGATGAGTTTCCTTAATAGCTACATGACCATTGAGGTTGCTAACCTTGCCTTTGCATTTGAGTTTCTCCAACAAAACCCTCACGGGCGAAACGCGTCAGGTGCTTAGCTCAGGTTAGACACAGATTTTGTGTGTTGTGAGATTGGGAAAGGGATTTAAAGGGATCCTGTCATCGGAAAACATGCTTTTTTCAAAACGCATCAGTTAATAGTGCTACTCCAGCAGAATTCTGCACTGAAATCCATTTCTCAAAAGAGTAAACAGATTTTTTTATATTCAATTTTGAAATCTGACATGGGGCTAGACATTTTGTCAATTTTCCAGCTGTCCCTGGTCATGTGACTTGTGCCTGCACTTTAGGAGAGAAATGAGTGTGTCTCAGTGCGACATGGGTTTTTACTATTGAGTGTTGTTCTTAGATCTACCAGGCAGCTGTTATCTTGTGTTAGGGAGCTGCTATCTGGTTACCTTCCCATTGTTCTTTTGTTTGGCTGCTGGGGGGGGGAAAGGGAGGGGGTGATATCACTCCAATTTGCAGTACAGCAGTAAAGAGTGATTGAAGTTTATCAGAGCACAAGTCACATGACTTGGGGCAGCTGGAAAATTGACAATATGTCTAACCCCATGTCAGATTTCAAAATTGAATATAAAAAAATCTTTTTGCTCTTTTGAGAAATGGATTTCAGCGCCAAATTCTGCTGGAGCAGCACTATTAACTGATTCATTTCGAATAAAATGTTTTTTCCCATGACAATATCCCTTTAGGGGTGGTGGTCAGCTTTTCATGGCAAATTTGATGTGATCTGAACTAAGTGAGTAAATGGATGCGTCATAGGAATCATTGCGACGCACGCTAACTAATAGTGAGCACACGGAAACCTTGTTTGGTGACGCCTAGAATTCACAAATAACAGGGATTAGGCCACACAATCATATGAGAGGACATAGTGGTGGGAAACCTGTACTGGCACACCAAACCTGGTTTATTATGCATGATTTGCAACGGTTTCTGATAGATTATATGGCAGTAATACATCCATCTTTTACTCTATAAAAAGATACATAACTGTGCGCCATATCAACATTCTCCCTTGAATCTGTGATCAAGGAATATTTAATTATAGAGGGTTCACAGGTCTCATGTAAGATTGTGGTGGGGCCAGTGTGTTAACTGTTATTCACAGTGAGTATCCCAAGTACTTTATACCAGATCGATACACATCAAGGGGCCGATTCACTAAATTCGAGTGAAGGGTTCGAATTAAAAAAACTTCGAATTTCGAAGTTTTTTTGGGCTACTTCGACCATCGAATGGGCTACTTCGACCTTCGACTACGAAAATCAAACGATTCGAACTAAAAATCGTTCGACTATTCGACCATTCGATAGTCGAAGTACTGTCTCTTTAAGAAAAACTTCAACCCCCTACTTCGGCAGCTAAAAGCTACCGAAGTCAATGTTAGTCTACGGGGAAGGTCCCCATAGGCTTGCCTGGGATTTTTTGATCAAAGGATTTTCCTTCGATCGTTGGATTAAAATCCTTCTAATCGTTCAATTCGAAGGATTTAATTGTTCGATCGAATGAAAAATCCTTCGATCGAACGATCGCAGGATTTGCGCTAAATCGTTCGACTTCGATATTCGAAGTCGAACGATTTTAGTTCCTAGTAGGGTTAATTAACCCTCGATATTCGACCCATAGTGAATCGGCCCCCATATGTTTTTAATTGTTTTTAACATAATCAACTTTGCCCTTGTGAATTATTTTTAACAGAGCTATTAAATGTTACCTTTTGAGCTAAGTCCAGTAATTGCTTTTGTACCAGTGGATTGAGAACTGCCCACTATAGATTTAGCACTTTAAGCACTTTATATTTATTATTCCCTCAATGAAGTTGCACAATTGATGAAATAACCACAAATAGAAGTTTTTTCTCGCACAATTGATGAAATAACCTGAAACAGCAGTTTTTCTTCATCACATGGAATTGGTTTAAGTTACAATTGTATTTGACATAAAAATGAATGAGTAACTGCAGTATTGCTTTCTCCTTATCCACGTATATATCCCTCTTTATTTACAAATGGTGCGACTGTAAGAACGCTTCTGGTAGTTCCTTTCTTTTAGGATTTTTTCAAACTAATTTGTATGGATAGAGTTGTCAGCACATTCATATGAGACTAGACTTATTAATGGCATAGGTGTTTTGATAGGAGTAGGGATGTAGCGAACTGCTGATTTGATGTTCGCGAACGCCGTTCGCGAACACCGGCAAAAAATGCGAACGTTCGCGGACAGTTCGCGAACTTCGAACACCCGCTAAAATCGTTCGATTCGAACGATCGAAGGATTTTAATCATTCGATCGAAGGATTTTCGTTTGATCGAAGGATTTTCATTCGAATCGAACGATCAAAAACCATTCAATCGAATGCTTTTCATTCGATCGAATGCTTACAATCGTTCGAACGAATGGAAATCGTTAGATTTTTAGCGGTCGAAGGATTCGAATGGTCGAACGAATCGAATGCGAACCCAAATTGGCGAACGTCGCGCGACGTTCGCGAACATTCAGCGGACGCGAACGGTCGAAGTTCGCGCGAACAAGTTCGCTACATCCCTAGATAGGAGGTGCGGATACATATTAGGGATGCACCGAATCCACTATTTTGGATTCGGCCGAACCCCTGAATCCTTTGTGAAAGATTCGGCCGAATACCGAACCGAATTCGAACCCTAATTTGCATATGCAAATTAGGGGTGGGAAGGGGGAAAAAAATTAACTTCCTTGTTTTGTGACGAAAAGTCACGTGATTTCCCTCCCCATCCCTAATTTGCATATGCAAATTAGGATTCGGATTCAGTTCGGCCGGCAGAAGGATTCGGCCGAATCCGAATCCTGATGAAAAAGGCCGAATCTTGGCCGAATCCCGAACCGAATCCTGGATTCGGTGCATCCCTAATACATATACACACGTCTATAATTCTCTGAGTAATACTTTCTCAGTACTTATTTCTGACATGACAGTTAGGCAGTTCCAACTGTCAGAGCAATGCTTCTGATCCAACCTGTGGCCTTTTTATGCATTTACTTTACCTCCAGATTGGTAGTTACTTTATGCTTATACGTGTGTTTTGAAGGCCGGACCTCCAGCCATTTTCTAACTTGCACGTCTGAATGACCATGCCAAGTAGGAATGGGAGGGGAGATGCCTAAGTGCCGCCCTTCATCAATACAGCACTGACTAATGGTGCGCAGAGGTCTGCAGTTGAAGGAGAAGGAAAGCTACGGAGGCATTTTATTGGCAATAGATTAGCTGCAATAGTGCAAGCTAGAATGCTATATTTATTCTGTAGAATGTTCTATTATACCTGAGTAAAAAGCTCTAGAAGCTCGCTCTGTTTGTTTAGGATAGCAGCTGCCATATTAGCTTGGTGTGACATCACTTCCTGCCTGAGTCTCTCCCTGTCTCACTCATAGCTCTGGGCTCAGATTACAGCAGAGAAAGGAGGGAGGGAGAGAGGAGCAAACTGAGCATGCTCAAGCCCTAGCCCTGGCGGTTTAAACTGAAGGCAGAAAGTCTGATACAGAAGCCCACGTGTACATAGTAGAAGGAAATAAATGTGGTGTTTCTTTTGACAGAGGACTCAGAGCAGCATTACTTTGAGGGTTTACTGGTATATTTAGGTGGACCTTTCTGATAAAACTTACTTGGTTTTAACATTTCCTTCTCATTTAATGCAAATTTTTTTTTAAATTAGTCTTATTATGCCCACTGCGCTCTGCATTGTACTTGACCCCTTATATCTTCTATTAAAGTCAACGGGTGAATTTCTCCCATTTTACTTCACCAAAAAATTCTCTAAATTTCCTGTGAAATTTGCGAAAACGGCGAAAAATTTGCGTAACTCAAAAATTTACACCTGCGTCAATTTTGACGCCGGCATTAACGTCAATGGGCATCCAAATAGTGTTGACATGTGACGGTTTTGACACTTGTGACTTTTCCGACGCGCAGTCAAAATTTTTTGCCGCCGACGAATTTTCCCTGGAGTTTCTGGAATTTATTCACCAGCGGGGAAACACAATATTCTTTATCTAAATATCTTAGATATTCTACTTGTCTATATCTTAGATTTTGATCAAGGAGACCCCTGGCCCATACATGGTCAATCATCTGCTTGTGTACAGCATAGGGGATCCCTTGACATAAAATCTTCAGCCTGCATTCATCAGTCATCTTCTGTAAAGTGCTGCGTAAATATGTCGGCACTATATATACTGTAACAATGAGGAAATAATTCAATATTCAATTGCTTATCTCAGGCGATGTTACAGCCTGACCAGAAGGGAGTCTGGAGTACTACTCAATAGAATTAGTACTCAATTAGAATTTAGTACTGCTGGAACTAAAATAAATATTGAAAGGTTTATTATTCAGAGACTTTTCCTTTTAATTAAAATGTTTAAATTAAAAAAAAAAAAATAAATGTTTGGGTGTTGCATTCTTGGGCAACAAAGGGTGAAATGAGTCGGGCTATAAATGTTTACAATATGAAAGTGAGTGAACAGACAAAATTGATTCAATTCTGCGTCATCCTTATCGGCAAGTGCATAGTTCATTCACATCAACTGCTGCCTGTTTATCTCATGTTTACAGCAGTGTTATTGCTGGAACTTTGCCCCATATTGACACATACAGCCCTTTCCCCCCCTCCCTGTACCCCAAGATTCCGGAGGATCGAAGGTCCTGGAATTTACTGCTTGTTTGCCAGAGGGTCAGGGAAAATGAAACTGAAGTGTGTGTGGGGTGATACGGGAGAAAGGAGGAATTGCTGTGAGAAACACCAGGGCAGCCGTTATATTTCTATTAAAGGAAAACTATACCCCCCAAACAATGTAGGTCTCTATTAAAAGATACTGAGTAAAACAGCTCATGTGTAAAACCCTAAATGAACCATTCTCATAATAATATACTTTTTTAGTAGTATGTGCCATTGGGTAATCATAAATAGAAAATTACCATTTTAAAAAATAAGGGCCGCCCCCTGAGATCGTAAGATTCACTGTGCACACATACAAACCACATGTAAGGTCACATGAGCCAATTAACAGACAGAGTTCTGCCTTTTGCTTCCTCACTTCTTCCTGTTACAGTTAGGGGCCGATTCACAAAGGGTCGAATATCGAGGGTTAATTAACCCTCAATATTCGACTAGGAACTAAAATCGTTCGACTTCGAATATCGAAGTCGAACAATTTTGCGCAAATCCTGCGATCGATCGAAGGATTTTTCATTCGATCGAACGATTAAATCCTTCGAATCTAACAATTCGAAGGATTTTAATCCAACGATCGAAGGAAAATCCTTCGATCAAAAAATCCCAGGCAAGCCTATGGGGACCTTCCCCATAGGCTAACATTGACTTCGGTAGCTTTTAGCTGCCGAAGTAGGGGGTCGAAGTTTTTCTTAAAGAGACAGTACTTCGACTATCGAATGGTCGAATAGTCTAACGATTTTTAGTTCGAATCGTTCGATTTTCGTAGTCGAAGGTCGAAGTAGCCCAAAAAAACTTCGAAATTCGAATTTTTTTTAATTCGAACCCTTCACTCGAATTTAGTGAATCGGCCCCTTAGTGTTGTAGTATTTCTGGTCAGGTGATCTCTGAGGCAGCACAGATAGAGTCACGAAATGGTGGTTCAAGGCAAGAGATGTAAAAGGGCAATATTTATGTAAATATATATTCCAGTTTGGTAAGATTCTTTAATATGTCATTCAATTTGATATAAACTAGCTGTTGCTTAAGTATTCATTTTGGGGGTATAGTTTTCCTTTAAATGAAACTTTCACTCAAAGTTTAAATTCAGGACATGCTGTGTGGCTTAATGAGCCTTAATGGCCGGTCAATTCAGAGTGTCGCCCAAAGCGTTTCCCAGCTCAGTGAGTGGATAACAAATTCTCAGACTTGCGCCACCATTGCCTTTTGGGAATTATTATTACACATTAGCCCCTATGAAGAGTTAACTGCTCTTACTTTGACCCCAGATGCAAATGCAAGAGAAATAAGCAATTACAGGGCCACCTACACCCACCAGTGCTTCCTAACTAACTTTTAGATTGTAAGCTCTACAAAAATATGTATGTTCTTTGTATACATTTTTTTTTGTACAGTGCTGCTGAATATGTTGGTACTCTAAAAATACATGTTAAAGGAACAGGAACACCAAAAACTTAAAGTGATTTAAACGAATGACAATAAATTGTAGTGTTGCCCTGTACTGGTGTGTTTGCTTCAGAAATAATACTGTAGCGTTTACAGACAAGCTGCTGTGTAGCCATGGGGGCAGCCATTCAAGCACAGGATACACAGTAGATAACAGATAAGTACTACTATAGTTTATATAAACAAGCTGCTGTGTAGCCATGGGGGCAGCCATTCAAGCACAGGATACATAGTAGATAACAGATAAGTACTACTATAGTTTATATAAACAAGCTGCTGTGTAGCCATGGGGGCAGCCATTCAAGCACAGGATACATAGTAGATAACAGATAAGTACTACTATAGTTTATATAGTCAAGATGCTGTGTAGCCATGGGGGCAGCCATTCAAGCACAGGATACACAGTAGATAACAGATAAGTACTACTATAGTTTATATAAACAAGCTGCTTTGTAGTCATGGGGGCAGCCATTCAAGCACAGGATACACAGTAGATAACAGATAAGTACTACTATAGTTTATATAAACAAGCTGCTGTGTAGCCATGGGGGCAGCCATTCAAGCACAGGATACACAGAAGATAACAGATAAGTACTACTATAGTTTATATAAACAAGCTGCTGTGTAGCCATGGGGGCAGCCATTCAAGCACAGGATACACAGAAGATAACAGATAAGTATTACTATAGTTTATATCAACAAGCTGCTGTGTCTCTTCCAACTAACCCCATGTTATAAGGCAAATAATAAACCAGTCCTGTTTTTTTAAGCCTGAATTCCTGTCTTCAGACTAAATCGTAATGGGAAATTAGGTCTGAAAAAAGCCTGGAGTGGACCATTATCTCCTACATGACATGGGCCTGGTTGACATCTCTGTTAGTTCAGACTGTGTCGTTGGCGACAAAGTCCATGATGATCTGATGGAACAATATCTGTTTGTATTCCAAGTGACTGGACAGCCTCACACTCAATCTGTCACCTATGTCACCAACCTTCATTGCTCATCTGAGGTTATATAGTTCCCAAACTGTGAAACCAGCCCTCCTAGAGGAACCTAAACTAGTGATTGCTGGTGAGCAGGTTGAGGGCCAGTTAGGAGAATATTCTTAGAGAATCCAGCCTGAAGGCTCTGAGACCCTCTCATAATTGCATGATCACAATGACACGTATTGACCTATGTAAGGAATAGGAAATAATGAAAGTGGAAGTAAAAAGCGAAATATTTGCCCGACAACTATTCTTTTTGTCTCTTTGCCTATGGATTTTCTATTTTTCCACAAATGCAGCTGATGTTAAGATGGGAGCCTCAAGGGCTACACATGAATGCGTGTATTATTTCTGAGCACTTAGCCGAGTTTCTTTGTAAGAACCCGCAGTGGGAACATTTATCATTTGCTAGTGATCGTTTTCTGCAGGCCTGTAAGGAACCCTCTGGGAACCGACATATTGCAGTTCAAAGTCTACAGAGATTCCATTTATAAGCTGTATAAAAATAGTTGCACAGCTACACCATAACATGCCCAACGCACTGGGGCCTGAGTGGGAAAGGCTGTTTTTCTTGGAATGCCCTGATTGGAGTAGGGAAAGAAGGTACTTTGTGAAATAGTGCAAGGAACATTGGCTGGACTGGTTTCCTTAGATCATTTAATGGAGAAGGTCTAAAGGTGGCCATACACTATGAGATCCGCTCGTTTGTTGAGGTTGCTAAACGTACGGATCTTTCTCCCAATTTGCCCACCAAAGGCAGGGCAATATTGTGCCAATCAAATCGTTCGGCCCTAGGGCCCAACGATCGGATTACAACTATGAGAATGGGCTCTGATGGGACGAGGACCACATCAACTAGCCAATGCGGTCCTCGATCGCTGGGAAAATCAAACCTGTTAATCAATATCTGGCCTATTTTTGGCCAGATATTGGTCAGGGAGGCCTGTCGGAAGGCCCAATACACAAGCAGATAAGCTCATCTTAAATCTGACCTTGTATGGTGCCTTAAAGGACAAGGAATGTTAAACTGCACCTTGCACCTTGGGACTGAGGTGAACTGTGAGTGTTTTCATGTTTATTATTATTTTTCATTGATATTCTTTTGAATCCAACACTTGTTGTTGTGAGGTGGCATTATATATTTTTTCAATGTGGCAGATGCACAAACTAAAATATTTACAGTTTGGTGCCTTAAAGGACAAGGAACGTTAAACTAAATATGTGGGCTAGAAATGTTGTACATGATGTTTTGTGCTTCTGTATCAGCCCAAGGCAACCACAGACCTTTAGCAGTAAAGATCTGTGTCTCCAAAGATGCCCCAGTAGCTCCCTATCTTCTTTTCTGCTGATTCACTGCACATGCTCTGTGCTGCTGTCACTTACTGAGCTTAGGGACCCACTCACAATATACAGTACACATAGAATAGAAATGTCACAATATAAGGCTGATTAGTAATTAATACAGATAATTACTACATGGCAGCACAGAAACCAGTGCAATTAGCATCAGAATTGAATAATCAGCAAACCTGTAGCATCAGCTTATATTACAGCCAGGGAAGCTCTTTTTCTGCTGGATAATTAGTGACGAGCCCTAAGCTTAGCTTCTCAACAGCCAATCAGAGCCCACTGAGCATGTGAGTGTCACAGACACTTTCCAAGATGGTGACCCCCTGTGACAAGTTTGAAGTCCTGGATCATTGCTGCTATTGACAAGCTCAAACTTTAGCCTCATGCAATAAATGGCATTTTTAGCCACATTCATTTTTAGGGTCTAGTTCTCCTTTAAACCCTGCAGCACAAGTTGCTATTGGAGAGGGTTACACCACTAGAGGGTAAACTAACAAGTAAAACTCAGATTTCTTGACCAATTCTGTGGCCTATTGCCCAATGCCTGTGACCAAATGTATCTTCCCAAATCAATATGTGATAGAGGTTCTCAGTTGGGGTGGAGAAATCTCTTAGTCCCATCAATACTTGGCCAACAGCTTTACATTGACCCCATGTGTGACCCCTGCTTTATCCTGAGGGTCAAATGATCAGATTCAATTTTAAGATCTAAGAACCTCAGGGGCTGATTTATTATTTATTTATTTTAGTGTTGAGAGATAAAGAACTTTCAATTTTTTACCTGTTTTTCCCAATTTTTCCCTTTTTTTTGCTTTCTGCCTATTTTTAGATGTGGCTCCAAAATTATTTTTTGAATAAATTTTGCAAGTGTGTGCAGTGAAAAGGAGCACTATTCAATTCACAAAATATTGCCTATTAAATGATATCTATAGAAACGGGGCTTAGTGATGTCATTAGTTATAATCAGTGCTTAGTGATGTCATCAGTTATAATCATTGCTTAGTGAAAAAATTGAATATATTAAAGGAGAAGGAAAGGCAAAACAATAAAATCCCATTTTTACATTCTTTAATGAAAAATAAACCTTTTTCCGATATACTTTAATTAAAAAATGTGTACAGTTTTTATAAGAAACCTGACTGTATGCAGTGAAATTCTCCCTTCATTTACTGCTGTGGATAGGAATTGTTAGACGGTCCCTAACTGCTCTGCAGGGAAACAATCATACTTATGAACAGCAGGGGGAGCTCCCGCCTTACTCACCAGCCATGCAGAACTCAAGCAGCTTTGTTTATGACGATCCCTAAGCAGCCCAGACCACACTGAGCATGTGCAGGGTCAGGGTCAGGCCAAGATGTTTAACAAAGTTACAAGATGACAGCCCCCGGTGGCCAACTTTGAAAGCATAAATCATTTGTTTGATTAGGCTTGTGGTGCAGTAAGTTCATGTTTATATTTAGTATACAAAATACAGCATTTCTAGCCTTATTCTATTTTAGACTTTCCTTGTCCTTTAAAATATGCCCACTGATATAAACAGTAACAAAATTGTTCCACTGATCCATAGAGCTTACAATCAAAATTGTATTCCATTTAAAAAGAACCTCTACTTGTTTGATTAAAATACCACTTCAATTTGTTCAGACTCTGGGGGAAAGACTAGATTTCCCGCGGGATGATGGAGAAATTATAACAGACAAAACGAGAGAGGAGGAAATCAACCCGAATGCAGGAGAAAATGACAGTATCCTCAGTTTGTTGTACAGCAATTTTCATTTTTAATTTTGTCTGGTCTTATCATGAAGAATAATTAACTTGAAGCCAGAACTCACTTTGGCTCTGCAGTTATTTACTGGAACAAGGATCCCAATGGTCAGTTGCCTAGTAATTAATGAAATCCTGTAATATTCCGATGCCTTTTCCTTGGCTGCTGCTTGAAAGAACATTTACCTGTAGTCACTCGCACACATTCGCTTTCAGACAGAACATCTTGAATTCTACCTGTTAACTGTAATAACAGCTGGATCATATAGATACTAGGGTTCATGCCCCTTTGTTTTCACTTAAAGGAACAGTAACGCCAAAAAATTAAAGTGTTTAAAGAAAAGGCAATACAATGCAGTAGTAAAAGTAGTGTGCTTGAATGGATGCCCCCATGGCTACACAGCAGCTTGTTTATATAAACTATAGTAGTACTTATCTGTTATCTACTGTGTATCCTGTGCTTGAATGGCTGCCCCCATGGCTACACAGCAGCTTGTTTATATAAACTATAGTAGTACTTATCTGTTATCTACTGTGTATCCTGTGCTTGAATGGCTGCCCCCATGGCTACACAGCAGCTTGTTTATATAAACTATAGTAGTACTTATCTGTTATCTACTGTGTATCCTGTGCTTGAATGGCTGCCCCCATGGCTACACAGCAGCTTGTTTATATAAACTATAGTAGTACTTATCTGTTATCTACTGTGTCTCCTGTGCTTGAATGGCTGCCCCCATGGCTACACAGCAGCTTGTTTATATAAACTATAGTAGTACTTATCTGTTATCTACTGTGTATCCTGTGCTTGAATGGCTGCCCGCATTACTACACAGCACCTGGTTTATATAAACTATAGTAGTACTTATCTATTATCTACTGTGTATCCTGTGCTTGAATGGCTGCCCCAATGGCAACACAGCAGCTTGTTTATATAAACTATAGTAGTACTTATATGTTATCTACTGTGCATCCTGTGCTTGAATGGCTGCCCCCATGGCTACACAGCAGCTTGTTTATATAAACTATAGTAGTACTTATCTGTTATCTACTGTGTATCCTGTGCTTGAATGGCTGCCCCCATGGCTACACAGCAGCTTGTTTATATAAACTATAGTAGTACTTATCTGTTATCTACTGTGTATCCTGTGCTTGAATGGCTGCCCCCATGGCTACACAGCAGCTTGTTTATATAAACTATAGTAGTACTAATCTGTTATCTACTGTGTATCCTGTGCTTGAATGGCTGCCCCCATGGCTACACAGCAGCTTGTTTATATAAACTATAGTAGTACTTATCTGTTATCTACTGTGTCTCCTGTGCTTGAATGGCTGCCCCCATGGCTACACAGCAGCTTGTTTATATAAACTATAGTAGTACTTATCTGTTATCTACTGTGTATCCTGTGCTTGAATGGCTGCCCGCATTACTACACAGCACCTGGTTTATATAAACTATAGTAGTACTTATCTATTATCTACTGTGTATCCTGTGCTTGAATGGCTGCCCCAATGGCAACACAGCAGCTTGTTTATATAAACTATAGTAGTACTTATATGTTATCTACTGTGCATCCTGTGCTTGAATGGCTGCCCCCATGGCTACACAGCAGCTTGTTTATATAAACTATAGTAGTACTTATCTGTTATCTACTGTGTATCCTGTGCTTGAATGGCTGCCCGCATTACTACACAGCACCTGGTTTATATAAACTATAGTAGTACTTATCTGTTATCTACTGTGCATCCTGTGCTTGAATGGCTGCTCCCATGGCTACACAGCACCTTGTTTATATAAACTATAGTCGTACTTATCTGTTATCTACTGTGCATCCTGTGCTTGAATGGCTGCCCCCATGGCTACACAGCACCTTGTTTATATAAACTATAGTAGTGTTTCTCAAGCAAACACACCAGTTTTACCAGTGCAGGGCAACACTGCATTATATTTTCATTACTTTAGGACACTTTCATTTATTGGTGTTTCTTTTCCTTTAACATGCATTTGTGCTAATTATTTATTGCACTGCTTTTCTCAGCGAGTCGCTGGTTGTTTCTTTTGCATTTATCTTCTACCCTGTAGTAGGCTAAAAGCATGTTGCTGATTGACTAATCTTCACAAATAAGTGTAGGTCTCAAACTAAGCTGCATATACAATATGAGATGTAGGTATGTGTGTAGGGTGCATGTTTGAGATGTAGATCTGAGCCTAAGGTGCATATATGAGATATAGGTCTCAAACTAAGGTGCATATATGAGATGTAGGTCTTAGCTTAAGGTGCATATATGAGATATAGGTCTCAAACTAAGGTGCATATATGAGATATAGGTCTCAAACTAAGGTGCATATATGAGATATAGGTCTCAAACTAAGGTGCATATATGAGATGTAGGTCAGAGTGTAGGGTGCATATATGACAACTACTGTAGGTATGAGTCTACGGTGCATCTATGAGATGTAACTCTGAGACTTAGGTGCATATGTGAGGTGCAGGTCTGAGCCTAAGGTGGATACAGTATATGAGATATGGGTCTGCTAGATTCTTACAATATATCATTGATTTATAAATATCTTTATGTTCCCTCTTACTAAGACACATAAAAGAGAATTACAAGCAGGTGAAACATTTCCAGAAGTCGACACTTTGAGCTTCTGTCCAAGGAACATAGAGATTGAGGGTAAAAACATTCAAATGAACATCTTTTCTTGCTCCCTGAGTGCTTTGAAGTGCGCCTGAGCTCACACCTGCTGTTCCATGCACTGCACAATGTATTGAAGGAGTTGGAACACGTGTTCAGCCTACACATTCAATCTGGACTCAAGCCTCAGCAGGTGATACGTAACCTTTCTTTAGGAGGCTGGTTTTCATCAGCATTAGGTAAATTGATCAGCAGTTAAATCGCTAGACCCCTTTTTGCAAACAAAGGGGGTGTGTTCCTTTCTAATCTGTGGGCAAGAATTTCCATTGAGCTGAACTTTAGATATGAGGCACCCAAGGCAAACAACCTCCACCCATCTGGTTAAAATGCACTTTTTAGGGTCAGGGCACACGCTCAGATTAGGAGAAATTAGTCGCAACAAATCTCCTCTTCTTCGGAGCAAATAATCTCCCGGACTGCCTCCCCGCCGACTAGAATGTAAATCGCCAGTGGGATGGCACTCAGAGCACTTCGTTTTCCGAAGCCGCCCGAAGTTGCCTCACGAGGAAACTTCAGGCGATTTCAGAAAACGAAGACCCATATAGGGGGTATGTTCTCTTGAAAGAAGAACCAAAGCTCAACAAAGAAAGATTGTAGAAATACAACACTTTATCTTTTGGGCTTCTATATCAGTTCAAGGCCACCACATCCCTTTGATCCGTGCCTCCAAAAATGCCTCCATTGCTTTCCATCTTCTCTTCAGCTGATTCACAGCACATTATCTGGACTATCAGTAATGAGCCTTGTTTCATCAGATTCAAGGACAAATGTTCTACTTGATGATATCCTATAATCCCAAATTTTATCTTCTCAATATGTAACCAGAGCACATTGATCATGTGCAGTGTCAGTGCCACTCAAAACATGGCCTAACAAGATCCAAGGTGTCTCCTGTAGACAATTTTGAAGGCCTGGAAGCCTGCCTGAAGTGGACTTATTAAGTCAGAAGTAATGGCCTTTGTCTTTTAGTTGACCTCTCTCTTTTCAAATCACAGAGGGCTCTATGAACATATAAATGCAGTAGGGCAAGGTCCCTTCTTCTAGTCTTGTCCAAGCATGTACTAATCGTGGAAGTGCATGGAAAGTAGACTCTGGAATACAAGGAACAGTAGGGCTGTCCCATGAAATTAGTGACCATGTCACACACATGTCATTGGTTGGACAGAGGAAGATCAACACACTTTGAGCCAGTTGCACCAATGAATGCACAAGGAGAAAGTTCTTAGCTTAGCTGCAGACTTTTTACTTATAAAGAAGTAGGAAAGTATTTCAGTGGATGTGCAAGATATCGGTTAAAGGTTTGTGTCAAGACAAGGCAACTGGTGGGAGATCATATCATTATGATTTATTGGTCTCTGACATAGAGAGTTCTTATGTAATATTATATCATATCATCCAATTCATGGGACACTTTGTGCAGTAGAGCTGTTTCTCAGATTGAAGAAACATGAAACGTACAAGTTAAAATGAGAAGATTTCCGTGCACTGCTGTGAAATGGATTACACAGAAAATCGCTTCTATTGGATTTGCTGAGACACTGCATGTTCCCACGGCATTCTCTGATAGCATTTATCTCATTTATATGATGTTCCGACGCTTCAAAAGCTTGGTGACTTGACTTTGAAGTGGAAGACTAGCCAAGAAGGCTGACTCACCAAGCATGTTGTATGTTGATCCTAGAGAACCGCACAGATTGTGATTCTGTTTATTGAACCAGAGTTTAATTGAAGCAAATATTCTGTTACATACACAGGATTCTTCTGCACATGGTGGAAAAATATGTTCTGCTTCCCATACCATAATAAAGACAATTTAAAGGTACCACAATCATTCTTTAACAAAATCATATTGACTATCACATATTTACTATCATCTGTCCTACATTGTTTGGGGGGGGGTATCGTTTTCCTTTAAGTGATTTTATATATGGTAACATAGTTACATAGTAAGTTAGGTTGAAAAAAGACACACGTCCATCAAGTTCAACCTTTTAACTCTATATATAACCTGCCTAACTGCCAGTTGATCGCTACTTTTGTAGGACATTCATGAATATCGATATGCAGAGAAACTGAACTTACCTGAAATTGTTGAGGGTTTGGTGGTACAGTAGCGAGTGGCTGGGAATAGTCTTAAAGGCTAAGTAAACCTTTAAAATTAGTGAATGTAAAACTGATGAGAGTGCAATTCTAAGAACTTTTGTAATGCACTTTCATTATTGATTTTCTTTTAATTCCAAGATATTAAGGGATACATGTACTGTTAATATGAATGAATTTTGTTACAACAGCGCCACCTGTTGGTCAATTTTAGACCAGTCTGACCACCAAGTAGTCAAGGAAGTTGTCAGGAGAAAGAAAGAGGCTGCTCTTATGTTCTTCTGCTTAGGAAAGATTTGAGAAAGGTTTCTAATTTTTTTCCTAAGCAGAAGAACATCAGAGCAGCCTCTTTCTTTCTCCTGACAACTTCCTTGACTACTTGGTGGTCAGACTGGTCTAAAATTGACCAACAGGTGGCGCTGTTGTAACAAAATTCATTCTTATTAACAGTACATGTATCCCTTAATATCTTGGAATTTAAAGAGAATAAATAATGAATGCAAATTACAAAAGTGCTTTGAATAGCCCCCTCATCAATTTTACATTCACTTATTTTAAAGGTTTACTTATCCTTTAAGAGTAGATCAGGGGTATGATCTCAGGATATAGATGGGGAGGGCTTTGCAGCATAGTGAATGTAACCTAAAATTTTCAGATTTTGGACCTCAAATGTTGGAAAGTATGAATGCACAGTAATACTAGCCGTTTTCATTGGGTGGAGTTCCATGTTAGTAAATTTTCGTATGATATTCGGTGCTTGTATGGTAGGAAATGAGACGACTGATATCGGATATTGGATATCGGTCAGCTCGCCGATCGGGCTGGCCGGACATTTTTCATTGGGCGCCTTTCAAGGCATCTGAACATCGCTCATTGTCAGTGCTGAATAATCAGATACAGGTAGAATTCTATTGGTTCTATATGTATATGTGACGATTCAGCTCTACACGTGTGTATTGAAAGGAACGCTCTTTCCTGGAAAGATTTTTTCGAGATACAGAAAGATCACAATTGAAATGTCTATGGCTACTGTCTCTGTCTCTTATACCTTATAATTATAAATATAAATGAAGTAGATGGTTCTCTGGTGGGAAATTTATCCCTGGATTAATAAAAGCCGCCCTAGGCAACCTGGCTGGCCGCAGTGCCGACTTGGTGCGCGCATGCACGAATAGACGTGTGCACGCGTGATCGGCCGCTGGCGAGCATTTGCAAATGGACGCTGGTGACACATGAGCAAATGGACGCTAGCGTGTATGCCCTAACAGACGCTGGCGTGCATGCGCCAATGGATGCTGGTATGCATGCGCAAGCCGACTCTACAGAAGAGAGGGGACCGGATTAGGGGTGGGCAGGCAGCATAGAAGGTATGTGCCTGGCGCCCCTCTAGCTTTGCGCCCTAGGCACGTGCCTACTCTGCCTACCCCTAGTTCCGGCTCTGATTATCTGGCTCATAGCAAGTGCTTTAGCTGTTGAACCACCACTGACAAATTTTGAAACCCCCTAAACTTTCATATCCTTCCTTAATGCATATGAGTAAGACCAAAGGAGTGTCCAGTTTCGGACTGGGATACCAGGAAACCAGTGTCAGTGGGCCCTCATGCTACTTAACATTTGGCCAATATCATGGTCAGTCCCTATTTCTTTAAGGGGCTTAATAATGGAAGAATAGAGCATAGTATGTAGAGATAAAAGACTCGGAGTAAAAAGAGGTTGAGTGAGGAGAGGAGGAATAATAGTTTAGAAAGTGGACCCACAGTCCAAGGTTTTCTGGTGGGCCCCTGGCATCCCAGTCCAACACTGGGAGTGTCTGCTGGTGACCTACCTCATAAATCATTGGAACGTTTGTAGGAATCTGAGTAGAGTAATTCTTCACGTTTCATGTTCCCAGTGCAAAAGGCAGGGGAGATATACAAATCATAAGCTAATTATGGAAAGCTATGCACAATATTATATAAACAAGTATAAAACAATGCAGACTGTCTCAGAACTTTAAGCGGAGCGCCGTGTGTTCCTCCCATTTGCATATGTCTCCTGTTTAGACAGAATGAAGTCAAACTTCATAAAATATTCATGGCCAATGTGCTCCATGCATGGAAATATTGTAAAATATTTGTATTTGTTTGTTTTGCTTTGGTTAAACGCATCATTTGTTCAGAAAGCTGATGTACCAGATGGTTCTGTTGGGTAACGGAACACATTGAACGCCTACAGGAAATCAATGTTCTCGTATTGAAAGGGTAAACGAGAATTACGTGTTGTACTGCTGGTCTTATTCTTGTAAAGCAGAAGGAAAGGTTAAAACTAAGTAAGCCTTATCAGAAAGGTCTATATAAATACACCAGTAAACCCCCAAAGTAATGCTGCTCTGAGTCCTCTGTCAAAAGAAACACCACATTTCTTTCCTTCTATTGTGTACTCATGGGCTTCTGTATCAGACTTCCTGTTTTCAGCTTAAACCTCCAGGGCTAAGGCTTGAGCATGCTCAGTTTGCTCCTCTTCCCCCTCCCTTCTCTGCTGTAATCTGAGCCCAGAGCTATAAGTGAGCAGGGAGAGAGACTCAGGCAGGAAGTGAAGTCACACCAAGCTAATATGGCAGCTGCTATCCTAAACAAACAGAGCTTCTAGAGATGTTTACTCATCATCATCATCATTTATTTATATAGCGCTGTCAAGATACGCAGTGCTTTAACTCAGGTATGGTAAAACATTCTATACAATAAATATTGAATTCTATCTTGCACTATTGCAGCTAATCTATTGGCAATAAAATGCCTCCGTAGCTTTCCTTCTCTTTTAAGGAGAGCTAAACCACAAATCAATGAATGAGGGGGTTATATCTTGGGTACCCTCCGTTGACCCTAGTCACTATTGTCCTACCCAGGGCAAACACATTAAAAAAATCACTGGCCTTAGTACGACAGTCATCATCTTCCCCACTGAGCATATACAACGTATAAAACTCTTCCAAGACGTTCTGTACTGAACATTTACCTGCCCAGGGTAAAGAAAACTGCAAGATGTCAAGGCCATCTTCTACACTCACATACGCTAAGTTGGTGTTTAAAAAAACAGGAGCTCCAACCTTGGGAAGGAAGTTAGTGAGTAGAGGCTATGGCGCAAATTCACTAAGCGCGAAGCACCGAACACTAGCGTTAATTCGCTAGCGTTTGGCATTTTTCGTTACTGCGCAAATTCACTAACGAACGCTGGAGTAGTTTCGCTAGTGTTACTTCGCACCCTTACGCCAGGCGAATTTTCGCTAGCGACGTAACTACGCAAATTCACTAACTTGCGCAGTGTACTGAACGCTACCTTTTACGCTAGACTTCCTTCGCCACCTCAGACCTGGCGAAGCACAATAGAGTAGATAGGGATTGTTTCAAAAAAAGTCAATTTTTTTTCTAAGTCCCAAAAAACGCTGGCGTGTTTTCTACATGATGGGTGATAGGCTGAAAAAGATCGAAAATATTTTTGGGGCTCCCCTCCTTCCCCCCTACATTTCCTGACTCATGGCAACTTACCTAGACAGTGGGCACATGTGTAGGGCAAAATAACATTTATATTTGCTGATTTGAAGGTTTTCTAGGCATTTGTAGTGCTAATACGTGTTCCTCCATTGAAATTTGAATTTCGCGCCGTATGCAAGTTAGCCTTCGCTAGCGTAACTTCGCTTTACATAGCGAATCAACGCTAGCGCAACTTCGCAACCTTACGCTACCCCTGTGCGCAACTTCGGATTTTAGTGAATTTGCAGAGTTGTTAAATGGGCCTCTATGAGGCATATTTAAAACTGTGTGTAAAAAAAAGTGCAGAAAAACATCCAAAATAACTACTTTCACTTCAAGGAACACCACGTAAAAAATGTGGATAGATGTGCAAACATATTATGCAAATTCATAGACTGTGAAAAGTCTCTAAAATCCTGGTATAGAAAGAGCTGACCCAGATTTGTGGCAAGGCCACCAGGGTCTGAGCCGAGGGAGGCAGAATTTCAGCCGCTTCGGGTGCTATTGCTCCAGACTCGACACCTCAAGACGTGCGCACAGTAGGGGGAACGGGGGAGACAGGCTGTACCAGCTTAGGGGCACTGGGGTAATAAATCCAGGACTGAGAAAGAGGTATTAGTTTGATAAGACTCCTTAAAAAATGGCCTTGAGTACCACGCTATTTACCCAACGGAATTTTAGGTGACTTTTTAGACTTATGTAGAAGAATCCATTTTTTCTTAGTCATGTGACTATTTCTAGCACAAAGAACAGGACTGCCTTGCTTTATGGCTTGGATTCTAGCAATACAAACTGAATGAGGGACACAATCCCAGTCCATCCTGGCCTTTTGAGAGTCAACTGTATTTACATCCGTGGCAGAGTAGAAGCCTGGGGCAACAGGGGACCTGCGCAGCTTTTTTGAACCCATCATTTTGTTCGTCAGAGGTGGGAGGGATGGGGCCAGTCCCTTCAGTTATGCCACAGGGTCAGGGTATGCCATGGGACTGATTAAAATCCCAGATTTAATTCCCTGGATGTTGTTCCACACAAGGCAGGATCAGTTACCCTTTATATGAAAGGTTCTGTAACATTTACTACACTGCGACCTGGGATCCATATATAGATATCTGCAGGCATCAGCGCTAATAGCAAACACTCTGCATAATAACCTCGTATATAGGACCTGTACTGTATATCATTTCTACTATCATTTTATTTTCCACTGGCCCCTTTATAAAGCAGCACCATAAAGCAGTATATTATAAAGCAGTAATTCTGCCCGTCCTCTGACACACAGACGCTAGCACTGTGCACACTGCAGACATACTGCAGAGACAATGCAGAACTTGGCCCTACCCTTTCCTACAGAAGGGAGTTAAAATCTACGAAGTGCATTGTCATAGCAGCTGGTATTTGGCAGCAGGTTTGAAACCTCTAATCTAATACAGGGTTACTTTTCTTATGGGGACTAGTGATGGCCGAATAAATTCGCCAGGCGCGAAATTTGCGATTTCCCCACCGACAAATAAATTCGCGAAACTGTGCTGACGCCAAAAAAATTTGGACGCACGTCGGAATAGTCTCTCACGTCAAAACAGTCGCATGTCAACGTTATTCTCAATGACGCGGATTGACGCAGGCGTCTAAATTTATGCGGTTGTCAAAATTCTTGTTTTATGAATTTTTTGCCGTTTCACACATTTCGTTGCAAATTTTTCGGCAAATTGAAACTGGAAAAATGCTCCCAGCACTGATGGGGAGCCCTATTAAATATGAAACTTTGGATTAATTTGGATCTTCATACCTTAAGTCTACTAGAGAATCATATAAACATTAAATAAACCCAATAGTCTGGTTTTGCTTCCAATAAGGATTAATTATATCTTAGTTGGGATCAAGTACAAGCGACTGTTTTATTATTACACAGAAAAAGGAAATCATTTTTAAAAATTTTGATTATTTGGATAAATTGGAGTCTATAGGAGAAGATCATTCCAAAATTCGGAGCTTTCTGGATAATGGAGTTCTGGATAACAGATGCCATACCTGTTATCCAGAATGCTCAGGGCCTGGGGCTTTCTGGATAACGGATCTTTCTGTAATTTGGATCTTCATACCTTAAGTCTACTAGAAATTCATTTAAACATTAAATAAACCCAATAGGCTGGTTTTGCTTCCAATAAGGATTAATTATATCTTAGTTGGGATCAAGTACAAGCGACTGTTTTATTATTATAGAGAATAAAGGAAATCATTTTTAAAAATTTGGATAAAATGAATAATGGAAATGTAGGCAGATTTAAGTCAAAACAGGCCTCCAGCAGGAAGGTCAGAATAAGGCATGATGTCAAGTAGCTGGAAAATCAGTAATAGTAACTAGTGATGAGCGAAAAATGTTGTCATATACAGATTCGCCATGAACTTCCGGATTTTGAAGATATTCGCAAAACTGTTTCAGAAATTCGCCATGTGGCTCGTCTCGATTTGTGTGACAAAAAAAAACGCCTATAGACTCTAACGTAACTTGCTACAAAAATGAAGCTCAACAAAAAAAAAATTGAGACACAACAACATTTTTCCCGCAACAAATCTGTTTCGTTAATTTTTTGCCGTTTTGCAAATCTTCATGCAGTTTGGCAAGTTTTTCTGCAAAACGAGACAGATTCACTCATCACAGGTAGTAACATTAGAGCACCCAGGAACTCCATAAAATAAGATTTACAATCTGACATTGAACCCAGAACCTGGAAGTCTAGGGGGCCAATTCACGAATTGGCGAATTTTCACCAGCATCAGCTTCGCAACCCTCGCACCTATTCACCAGGCAGAAATGCGCTATGAATGCACTAATTCAATAAAATGCGGTTTCGTCCCGGACTTCGAACACTGGTGACTTTTCGCTAGCGTTATTTCGGCTGTGTCAGCATTTCATAGCAAAGCGTTCATTTGTGTCTAGCAAAATTCGCTAGTGATCTTGCGCTTAGGTCAATTTGCATTTGGCGGGAAATTTAATGTTGTATAGACGTCTTTATTATAAATGTTGGTGCAAATGCTTGAAGTTACCACTTTTTCTTACAAATGTCCAGGGAACCTTAAAAAGACAAGAGAGTTAAAGGGATACTGTTATGGGAAAAAAATTTTTTTTTTTCAAAATGAATCAGTTAATAGTGCTGATCCAGCAGAATTCTGCACTGAAATCCATTTCTCAAAAGAGCAAACAGATTTTTTTATATTTAATTTTGCAATCTGACATGGGGCTAGACATATTGTCAATTTCCCTGCTGCCCCCAGTCATGTGACTTGTGCTCTGATAAACTTCAATCACTCTTTACTGCTGTACTGCAAGTTGGAGTGATATCATCCCCTCCCTTTCCCCCCCCCCCAGCAGCCAAACAAAAGAACAATGGGAAGGTAACCAGATAGCAGCTCCCTAACACAAGATAACAGCTGCCTGGTAGATCTAAGAACAACACTCAATAGTAAAAACCCATGTCCCACTGAGACGCATTCAGTCTTACATTGAGAAGGAAAAACAGCAGCCTGCCAGAAAGCATTTCTCTCCTGAAGTGCAGGCACAAGTCACGTGACCAGGGGCAGCTGGGAAATTGACAAAATGTCTAGCCCCATGTCAGATTTCAAAATTGAATATAAAAAAATCAGTTTGCTCTTTTGAGAAATGGATTTCAGTGCAGAATTCTGCTGGAGCAGCACTATTAACTGATTCATTTTGAAAAAAATTTTTTTTCCCCATGACAGTATACCTTTAAATATAATGCCCTACACATGAGCCCACTGTAAAATGAATGCTCCAAATGTTATAAAATGTCTGGAGAAAAACAGTTACCCAAAAAAAGTCTAAGTCAGGACTTTTGCAGCCAATCCTACTTAAAAAAAGAAAAAGTCGACCAGCGTTTTTTGAATTTTAATGGATTTTCAGCACCCAGGATATGATGTAAGTGACAGAAGATTGAGGAAGATCTAACTTCTTTATAGCACTTCGCTTGGTCTGAGGTGGCAAAGTCAACTCTGGTGAAAGAGGTAACATTTAGTAAAATCCGCATTTTAGTGAATTTGAAGAGTAATGATCGTTCGACAGAGCGAAAAGTTGCCTACTGAATGAACGTTAGCGGCAGTCACGTTGGCTAGTGGATTGGCGTCTGCGCCTGTTAGTGAATTGGCAATGTCCCTGCGGGTGGCAACGCTGGTGCCCTTGAATCTGCCCCTAGGTAGTTTGAACTAGGCCGCAGTATCATGCCATATACAGTAGGGATGCACCCAATCCAGGATTCGGCCTTTTTCAGCAGGATTCGGCCAAATCCTTCTGCCTGGCCGAACCGAATCCGAATCCTAATTTGCATATGCAAATTAGGGGCAGGAGGGAAATTGTGTGACTTATTGTCAGAAAACAAGGAAGTAAAATTTTTTCCCCTTCCCACCCCTAATTTGCATATGCAAATTAGGGTTCGGATTCGGTTCGGTATTCGGCCGAATCTTTCGTGAAGGATTCGGGGGTTCGGCTGAATCAAAAAAAGTGGATTCGGTGCATCCCTAATATACAGTAAAGTAGACGTAGCCACGCCATTGTGCTGGATGAACAGGGGTGTTTTTATGACTGTCGCTGCTTTCATGGTGCAAGAAGCTCAATTCGGGGCTTCAAACATAGACTCCATACTGGAAGCCCAATTGGAGATCCACCACTGTTTGCCGGTTACTGCTCATACTGTTATTTACAGGTGACTAGTGATGGGCGAATTTGCGCCGTTTCGCCGAAAAATTCGCGAATTTCGTGCGAAATTCGCAAAACGGCGAAAAATTTGCGAAACGGCGTTTTTTGACGCCGGCGTCCATTTTTTCGAAAAAATTTTTTTGACGCCGGCGAATTTTTGACGCGAATTTTCGCGGGAGTTTCGCGAATTTATTCGCTGGCGGCGAATCGCGCAAATTCGCCGCAAATTCGCGCCTGGCGAATAAATTCGCCCATCACTACAGGTGACAGACGGACCAACGTGCAAAGCTTTAGGAGAAATCATTTGCTCCACACATGGCTTTATATGCAGGTAGCCAATGATGATCAGCTAATTCCCAATACTTGCACCTTTTACAAGATATTTGTGACTGGGCAGATATTGCATAATAACAAGGGGACTTACGTACCCGAAATATGGTAGGACTGGCCGCTCAGTGGGACATTTATTTGAAAGTTTCTCCTGCAATGGGCCATGAACATGAACTTCAGTCTTTGACAATGTAGGAAGAGCAGCCACAGAATAAACGAAGAAGAAAAGAATCTTCTCTCTGGTGTAAACAATCCGAATTTCCCATTGTTCCTAATTGAATGTGATATTTCAAGTGAGGGTCCTCCGCATCTCAATGTGACACATTTCAGAAAATGTATAATTGCCGAAAAGCAAAAGAACTCTCACAGGTAATCTGGAGGAAGTTTAAGATAAGTAATCCCTTTTGAAAAAAGGCCTACCTTTCAATTATTTCCCACTAATTAAAAAATGTCACGGTTAATCAAAGCAATTCTTATTAACGAGGTAGAATATTATACACTGATTTTCTTTCGCTTTTTGTTGAAGGGATACAAAAAAAAAAAATAAACCTTGCCTATTGGTGCTATGGGCTGTACACACGCTTCAGACCTAAGCACCAGTCTATCGATATACGGGGGAATGTAATAAAAATCGCTAACGGAAAAACTATTGAAAAGTGAAAAAAAGCAAAACAGTGAAAGACCGTTTGCGAATTTTATAGTTTGCGCCAATGCGCAGTCAATGTAATAAAACTTCTTACTGAAAAAGTCGTTGTTTGCTCCAAAAGATTATGACACCTTCAAGCACTTCTTATGAGTGCGCAATTAAAATTCGCAATGCAATAACAGTTTAAGGAACAATATTACATTGTGAGATGTGGATTTTTACAGAGGAATGTAATAAAAGTCGCAAAGAGCAAAACAATTCGCACCAATAAGACTAAAAATCCACATTTCGCAATGTAATATTGTTCCTTAAACTGTTATTGCATTGCGAATTTTAATTGTGCATTGCGAATTTTAATTGCACATTGCGAATTTTAATTGCGCACTCATAAGAAGTGCTTGAAGGTGTCGTACAGGGGAATGTAATAAAAGTCACAAAGAGCAAAACAATTTGCACCAATAAGACTAAAAATCCACATCTTGCAATGTAATATTGTTTCTTAAACTGTTATTGCATTGCGAATTTTAATTGCGCATTGCGAATTTTAATTGCGCACTCATAAGAAGTGCTTGAAGGTGTCGTAATCTTTTGGAGCAAACATAACGACTTTTTTTCAGTAAGAAGTTTTATTACATTGATTGCGCATTGGCGCAAACTATAAAATTCGCAAACGGTCTTTCACTGTCGGAAGTGGTCGCTAAACAGTTTCCGGGCTCGCAAAAGCTATATTAAATTCGCACAAAGCAAAATTTGTTCGCGCAAAGGCATAACTTTTCGCTTTGCGAATAGTTTTTCCGTTAGCGATTTTTATTACATTCCCCCGTTAGTCTTATTGGTGCGAATTGTTTTGCTCTTTGCGACTTTTATTACATTCCCCTCATAGGGTCTAGAAAAAGGCCTCACACTTTTATATGGTCATGGAACTCTTCTGTGACTTACAATATCCTTATATTTTACAATAAGGGGTATTTTATTCTAGGGATGCACCGAATCCACTTTTTTGGATTCGACCGAACCCCCGAATCCTTCGTGAAAGATTCGGCCGAATACCGAACCGAATCCGAACCCTAATTTGCATATGCAAATTCGGGGTGGGAAGGGGAAAACAATTTTTACTTCCTTGTTTTCTGACAAAAAGTCATGCAATTTCCCTCCCGCCCCTAATTTGCATATGCAAATTAGGATTCGGATTTGGTTTGGCTGGGCAGAAGGATTCGGCCGAATCCAAATCCTGCTGAAAAAGGCAGAATCCGGGACAAATCCCGAACCGAATCCTGGATTCGGTGCATCCCTTCTTTATTCATTATATAATACAGAAGTTTCAGTGAGTCATGTGACACCAATTACATCACTAAGCACCAATTATAACTGATGACATGTTATTTCTAATAACGCACAAGTTCCAATAGTTATGTATCATGAATAACATCACTAAGCACTGTTTATAAGAATTATAAATATTTTAGAGGTTATCCATGGCTCTTGTGTATGGCAAAGATACAGTATTATTATCCACGTTTCGCCACCAGAATAAATTTGCGAAACTTCAGAGAAAATATTGCCGGCAAAAAATCTGACGCGTCAAAAAGACGCCCGTCGACTTCAATGCATTCCGTCAAAATAGGCGCGCATGTTAAAATTGTCGCCCATTTGACGCCCATCGACTTTAATGCGTTTTGTGAATTTTTCGCCGTTTCGCAAAGTCGACCCACCACTAGCATAGATAAAAGATGAGCATTGCAGTATTTGCTAAATACAATTCGTTTTATTCATATTTCTGCACATCTTTGTGTTTTTGGGGTGTTGTACCTTCTGATGTTAAATGGGAAGATGATTTGTTTTCCGAAAAGAAGCGGCAGGAGAGCAGTCGTGTCAGACAGTGCGTTTCAAACCATCCTAATAAATTTGCAGAAATAAATAAACATGGCAGGCTTGATAGATAAAGAGAGACATCCATTAAAGGCTTAAACTTCATATACATTTAGATTAAATGTGATACATTCCGCTCTCTTTATCACCAAACATAATCACAGGATTGGCTCTCAGGGTCCATCTGCACAAACTCATAACATAGAACACAGAAAATTGTTACTCCCTTGGAAGCCAGTAAAGGAGGACGAGATTCAGGGGGGACAGCTGATAAGTCTTGCAAAGAGATGAAGGGAAGGTAGAACAGGCTGGTTTTAGGGTAGGGCCGAAAGAGCAGCTGCTCTGGTTCCCCAGCATCAGTTCTTTGTCTTGGGTAGAAGTAGAGTATAAAGGGGAAATAATGCTGTGTAACAGCTGTTCAGTGGGAATTCTTGTAGTTCCAGGGCCGGATTTAGTGGGCGGGTGCCCAAAGGCCCTGGACTAGCCCCAAGGACCAAGGTCCTAGCACCTTCCCGTATACTCCGATCCGGTGCAGGCGCGCATGTGCTGGAGAGTGGTGCTCCCCGTTAAGCAGCTGGGCAGCTTGCTGCCCCTATTATTCTGCCGCCCTAAGCCCAGGCCTTTGTGGCCTCGCCACAAATCCAGGACTGTGTAGTTCAACAAAAGCTGAAGTGCATCCCAGTGGAGCAATAGTTAGCAGTGCTGGGTTCTTGGTCCTCTTCCAGCCAAGGTTCTGTCTGCAAGAAGTTGTATGTTCTCCCCATATCTGGTTCACTAGCTCTTGGTAAAACTGACCCTAAGGGGATTATTTATCAAAGTCTGAATTTGTCTCAATATTTTCTGCTACAAACTCACGCTCATTTATTATTACATTATTTATTATGACATTCTCTCGAAAATTTGCAAAAAGCATAAGAAATTAGGCAAAAAGCACAAGGAATTGGAGTTTACGGGTGAAAAATCCGGAAAAAATCCAAAAAATCATGAAAATTGAATTTTTGGGATTTCTCCTCAGATTTTCAAAAATTTTTCGGATTTTTCAACCGAAAACTCCAATTTTCTTATGCTTTTTGCCTGAAAATTCCGGGTATTGCACGAAACCCAGCGCACATCAAAAAATCATTGGGACTTCTCCCATTGACCTACAATATATGCAAACTCGACAGGTCTGAGATGCCAGATTTTCTGATTCAGACTTTTGCTTCCTCTGCGTTTAATAAATTCCGAAAAATTCGTGATTTTTAAAAAGTCAGATTTTATAAAAAATAAATCACAAATTTTTCGTGATTTTTGCATTCGGATTTTAGTAAATAACCCCCTATGTGTATGAATCTGATAGGGACCTTCTGTAAGCTCCACTGAGGCAGGGACTAGTGGGAATAGTGTATCTCTTTAAAGCACTGTGGAATATACCACCAAAGTGTGTTGGTCATTTGTAGGCCTAATTCTCCATTCTGACTAGCCAGTCACCAGAGTTGGGTTAACCTAAATTCGTATTAGGTTGACCACCCCATGGAATGTGATCAGTTTTATCAGCTGTATTTTTCTGTTGTTGGTAGAATGGGGCCACTTGGAGGTTGGGGACAGAGTATATGACCCTTCTATCATGACTTAAGAATGGTCCTACTCTGCAGGAGCTATAGGGAGGTGTATCTGAGGAGCTTGAGATGTATCCAACCAAAGATCCAATATATATCCAATGTTTTGAGATCTGTAACATTATACTTACTAGCAAAACACAAGGCTTTAGTTGTAGGGTTAAGTAAGACAGAAGCCCTAGTTTACCAAGTACTGCAAGGGAGGGACATGTAGAGGCACGGCAGGGCGGGGTGAGAGTTGGTGGAATGAGATAATGTGGTTTCCTTGAAAGACATTTGGGTGTTGATTGCTAAATGTGGTATAAGGAGTGAACTGCTGCCTGCATCTGTATCTTGGCCCTACCAGTTATCTCTCAATGCCTTAGGGGGACAGAGACAAGTCATAAAACAAAAATTTGTTGTATCAACTTTATTTTATACAGGGAATGTTTAAATAATTCATGACTTTTCGAGATATATAATCAGCAAGTCAATGTACTGTACCTTAATATATTGAGCCAGTTGTATTGTGCCGTGTGAACCTATTATTATCGGCTCAGTTGGCTGATGATTGATTTGTAGATAATATCTAGGATAATATTAAATTATAAAGGGCATGTCTCTACTCTAGCAGCGACTTTTACCCTCTTCCTCTTGCTTTTCTTTCTAAATGCAAAGAATGAGCATTCTGGGAAGTATATTTCTTCCTGGTAGAACATTATTACTGTGGATTGTGAGGACATTATTCTTGGACAACTATTGGAAAATAGATAACCGTCATGTAAGCAAATATGGAGCATTCTGCAGATATTTACTTGTACCCCCCATTATTAGCTACGTACATCTGTTCCCATCTAGTAGTGGGTCCCCTATTTCTGAATCTGCATGTGGGTCTCTGTTGGACTCTCCAAAGCTGTAGGCAGTGTATGTAATTTAGTTCACCTTCTTTGTCTTGGAGGAGCTGTGTTTGGAGACTACATGCTCTGTATTGTCTCATATATAATGTTATATGGTGTTTCTCATTTGGGAACCCATATTATTTTCCATCGGTGGGAAAACCAAAGAGAGATTAAGTTCATCATGTGTGTGATGGCATATCAGTTGTCTTAATTGTTTTCCCATTAGATAGTTCATGGCAAACAAGAAGAGGAGAACGCAAAACTGGAAGTGTTTACTGGGGAACAGGGTGATTATTATGGTCACGGTCAGGGCCGGACTGGGAATAAAAAGCAGCCCTGGCAGCCATATAGAAATGTGCAACATTGGCAGCCAGCTCCAATACAAAAAAATATATTGGTGATCAGTGCCGTTCCCCTTAAAACAAAAAAAAAAATTGGTTGTCAGGGCCCCCAAATAGTAGTTAAGAAAAATTGGTGGCTAGTGCCCCCTCCAAAGTTAAAAAAACATTGGTGGCCAGCTCCCCCAAGTTCAAAAAATCATTGGTGGCCAGCCCCCCCCAAGTTAAAAAACAAAACATTAGCAACCAACCCCCCAAGTTAAAAAAACATTGGTTGCCAGCCCCCCCCCATAAAATTTTAAAAAAAAAACATTGGTGGCCATGGATTTAAAGAAAAAAAAGAACATTTGTTGTGTTTTCAGTGGAAATATACCTTTGGTTCCAGCAGCTTCTTCTGTTGTGCTTTGCGGCCCTCAGCTTCGGCTCCCATTCGTTAGCTCACAGCTTTGGCTCCCAGCAGTTTTGGCTCCCATTCGTCAGCTCACAGCTTTGGCTCCCATTCACTGGCTCCGGGGTCCCCCAGCCCATTTAACTATAAATGGAGCAGCCTATTGGGCAAATATCAGAACAGACAGATTGCCATTCAGGGCCTGGGCACGGTGGGCAAACCCCTTGGGCATAAAGAACATCTGTAATAAAACCTGGCATGTGGGAGCTGGGGTATTTGTTGATAGAGTTAAGAAACTCCTACTGATTTGAGGCATAGGGTTTATTTTCTTGGAGTGATAGGGTCCCCAGTCCAGTTTTCTTGGACATTGAGGAAGCAGTTTTCTCAGGCAAGGACATGGACAGGGAGAGTGAATTGACTGTTACATGTAGACCTTTGGTTTCACACCTAAGAACTCATATTGACACGTTACTGATCGTATATACTCCAGGTGTCACACCCTCGCTACCAGGCATACAGGCAGGCTATGGTCTTAGAAAGAAGATGGACATTGTATACTCAGGTTGTGCTTTTTTTCTGGGAAAGCAAAGCCAGTTGTTGACACATGGCGCAGAAATAATCGTCGATGAGAATTTCTTTGTATAATAACTTAATTACACATCTCTCTAGTGCACAAACACATTGCAAGGTGCGGCCGTAGGTGGAATTTGATATTAATGTTTCCTATTAGAGTACTCAGTATTAGAACAACTTGCATGTACAAACAAACTGAAACGAATGTGACAAGCAGTTCCTAGTAACAGAGGCCCTGTGTTTGGGCACGTACATGAACAGTCTGCGTTCCAGTCTTATACACATCATAGGGCACAGAAGGTAACAGGTTGTATTCCTTTCAATAGACCGTGCTATCACTAGGCCTTGGGAGAGTATGAGTGGAGCGTGAGCAAGGCAGCCTACAATGGAGCCATCTAGCTATTGCTGTAACAACCTGCTTGGAGTTGAACCAGAGACCTGGTGTTTCCATGCTGTCTGCATTACCGCTGCTCCATGTGAGCAGACAACTATGGTTCACTCTTATTGCTTTCCTTGTATTGCAAGTAGGCTTGGCTTGTTTCACCTGTTTTTGCCACAAGTGGTCTGTGAAAGCCATTAGTCTGCTTAACCCCCTGCTCTGCACGGACTCATTGCCCAATGTAGGTCTATTTCCTGAATGTGATTCTTGTCTTATTATCTGTTCCTGACTTTTGCCTGTTTTGACCTTGTTGTATCGTTGCCGGACCCGACCCTTGCCTGTTTGACCACTCTTCTGTATCCTGACTTTGTACCGTGTTACTGATTGATTTTGACCCCGGCCTTTTCATCCTCACTACACTCCTGGCTCCTGATTCTGTACTGCACTGCACCCCCGGCCTTTTTATCGTGACTACACTCCTGGCTCCTGATTCTGTCTGGTGGTCACTCTCACAGCCTGTTCCACAACTTCACTCTTTGTTCCCTGTTCCTCCTGTATACGTTACAGTTCCCTTGCCTGCCCAAAACTTTATCCCTGGACCTCTCATTTTTAAGAGCTGGAGGCATCTGAGTAGCGGAGGGCTCCTCCCGAAGACAAAGGCGACTGGCAGAAGTGTGAGCTGATGCCGGGACCTTGGAGTTTGTTCTGGGTTTGGGATACCATACATGATAGTTGTCCTCAATCTTTTGGAAAATCAAATTGGTGAGTCCATATTAAGCAACATAAAACCCTACTAAGCCACCAACCTATATAGCCACTCATAAATGTTGGCAAGCCTATTCCATGTTAGTGAAGTTGTAAAGGAGACACAAACATTCCCTTTAACTGACTATTTAGGGATTCCCCAACTTTCCAAATGAGGCAGATTCATCCAATAAGAAATCTCTCCATTGGTTCTATGTCAATCAATTTCATTGTTATCTAACACGTAGACATTATCAAGCAGTTTCTTTTGGCAACAAATTCTCTGTGCTACTCCAAGTTTCCCAACTCCAAGTATAGAATGCACCATTGACAACCGATATAGGGTGAAATGGTAAAATACAGGTAGAGATGTCGCGAACTGTTCGCCGGCGAACTTGTTCGCGCGAACATCGGGTGTTCGCGCTCGCCGGAAGTTCGCGAACGTCGCGCGACGTTCGCCATTTTGGGTTCGCCATTGTTGGCGCTTTTTTTTGCCCTCTCACCCCAGACCAGCAGGTACATGGCAGCCAATCAGGAAGCTCTCCCTTGGACCACTCCCCTTCCCTATAAAAACCGAAGCCCTGCAGCTTTTTTTCACTCTGCCTGTGTGTGCTGAAGAGATAGTGTAGGGAGAGAGCTGCTGCCTGTTAGTGATTTCAGGGACAGTTGAAAGTTTGCTGGCTAGTAATCGTTTTGATACTGCTCTGTTATTGGAGGGACAGAAGTCTGCAGGGGTTTGAGGGACATTTAAGCTTAGGTAGCTTTGCTGGCTAGTAATCTACCTTCTACTGCAGTGCTCTGTATGTAGCTGCAGTGGGCAGCTGTCCTGCTTCTGATCTCATCTGCTGACTGCTGCAATAACAGTAGTCCTTGTAAGGACTGCTTTTATTTATTTTTTTGTTCCAATACAGAGCAGTATCAAGCAGATTACTAGCCAGCAAACTTACTATCATCTGTCCCTGAAATCACTAACAGCTCTCCCCCTACACTATCTCTTCCAAGCACACACAGGCAGATTTTTCAGATACATTTTTGCCCTTGATCCCCCTCTGGCATGCCACTGTCCAGGTCGTTGCACCCTTTAAACAACTTTAAAATCATTTTTCTGGCCAGAAATGTCTTTTGTAGATGTTAAAGTTCGCCTTCCCATTGAAGTCTATGGGGTTCGCGAACCGTTCGCGAACCGCTCGCAATTTTGCGCAAGTTCGCGAATATGTTCGCGAACTTTTTTTCCGACGTTCGCTACATCCCTAAATACAGGCATGAATGATTCCAGTCCAGTCAACAGGGTCAACATACTAAGATTTTTTTTTTACAGTGCTGTCTAGGGGAAAAATACCAGAAAAGTGTTTACAAGTGTAAAACCATGTGCAGGTATTTGTGGTGTTTAAACAAATGGCCTGCAAGTGTCACTGTGCACAAGAGTTATAATGTGTATACACAGTACTTTCTATACTGCTTAAGGTGTTAGAGTTGAAGTTACTATTGAAGTGTAATGGCTGCATGATACTGCTAATAAAGCACTGTTACACTCTACTCATCCTCGGCTACCAAAACATAACAGTATGGGACCTGTTACCCAGAATGCTCAGGATTTGGGGCTTCTGGATGATGGATCTTTCTGTGATTTGGATCTTCATACCTTAAGTCTACTAGAAAATCATGTAAACATGAAATAAAGCCAATAGGCTGGTTTTGCTTCCAATAAGGATTAATTATATCTTAGTTGGGATCAAGTACAAGTTACTGTTTTATTATTACAGAGAAAAGGGAAATCATGTTTAAAAATTTGAATTATTTGGATAAAATAGAGTCTATGGCAGACGGCCTTTCCTTAATTCAGAGCTTTCTGGATAACAGGTTTCCAGAAAATGAATCCCTTACCTGTGCATGAACCTACAGCTAAATGTTTAATCCCTTCTCCTTTTTTATCTGTCATGGTTTTATAGAGGATGAAAGGCTGACTAGAGAAAGAAAAAGGCCACTTGTGTCATGCCAAATAGACAGTATACAGAAAACCGCACTGTGTGTCTGTCTCTCTCCGACTTATTAATAAAACACATTCACTGGTTTCTATTTTTATACTGATACTAATATAGAAGACACTTCTCTAGCAGTTATGCCTTCGTTCCCATTAAGCGCAGGTAGAATCAATAGATTGTGTATTATCCAGGCATGGACTTTGCTGACCTTGGCCATGTTTCCTCTACAATTTGCATTGTGCTTTACAGGCTTGGAATGTGTAAAGGAGAACCAGCTAATAGATTAAATGTGCTACAACTGAGCGTTACAGCCAGTGGTGATGATAATAATTTCTGTGTCAATGACAATGTTGTTCATTTAAAATACTTGAGGGTGGCTGAAGCTGGTTGTTAATGGAAAGATCCACTTTTTTGATGGTCAACCATGGGCCAATCAGATCACATAGGGGTCTCATGCTTTGAGGACCACATCCTCAGCCCAAGATGGTCAATGTCCATTAAGATTACTCAACCTTACTAATCAGTATCAAACCAAGATAGATTCCGAGCCAGCAAAGCACAATGCAACTTATAGAGGAAACATGGCCAAGGTCAGCAAAGTCCATGCCTGGATAATAATATAGACTGTAGCTCATTCTACTTATAGCGCACAGTATTTACAGCTGCACGGATCCATTTGTGACCTTGACTGCAGTTCTTTAAGTATAATATTCAGTACAGAGCAGGCTTCTAATGTTCCTCTTAGATGGATTTCATATTTTAGGGCCCAGAAGTAGGGTTTAAATTTCTTTTGTTTTCTCCTGAAGAGGCTGTAACGTAGAATGGTGGCGTTTATTGTGCATACACTCTTTAACATGAGGGTGAAAGATACAAAGTTGAGTTTGAAATAAGATATGGCAATATTATGTCCCTTGATTAAAGGATAAGTAGACCGTAAATAAAAATGACTTTAAAATTGCTCAGGGTGCTTTTATAAGTACTTTTGCGATTTACATTTCATTTGAAAATAAAACAAAGATGTGTTTTAATGTTCTGCCCAGATAGGAGATGGGAATGGCTTCTGATCTTTTTCCTGAGCAAAGCAACATACGAACATTTCTCTGTTTTCCTTCTGAAGGCGTATCTCTTTGACTGTATAGTTACAGGAACTGACCAGCAGGTGGCTCTGTTGTTACAAAATTCATTATATTGGTAGTTAAAGGGCATGTCAAGTCTAAAATAGAGGCTAGAAATGCTGTATTTTGTATACTAAATATAAACATGAACTTACTACACCACAAGCCTAATCAAACAAATAATTTATGCTTTCAAAGTTGGCCACAGGGGGTCACCAACTTGTAACTTTGTTAAACATCTTTGCAAGACTAAGACTGTGCACATGCTCAGTGTGGTCTGGGCTGCTTAGGAATCGACATAAACAAAGCTGCTTGAGTTCTGCATGGCTGGGAAGTAAGGCGGGGGCTCCCCCTGCTGTTCATAAGTATGATTGTTTCCCTGCTCAGCAGTTAGGGACCGTCTGACAATTCCTATCCACAGCAGTAAATGAAGGGAGAATTTCACTGCATACAGTCAGGTTTCTTATAAAATCGGTACACACGCTTTTAAATAAAGTATATTGGAGATAGGTTTCTTTTTCATTAAAGAAAGTAAAAATGGGATTTTATTTTTTTGCCTTTCCATGCCCTTTAATAAAAACTTCAATAGCTGAAAAAACATTGAGCAATGTTACAATCATTCTTTTTCAAGGTTTACTTGTCCTTTAAGGGTTACTGAGCCCACCTCAGAAGCTGACATTAAGAGCCAGCTTTTTTCAATATATATATATATATATATATATATATATATATATATATATATATATATATATATATATATATATATATATATATATATACTAAAGGCAAGTCTGTGATTACTGGATTTAATAGGCAAGGCTGGGGATAATAATCAGACCTCTGCAGTATGACACTGAGTTTCATTGAAATTAATTTGCTGCAAAGTTGATGAAGCAAGGGATTTCAGGTAATGGACCATTGGCAGGATGCAGAATAGCAGAATACCAATTATCTTACATTAGCGGCAGTTTCATTTCCTAAATACTGTAATTCAGGGCCTTCCAGCCTCTAGCTCTTGGCAGCTGATGGAGTACAGGTTAGGGATCGGGTTATAGGTCTCTCCAACGAATGAATTTTATTTAATTTTATCTCACCGTCCTTGCTGGAATTATTATTGAGCCTATGGCTGTTTTGTACTTGGTAAGAGTTTCTTCTTTTTTATTTACAGCTTATTTTCTGCATAGAAAAACAATGTCTGATTCCAAAACCAAGGAGATTAATATTAAATTTGTTCTCTCGTGTTGCTTCTGAAACAGTCTCTACTCTTCCCAGTAGATGTTGGGGGTTCAGAGCTCCATACCTCCCAACTGTCCCTTTTTCGGAAGGACAGTCCCTCTTTTGACAGCTAAACCCGCAGTCCCTCATTTGTACTGGAAAGTCCCTCTTTTCTCTGCAATGAACAGCCAGAAAAAGAAACAAAGTTTCTCACTTAATTGGCTTTTAGCAGAAAGCCCAGAACAGCTAACAGGTGCAAATAAGATACTTTGTAACAATTTTGAGACACAAAAAAACAGTTTAGATAAGGAGAAATATTTTCAAACTTTCATAACCTGCCAAATTTTGTAAAACAAGCATGGTAATTAGGGGGTGTGGCCACAGAAAGGGGTGGGGTCAAAAAAATTGCTGCGCTACGCACTGAAAAAAATTTTTTGTCCCTCTTTTTACTTTCAAAATGTTGGGAGGTATGGGGCTCTGTTCAGGCCAGTCCTCAGCTCACGCTTCCACCTATAAAAACCGCCTTTCGCTTTGGGATGAGCCCTCCGCTACTCGGATGCCGCCAGGTCTTTAAGGATAAGTAAACCCTTAAAATAAGTGAATGTAAAATGAATGAGAGGGCTTTTCTAAGCACTTTTGTAATTTACATTCATTATTTATTTTCTTTTAATTCCAAGGTATTAAGAGATACACAAACTGTTAATAGGACTGAATTTTGTTACAACAGCGCCACCTGCTGGTCAGTTTCCCACCAGTCTGACCACCAAGTAGTCAAGGAAGTTGTCAGGAGAAAGAAAGAGGCTGATGTTCTTCTGCTTAGGAATAAAATTAGAAACCGTTCCTAAGCAGAAGAACATGTGTTGCATTGGGTATCATAGATTACACTAAACCAAAGCCTACTGGTTCCTATGAAGCCATGTAATTATTCTGATTTAATTATCAGGCATGTGTTGTGAGTATTGAATGCATACTGTATGTGCTGTAATTCTGCAGTTTGGAAGGCGGGGAGCTGTTATTGAGGATTAATTATTAATTAGTGATGAGCGAATTTGGTGCGTTTCCCGTGAAATTCACGAAAAGGAAAAAAATTTGCGAAACGGTGCCTGCGTCTAGTTTTTGATGCCGGCGTCTTTTTTTTGCTGGCGAAAATGCGCTGACGTCCAAAAAAAAGGACGTCGGCCTCCATTTTTTTTTTGACGCCAGTGAATTTCTGCTGCGGTTTCGCAAATTTATTTATCACATCGAATTCGCGTCTGGCGAATAAATTCACCCATCACTATTATTAATCCTTAATAATTTGTTATTAAATCTTAGTTGGGATCAGGTACAAGGTACTGTTTTATTGTTACAGAGGAAAAGGGAATCATTTTGGATAAAATTTGGAGTCTGCGGGAGACGGCCTTTCTGTGATTTGGAGTTTTCTGTATAACAGGTTTCCGGATAATGGATCCCATACCTATAATAATAATAAAAATAACAAGAGGGATGGCACTGTTCTATGTGCCCCTGTCTGGGATATTAAAGTGATATTTTTTCCTTATTTTTAAAGGGTGAATGCAAATGATTCTCCAAAAAGAAGAGATTGGTAGGGATAGAACGTCATTGTGACTTACAGGTACTGCTGTTATATTAGTCTGTATCACTTCTACTAAAGGCTCCCAATCTGTGGGGTTGGTCGCAGTGATCTGAGGTGACACTTGGGCAACAGAGTAATTTGTATTTAAAAGGCCGTTTTCCCACAACGTTTTCAGCCAGCGGAGGAATGGCCAAGTCTGACGGCTGGTGATAGGCAGTTTCTATTGAAGCAAATGACAGTCAGGATTTGGGCACCACCTGTGCCATGAGCATAAAGGTGGCCATAGACGGAGAGATTGGCTCATTGCAGTGGGCGATATTGGGCCGATCGCGGGCCCTAGGGCCCAGTGATCGGATTATAATTGATCCAATACAGGCGGTTTTTAACCTGCCCAACTTTCGGCCAGATATCGATTGGGGAAGCCCGTCGGATGGCCCCACACACGGGCCATTAAGCTGCCAACTCTGTCTGTCGGCAGCTTTTATCGGCCCGTGTATGGAGGCCTCTGAGAGTTATGGTTAAAGGAACAGTTCAGCGTAAAAATAAAAACTGGGTAAATAAATAGGCTGTGCAAAATAAAAAAATGTATCTAATATAGTTACTTATGCAAAAATGTAATGTATAAAGGCTGGAGTGACTGGATGTGTAACATACCGTATATACCCAGTTTTTCAGCATCCAAAATGTGCTGATAAAACTCTACCTCGGCTTATACTGGTCAGTGGTATCCGGAGTAGCTGAGATTTCAGTCACTTTTAATCATTCCTATACCAACAGTACACTTGGGGAGAGACTGCAATATCCCACAATGCCCTCTGTATATGAAAGATTAACAGTGACTGCAATATCACACAGCGCCATCTGTTGGTTATATGAAAGATTAACAGTGACTGCAATATCACACAGCGCCATCTGTTGGTTGTATGAAAGAATAACAGTGACTGCAATATCACACAGCACCCTCTGTTGGTTATATGAAAGAATAACAGTGCGCCCTCTGTTGGTTATATGAAAGAATAACAGTGACTGCAATATCACACAGTGCCCTCTGTTGGTTATATGGAAGAATAACAGTGACTGCAATATCACACAGCGCCCTCTGTTGGTTATACGAAAGATTAACAGTGATGACAATATAAAAAGCATCCTCTGCACATGGTAGTGGGACAGTGGGACAATGCACACAGTAATCCATTTGGCAATTCTCTGTCACCATCAACTTTGCAAAGAAGTCTGGTTGATCGCTGGGGGGGTCGCTTTGGCAGAATGTGCGCTGCTGGGAGACAGGGCTGTAGTTGTGTCTAGGCTTATACTAGAGTCAATAAGTTTTCCCAGTTTTCGTAGGTAAAATTAGGTACCTCGGCTTATACTCGGGTCGGCTTATACTCGAGTATATACGGTAATAGACAGAACACTACTTCCTGCTTTTCAGCTCTCTAACTCTGAGTTAGTCAGTGACTATAAGGGGGGCCACATGGGACATAACTGTTCAGTGAGTTTGTAATTGATCCTCAGCATTCAGCTCAGATTCAAAAGCAACAGTTATGTCCCATGTGGCCCTCCCTCAAGTCAGTGATTGGCAGGGTAGGACTGGGCCGGCCGGACACGGGGAAAAAAGCCTCGCCGACCCAGATCTGCGATCTTCAGGCCGGTTTCCTATTGGGGGGGCGGTGTCTTGCATAAATGCCATAATCTGGGTTTCAATCATCACAGCTGCAAAGATTTGGGGATTAATGAAAATGACAGTTGGATGTGTAGGATTAAACTCTATTTACTGGGATAAACCCATCTTGCTTTAAACAAAAAGATTAAAAAAAAAAACAACAAAATCTATTGCCTGGCGGCTATTTAACTGCAGGAGTCACAGATTTCCTGAAACAGTTCAAGTGAATGGAATTCATGCTGCTGAATGGAATTGAGGTCGGGAGGGAATACATAGAGTGTCACTGGATATAGACAAGGAAAGGTTTCTAGGAATATAATGTTCCGACCAAATGGTACAGGGCTATACTGACATTATACTCAAGCCATTTGATGAAATTCAGGTTTTGGGGGATTCTGGGAGTTGTAGTTTAGCATCAGGCAGAGAGTCCTCTTTTAGATGTTTGTGATCGCATGAAAAAAAAAAACATTTGCAATGTATGAAGCTACAACTCCCTGCACCCCCTGAGAGCTTTCCCTGGTTAAAATAAACGTTAACGACTGCACAATATTAGATCATGGGTTGTTTTGCCAATGGCATTGTGTGGCCTAAATATATTGGCCTCTTTGTCTTAAAATAAAGAGATCTTTCTGTAATTTGTATCTCCATATTTTAGGTCTACAAAAAAATCATTTAAAGTGGTGGTTCGACCTTTTTATTGTGTCCCCAATTCTGGGGTTTTCTGGATAAGGGATCTTTCCTTAATTTGGATCTTCCTACCTTAAGTCTACTAGAAAATCATAGAAACATTAAATAAAGCCAAATAGGCTGGTTTTGCCTCCAATAAGACTGGAATATGAATAGGAGAGGCCTGAATAGAATGATGAGTAATAAAATAGTAGCAATAATGTGTAGCCTTACAGAGCATTTGCTTTTTAAGATGGGGTCAATGACCCCCATTTGAAATCTGTAAAGAGTCAGAAAAATAATTCAGAAAAGTAAAAATAAATAAATAATGTAGACCAATTGAAAAGTTGCTTAGAATGACCATTCTAAAACACAATAACAGTTAACGTGAAGGTGAGGCACCACTTTAAGGCGAATGTCACACGTGGTTCGTCCTCCAATTCCAGGGGGAAAACCGCCATTACTCCCTACGACTGCCATATTTACATAATAACAGAATGGTGTAAAAGGTTAGCTATAGGGCAAAACCAGGAAATATAAAGTAAATTATACTTTTTAACCTCTAGATTCTAAAATAAGAACTTTTGGGACAATTTCAGGTATGGGATCCATTATCCAGAAAAATCCAAATTACGGAAAGGCCGTCTCCTACAGACTCCATTTTATCCAAATAATCCATATTTTAAAAATGCACTTCCTTTTTCTCTGTAATAATAAAACAGTAGTTTGTACTTGATCCCAACTACGATATAATTAATCCTTATTAGAAGCAAAACCAGCCTAATGGGTTTAATTAATGATTACATGATTTTATATTAGACTGAGGGCTCTTACACATGAGCGTTTTTACCTGCGCTCCCCTGCATTCCGTTTTTCGGTGTTCAGCCGCAGGGGAGCGCAGGAATAGACGCATTTCATTATTTAAAATGGGGCTGTACTCACACAGGCGCATGTAGGCGCCGAACGCAGGAAAAATGCAGCATGTTGCGTCTCAACCTGCATTCGGCGCCTACATGCGCCTGTGTGAGTACAGCCCCATTTGAAATAATGAAATGCGTCTATTCCTCTGCGGCTGAACGCCGAAAAACGGAACGCAGGGGAGCGCAGGTAAAAACGCTCATGTGTAAGAGCCCTTAAGGTATGGAGATCCAAATTATGGAAAGATCCGTTATCCGGAAATCCCCAGGACTTGAGCATTCTGGATAAAAGGTCCCATACCGGTACGTCTTTTGGGCACGAAGAAGGGACATAAATGACCTCAAATACTCTCATTGAATAATCTACTAAATTAATAAAGGTAACTAAGGTATCACTTAGCCTTTGGCAATCCTATTTGTTTAATAGAAGTCATTTTCTCCCCTTCTTCATTCTTCCAGCTTTCTAACAATGTCCCCTGCTTCCCCGTTTCCCGAATGGCGATACCTACAGATGAGCAGTCACATTGCAGAATGAATATTTCATGGTAGCAAATATGCTATTTGGCTGAATTTATGAAAACAACCATTTCTTAACAGCCATTCGGTGTCCGAAATGATTTGGTACAATAATACTTTCCCTAGTACGTCTCGGAACAGCGAATGTCTTTATTTTAGGAAACGCCGGAGGAAGGGAGGAAGCGCTGTGCAAATTACTGGTGGTTCATGAATAAAATCAAGGCGTAATAAGAGGCTGCAGGTGGATCTGCATCTTGATTTACATGCCTGTTAGACTGATTGAGAGAGGATGAAAGTGAAACTGATGGAATGTTATGAGCCAATTCACACGGGCATATCACAATGTGACATTTATTCGATTTAAGACAAAAAGGGCAGAAAATATCTTGAGAAAGGCGAGTGCCATATTGAGGACTTTTTCTTTCTGTTTACATGTATTTCTGCTTAACTTTTTCCATTTGCCCTGGACGATTTCAGATCACCAAATATATCTATTATATCTATGGATCTGGGTCCTGGGGGTTCCTAAGCAAACATGTCCTACCAATCAGGAGGCTGAGTTCACACTAAGGGCTCTTACTCACTGGCGTTCTGACCTGCGCTCCCCTGCGTTCCGTTTTTTGGCGTTCAGCCGCAGGGGAGCGCAGGAATAGACGCATGTCATTATTTCAAATAGAGCTGTACTCACTCAGGCGCGTGTAGGCGCCGAACGCAGGTTGAGACGCAACATGCTGCATTTTTCCTGTGTTCGGCGCCTACACGCGCCTGAGTGAGTACAGTCCCATTTGAAATAATGACATGCGTCTATTCCTGCGCTCCCCTGTGGCTGAACGCCAAAAAACGGAACGCAGGGGAGTGCAGGTCAGAACGCCAGTGAGTAAGAGCCCTAAAGCTGGACATATATGAGCAGATTTACCTTCATATTGGACGAGTGATCGTTCAGTGCCATCTCCCGACCTGCCACTAACCATTCAGATCAAGTAGTAAAAGAACAGATCAGACAATGTTCTGCCCCTGACAGCAATTGTACAAAAGTTATGGCCGACAAAAGCTGGCGACAGTCTCCCACTGATATCATCAGATCCAGGGTCGGACTGGGGGACTTCGGGCCCACCGGGGCAATTGCCCCAGGGCCCCGATCCGGCCCCCGCTGCCGCTCCGGCGTGCTTCATCGTAGTAGTGCGCATGCACGCGGCGCCGCGTTTGTGCGCACGCGCAGCAATGCCTTTGTGCGCATGCGCAGATCCTCTATTCTACCGCGACCCCCAACAAAGTGGGGTCACGCAGCCAAACTAAGTAGCTGATCTGGGCCGGCGGGGCCCACAAGAGCCCGGGGCCCACCGGGTTTTTTCCTGGTGTCCCGCCGGCCCAGTCCGACACTGATCAGATCGGCAATACCTACAGAGATATTATCGGTAGCCGGCATAATTTTCTAACCTGTCCGATCAACTGAATGACCGATCGCCATCGGGACACTCCACACACAGCCCAAAAATCCTACGATAAAATCTTTGGCAGCTTTAAGGTGGCCATAGACGCAAAGATCCGCTCGTTTGGCAACATCGCCAAACGAGCGGATCTTTCCCCAATATGCCATTAACGAGCATGGCTATATCGGGGGTAATCTGATTGTTCGGCCGTATGACCAAACGATCCGATTACGATGTGCCATGGGCTCCAGCAGGATCGGTCGGGTCAAAATCAAACCTGACCGATCGACCAAACGACCGATCTCCGTCTGACGAAAGATGTCGGCACACGCCACACACGATCCGAAAATTGTACGAATCCTCGTATCTGTGTGTCTATGGCCACCATTACAGATGAAGTCAGGAAATCAATGTGAAGCTTCTTTGCATCACTTTATCTGATCACCGTCCTCCCCAATCCCCCCACCACAAAGCCCCCTCTGCTCCGATCCAGTTTGGCCAGACTCTTGGTTTTGGCTAGGGTTGCCATCTGGCTGATAAAAATGATGCTTGATGCCAATGTTATTAATAGAAAAAAAAAACGGCAAGAAAATAGGTAGGCCGGTATTTTTTTCCAGAAAAGGTGGCAACCCTAGTTTTGGCCGAATCTATTTCCTGCTAAAAAAAAAAAAAGGCTTGGATTTGGCAGAATCCATTTGGTGCATCTCTAACCCAAAACTTCATTTTTAAAACACAGTGCATGGTACAAAGTGCAGTTTTTAGACACCATGTTATTTCCCCATAATGCAACATTTTGTACCAGAATTCCAGCTTAATTGCAAGCTCGCACTATGGATACATTTCTTTTTCTCCTGCAATTTCTAATGCAGTTGGAGGGCGTGTAGGAGAATACTTGTGCCCTGACAGCGTTATGCCCTTATTCACATGAGCAAAATGTTCAAGTGTTTTTATATTCAGATTTTTGCATTCACGCTTCATATGATTCAGTGGAGACTGCAGTGACGCTCGACAGCGCAATACAAGCCTGGGATAAAAACATGCATTTTACATGCAATTATTGTCACTGAATTTAGAAAACACCTGTATGCAGGGAGGGTTATGCATAATATATCAGGCAATCAGAGGCAGAGCAATGTCAGTCCCTTGCTGCGCTCTCCGACTGTTTCCATGTAACAGGCTCATTACTTGACGTATCCATGAAAGCATTTATAATCTAAAGGTGAGACTCAGGGTGGGTGATGTAATGTGTGGGTACATAACAACAAACAATAAAGGAAATAATGTCCCTATATGGTACATAATCAAGGAATTTCATAACCATATAAAGGCACAAGGCCACAGGCTTTTTTTTATAAAGGTCATGGAATGTCATGGTGACTTCTTCTAACCTGGGAATGGTTGTATTAGTAGGGTGCTTCCTCTTGAAATGGCTTTGAAAAGTAGGGTGCAGCTTTGGGAATTGTATTAGTAGGGTGCTACTCTGGTAATGGCTATGATATGTAGGGTGCTTCCCTGGGAATGACTTTGATATGTAGGGTGCTGCTCTGGGAATTGTTGTATTAGTAGGGTGCTACTCTGGGAATGGCTTTGATAAGTAGGGTGCTACTCTGGGAATGTTGTATTAGTAGGGCACTTCCTCTGGAAATGGCTTTGAAAAGTAGGGTGCAGCTTTGGGAATTGTTGTACTAGTAGGGTGCTACTCTGGGAATGGCTATGATATGTAGGGTGCTTCCCTGGGAATGACTTTGATATGTAGGGTGCTGCTCTGGGAATTGTTGTATTAGTAGGGTGCTACTCTGGGAATGGCTTTGATAAGTAGGGTGCTACTCTGGGAATGTTGTATTAGTAGGGCACTTCCTCTGGAAATGGCTTTGAAAAGTAGGGTGCAGCTTTGGGAATTGTTGTATTAGTAGGGTGCTACTCTGGGAATGGCTATGATATGTAGGGTGCTTCCCTGGGAATTGTTGTATTAGTAAGGTGCTGGTCTGGGATTGGCTTTGATAAGTAGGGTGCTTCTCTGGGAATAGCTATGATATGTAGGGTGCTGCTCTGGGAATTGTTGTATTAGTAAGGTGCTACTCTGGGAATGGCTTTGATAAGTAGGGTGCTACTCTGGGAATGGCTATGATATGTAGGGTGCTACTCTGGGAATGGCTATGATATGTAGGGTGCTGCTATGGGAATGGTTGTATTAGTAGGGTGATCCTTTGGGAATGGCTTTGATAGGCAGGCTGCTGCTTGGAATGATTTAATAGGTAGGGTGCTCCTCTGGAAATAGTTATATAGGTAGGGTTCTCCTCTGGGAATGGTAATATAGGTAGGGTGCTGCTCTGGTTTTACAGGAACAATTCTCAGTATGGATTCCAAACATAGGGTGATGGTTGTGTAATGTCTCCTAGGTGTGCACTTGAGGAGGGAGAAAAGTTTGAGGTCACTGAAAAGACCAATCGAGTTCAATTTGGATAGAACCTAAAAATAAGTATTGTGAAATAAGGGGGACTTTAGAAGCAAGTGTAGGAGAGTCGAGGAGTGCTAGGTTATTTTTGTGTACTCCATAACTTGTGAACATTTTTATCACGGAAAGATGACGTGGGTACTGTACATACGGTTCTAGACACAGAGACTACATCAGTAAGTGAAAGGCTTATTTAATGTGCCAAATGAAACGGATACAAAGAAGTCAAACAGAAAGCCAGAGGGGAGAGAGAGAGAGAGAGAGAGAGAGAGAGAAAGAGAAAGAAAGGAGATAGACAGATGCGAGTGGGATAATCAGAGACAAACCCCAGTGAAGGCAACTCCGTGACAAAGCCGTACAATTTACACAGAGGAGACAGGAGAACAGGAGCAGGGACAGATAAGTGAGGCAGCCACTGACAGACACCGACAGCTCCATGAGATACATGGGGACCAATGGGTTAACGATCAAGCTAGGTTTTAAGGAACAGTAACACCAAACAAATGAAGTGTTTGTAATGAATGGCAATGTAATGTAATGCTGCCCTGCACTGGTAAGACAGGGGTATTTTCTTCAGAAACACTACTAGAGGTCATATAAACAAGCTGTTTTGTAGCTATGAGGGCAGCCATTCAAACATAGGATACACAGTAGATAAGTTATGAAGAATCCCATTGTATACTACAGAGCTTATCTGTTATCTGCTGTGTATCCTGTGTCTCTTCTTTTTCCAGCTTGAATGGCTGCCTTCATGGCTACACAGCAATGTGTTTATATAAACTATAGTAGTACTTATCTGTTATCTACTGTGTATCCTGTGCTTGAATGGCTGCCCCCATGGCTACACAGCAGCTTGTTTATATAAACTATAGTAGTACTTATCTGTTATCTACTGTGTATCCTGTGCTTGAATGGCTGTGCCCATGGCTACACAGCAGCTTGTTGATATAAACTATAGTAGTACTTATCTGTTATCGACTGTGTATTCTGTGCTTGAATGACTGCCCCCATGGCTACACAGCAGCTTGTTTATATAAACTATAGTCCTGGTGACCCCCCCTACAGATGCTCCAAAAAGACACAAGAAGGTGAAAAATAAAATGTAAACTTCAGTATTAAAAAAACGCTCACAAAAAGAAAATGGAAAGTAATTGAAAAAAGTCTTTATTTCTGGTCGGAAACCATCTGAGCTGAAAAAAGTGCTGGAAGCTGAACCATTTTTAAGTTGTTACTGTCTCCATCTGACTTGTCGCTTCCCATTACCCTCCTACTGTGTAACTATCCCCTTACAAGATGCCAGCAGGGGGCAGCACAGGGCGACTAGCCAAATAAAACTAGGAATCAAAGCACCTACATTGCATCATTCTTGCATTATGTCAACTCTAATACAATGACATCATGAATCTGTCTCCTTATTCAATATCATAACATCCAATGTGGTTTCCATGCAGGGAATAAATCACAGGACAGCGGCATTGCAGAAATGGAAGAGCTTCCCGTCCCTCACAACATCAAAATCAGCAACATCACATGCGACTCCTTCAAGATCTCTTGGGATATGGATCCCAAATCCAAGGACCGGATCACGCACTACTTCGTTGATTTGAACAAAAAAGAGAACAAGAATTCCAACAAGTTTAAACACAAGGTAAGGGACTTCTGCTATCTATCTATCTATCTATCTATCTATCTATCTATATATATATATATATATATATATATATATATATATAATATCTATCTATCTTTCTATCTATATATATATATATATATATATATATATATATATATATATATATATATATATATATATATATATATATATATTAGGGATGCACCGAATCCACTTTTTTGGATTCGGCCGAACCCCCGAATCCTTCACGAAAGATTCGGCCGAATACCGAACCGAATCCGAACCCTAATTTGCATATGCAAATTAGGGGTGGGAAGGGGAAAACATTTTTTACTTCCTTGTTTTCTGACAAAAAGTCACGCAATTTCCCTCCTGCCCCTAATTTGCATATGCAAATTAGGATTCGGTTCGGCCAGGCAGAAGGATTCAGCCGAATCCGAATCCTGCTGAAAAAGGCCGAATCCTGGCCGAATCCCGAACCGAATCCTGGATTCGGTGCATCCCTAATATATATATATATATATATATGTTTGGTCTTATTAAATGTAAGATATTAATATAGGCTTGAAATGGTCATGGAAGTGTCCTTCATCCTGACCCATGGGCTGCTAATTGTGGGGCCACATGGGTCTAGAAGATGGTTCAGATCTAAAGTATAGTCACCCCAGTACCCCTAACATAATGTGCAGTGATGTAACAAGTCACTTGAAGGCCAAAATAGGCATAAAAATAAGCAAAATAGGACATACTCTCTCATGGATATACAAATGAGGCGTAGACTTGGCCACAGAGCATGCTCTCCTTTTGAAATGCACAGGGATTCACCAAGTCCCAGATTTGCTCTGGGGTTTTTCAGTATACAAACCATATTTAAGCACTTGATATAACATTTAATAACATTAAATGTAAGATATGAATATATACAGGCTTGAAATGGTCATGGAAGTGTCGTTCATCCTGACATGGGCAACTAATTGTGGGGCCACATGGGTCTAGATATGGTTGAGATCTAATTTATAATCACCCCAGTAACCCCAACATAATGTGCAGTGATGTAACAAGTCACTTGAAGGCCAAAATATGCATAAAATAAGCAAAATAGGACATACCCTCCCATGGATATACAAATAAGGCAGAAACTTGGCCACAGAGCATGCTCTCCTTTTGAAATGCACAGGGATTCACCAAGTCCCAGATTTGTTCTAGGGTTTTTCAAACCGCTTGATATAACATGACTTTTGATCACTGAACAGCTGAACGTGATAATGTTTTTCATAGGGCGAATTTTTTGTCTTTCTTTTTTTTTGCCTATGTTACGAATGCCTATTTGGGTTCTGATTCAGTTCGGTGTTTCGCTGGATCCTAAACCCGGATTTGGTGCAACCCCAGTTACCATGTTAGAAACAATGAGCCTACACAAAGAAAAATAAATGATGACCATGTAAATGAGAGTTGCTAGACAATTATATGTGTGAGATATGTTAGAAATGGTATTTTATTTAAGTTAACTTTTAGTAAGTCCTCCAGACTGGACATGATGGTGCGGTGGGACTACGGGGGTCATCCTTGCCTTGGGATCCAAAGATCCTTGGCCTGGATCTGCTGCCTAGTTATAATGCAGTCGTGCGTTATGCATGTGAAATGATTAATAAGTCAACCGGCTTGTAGTTTTAAAATATTGCAGACACTGACATTTTAAGGTGACAGCCAACAAATGCAGTGGGTATGGCAGCCAGTGGGTATGGGGTATTTGGGTATATATTTTACAGCTGAATGAGGACTTGGGCTCGTGCATTTCCATGAGTAGAGTGTGTACTAACTAGGGATGCACTTTTTTGGATTCGGCCAAACCCCCGAATCCTTCACGAAAGATTCGGCCGAATACCGAACCGAATCCGAACCCTAATTTGCATATGCAAATTAGGGGTGGGAAGGGGAAAACATTTTTTACTTCCTTGTTTTCTGACAAAAAGTCATGCAATTTCCCTCCCGCCCCTTATTTGCATATGCAAATTAGGATTCAGATTCGGTTCGGCCAGGCAGAAGGATTTGGCAGAATCCGAATCCTGCTGAAAAAGGCCGAATCCTGGCCAAATCCCGAACCGAATCCTGGATTCGGTGCATCCCTAGTACTAACACAGAGCTGAGTATCTGTAATATACATAATATGCATTTTGTTGCCACCACTTGGATTTCAAAGGATTGGCAGGTGCGTGTGAAGTGGAAGTGGTTTTAGGTGGAGACACAACTATATTATTAAGTTTTGGGTGGAGAGGTTAAAGAAGAAATAGTTCCCTGTGAGAACCTTCCTAAGGATAAGTAAACCTTTAACATAAATGAATGTACAATTGATGAGAGCGCTATTGTAAGAACTTTTGTAATTTACATACATTAATTATTTTCTTTTAATTCCACAATATTAATGGATACATATACTGTTAATATGAATGAATTTAGTTACAACAGCGCCACCTGCTGGTCAGTTTCCCACCAGTCTGACCACCAAGTAGTCAAGGAAGTTGTCAGGAGAAAGAAAGAGGCTGCTCTGATGTTCTTCTGCTTAGGAAAGATGTGAGAAAGGTTTCTAATTGTTTTCCTAAGCAGAAGAACATCAGAGCTGACTGATTCTTTCTCCTACGAAAGTTCTTAGAATAGCCTCTTCATCAGTTTTGCATTCACTTATTTTAAAGGTTTACTTATCCTTTAAGGGTGATGACACGCGCTAGGATTTGGGGAGATTTAGTCGCCCAGCAATAAATTGCCTCTTCTTCAGGCGACTAATCTCCCTGAAAAGCCTTCCCGCCAGCTAGAATCGAAATCGCCGGCGCGATAGAACTCAGATCGATTTGTTTTCCGGTCGCCCAAACTTAACGAAGCGCTATGAGTACCATCCCACTGCAGATTTAGATTCTAGCTGGCGGGAAGGCTTTTCGGGGAGATTAGTCGAATGAAGAAGAGTTGATTTGTCGCTGGGCAACTAAATCTCCCCCCGAATCTTAGCATGTGTAACCACCCTTAACGGATACGATCTGGGAGTATTAAGGGATTGTGGAACAGGACATCTGAGAGGACTTTAGTAAACAACTATTTACCATCAGTCATAGTATACAAAGGCTGGCACCTCCCTGCACGGCAGCATTTCTTAGGATGAGTGTCTCCTGACTTTGGCATTGGTTTCAGTCTGAGGGCTAGATCCTCCCCCGCCATTAGCTTTTGCGGCTTTTAAGACCAAGGACCAGTAAAACAATTTTAAAGGGCAGAAAAAGTATTGACGTTAACAAAGTACTGTATGTAAGAATCTTCATGTATGTATCTGGGCAGATGTGAAAATGAAGCGTAAGCCCCTTGGGAGTTGGTGATATTTTTAGTATCTGAGGTCTAACTAGGCTGTGTAAATGTACAGTGATGAATAGGTGACATAGTTCTGCAGAACTATGGAATCAAGAGTATGGATGTGTACGTGTAGCTGGACAGGAAGATTGGTATGTGAGATTAATGAGTTTATTGCCAATAGATCTGGGGTATACAGTAATACCAGAACTTCCATGTGTATCTTGTCTGATAATAGGAATGTGGCACCACTGTGCATTGCAAATACTATATTATTGCCAATGCTACTATAGACCCCATCTCTCCCTACTATACCTGCTATCCCACAGTCACACTCCCTTCCCAGAGACTATTATCCACTGTTACTATAGGCACCATCTCTCCCTACTATACCTGCTATCCCACAGTCACACTCCCTTCCTAGAGACTATTATCCACTGTTACTATAGGCACCATCTCTCCCTACTATACCTGCTATCCCACAGTCACACTCCCTTCCTAGAGACTATTATCCACTGTTACTATAGGCACCATCTCTCCCTACTATACCTGCTATCCCACAGTCACACTCCCTTCCTAGAGACTATTATCCACTGTTACTATAGGCACCATCTCTCCCTACTATACCTGCTATCCCACAGTCACACTCCCTTCCCAGAGACTATTATCCACTGTTACTATAGGCATCATCTCTTCCTACTATACCTGCTATCCCACAGTCACACTCCCTTCCCAGAGACTATTATCCCACTGTTACTATAGGCACCATCTCTCCCTACTATACCTGCTATCCCACAGTCACACTCCCTTCCCAGAGACTATTATCCACTGTTACTATAGGCACCATCTCTCCCTACTATACCTGCTATCCCACAGTCACACTCCCTTCCCAGAGACTATTATCCCACTGTTACTATAGGCACCATCTCTCCCTACTATACCTGCTATCCCACAGTCACACTCCCTTCCCAGAGACTATTATCCACTGTTACTATAGACACCATCTCTCCCTACTATACCTGCTATCCCACAGTCACAGTCCCTTCCCAGAGACTATTATCCCACTGTTACTATAGGCACCATCTCTCCCTACTATACCTGCTACCCCACAGTCACACTCACTTCCCAGATACTATTATCCACTGTTACTATAGGCACCATCTCTCCCTACTATACCTGCTATCCCACAGTCACACTCCCTTCCCAGATACTATTATCCCACTGTTACTATAGACACCATCTCTCCCTACTATACCTGCTATCCCACAGTCACACTCCCTTCCCAGAGACTATTATCCACTGTTACTATAGGCACCATCTCTCCCTACTATACCTGCTATCCCACAGTCACACTCCCTTCCCAGATACTATTATCCCACTGTTACTATAGACACCATCTCTCCCTACTATACCTGCTATCCCACAGTCACACTCCCTTCCCAGAGACTATTATCCACTGTTACTATAGGCACCATCTCTCCCTACTATACCTGCTATCCCACAGTCACACTCCCTTCCCAGAGACTATTATCCACTGTTACTATAGGCACCATCTCTCCCTACTATACCTGCTATCCCACAGTCACACTCCCTTCCCAGAGACTATTATCCACTGTTACTATAGACAACATCTCTCCCTACTATACCTGCTATCCCACAGTCACACTCCCTTCCCAGAGGGTAAAACACTTTTTTTGTTTGAAATCTCTCAACACTTAAGCCACAATAAATGCAGCTCTTTAAAAAAACCAATTATAATAAAATGGCGCGAGGGCTAAAATGGTTGTGTAGCAGAATCAACAGTCAGCTTTCATCAGTCATGATCGATCACCCATAGCCTTCCAGCAATAAAATAGGACCTGTTCTTCTTTTCCTTTAACCCTAGTGCAAAACCTCCATAACATCCTTTTTTTTTTTTGTGTCCCCATTTGTTGCCGCCACTCCTTACGCACCCATCTGTATTAGCAGCTGAATCAGAACCGCTGCCTGCCTCCCAGACCAATCGCAGGGCTGGCGTAGGAGATGCTTTCCAAATGAAATGGAGCAAACAAGCGTTTCACATGGCTTCTGACAAATACTGACGTGTACGAGGATGAGTAATGCTTTCCATATGATTTAATGCTCCCGGGGAAACAAGAGGAAAAATAAGGCTTTTTTATTAGAAGCGAGATAATGCGATAACATTCTCCTTGGCTTTAATATTCAAAAATGCATCTTTCCCTTTCATACAGTGATAAACAGAGCAGACTTATGTTTAATATTGCAAAATGCCAATCACTTCAGTATTAGGGATAGAGATGGGTGCTTGCACCTGGCAGAGAGTGGAATTATACAGAAATACTGAGTGGTTATTATTCTGTTTGAACCCCATCCCCCCCCATGTAATATTAATGCACTATAATGTTTGTGGGGGCTTTTGGTAAACCCCAGTAATAAGTAATGAGACTAACCTATACGTCATGTAATGTTAAGGAATGGATTTAATCCGCAGGGTTCAATGAGGATTTCATATGATTCAATAAAGTGCTCCATTTGCCTTATTCCCATTACCAACTGCCAGCTGGGTATATGAACTCTGTCATCCCCAGAAGTATACAGCTTCTATTTTTGGGTTGCTCTAATTCCCATGGTCCCTATGGTCCCTACTCTATTACTGCCCCACCGTATGACTTGTACCTGTGGTTTCTGGGTCTCTCTCATGCCCAAGGTCAGGTGTGGAGGGCAAGTTTAGATCCAAATAGGAGAAGCCAGGAGGGCATTTCCCATATTCCTGATCTTTTTTTGACCCATCAATGGAAAGGAAATTCCCATGTCTCCAAGCTCTGAAAATTACTCCTTTATTTCCCTGTGTCCAACTGGGCTTTTAGAAGCGCCTTCATATCTAGAGCCAAACTGCTCTTAAACCTCATCAGTATATTATATTATACATGGTTTCTAAAGAGTAAGAGCAAGCAAATAGAACCAGCAAGGGTGAGGTGGGGTCTTCTCTTAGGTCTTCTCCTCGGAAGCGATGTACCAATATGGATGCATAGTTGACCAAATGTATATAAAGGAGTAATGTGCATATTTATGATGTACCAGTCGCAAGTTCTTGGCGGTGCATTTGGGCGCCACTGGCGTAGTTGCCTTAAGAAGGATTTCACTCTATTTAAAGCAATGAAAACCACCTGGCCAAGATTCACGTAGGATCCTCTAAAGCAGGGGTCCCCAACCTATTTTTATGAGCCACATTCAAATATAAAAATAGTTGGGGAGCAGCACAATCATGAAAAAAGTCCCTGGGGTGCCGAATAAGGGCTGTGATTGGGTTGCCCCTATGTGGACCGGCAGCTTAAAGGAGACTCTGGCAGAACATCTGGTGTTTATGTAACTAGAACTCGCCTCTAAGCCGGAAATTCAGAAATAAGCACCTGCTTTGAGGCCACAGGGAGCAACATCCAAGGGGTTGGGGAGCCACTGGTTGGGGATCACTGCTCTAAAGCAACAGCTGTGGAACATGGGAGGCAGTGCCAGAAGACTTCCCATTACCAGATTTTAATTAGTTATAGTTATGTTGCCCATTATTCCCACGGGTTAGAACAGCAGGCCAACGTCGACATCCCCTTAGATTTCAGTGCCACCTAGTGGATATTTTCTTTTTTTTCACCTTCATTCTACCCTCTAAATTTGTAAAACTATTGTTGGAAGAAGAATTAACGAAAACATAATAATCTATGAAAAAGAATTATCTATCAATAATGTATCTATGTCTATCATCATCATATTTCTATCGTATCTATCTATCTATCTATCTATCTATCTATCTATCTATCTATCTATCTATCTATCTATCTATCTATCTATCTATCATCTATCTATCTTCATCATCATCATCATCATCTATCTAACTTTTATCAATCTATCCCTCTCTCTCTCTCTCTTTCTCTCTCTCTATTATCTATCTAGCAATCATCTATCTATCTATCTTTCATCATCTTAGTCATCACCATCATCATCATCATCATCATTATCTATCTATAGTTTATATCTCTCTCACTCTGTCTATTATCTATCTATCTATCTATCTATCTATCTATCTATCTATCTATCTATCTATCTATCTATCTATCTATCTATCTATCTATCTATCTATCTATCATCTATCATCTATCTATCTATCTATCTATCTATCTATCTATCTATCTATCTATTATCTATCTATCTATCTATCAATCATCTATCTATCTATCTATCTATCTATCTATCTATCTATCTATCATCATCATCATCATCATCATCATCATCATTATCATCATCTCTCTATCTATTATCTATATCTATCTATCTATCTATCTATCTATCTATCTATCTATCTAGCTAGCTATCTATCTATATAGAAAAGAAAATAAATAATTCTAAACAGTGTAAATTAAAATAAAAAGCTGTATCCATACTGTATATTTGCCAAATGCTGTATCGCCCTTACTGTACCCTGAGTGGAACTGTACAGTATGTAAGTTAATAGGAGCAGGAGTTGAGATTCAGGCACTTTGTATAATACAGCACTTAAGTAGTTTCCAGCTGCCACCAGGTCCCTCCTAGCTATGTATGTATGTAAATAAATTGTTGGATTTTAGCAGGATGAGCAGGATTTAGTGTGGAAGCTGCACAGACCTGGGAGAACAGAACCATAATCTCACCCACAGACAAGTACAGTCCATAGCAGATATCACAGGTTTAGTAATGGTACCATAGAATAAACACTACTAGTCACCCGCAAATGATTTCTGTGTTACAGAACTTTATTGAAATCTGATTAGGATTAAATCCACCCTAGGGTCAGGTTAGGGGTCAGCGGGTCTGGGTCCTTCCAATTGGACCCGTGCAGGACAGTAGACCCCCCCCACACACACACATAGGGGAATATATATGAGAACACATATAACATAATTATGACCTACTACTATGTGCAAACTTAATGACTTGAAGGTATCGAAGTGCTTCACCAGGCAGAGATGTATGTGGTGTTCATGCAAATGGCCTGTAGATGTCACTGTGCTCATATTTATACTGTACATACTTCCTGGTAGCTTAAAAAGTGAAAGTGAAAGCTTACTGTTGTGTAATGCCTGCATGACTCTGCTAATAAAGCACTGTTATACTCTACTCATCCTCGGCTACCCAAAACATAACAGAAGTATATCTACATGTATATATATCTGTATATCAGGTATGTAGAACCTACAGGTTCAAATGTTGTCTCTGTCCTACTGTAAAACCAGGGGTGTTGCACATACATGTCCCAACAGGGCACTGGTTTTGGAATGAGCCCCATTGCAGAAGTAGTATTATGTATAACATGCAATGTGCCCACAGACAAACAACAAAACAAAATCAGTGCCAAGTCTGACTAGAGAAGCACAAGCGGCTCATCAGAACAGATTTGTGGAGTAATAAAGTCACACATTTTCAGATTATATTCATTTTCCAAGCTGCGCTCGTAACTGGGAGAATGAAAATGTGTTTAGCTTCTGGGGATGTTCAATTGCCGCTGATTGTGTTGAATATTAACAAAGGAGATATATGGGCATGTATTGATATGATGGGCAGCCCCAGTCATTCTCTAAATCTGCCGAAAGACTGGAAGTCAAAAATGGGCCCTCAAGCAACAGCTCCTCCTCAAGGCCAAGGCTTACATAATGGTTTATTTTCTTTAGTTGTAATATTGTTGTGTAAGTGCATCTCAGGTCATTGTGTCTGGTCATGTGCTTTCAGAAAGAGCCAGCACTTTAGGATGGAACTGCTTTCTGGCAGGCTGTTGTTTCTCCTACTCAATGTAACTGAATGTGTCTCAGTGGGACCTGGATTTTACTATTGAGTGTTGTTCTTAGATCTACCAGGCAGCTGTTATCTTGTGTTAGGGAGCTGTTATCTGGTTACCTTCCCATTGTTCTGTTGTTAGGCTGCTGGGTGGGGGGTGATATCACTTCAACTTGCAGTACAGCAGTAAAAAGTGACTAAACTTTATCAGAGCACAAGTCACATGACTGGGGGCACCTGGGAAACTGACAATATGTCTAGCCCCATGTCAGATTTCAAAATTGAATATAAAAAGAAATCTTTAGAAAAATGGATTTTAGTGCAGAAGTCTGCAGAAGCAACACTATTAACTGTTTTATTTTTAGAAAAAAAATTGGTGATTTTTAGTGCTTATTTACTATATGAAAAAAACAAATGTAAAACATATTAATACAATTGCAAAAAATAACATGAATACCTTGAATTTGTACTTTCAATGAAATGTGAAAAACTTTACCATAGACAGCTCGCATTGACTTTGACATGAACTCGGCACATGCTGAAGTTTTACATTTACATTTTATGGATTTTTTGCTTTTCGTACATTAGAGTTTGAAAGCATAATTTAAATTCAGGAGTTTCGCAGTTTTAAATTAATTTAGTACTTTTCTCTGTAGTTCGGCATCTTAGTGACATTGAGAGGTTTATTGTTGGGAGATGTTGGGCTTGAAGAGTAAGATGAGTTTGCTGATAGGCGCAGTTATCAGGAAGCTCGAGGGCATCAGCCAGAGGACCTGAGGTTAGACAACTCCTATTTCTCAACTGAGACATCTGTGCGTTGGGTTGAAGGCAAATCGAATGGAAAAAACCCATGGACAACTTCTCAGTTGGGTAGAAATATTAGTACAGGGGTAGCAGCCAGTGCCATCAATGATTGGGAACTAGAGATATGGTCTATGGTTGATATGAGACTATGGTTGGGTTGCAGTATTGGGGTGAACCTTGCTTTGCCTGTTACTTGGCATCAACCTTGTACATTCCATCAGCTGGACAATACACAGGCTCTTAACCTCTATAACTGCACTGGACTCTAGGGGGGGTACTGTCACAAAGTTGGTCTAGTAACCTATAGAGACCAATCTGCAGGTCATCAAACATCTGTCTGGCTGCTATATATATATGTATGGCCCTGTATATATCTGTGTTGCCTACCTGGGAGAAAATACCATTGGTACTTATGGTGGGGAAGGGGACAAGACACTTTTAAAGGGCAGACTTATTTTGGCAATATTATGCAACTTTACTCAGCTTTATCTCATGCAGAATATTCTCTTTTAAAGGGCACCTATCACAGCCAAAATCAAACACATATTAACAATCTGACCAGTACAAGCTAAACACGTTTAATCAAACTACATATATAGTTTTTTGAAAAAACTGCAGGTTTTAAAAAAATCCCTTACTTTGTCAAATGGGTTCTTTCACTGAGGGAGGCCATATTGAGACTCTAACAGAGACTCTAATATGCAAATTTCAGGAGCATGCTCAGATTGTAACACTGCTTTGAGTATTCTACCCAGAATGCCTTGTTTTAGTAAACTCCTCCACTAGAAGTATCCACTAGAAGTGCTGCTACCTGCTAACTTCCAGCAGGGGGCAGCACTACTGTACAGCAGCTAACACACAGGTTTGGCTGATTTGAAAATAGCTTAGAAGGGTTGATAAGCAGACAAGGAATTTGAACTGAGCATGTGCGAGATTTCAGAGCTACAGTTGGCTGGGAAGATATAGGTAGGAGGAGCCAGTGAAATCCAAGATGGCTGCCTCAGCTAGAACTGCAGTGGAGATAGGGGAGATCTTGCAGAAGGAATAGTGAGCTGATCATTTACATTATACAAACAATTCTAACTGTTTTAAAAATCGGATTTCTTCACTAAGTAAACTTTCACATAGTGTATTTACTTAGTAAATGATTTTGGTCATGATTGGTGCCCTTTAAGTAAGCGTAAATGTATTTTTTATTTATAAATGTCCAATACAAACACCTTACTGCGGTCGATATTTCTGTAATTCCACCCACCCCTTTGGCCGATATTGTTTCCGGTGATTGACAGACGTGCAGATTTCCATGCCTTTCTTCTCTTCTATTTGTTCATTGTTTCCATGAATTCTCCCAAACTTTTTTTGACTTCAGAGGGTCACCTGGTGGCACCTTCATCTGCAGCACTGGTTATAGACTGGCTATACTGTAGCCTCAGGCTGAACCCTACTAGTGGGCTAGAAACAGTAGTGATGCTAAAATATTCCGGGGTATAAATCCTTTGCCAACAGAACAACAGTAAGCAATAACAACAGACAATGTTTGTCTCTCCATATTGACATGCCATAAATAAGATTTTCTTACAAGGTCATCCCCCCCATTTATGCAAGGTAGAACATTCCAGCTGTGGCATATGGACTGTACCAATGATGCAACGGGAGGTGTATGTTTTATGCTTTCACTGTTTCACAGCACTGGTAAATATACTTTTAAGGTTTTACGATGGATTTTATGATAATGCCATTTTCTAATTTTATGATTAGGCTGCTGCTAAAAGTGTTCAGACGGAGAGCCAGGGGGAGTGTGTAATGGTATAGCCCTATTAATCTGTATTGCCTTTCTGCATCATAAAGCACAAATGTCCTCCAGCTGTATTTTGAACTACAACTCCCAGCATCCCACAACAGCCAGAGGTTAGGAGATTGAATTTAAACAACTGTTCGTCATATTATGATAGGAAATGTCATTATAAGCCACTTTCCAACATTAAAATGTGGTCCATGGTTTTAAAGTTATTTGGAAATGTAATAGCTATGGAAAGCAGTGCTCGTGTATTCCTTTCTGTTTTCTGGTTGTGCCTTTTGCAACAATGTAACAGTTCTTCTCTGGGTGTGTTAATCAGTTGGACTCTGCTACATTGATTAAAAATGGCCAGACACAGACTGCTTTTAGCAGCAATTACATTTACAAATAGCTTTAAAACCACTGACGCTTGTTAATGAATGTATTTTGGGAAGTTGCTTAGAATGGCATGTTCTTCCATTATGTATAAAACTGTTTTTGGATGGGGTTACCCTTTAATTTCTATATAGAGGGACGCAAGTCAGACACCCCTCATAAAGGGTTTGGATAAAATTGATATAACTATTCACTTATAGTTAATTAAATTTGTTGCCATTGATTTAGATGTGTCTTATAAACCTAGACACTTGTACAAAATAGAAATAGCTGTATCTGATGGGAAATTGCTCTTTTTTTTCTACTGCTAGAAATGCTGTACAGTAATATAATTGATGGGAAAGGCTTTTTCGGTGCTTCAGGTGCAAGCACATCTTCAGTATCAGACACAAAGGAATCTGAAAATTAATATTTTTCCAGTTACTGTATAGCTCCCTCTAGTGGTTAACGGCATTATCTACATCCCACTGTGCTGTTGTTGCTAAAGGTCCTTTAGACCGATTCGGCATCTTATCTGCCTGTGTGTGTGGGGGCTTCCAACAGGTCCCCCTGATCGATATCAGGCCAAATATCAAATTGATATCGATTGGACAGGTTTTTCCAGCAATCGAAGACGGCATCGGCTAATAGATACGGTCCTACGACCAGTCTGCGCCCATTCTCTTTGTTATAATTCGATCGTTCAGCCCTGGGGCGACAATTTTTATACGTGCAACTCTTCTGTCCAAATGCAATAAAGGTAATGGGCGTTCGAATAATTTTGATGCATGACAATATTTATGCGCGTGACAATTTTGACTTCCGACTTCCGCAAATTTTTCCCTGCTGAATTTTCACAGCAGTTTCGCAAAAACATTAGTGAGCGATGAAGTGAGGAAATTCGCCGTGAATCAATGGCTGGTGAATAAATTCGTCCATCATTAGTTTCTAAATGTTGGACCAGGAGGGGTGGTGCAGCCTAGCATCTCTGCCTTCCAGTCCTGTGAAACCAGTAAGCCTCATGCCCGAGACACAAGACTGTAAATAGCACAGGACTGGGAATTCTTATTTCCCTTTTCATCTTTTTTTTTCTACAATAGGTGATTAAGTTCTGTTGCCGCTGCTCCAAATGAGTAATGAGCCAGAGATGCCTAGTTACCGGCATAGGGGAAATCCTACATGGGTTAAAAAAAAACCTCAGTGTTTGCTGTTACTAGGAGAAATACTGATTTAGTAATAACACTGGAAAGCAACCAGGTAATTATAAGCCCAGTGCCTTTATATAGGTCATGGAGCTTAAAGGCATCCTGTAATATGCTCATACATTATATGGCCTATAGGTATCTGGACACCTGCCACATCTAATTCCAAAACAAACATATGAAGCTGCTCCTCCCTTTGCTTCTATCACAGCCTCTACTCCTATTAGAAAGTTCCTACTACATCCCAGGACATTGTTCAGAGCTCTGTGCAGGCCAGTCAAGTTCTTCCTCTACCTTCTCAGCAAACCCATTCTGTATGGACCTGGCCTGATGCATGGATGCTTCATTGTGCTGAAACAGAAAGGAGTTTCCTCAAACTGTTCCCACAAACTAGGAAGCACAGAAGTGTCTCCACTGGAACCCATGGAAACCAGTTGAAGACCTTTATTTATGTAGGCGACCATACAGTATAATATGTCCTATGATTATATATTATTATAAATGATTACATCATTATGGATTGTTATGCTCATATAGTATATGGCCATAGGTATCTGGACACCTGCCACATCGTATTCCAAAACAAGATATGAAGCTTGTCCTCCCTTGGCCTCTATCACAACCTCTACTCTTATTAGAAAGTTCCTACTACATCCCAGGACATTGTTTCTTTTTCCATTTAGCCAAGAGCAATAGCGAGCTTGGGCACTGATGTTAGGGCTCACGCCTGGCTCACAGTTGAGGTTCCAATTCATGCCAGTGCTCAGTTGGGTTGAGGTCAGAGCTCTGTGCAGGTCAAGTTGTTCCTCTACCATCTCAGCAAACTCATTCTGTACAGACCTGGCTTTACGCATGGATGCGTCAATGTGCTGAAACAGAAAGAAGTTCCCCTAAACTGTTCCTACAAACTAGGAAGCACACAATTGTTAAGATTGTATGCTGTAGTTTTAACATTTGCTTCCACTGGAACCCATGGAAACCAGTTGAAGACCATTATTCATGTAGACGACCATAGAATTAAACCCATTTAACTTATCTTGGCTGTTTTATCTATTTCAGGACGTTCCTACCAAGCTGGTGGCCAAAGCCGTCCCCCTGCCCATGACAGTTCGGGGTCACTGGTTTCTGAGCCCAAGAACCGAGTACACAGTGGCTGTCCAGACGGCCTCAAAGCAAGTTGATGGGGATTATGCTGTGTCTGAATGGAGTGAAATCATTGAGTTCTGTACAGCAGGTGAGAGAGGCTTTGTACCTTGGCTTTCAGCAGTCTCAATGTAGTTGGCTAATTATATGTAAAGGGTGTGTTTGGGGATGCTAGTTAAACTAAAGCCTAACTAAAGAAGTAGCTAGAAATGTTGTACATTATGTTTTGTTCTTCTGTACCAGCCCAAGGCAACCACAGCCCTTTAGCAGTAAAGAGCTGTGTCTCTAAAGATGCCCCAGTAGCTCCCCATCTTCTTTTCTGCTGATTCACTGCACATGCTCTGTGCTGCTGTCACTTTCTGAGCTTAGGGAGCCACTCACAATATACAGTACACATAGAATAGAAATGTCACAATATAAGGCTGATTAGTAATTAATACAGATAATTACTACATGGCAGCACAGAAACCAGTGCAATTAGCATCAGAATTTAATAATCAGCAAACCTGTAGCATCAGCTTATATTAGAGCCAGGGAAGCTCATTTTCTGCTGGATAATTAGTGACGAGCCCTAAGCTTAGCTTCTCAACAGCCAATCAGAGCGCACTGAGCATGTGAGTGTCAGACACTTTCCAAGATGGTGATCCCCTGTGACAAGTTTGAAGTCCTGGATCATTGCTGCTATTGACAAGCTGAGACTTTAGCCTCGTGCAATAAGTTCACTATATAAAATATGCCATTTTTAGCCATTTTCATTTTTAGGGTTTAGTTCTCCTTTATATGGATTTTCCGTGCGGACTCAAGTATATTATTCCAGGACCAATTCCATATATAAAATAAAACAGCACGACAGTAGCAATTTCATGTACAGTACCTCTCAAAATACCTTAAATGGATAAATATAGATCCAGGTTAATGCATAATACCCCCCATTAATGGGAAGATAATTGCAGTGATGAATTCTCACCACCGCACTCCTGTATATTCACTCCTCTGCTTCCAGTGGTGCTGGTTCTCCGTGGACCAGGCAAGGTCCTAACTGTAAGAAGACGTGAAAATACGGATCCGCACACACTATATCTTCAAGCAGATGGGGATTCCCCCAAGTTTATTGTGCCACCAACAAGATCAACGTTTCGGGGGGGTTTACCCACCCTTCATCAGGATAATCACAAATGTGCAAAAAACACCTTTTAAACACAAAGCCCCTCCTTGTTTTCCCATAACACCACAGTCTGAAGTGTAATTAACCCTTTAGTGTCCATTCTCCTTTTTTAGTCCATTTTTAAGAAGACCACTTTTCTTCTTGGGGTGTTCAGTCCGTAACAGAGTCCCTCAGGTAACGGACTGTTGTGTTACATATCAATGTGCAATTCTTAAGAAACAACATTAAATGTATCAAACAAGCGTTTAATATATTAATTGATTAAACTACTCACAGCCAGTGGGGTCATAACTTTAACCTTACTTTTCTATGTCTTTCTATGACTAAAAAAGGAGAATGGACACTAAAGGGTTAATTACACTTCAGACTGTGGTGTTATGGGAAAACAAGGAGGGGCTTTGTGTTTAAAAGGTGTTTTTTGCACATTTGTGATTATCCTGATGAAGGGTGGGTAAACCCCCCCGAAACGTTGATCTTGTTGGTGGCACAATAAACTTGGGGGAATCCCCATCTGCTTGAAGATAATTGCAGTGCCAGTTCTATAGACAGTAAAATTACCAGTAGTGATGGGCGAATTTATTCGCCAGGCGCGAATTCGCGGCGAATTAGTAGTGACTAATTACCAGTTTCATCTTGTTTGTTGTAGGAATTTTATTGGTGTTGGTTTGGGAAGCTTAACCTCTTCAAGCATTCATTGAAATCCACCCATGCTAACTGTAGATTGGTTGGTTACTGCACCCCACTATAATTACTGCTAGCAGTAGTTTAGAAGCTGGAGTCCTCCAGAGTGGAGATGGCAACATTACTTACCATTAGGGATGCACCGAATCCAGGATTCAGTTTGGGATTCGGCCAAATCCTTCTGCCTGGCTGAACAGAATCCGAATCCTAATTTGCATATCCAAATAAGGGGCGGGAGGGAAAATGCGTGACTTTTTGTCAGAAAACAAAGAAGTAAAAAATGTTTTCCCCTTCCCACCCCTAATTTGCATATGCAAATTAGGGTTCGGATTCAGTATTCGGCCGAATCTTTCGTGAAGGATTCGGGGGTTCGGCCGAATCCAAAAAAGTGGATTCGGTGCATCCCTACTTACCATGCATTCAATCAGGCTTATTTACCCTAATGGTTTTGTGGGCCTTAAAACAAGAGCTACTGTGAAAGTATTAGGGATCATTATTGTTTGATCCTCTCGTTTCACGTTTGCAGATTACTCCAAAGTGCACCTCACGCAGCTGATGGAAAAGGCAGAGGCCATTGCAGGTCGTATGCTGAAATTTTCCGTTTTTTATCGGAACCAACACAAAGAATATTTCGACTATATTCGGTGAGTTAGCGCATGCATTATGCCATAGCTTCACTTTTATATTGTGGTATCAGAGTGGCTATTGGGAGCCAAATATTAATTTTTACATCTTCCAACTGAATAATAAAATTAAGCCCACGACCCAAATTTCACACTAGTTTCAGGCTAGTTACACCCAACCAAACCCCCGATATCCACCTTTAGTTTAGGGTGCTCAACAGTGATGTGCGGGCCGGCCCCACCTTCAAATGCCGGCTTCCGACTTCTAGCTTTATAGCCGCGCGCCTGCTTGCCCCGCCCCTTTTGTGACATCATTGGCAGGGCGGGTCGGCACAGGTCTATAAAAGGAACTCGGAAGTCGGATACGGGGTGAGGGAGGGTGGGTAAGGGTCGGGAAAAACCCGACCCACGCATCACTATTGCTCAAGACAAGTTTTTCAATAACTGGCCAATCTGGCTGCCAATGTAGAAGCCATGTAGGAGCCCTAACAATATCTAAATGGGACAATGAATTAGGAAGGCTGGAAACCCCCATTAGGCAAATGCTTTATCAAGATGTGGGTGAGGTTGTAGGCCTAATTAATGGGTTCAGCCAAAACTATTTAAAAGGGAACTATCACGAAAATGTTATATAAGCTTCATGATACTGAAAAAAGAAACTTTCTAAATACAATCAATTACATATTCTGCATCATTGACAGTTTAGATCCAATATATCTTATAGGGGGGCTTCCTTTCCTAGCAGATGTTTTAGAGCTCACTCAAATAACTGATTCCAGTGCAAACAAAATAACTGCCTTTTGCACAATCCTGCATGTAGAGAGACATGATGTCTGGTGAGTTTAATAGAGTGACCTCTAATACATCTTCTAGGCAAAAGGGGCCCCCCTATAAGATATATTGGATCTAACTGTCAATGAATATCTGACACCCAACTGCTGCATGAAGAGAGAATGAAGAGAAACAGATGCTGAGAGAGGAATAGTGAAGATAAACTTGATTATTTCAGAAACAATGCAGAATTTTCAATTAATTACAATTTAGAAAGTTTCCCATTTCAGTATGCTGACGCTAAATCTAAATTTTTCCCTTTAATATTTACACCCTACTAAATGTACATTTAAGATGAAATTACCCTTTACATGTTAAAAATAGTAATAAGTAACATGAGCAGGAGTAGGCCTTAGCCTTAGCAGATGTTGGTCCTCATGAGTCAAGAGCTGTATGAATAATGAAAACAAACACCATTATGGACCCTTTCTAGACCCTATGAGAGCGTTTGGTTTAGGACTATGGATAGGTTTCACAATGACTAATGAATATCCCTTAACTTTCAGCGAGCATCACGGAAACATCATGCAGCCTTCTCCAAAGGACAACAGCGGAAGCCACGGCTCTCCCATCAGTGCCAAACTGGAAGGAATCTTCTTCAGCTGCAACACAGAGTTCAATACGGGGAAACCCCAGCAAGACTCCCCGTATGGACGCTACCGAGTGGAGATCCCTGCTGAGAAACTCTTCAACCCAAACACCAACTTGTACTTTGGGGACTTCTACTGTATGTACACAGCCTACCACTACGTCATCCTCGTCATAGCACCCATGGGTTCCCCAGGAGATGAGTTCTGTAAGCAGCGTCTGCCTCAGCTGAGTCTAAGCGACAACAAATTCCTGACCTGCACTCAAGAACACGACGGCCTCGTATTCCACCAGGCCCAGGATGTTATCTTGGAGGTTATTTACACTGACCCTGTGGATCTTTCGTGGGGCAACGTGGCAGAAATCATCGGTCACCAGCTCATGAGCTTGTCAACTGCCGACGCAAAGAAAGACCCAAGCTGCAAGACCTGCAACATCAGCGTTGGACGTTAAAATCCCCTCCCCAACAAAGCAGTTAACCTGAACCCATCCATCCTTACCAGACATGATGTCCGGAAGCATGCAAAAATGCAGCTTTGACCAAAAGTGTACACCGAATCCAGAACACGATCCCCTTCGCTGCCTGACGAAGCCTGCAATGCGTTTTTTTTCTTTGGCACCGCCCTGTAGCTCCTCTTGCAGCAAAGGATTTCAATAGCTTTTTTTGAAAACTTTTTTTTTTTAAATTACTCGTGAAGTTGCTGCTGCTCTTAACCATGATTCTCTGCCAACTGTCAGCTTGGGTGGCCGGGAGGCCCTCTCCATCATCCCAAATGGTGTAAAAGGGGCGGTGGGTGGATGTCGCTATATTTTTGTTGCAGTTTTAATACTTCCTTTGCCAAAACGTAACGAAACTTTAAGTAGACTGCTTTAGCAAGGTCAAATAAACCAATCCTGGCTTTATCGGGGGGGGTGGTCTAAATAGCGAATATTTTAATCTACTAAAAGAACCGACTTATTGGGATAACTCTAAAACAGCATGAGAAATTGTAACTGCCGCATGACTGAGCTCTTAAACCCTAGATAATCCGTCGGCATTCCACCTAGATGCTCGACCAAGTGTTTTAAATGTTCAACGATATTAGCTACCGAGAAACAGAAAAAAAAAAAACCCCCGCTCTCTCTCTCTCCCCCCCAACGTCATCGATGAACGATAGAAAAATATTTTATTTGTACACGTTGTATAAAATATTTACAATCATATAGAATCTATAGAGCGCATTTTATTAGCAACTGTATACGTCATCCGCCATTCCTCCCTTTATCGAAGGTGTCGACTGTAAACTTCATATATAGAGTTGTGTATACGTTCCTGTTGCTTCGAGGATTTTGATTAAAAAAAAAAAGGAAAAAAAAAACGTGGTTTCCGGGTCCGTACCGTATTTTGATAAATCGACTCCATATATCAATGAAAAAAAGTCACAAAAAGTCTTAGGATTCCACAGTCCGTTTTTTTTTTTTTCTTCGATCAATAAAAGTTTGAAAATTTCCGTTGTTCAAATCATGCATTTTGAATACAAGACAAATTGGAAAAAGGTTTTTTTCCCCCTTAATAAAAATGACAAGTGCTTAGAGAATAAGGTTTATTCTGTGCAGGGTCGGACGGGGCCTCCTAGGGTTCACCCTATTGTATAGAGGTTATATAGGCGTATGGTGGAAATAAGAAAGGGTTGATGGGAACTGGCCCATTAGGAGGTAATATGGTTCTCTGTGAGCCCAGTCCAACCCTGGTTCTGTGGTTATAGCAGTGTGAGACATGGTTAGAAATAGGGATTAGCAGCATCAATCTCTTCCAAACAGCTACACAGACTCTGATACGGATCAATAGCAGAGAATAACAGAGAAACAAAATTAAAATAACCCACCTGTGCAAATATTTCCACCCCCACCCTCTTCAGTCCATAGTATCTTCCGCTTAAAGGAGAACTAAACCCACCTCTAATCTTGCAGGCATTGCCACCCTCCTTACGATGTGCTTTAGTGTTAAAAAAAAAAACCTGTCATTCCGGTCGCCATCTTTCGGATCTCCGTGTAGTCTTCGGGTCTCAATGGCGATTTGGGCATGCGCAGTTGAAACGGATTCCTGACTTGGCCCAACTGCGCATGCGCCGGCAGACTTTGTGATGGTGAAGAGACCCAAAGACTACACAGAGATCTGGAAGATGGCGACCGGGAGCTCTGCTGCGCTTCTCTGCATTCACGGGTCAAACATTTTTAAAAGGTTTTTTTTTTTTAAACAATAAAGCACATTATGGGGAGGGAGAGGGGGGGCAATGCAAGATTAGGGGGAACTTTTGGTAGGGGGGTTTCGTTCTCTTTTAAGCACAATGCTCAGCCAGCCAGTGGCTTTTGGTGGAGATATAGCCCCTTAAAGCTCTCAAAACCCAATAGGCTGGTTTTGCTTCCAATAAGGATTAATTATATCTTAGTTGGGATCAAGTACAAGCGACTGTTTTATTATTACACAGAAAAAGGAAATCATTTTAAAAACTTTGGATTATTTGAATAAAACGGAGTCTAAAGAGACAGCCTTTTTTGTAAATCTATGCTTTCTGGATAATGGGTTTACAGAAAATGGATCCATGTATAAATATATATATATTCTATTTATTGTTTCACCTTGTGAGTGAACCAAAAGTTTTCAATTGTCATTTCCAAGCTGCTATGGATATGTTATCCAGAAGGCTAGACGACATGGGGGTTTCCATGACATCACTACTTGCTGTATATAAACGATGACATCACTAGTCACCGTTTATAAAGATATAATTTACATAATATTCATGGCTTTTGTGTATTATATATATATATATATATATATATATATATATATTAAAGCTCCTTAAAAACATGAATCCAGTAGGATTGGCCCTGCCCAGACACCACCTGCTCTGGGCCAATCAGAACCAGCCTGACCTGCAGATTTTGGGCAGGCCCATGTATAACTACAGGGTACTGCTTTATTATTATTGTTTGCTTAAATTGGGATCCATGGGAACGGGCATTTTCGTATTGCAGAGCTTTCTGGATAACAGATGCCACAATCCAGGAAAACAGTGGGGATGGCGTGTGTTTGATATCCCTGTTTAAAAAATATTTATATTTATTTATACATATTTATAAAAATTATTCTTATAGTGTATAAAGCAGGACTTTCAGGGGAATAACTTAGTTGACAAATATTGAAATAAAATCAATAAAACACAGCCAAAAAAAGAATAAAAAAAATCACTCAGGAAAATTCTCCTTTGGTTTCCAAGGGAACGCGGCAGTTGACACGAGACTCAAGGGAAAGGCGAGACTGCCTAATACTCCCGAGTATCACAGGGCGACGCATCCCTCGTGCCTGCCAGTAATAGGTTTTTGGGAAGTGCTCTACTGGCCTCCCTTGTTTTTATAATGAGGATTTAGCTGAAAGGGCTCAGCAATGAGATGAGCAAGAATATCACTATAAATTCTTAAAGTGGCAATATTGGGAATGCACCTGATAATGGAAACACAGACACAGCCAGTGTGCCACAGGGTTTAGTTCTCCTTTAACAGGGGATCTCAAACTCACAGGGTCTCACAGAGCTACAGCTGAGGATACTGGGAGATTTAGGCAACACAGTCTTGCCTGTGCTGTACTGAAGTGACATCACAATGGAGATTTAAAGAAATATAGATCCAAAGCCATTGTACCTACTAGTGCAGTGTAAAGGCAATCGTTACTTTACTTTACATTTATTTTCCCTTCACTCTAAGACAACATCGTTTCCTTCCTTCCTCCTAAGCTTATGCTTAAAAAAGAACGAGAAAATGAAAATGTAATAGAAGCTTCCTCATACTGAAATAAGAAACTTTTCCAATTAAATATTCTGCATTGTTTCTGAAATAATCAAGTTTATCTTCAGCATCTGTTTCTCTTTATTCTGTCTTCATTCAGGAGTTGGGTGTCAGATAGTGATGGGCGAATTGATTCGCCAGGTGCGAATTTGCAACCAATTGGCGCGTTTCGCCGCCGGCGACTAAATTCTCAAATTCGGCAACGATTAACGGATGCACATTGACTTGACACAATCTGACAATATAACTGCCTTTTGCACAAATCCTGCATGTAGAGAGACATGATTTCTGGTGAGTTTAATAGAGTGAGCTCTAATACATCTTCTAGGCAAAAGGAGCCCCCCTATAAGATATATTGGAACTGTCAATGAATATCTGACACCCAACTGCTGCATGAAGAGAGAATGAAGAGAAACAGATGCTGAGAGAGGAATAGTGAACATAAACTTGATTATTTCAGAAACAATGCAGAATATTTAATTGATTGTATTTAGAAAGTTGCTTATTTCAGTATGATGAAGCTTATGTTAAATTTCAATTTTCGTGATAGTTCCCCTTTAAGCCTCAGCTGCCATATTGCTTGCCCAAACAAAGGCAAAGACTTTAAGAAGTGCTATATGTGACCACTAGATGGCAGAAGTTCTATGGGGAAGGTCTCTGGCAAAACAAATAATCTCGGCAAGGGTTAAACCATCCTCCTACAAAGAATGACCCTGCCCAATCAGCTTTATGGAAATAAGGGTCAATTTTAGACTTCAAAGAAGCTGCAACAGACATTGACAAGGAATATCCCACCTATGAAACCTGGGGCCCCTACAGCCAAAGTGCAACTCCCAGCCTTCGGCATGGAAGGTTATATAGTTGGGCAACAGAAGAAGCAAGTAGTCACAAATTAGTATAAAAAAGAACCCCACAAAAACAGACATAATTCCATATTGCACATTCTTGCCTTCATCAGGACTCTTGGCTATTGCAGTCAGAGGGGCTTCCTCGGAGGGACATGCGACTATTGAACGCTCCCAGGTAGTGTCGAACAATTAAAGTGCACAAGTACATCAGTGTTGTATGGGGGGTGTGCGGATAGAACAGCAGATGTTACTGTAGAAGAACCGGTCAAAAAGGGGTGTGTGAGGACCCTAAATTGTTTTGGAGACATCTTGCTTGCTGATCAGGACCTCTAACAATCGGAGCTTTGCCTTTATCTGCTTGTATTCACAGTACTCCTCCGCCATAGGGATCCGGTCTTCTTTCTGCACGCTCCTGAAACGGCACAACACAGAGATTGGGTCTGTGGGAGGATTGGTGCAAGGATTTATTTCTACATTTAAAGGATAAGTAAACCTCAAAAATAAGTGAATGTAAAACTGATGAGGGGGCTATTCTTTGTTCATTATTTATTCATTTTTAATTCCAAGATATTAAGGGATACATGTACTGTTAATATGAATGAATTTTGTTACAACAACGCCACCTGCTGGTCAGTTTCCCACCAGTCTGACCACCAAGTAGTCAAGGAAGTTGTCAGGAGAAAGAAAGAGGCTGCTCTGATGTTCTTCTGCTTAGGAAAGATTTGAGAAAGGTTTCTAATTGTATTCCTATATATATATATATATATATATATATATATATATATATATACATATATATACATATATATACATATATATATATATACATATATACATATATATACATATATACACATATATATATATATATATATATATATATATTCAAATAAATAAGTAAAGTAGTGTAGAGGCCAGCACAACTCGTCAGAAGGTCATAGTTGCCTGGGTGCAATAAGCCCAAAAAATTAAGTAGAGTAATGAAGAAGCTCGCACTCACAGGACTTATCAAAATCAAAAGAGTGTTTATTTGGATCAAAAAACAACTAACGTTTCGGCTCACACTCAAGCCTTTCTTGCGTTTCGGACGAATCCAAATCCTGAAAAAGTCCTGGCCAAATCCCCAACTGAATCCTGGATTCAGTGCATCCCTAATGGATATAGTTAAGAATAAACATTCCTGTAAAACTTCACTTCCCAGCAAGCCTTGTATTAATAAGAAAATAGCAAAGTAGGAACATGGCAGCTGTCAGTGTCGGACTGGGTCACCGGGGGCCCACCAAAAACCCTTAGACCAGGGGCCCACCCAAACGCCTTTAGACCAGGGGCCCACTCTAAGTATTATTTTATTCCTCTCCTCACTCTATTCTCATATTCTCTTTTCTTTCCATACTATAACATATTATTCCATCTATTTTCTTTATTCTCATAAAAAAAGGGAATGGCCATGAAATAAGCCAAATATTTAGAAGCAGGAGGGCCCACTGAGAGTTTTCCTGGTGGGCCAGTCCGACACTGGCAGCTGTCAATTAGAACTAATGCTTCATATTCAACACCCTGAAAGGGTTACAGTCAAATAAGGCCTATTTAAAGGGGTCGTTCACCTTCCAAACACTTTTTTCAATTCAGTTTTCAGATTGTTCCCCAGAAATAAAGACTTTTTTTAATTACTTTCCATTATTTATTTTTTACTGTTTTTTTTTTTTTACTAAGTTTAAAGGTGAATGTTGGTGTCTCCGGTGTTTGAGTCTGGCAGCTCAGTAATTCAGGTGCAGACTCTAAACTGTTACAGTTTTTCAACATTTAGTTGATACATTTCTCAGCAGCATCTCTGGAGTAGAGTCCAGCGCGGGTCCATTTTTTGGAACCCGACCTGTACCTGCAATCCGCAACCCCGACCCGCATTCTTACCCACTTGGACCCGCTACCCGGACCCAGTAACCATCAAGAATCAGGAAGTGCTGACATTGTAAACCGGAAGTGACGTCATCGGAAGTAGGCGTGGTCAGAAAAAAAGGAGTAAAAATCACTATTAAGAAGACCCGCAACACCGCGTCTATACCTGCACCCAGAACTTCTGCCTGCAACCTGCTGGGTACCGCAGGTTTTTGCGGGTAACCCGCGGATACCCGACCCGCTGCAGGACTCTACTCTGTATTAGCAACTAGGGAAGGGCGGAACGCAGATTTTGACGCTGTCGACAATTCGCAAGCGTTAAAATGGCATTAAAGTAAATGCCCGTCCGTTAATTGTCGCCGAAACATGGAAATTCGCACCTGCCAAATAAATTTGCCCATCACAAGTGATGGGCGAATTTATTCTGCAGGCACAAATTTGTCAGTTTCACCGGCGGCGAATAAATTCACAAGTTAGCCGCGAAAATTCACCAGCGTTGGAAAAATGTTGACGGCGGCGACGGTTCCGACACCGGCGTTAACTTATTTGTCGCTGCGGTCGAGGGTCCAGCCGCTGGCCCCAATTTTTACGCAGATTTAGTCGCCGGCGGGGAAACGGACAAACTCACACCTGCCGCGAGTTTAACTGCCGCTGAATACATTTGCAAAGACGCCGGCGATGATTAACTGAAACCCATTTACTTTAATGGGCACCGGCGCCAGTGCCCATTTTGACCCCACTGAAATTCCAGTGCAAACTGAAACGGGACAAATTCGCCCATCACTATTAGAAACTCAAAGATTCTGCTCAGCAGGGACAGAGATAAGAAATGTATAAACTAAATGTATCAATTTCAAACAGTTTACAGGGTCGGCGACCCCCCCCTCCCAGAGCTGCTTTAGAAGGTGAAAAATGACACTTTACACTTCAATATTAGAAAAACGGTGACACATAGAAAATAAAAAGTCATTGGAAAAAGTCATTATTTCTGGTGATCTGTCTGAAAACAAATAGTTGTTTGAAGATGAACCACCCCTTTATGGGAACAGTCAAACTCATTTAAAGTGAGGGATATATGGGCAATAGCCCCACAAGCCCCACCTTCCAGTCTGTCTTAAAAAGTGCTCTTCGAATTCTCTTAAAGCTTTCCGTAACCTTTTCTTATTGGCTCTGGTCTCTCGAAGCTGATCAAGGAGCTCGGGCCTGAAAGGGATAATGCAAAGGTGCAATGTCATCATTCTGAAAACTATTCTTATCTTTCAGAACCTGATAACAATTTATAAAAAAAACAAAAAAACACAATTTTAGCAAACAAGGTAACAAAAGGTGAGAATCGAACCCAGGCCCTGAAGAATGAGAGTAATTAAACTACTGAACTTCTCAGATAAGCAGAATTTAAACAATTCACAATGAGGCATAAAAGAATGTGCTGCTCTGTGAAAGAACATTTAACTGTTAGATATATACAATAAATAAACAGTAACTCCTAAAATCTGATATAACTTAAGGGCAGGGGCACACGGGCAGATTCGGGGATAGTCGCCTGGCGACTAATCGCCTCTTTTTCGGGGCGTCAATCTCCCCGAACTGCCTTCCGCCTGCTATAATGAGAAAACGCCAGCGCTATGGCACTCGGCGATCCGTTTTTTTCCGAAGTCGCCCGAAGTTGCCTCACGAGGAAACTTCGGGCAACCTCGTAAATCAAAGTGCCGCAAGTGGGCGATTTTTCATTTTAGCAGGCGGAAGGCAGTTTGCGGAGATTGACGCCCCGAAGATGAGGCGATTAGTCGCCAGGCGACTATATATCCCCAAATCTGCCCGTGTACCCCTGCCCTTAGGGTTCAGGGCAGCGGCACACAGGCAGATTCGGGGAGATTTAGTCGCCTGTGACTAATCGCCTCTTCTTCGGGGCGTCACCTTTAGAAAGGGGCAGTTTACCTTTAGATACAATCTAAAGAGACAATTTGCCATTGGTTTTCATTTTTTTAATTTTGTGCGGTTTCTGAATTATTTAACAGCTCAGCAGTTTGGAATTTCAGCAGCTATCTGGTTGCTAGCGTCGTTTTCCCTAGCAACCAGGCAGTTGCTTGTATGAGAGACTGGAAGATGAGTAGGAGTCGCAAGGGTGGGGGGGCAGAACCTGCAGAACTTGAGTTCAATGCTTCTCAACCTTTTTTTCTCAAGGGAACCAAATGAAGTTGCAGATTCTGATTTTTTTTTTTTTTAACCCCAAAATCACACACTTAAAGGGGACGTTCACCTTTAAATTAACTTTTAATATGATGCAGAGAGTGATATTCTGAGACAATTTGCAATTAGTTTCTATTTGTATTTGATTTTAATTCGCTTTTTATGCAGCAGCTCTCCCGTTGGAAATGTATCTGGTTGCCAGGGTCCAAATTCCCCTAGCAACCATGCATTGATTTGATTTAGAGACTGGAATATGAATAGGAGAGGCCTGAACAGAAAGACGAGTAATAAAAAGTAGCAATAACAATAAACGAGTAGCCTTACAGAGCATGTGTTTCTAAGATGGGGTCAGTGACTCCCAGTGGAAAGCTGGAAAGAGTAGAAGTATAATAATTCAAAAACTATAAAAGGTAAAACATGAAGGCCATTTGAATGAGCCATTCTATAAAATATTAAAATATACATTGAAGGTGAACCATTACTAGCTATGGAGCCGGCGTATTCACCTCTATACTGTGCATGCTGTGTAATAGGATCTAAGGAGAACAGAAGATGACTTGCCCTTTACACGCTCTGGGACATCACATGGGTAAATCTAGATGGGGATTTTTCCACCAAAACCTGATCCATTTGGCTTTGCTGCCTCTCAGCTGATGGAGCAGATAAAGCGGCAGTTGTACAGATATACAGTCGAGGAACACTACCACCTGCCAATCAATATATCATTTCAACCCTGCGGCTGGTTGAGAATCCCCGGCTGCTAAAGCCGTAAAACTGCAGCGATCGTGGCAGAGAGAGGACGTCAACACTAAATTGTTCCGGCAGTTATCGCAGCAGGGAGCGTCTTTCATTTAGCTTATTGGCCCTTTATTAAATCTAGGCTGGAGATTTGCCCAATAAAACATGGAACAGATCAGATTATTAATTATGCAGAGGAATCATTAAAGGGGTAGTTACCCTTGAAATTAATTCTTAGTTACAATTTGTAGTTAGTCTTGATTTTTAATTTGCTGTGCAATTTAACAAGAATAACAGTCAAATGGCTACACAGCAGCTTGTTTATATAAACTATAGTAGTACTTATCTGTTATCTTCTGTGTATCCTGTGCTTGAATGGCTGCCCCCATGGCTACACAGCAGCTTGTTTATATAAACTATAGTAGTACTTATCTGTTATCTACTGTGTATCCTGTGCCAGAATGGCTGCCCCCATGGCTACACTGCAGCTTGTTTATATAAACTATAGTAGTACTTATCTGTTATCTACTGTGTATCCTGTGCTTGAATGGCTGCCCCATGGCTACACAGCAGCTTGTTTATATAAACTATAGTAGTACTTATCTGTTATCTACTGTGTATCCTGTGCTTGAATGGCTGCTTCCATGGATACACAGCAGTTTGTTTATATAAACTATAGTAGTGCTTATCTGTTATCTACTGTGTATCCTGTGCTTGAATGGCTGCCCCCATGGCTACACAGCAGCTTGTTTATATAAACTATAGTAGAGTTTCCGAAGCAAACACACCAATTGTACCAGTGCAGCACAAGATTACATTATATTTTCATTACTTCAAAATGTAATTTTTTTGGTGTTACTGTTCCTTTGAAGCAAGGCACAATCGGCAATATAAAAACATAGTGTGACATTAAGGAAAGAGGAAAGAAACTTACATGGACGCCTCGTGCAAGTTGGACATGGAGAGGGCAGGTTGCCGGATGGGCCGATCATCCAGCGTAGATGCAAAGGTAGGTTCTAGTTCTGCGCTATAGTACATAAATGGTTCATCTAATGCACCGTCCAACTCTGCCGTCAGATCATACTCGTTGCCTCTCTGGGAACAGTCATCATCCGAATCTTCCTCTTCGTGCTTAGGGAAAACCCACATGAAAATGTCATTCCCAAAGTACAAAGTGCACAGTCCACCCCATTATTATCAGCAGCTCAGGATATCAAACCTTCCTCCATTGTCAATAAGTTGACACCGCAGGCCAATTCACTTGGCATTAGATTACACCATTACAGCTGCCAACGGGGTTGTTATAGCTCTACCTCTTGAGCTACGAAGCACCCCAAACGGCTCCACCAAAACCAAGCCAATCTGTGGATCAACTTTGAGTCCTTATTGTCCAATTGTCTTCGTATTAATACTAATTATTATACCAATTTCAGCTTTATTTTGCCATTCTGACTTTGAATTTTCCATTGGTTTGTTTGCTTGGCAGTGTTGGATTGGGCCCTTCAAAGAACTTGACATCTAGGTATAACTCTGACAAGATGGAGACAGTACCAATCTTTATTACCCATGAGCCACATTCAGATGTCCAAAGAGTTTGGGAGCAACACAAGCATGAAAAATATGCCTGGGTGATAGTAATATAGTTAAATTGGGTTGAGAAAAGACAAAGTCCATCAAGTTCAACCCCTCCAAATGAAAACCCAGCATCCATGCCAAATAAGTGCTGTGATTGGCCATTTGGAAGGCCCTATGTGGACTGGCAGCCTACAGGAGGTTCTGTTTGGAAGTACGCCCAGTTATAATGCAACCAAAACTTGCCTCCAAACCAGGAATCCAAAACAACATAATTCCAATAAAATATCACTGAACCAGGTCAAACATAAAGAAATTACTTACTATAGTCGGAATCAAAGATGCCGTCGATAATAACTGCTTGATAATCCTATACCTGTCATACAGGGGCTTCATTAGGCTTTGCTCCTGCTTTGAACCCTGAAAACAAGACAAAAATCAAGCTTCCCATATATTTTAAACCATCAAAAAAGCACAATCAAGGAGTACAAACTGGTCATTGGCCTTCAATGGTAGACCAGGCCAGGTCTTGTATCCCATAGCAACCAATCAGTTGTTTTCTTTAAAACAGTAAATTATTGGAGCTGAATGGTTTAAATGGGTTAAAGACCTGTAGCAAACTTTTTTTTTTAAAAAACAAAAAAATGATATTATGGAAAATAGGTTAGGTAGGGTTGGGTAGGTTGGAAAGGAGGATTAAGGATTACACCAAGAATCCTGTACCTTTAACGTCTCAGGAAAATTAAGCAACTGCCTTTTTTCTTTCAGTCGGTTCCATACAGTTTCTACCGTTTCCTCCACAGAACACACGGTGGTGCTTGATGCGCCTGGTGGTTCCACCCTGATGGATGGGACACAGATTTCCTCCAATGTGCTGCTCTGTAAACCCCTTGGTACACTTTGACCTTCGGACATTTTCAGCTTAAGTTCTACGATAAAGGTTTGGAAGCAAAAACAATGACTTATCTAACATGGGAACGGTCATAGCCATATAATTCTCTGTTTGGGGTAGGGGGGTAGCAGTGATGCACACGGTCAAATTATTCAGGTTTCTGATTCTCAGCTGGGATCAGGGCTTTAACTTGGCCATTGTAGGACACTGAGCTACTTGTTTTTGAGTCACTCCATTGTTCCTATGTTCTTGGCTTTGGGATTATTGTCCTGATGAAATAAACCATGTGTCAGTTACTTAGTCAATATATTGACTTACATTATTTTGCACCATCCATCTTTATTCTCATTTAACTAGATACCCAGTCCCTTCTGATGGGAAGTGGCCCCTTAGCTTGAAGCTAGGCCCACCATTGTTCAATGAGGGTCAAGCATCTCAAGAGCTTTACATAATTGTTGCCTGTGTGGGACGTTGCCCATTTCTCAAACAGATCCAACATCTGGAGGTTACTGAGAGGCATTAGAATGACCTACTATTACATATGGTGGAGGCAGCCTCGTGCTGTGGGTCTGATTTTTAATCAGCAGAGACTGGGAATCCAGTTATAACAGAAGGCAGAAAGGATAGTGTAAAATATAGGGAAATCTCACAATGGAACTTGTCTTAGCCTGCCTTGGACTTAAACTTCATCCTTCAGTAGGACAATCTCAAAACCAAGGCTAGAGAAACAGTGGAGTGGCCTAAGAACAAAAAGCTGAATGTCGTGTAAAAGCCCAGAGAAAGCCTTGATCTCAGAGAATTTGTGGGACTATTTGAGCAGCAATTGTTGGGGAGCAGGGTGACATGTCATGGACACAATGAAAATGGTACACAGAGTAGAGGAGATCCCTTCACCACACCTATGTCCTGAACACAACCCAAACTAGCTTGACTAGACTGACCACCCAGCAATATGGTGAGGAGCCCTATTCTTGACCTCAACCCTCCTGCCTGTTGGGTTTTGGGTATTATGAGTGTAACCTCCACAATGCAGGAATCTGCTAGGAAGAATGGACCAACACCATATTCAAACACTGCAAATGGCACAATAAACTACTGCAAGACACACAAGTCTAACTTTTTTTGGGGTAGTAACTTTTAGTAAGTTATAGAACTGGCAATTTTTAGCAACTTTTCAGCAATTCCTTTCAGGTCTTCATTTTTTTATATTTTTAACCCTAGGTATTTGCCTTCTTCTAATTCTTTCCAGCTTTCAAATGGGGCTCACTGACCCCAGCAACCAAAAAACGATTGCTTTAACGATACAATTTTTTTTTATTCTTACTTTTTATTATTTACCTTTCTAGTCAAGCCCTCAGTCTCTCATTCAAACCGCTGCCTGGTTGCTAAGATAAGTTGGACCTTAGCAACCAGATAGCTACTGAAATTCCAAACTGGAGAGCTGCTGAACAAAAAGCAAAAACCATTTAAAAACCATAAATAATAAAAAACGAAGACCAACTGCAATCATTTTAGAATATCACCCTCTACATCATACTAAAAATGAATAAGGTGAATAACCCCTTAAAACTCGTCAAGGATATAATCCCACAATATATGGTGTGTGGGTATAGAACGTGGTCTAAAGTAGATTCAGACAACAAGTTCCCTGAATTCCTGCCAAAAATTCTATTTGAAAAACAACTCCACACGGTCTGAGGGAAGGAATTACCTTTAAGCTGTTTACGAGCCTTGGCTAAATCATTCGTCCATTTCAGGACTTCAGGATTGGATGTTTTGTCAATGTGGGAGGGCTTGAAAGAAAAGGAGAGGAGACATTATAATCAATAAACTTGAATAAAAAGATGAATCACCTGCACATTTTAAGGAGGCTTAAAACAGCGTAATATGGAAAATCACACTTAATCCAGCAGGAAAAACTAGATAGAAAGATAATCAGCTCATGTGATTCCATCTTGGAGAAATGGAAACCCCTTCCCTTTAATAAAGCGGATCCCTTAAAGGAGAACTAAACCCTAAAAATTAATGTGGCTAAAAATGTCATATTTAATATACCGTATATACTCGAGTATAAGCCGAGTTTTTCAGCCCCCAAAATATGCTGAAAAACTCTACCTCGGTTTATACTTGGGTCAAGCGCAAAAACGGTCGCGGGCACCTAAGAATATTAGCCGGTGCCTTAGAATAGTAGCCGGCACCTAAGAATATTCGCCGGCGCCTTAGAATAGTAGCCGGCGCCTAAGAATAGTCATCCAAAAACGAGATTGAAACTTACCAGAAGCTGCTGCATTTCTCACCCTCGGCTTATACTCGAGTCAATAAGCTTTCCCAGTTGTTGGAGGTAAAATTAGGTACCTCGGCTTATACTCGGGACGGCTTATACTCGAGTATATACGGTACTCAATTTACTGCACCAGCTTAAAATTTCAGTTTGTCAATAGCAGCAATGATCCAGGATTTCAAACTTATCACCATCTTGGAAAGTGTCTGTGACACTCACATGCTCAGTGGGCTCTGATTGGCTGTTGAGAAGCTAAGCTTAGGGCTCGTCACTAATTATCCAGCAGAAAATGAGCTTCCCCTGTAATATAAGCTGATGCTACAGGTTTGCTGATTATTCAATTCTGATGCTAATTGCACTGGTTTCTGTGCTGCCATGTAGTAATTATGTGTATTAATTACTAATCAGCCTTATATTGTGACATTTCTATTCTATGTGTACTGTATATTGTGAGTGGCTCCCTAAGCTCAGTAACAGAACCTGCGCAGTGAATCAGCAGAAAAGAAGATGGGGAGCTACTGGGGAATCTCAGAGACACAGATCTTTACTGCTAAAGGGATGTGGTTGCCTTGGGCTGGTACAGAAGCACAAGACATAATGCATTTTAGCTTACTTCATTAGTTAAGATTTAGTTCTCCTTTAAGAATCCCATTGCACATATGCCTCCAAGATGTGAAGCTCAGTCCCAAAGAAAACTGGTGAAGGAGTTTAAGGACCTCTCAAGCCACCAGACTGGGTGAGACCAGGAACAAGTATTTAGGACATCAGCATCATGTAACTGACCATGAGCAAAAGATTGAGATAGACAGGCTCCATCATAAAATAAATAGAAATATATAAAGGGCTGGAAGATCTGCGCAACATTCATGCCTTTCAGCTTGAGGTCACAACACTCTCCAGGTCCAAAACACTTGCCAGGTCGAAAACTGGCAGCTTACAAGAATTTTCAACTGTTATACCCCAAAAGGGGTCATTTGAGTGCAAAATGTGCCCCTCCCCCCCCCAAATTAAATGACAAAAGGACTTACACGATAATTTTTTTCCAGCTCAAATTTGTCTTCATACTTCCTGATCTTCCTCTTGAGGCTCTGGATTTGCTTGGTGAGCTGCACAACTGTCAGGGGCTCCTTGGAGACTTCACAGTTACTTCTAGAGGAACTCCTTGGCCTGTGAATAAAATAAATGGAAACAAAAACCAAAAGAGCTTAGATAAAATAGAGCAAAGAAACTGCCATCCCATATAATATTGTAATAAGTTTGACATTCAGAATGCTCTAGATTTTACCATGTAGTAAAAACCTTGTCTCTTCACCCCCTTGGTAACAGTTCAAATACATCAAATATCTGAGCCCCTGTACCTCCTGCTCCTTGGTAGATAGGCAATATCCAGGCCTTGGTGGCACTTGGTTGGGGGAAGCTCAATTATTTTGTTGTATGGGTCCCCAGATATCTGTTACTGGAACAATTACTGACATGATGTCACATCAGTCTTCACAAATCCAACCTCTATTACCCCTTAGTCAGAATGATGGAGTAGCATTCCTGCCTTGTATGAGTTTGACTATGACCAGGGCACTATCTGCATGGAGTTTCTATGGGTTTCTCTTGGTGCTTCTACCAAGGTTCAGAACATCTTGGTAGGTTATTTGGCTCCTGCTCAAATCAACCTTAATGTTAATGTATTTTTTGTATGATTCATAGCACAGATCTAAAAAGCCTCCAAAAAAAATAATGGGGTTTCTACTAAAGTGGTGGTCTCCATTCACAATACTCCAACAATATTCTGGCACAAAACAGAATTATGAACTTAATACAAATACAGAAGGACCTTGAAGTCCTAGGACTCAAGGAAAAGACATCTCCTTACATCATGAAGGGCTGAGCACTTGGAGGAGATGGGGCAGACTCCGGATCCAAGTTATATCTCTGGCTTTGACTGAAGATAGAGCAGCGGGGGGAAAGCAGGGGGTTATCTCCATCAGTGATGTGGAACAAAAGCCGGCTCGTCCCAAAGCTGCAGTGATCATCTGGCCCATAATCTACATCACTCTGAGAGTCCCAGTGGACTGATACTGGTTCTAAGAGAAAGGATAATATCAGATATTAGACAGTACAGTGGTTGCCCAGCTTTTTCAGTTCAAGCTCCATCTGAAGGTCTGACATTTGGCCAGGGCTCAATTTGAAGGTCCAATCTTTGGTAAGAGCTCCAAATAGCTCAGGAAAGGAGTACAGCTATAGGAAAATATTAGTGTATCAGTCATCCAGTCATAGAATATTAAGACAGCAATTACATAATCACCCCAACTCTTATCCTAAATGACGTTCAAGCTGGGGTTTGAGGAGAATCTAATGTAATCCTAACTGACCTTCAGACTGAGCCCCCACTTGCCACTGCTCCTCCACCTCATCCATGTTGACTCCATGTGTTTATAATTTTAACAATTCCCACATCCGATGCCCATACATTTAAAGAAATGAATAGCTGCTTTAGAATGTTTGGGTATTTATGAAAAAATCTGAATGTCAAAAACTTGAATGAAAAATGACAGGGATAAAAACTCTAATGATCGAGTTCTTGTCCTGAAAAAACTCGAATCGCTCCAATTGATCGGATTTATGCTCTAAAAACTCGAATTGATCAAGTGTTCAGATAAAAACCCTCAAATCAACCAAAAACTTGCCTAGGACAACTCCCATTGACCTCGCCAGCTTTTAGGTGGCAAATTTTTACAATTACATTTTAGAGATTTTTTTTGCATTATCAATACCAGACGTTCAATTTTTTGATAATGTAAGTCGAATGTGTGAGTTTGGGTACAAAATAAATTTGAATCGTGGAAAAAAATCAAATTTGATTTTTGATAAATCTGCCCCCTAGTAAATGGTTGGTTAACACTATTATAAAGTGTTGCTTTCACCATCTTGATCATTTTGGACTACAGTCAACATCCCGCTCTTCAATCACCATCCCGCTCTATGGTCACCAATTCGCTCTACAGTCACCATCCCGCTCTATAGTCACTATCCTGGTCACAATCCCTCTCTGCAGCCACCATCCCTCTCTGCAGCCACCATCCCTCTCTGCAGCCACCATCCCTCTCTGCAGTCACCATCCCTCTCTGCAGTCACCATCCCTCTCTCCAGCCACCATCCCTCTCTCCAGCCACCATCCCTCTCTGCAGCCACCATCCATCTCTGCAGCCACCATCCCTCTCTGCACCACCATCCCTCTCTGCAGTCACCATCCCTCTCTCCAGCCACCATCCCTCTCTGCAGCCACCATCCATCTCTGCAGCCACCATCCCTCTCTGCACCACCATCCCTCTCTGCAGTCACCATCCCTCTCTCCAGCCACCATCCCTCTCTCCAGCCACCATCCCTCTCTCCAGCCACCATCCCTCTCTCCAGCCACCATCCCTCTCTCCAGCCACCATCCCTCTCTGCACCACCATCCCTCTCTCCAGCCACCATCCCTCTCTCCAGCCACCATCCCTCTCTACAACCACCATCCCTCTCTGCACCGTTGGCTTTTCTATTCCTGCTCCCACTTCCAAACTTTTCCTACCTATGCTGCCGATATGTCTGTGCCAACTATGCAGAGGCCCAAAACATAAACCCCGATTTGTCCCCCTCACCAAATGCAAACCTGATCAAGCCATTGCCCCTGCTTACTTTTTGGATATGTATTAATGTGAAGACTGTTTTAAGAGGTTTTTTTCAAATTATCCATTAAGATCATCCAAGCAGAATTGTAACTAATTAGAACATTAACTCATTAAGACTTCTGATGCATAGACAAGGTAAAAATGAGGCCCCACTGGGTAACCTCTCTCATAACTAACAATATGAGGATTTGCAGATATAATGTAGGACATGCTAATGTCTTGGGACCAGCACCGCAGCAAATACACTGGTGGCTGTTAACAAGTCACATTGTGTTACACAATCATTTTTCATTTAGAATTCCGTCTTTGATTTCCAGGTGACTGCCACCCCCCTCCAATCGACTATACTAAATAATAATGTACACAGAATTCAGATAGTGGATCCATGAATCAGAGAATAGCAGGACTAAATCAGTGAGCTATTGTTACAGAGCAACGTATAGTTAGGAGTAAAGAGAAAAGGGGTTCGAAACCCTGCTGCTAATCCATACATTAACCAGTTTGTGGACTACAAATCCCAGCATCATTCCACCATATTATCATTTACGAATGCTTGGAGCTGTGGTCCACCAACATCCATGTTGTATTCTTAAACTCAATGCCTATAAAACATTTCTCCAGCTTTAGCAGACCAGCTGTCTTCTAAATGAATCTTTCCAAAATCCAAAGATCTGTCTAAATTTGGATCTACAAGATGCCAAAACCAACGATTCCCCCTAAATGTTGGAACGTTGTTGGTGGGATTTGCTGCCATTCATTAGTGAGGTTGGGGCATTGATGTTGGGGATCAGGCCCAGTTCACAGTCAGGGTTCTAATTCATACCATGGGGGTCAATTGGGTTGAGTTCAGGGCTTTGTGAAGGTCAACCAAGTTCTACCACCCATCTCCGCAAACCGTTTCTTTATGGACTTGGCTTCGAGCATTGGACTGCTAAGTAAGAAGCAAGCAAGAATGTCATTGTATTCCAGAAACTTAAAGTTTGCTTTCACTGGAACCAGGAGACCTAGCACAAGCCATAAACCACTGCAAAATCATCATTATTCCCCCGCCACCATACTAGACTAGAGTTGACACTATTCATTTAGTTGGGTGGCGTTCTTCTAGAATAAGCCAAACCGAAGCCCCTCAGTCAGCATACAGGGGGTAAAGCATGATTCTGCACCCAAAAGAATCCGTTTCCACCTCTCCAAAGAGTCCAAAGAAGTACAAGCTCCATCAAACAGGTTCTTTAAACGACAAACGAAAATCTATTTCAATACGAAGGGGAGAGGCACAATCATAGTCAAAAGAAAAACCAAGATCCGCACATGTCAAAACAGTTCAAAATGCGCGGTAAAAAATAGTTACCAGAAGTAATAACAAGTATGGGATGAGTTATCCGGAAACCTGTTATCCAGAAAGCTCTGAATTACGGAAAGGCCGTCTCCTATAGACTCCATTTTATCCAAATAATCCAAATTTTTAAAAATTATATCCTTTTTTTCTGTAATAATAAGGGATGCACCGAATCCACTCTTTTGGATTTCACCAATCCCCCGAATCCTTCGCGAAATATTCGGCTGAATACGGAACTGGTATTATGCAAATTAGGGGTGGGAAGGGGGAAACATTTTTTACTTCCTTGTTTTGTGACAAAAAGTCATGCGATTTCCCTCCTCGTCCTTCGATTCGGTTCTGCCGGGCAGTAGGATTCGACCTAAACCTGCTGAAAAAGGCAGAATCCTGGCCGAATCCCGAACCGAATCCTGAATACGGTGCATCACTAGTAATAGTAAAACAGTAGCTTGTACTTGATCCCAACTAAGATACAATTAATCCTTATTGGAAGCAAAACCAAAGGGTTTATTTAATGTTTACGTGATTTTCTAGTGGACTTAAGGTATGAAGATCCAAGTTACGGAAAGATCCGTTATTTGAAAAACCTCAGGTCCCGAGCATTCTGGATAACAGGTCCCATAGCTATACATGTTCTGAAGCCAGAAACAAATTCTACAGAAAAAAGAATCAGGCAATGTAATTCATCAACAATATAATGGCAAAAATCTGATGTAAATGTATATTTCCTTCATACAGGTAGCGGCTCCCGTTATCCAGAAACCAGTTATCAAGAAAGCTTACTTAAGGGAAAAGACTCCAATATAATTCTAATTTTTACATATTTTTCTTGGGGAGCTACTGGGGCATCTTTGGAGATCTTTCCTGCTAAAGGACTGTGGTTGCCTTGGGCTGGTACAGAAGCCAAAAACATAACATTTCTAGCTAATTCTTTAGTTTAAGTTCTCCTTTGATGGTTACTATAACCCCCTTTTCAACATGAGCTCAATGAATAGGGATTGTGGCAAACATACTTTCTGCCTATTGTTTTAATTTAGCAATAACTAAGGTTTATGTAAACCGGGAGCAAGTTAAATTCCACCTCTTACTAGCTGGTTATATCACCGAAAAGCCCACTGTATAAACAAACCCCTCCCTTCCCCCCAGCTGCAGCCTTTGCTAGGCTCTGAGACAAAGATCGGCTGATTATTTGTGGTCTAATCGTTTGTTTTTAGCAACTAGTAATAAACATGAATTTGCAACGACTCTAATGACCTCGGAAATAAAGGCTAATGATAATTGCTCAGACACTAGTCTCCCGTGGCATCTCTCCGTCTCATTTCTATCAGTGCAGGAAACAATGTAACACATATATCAGGTAATGTTACATTTCTAGGAATGCGATTTGCTTATTAGTGTCACTGAGCCATTAACACAGACCAGAAAAGCCTGTTCCAGCTCGTCTCTCGCATTAATTACTCCCATTATTATGGGACATGACAGTAAATGCCGCACAAACAATAGCCCAGGACAGAATGAACATTATGAGCTGCACCAGAGAATATCTGCTCTCTCGCCCGAGCCCTATCATATTTACCCAGCAATACAGAACAAAGAATTTAGTTATACATAAATATTTGCCCTTGCCCTGCATAGCAACCAATCAGCAATTAGCTATTACAGCTCTGGTGTAGGCAGAGAAATTAACGGGGTTGTTCGCCTTTACATTAACTAATCACTATGAGGTAGAGAGGGATATTCTGAGACAATTTGCAATTGTTTTTCATTTTTAATCATTTGTGGTTTTTGAGTTATTTAGCGTTTTGTTTGCAGTTTCGACCATATGGTTGCTATGCTCCAAATTACCCCAGCAACCATGCATTAGTTTGAATACAAGACTGGAATATGAATAGGAGAGGCCTGAATAGAAAGAGGAGTAATAAAAAAGTAGCAAAAACAATATATTTGTAGCCATACAGAGCATTTGTTATTTTTATATTGGGTCAGTAATGATGGGCGAATTTGTCCCGTTTTGCTTCCTGCAAAATTTGCGAAACTGGCGAAAAATTTGCGAAACATCGATTTTGACGCCTGCGACAATTCATCCATCAAAGTCAATGGGCATCCGTTTATTGTCGCCGGCGACACAATTTCGTGGCAAATTCGCAAATTTATTGGCTGGCAGGGAAATGGGCAAATTCTAGGGATGCACCGAATCCATGATTCGGTTCGGGATTTGGCCAGGATTCGGCCTTTTTCAGCAGGATTCGGCCGAATCCTTCTGCCCGGCCAAACCAAATCCGAATCCTAATTTGCATATGCAAATTAGGGGTGGGAAGGGAAATCACGTGACTTTTCATCACAAAACAAGAAAGTAAAACTTTTTCCCCTTTCCACCCCTAATTTTCATATGCAAATTAGGGTTCGGATTCGGTTCGGTATTTGGGCGAATCTTTCACAAAGGATTCGGGCGAATCCAAAATAGTGTATTCGGTGCATCCATAGCAAATTTGCAACGAATTCGCACCTGCCGAATAAATTCACCCATCACTAGGGGTCAGTGGCCCCCTTTTAAAAGCTGAAAAGAGCCAGAAGAAGAAGAAGAGAAATAATTAAAAAATAAATCATGAAGACCAATTGAAAAGTTGCTTAGAATTTCGATAACATACTAAAAGTAAACTCTGCTTGGGTTTTGGCATGACCCTTCCTGCTGGTTAGTCACACATACAAACAAAAGGTACATGCACCCCTACACGGAAGAGGCTGGAGAGCACGGGGTTAAACATACATCCCATGCACAGATACATTGCCATTAAAGGAGTGCTTCACCTTAACATAAACGTTTAGTTTGTTATAGAGTGGCCAATTCTAAAAAAAAAACTCTTCAATTGTAGGGATGGGCGAATTTGACCCGTTTCGTTTCTCCAAAAATTCGCCGCCGGCGAAATGACGCCGACGCCCATTAAAGTCTATGGGCGTCAAAAAAATTTTGTCGCGCGCCGAAAGTTTTTTGTCGCGCGCCTTTTTATTTTGATGCACAACTCCATACAAGTCTATGGGCGTCAATTTTTCGGCGAAACTAGGCGAAAAAATTCGCCCATCCCTATTCAATTGGTCTTCATTGTTTAATTTCTATAGTTTTTGAATTATTTGCATTTTTCTTCTGACAACTGCTCCGCAAGGCTACAAATGTATTGTAATTGCTACTTTTTATTACTCATCTTTCTATTCAGGCCTCTCCTATTTATATTCCAGTCCCTTATTTAAATTAATCCATGGTTGCTAGAGTAATTTGGACCCTAGCAACCAGATGGCTGCAACTGCAAACTGGAGAGCTGCTGAATAAAAAGCTAAATAACAAAAAACAGAAATAATAAAAAATGAAAAACAATTACAAAATGTCTCAGAATATCCCTCTCTACATCCTACTAAAAATGAATTGAAAGGTGAACAACCCCCTTTAAAGCCAATCAGATTAGTCTCCATTAAAGATTCAACTCTCTAATTGTTTTCCGAGTGAATGATTTCTGCTCTCCGGTTTCTTCATTCGAGTGTTTTTCTCCTGAATAATTCAGTATTTATCATTAGGGAACCGAAAGTTTGTTTGTCGTTCCCAGTTGGGGGGGTTGGGATGTTCCGGTGATAGCGCTGCCACTTTCATTCACATTAAGGGGGTTATTTATTTAAATCCCCCCAAAAAATTATAATTTTCTGCTATGAAATATGAATTTTTAGTGGAAAAAAAAAATTTGGATTTTTCGAGATTTATTATACTCCGAGGCTGCAAAAAGTCAGAATCCAAAAATCTGGCATCTCAGACCTGTCGAGGTTCTATATAAGTCAATGGGAGAGAGGTCTCTATCCTAATTGTAAGTGATCGTGGTTAGGGATGGGCGAATTTCTTCGCCGTGCAAATGACCCCCATAGACTTGTATGGTGGCGTGCGTCGAAATTTTTTAACTTAAACGGGTGTCGCCGACAAAACAAAACAGGTCAGATTCGCCCATCCCTAATCGTGGTCTGTGTTGGGTTTAGGCAGAAAATACAATCATTTCAGGCTTTTCAGCCAAAAACCTGAAAAAATTGTATAATTCGGGGGAAAAAATCCAGAAAAAAAAATCATACGATAAAAGCCCAGAAAAAATAGTACAATTTGGGAAAAAGCCCAAAAAAATCATACAATACAATTTTTTTTACGATTTTTCCCTTGAACTGATTAATTAATGCTTTTTAAATAATAAACAAGATCCAATCGTGGATTAAAATCGTTTTTTTAATAAAAATTCTGATTTTGATAAATAACCCCCTAAGAGTCAAAGTGAATATACTGCTTATTAAAAATGCCATGTAGATACAAGGCCAAGAAATGCTTTAGTAAATGGCTGCTAGGAAGGGGTTAAATGGTACGACCATGCATGTTGGCATGACTGAGACTAAACCTATTTATTGGGGTACAAAAAACCCCAAAATCTTTTGTTTAACTTTTAGTATGTTATAGAATGGCTAATTCCAGGGTCGGCCCGGGCCCACCAGGATCGCTATCGAGAGCCCCCCTCCGGCCTCCCGTCCCCCTACTGTGAGGTGCCTGTAGGAGCCACCCGGCCCGCATGTATGAAGGCTTGCTCAGCGTGCATGCACAGACGGCGCTGAATGCAGCCGAAAAATTACCATTTTTATGCCATTTGCAATATCGGAAGAGGGGTTTGGCCCATGAGGGTCGGGGCCCACCAGGTTTTTTCCCGGTATCTCACCGGGCCAGTCCAACCCTGGCTAATTCTAAGCAACTTTTCAATTGGCCTTCATTTTAAATTTTTTTCTATAGTTTTTGAATTATTTACCTTCTTCTGACTCTGAATCTGCAAGGGGTCTCTATGTTCAAGGGGTCTCTATGTTCTATGTCTTTATATTTTATTATGTATATAATATATATATATATATATATATATATATATATATAATGTATATTTATTTAATGTATATAACTATAAAATGAATGTTGGGTCCAGTTAAATCATTTGCAGCAGAGCCTTGTCATTCCCAGTGGGCAGATAGAAGGCAGCCTGGATGTGCAACATTTTATAAGCTAAACAGGTGCCTCCAGGCTTTACTCTATATCAGTGATCCCCAACCAGTAGCTCGTGAGTAACATGTTGCTCTCCAACCCCTTGGATGTTGCTCTCAGTGGCCTCAAAGCAGGTGCTTATTTTTGAATTCCAGGCTTGGAAGGAAGTTTCAGTTGCATAAAAACCAGGAGCACTGCCAAACAGAGCCTCAATGTACGTTGACAATCTACATATTGGCTACCAAATGGCCATTCACAGCACTTATTTGGCACCCCAAGAACATTTTTCATGCTTGTGTTGCTCCTCAACCCCTTTTACTTCTGAATGTTGCTCACGGGTTCAAAAGGTTGGAGATCCCTGCTCTATATATTATTATAAAGCTGTAGAGATGGTCAAAGAGAAGACACAGATAGAAGGAGAGAGTGTGGCCCTTACCTGTATAATTGGCACAATCGCTGGGCACGCACTGGGCGAGAGGACCGGGGGTCTCCTTGGAGCAATGAGGCCGGACCACCTCCTCCTGGCACGGCAAGAACACAGGGCACAGGTCCGGGGGCTGCAGCTTGAGGAAGGGATTCTGCAGACAGAAGCAGAACATCAGGCTTCCTGGGATCGGCCACCAGCAGCCAACAAACAGCAGCAGGTAATAAGAAGAATAATAATAATAAAGAATCCGGCGATTCCCCTCTCCACCCGCGGATCTCCCCAGACGCACAAGCGACACGTGCGATTCTACGCCCCCTCCTCCTGGATAAGGAATTATTAATGGTGATTCCGTCACACTGACCTCATTTTGCTCGTGTGTCTGCGCAGGAGGGAGGGAGGGGCTGTGTATTCCCTAAGCCTGATTCTCATTCATCCCTAGCAGCCTGTCAATGTGTCCTCACTGGCGCCCCTTGTCTCCAGCCTCAACAACCCAAGCCTTTGCGCACTCACAATTACGCACCTTACAATTACGCACGGCCGATCGCTTTATTATTCGCTTTGCGGAGTCCTGGCAGTGTTTGTGGGTGGGGGGTCGTTGGTATGCAGAAAGGATGCTGGGAGTTGCTATGCAACGGCAGCAGGTGGGATATCTGACTCATGATTCCCAATACGACCACTCCCCATCTATGGTCCCCTCGCAGCCTGGGTCCCCTCTTCTCTAATCCCAGCAGGGTTCCTACCAGCAGTGTTGACCATTGCCAGGTCTAAGTTTCAAAACCAGCCAAAGTCAGCTACAAAACCAGCTCAAAACTAGCCAAGAGGCACTTCAAAGGTAGCCCAAAATCTTACAAAAGGAAAAATAATCTAAAAAGAATTTATAAATGTGAAAATTATACACCTTTTCTGTATTTGTCACTGTTTAAAATTTCTCCATTAAGCAGAATGGGACAGATTCCCCCGTCACCAGGGACATAACTAAAGAGGGGGGCCCAGGAGGTATAGGGATCCCATAAGGCCCTAAAACACATACAATTTTAATAAGTACTGTCTCTTTAAGAAAAAACTTCAACCCCCTAGTTCGCCGCCTAAAAGCTACCGAAGTCAATGTTAACCTATGGGGAAGGCCCCCATAGGCTTTGGTAGCTGTTTTAGGTCGAAGAAAAATCGTTCCATTGATGGATTAAACTACTTCGAATGGAACGATTCGAAGGATTTAATCATTCGATCGAACAATTTTTCGTTTGATCGAACAAATAGCGCTAAATCCTTCGACTTCGATATTCGAAGTCGAAGGATTTAACTGCGACAGTCGAATATCGAGGGTTAATTAACCCTCGATATTCGACCCTAAGTAAATTTGCCCCATAGTCTGAAAATCATACAAACCAGATTATATCTGCATGTCTATGGCCAGCTTTGTAGCAGCACTGGGTATATTTAGTCTGCTGGACTCAGCTCCCTGCTGAACTACAACTGTGGCGCCCCTGATAGAAGAACTTAGGGTGCACAAGGGGCTGTGTGGGGCCCAGTTAGATATTTATAATGCAGCCTTCAGGCATCAAATTGTTGCTGGGCTTCAAGTCCCAGGGAACCCTGACCATGTTTAGCTCTCAAAATATCTGGGAGTTGCAGTTTAACAACAGCCGAGGCTGCAGGTTATTCGTCTCTGATGCTGCTACAACTTATTTGCTTTCCCTTTGCATATATTTGTTGCTTTGCTGTGACCCCTACTTGTATGCAGCAGATTTTCCCCTTTGGGAACTGACTGGGGTTTTAGGAGTTCATGCTGCTGCAGAACCTCTTGAAACATATAATTGTACAGTATTGAGAGCATACGTATTTATGCAGCAAACAGCTCTGCTCCTAACCAGGCTCTGTGGCACAGAGGGTTGTTACAGTTGGGGAAGGGTTATCTCTATCGAGAGTAAGCAGGGAATTCCTGTGCCTGTTGTGCAAGGGATTCCCATGCCGGGAGTACGTGTGAATTGCTCACATTCATTTCCTCTTTTAAAGGAGAACTAAATCCTAAACTAAAGAAGTAGCTAGAAATGTTGTGCATGATGTTTTGAGCTTCTGTACCAGCCTAAGGCAACCACAGCCCTTTAGCAGTAAAGATCTGTCTCCAAAGATGCCCCAGTAGCTCCCCATCTTCTTTTCTGCTGATTCACTGCACATGCTCTGTGCTGCTGTCACTTACTGAGCTTAGGGAGCCACTCACAATATACAGTACACATAGAATAGAAATGTCACAATATAAGGCTGATTAGTAATTAATACAGATAATTACTACATGGCAGCACAGAAACCAGTGCAATTAGCATCAGAATTTAATAATCAGCAAACCTGTAGCATCAGCTTATATTACAGGGGAAGCTCATTTTCTGCTGGATAATTAGTGACGAGCCCTAAGCTTAGCTTCTCAACAGCCAATCAGAGCCCACTGAGCATGTGAGTGTCACAGACACTTTCCAAGATGGTGACCCCCTGTGACAAGTTTGAAGTCCTGGATCATTGCTGCTATTGACAAACCTAAAGTTCACTAAATAAAATATGGTATTTTTAGCCATATTAATTTTTAGGGTTTAGTTCTCCTTTAAACATTACTCAGAACGCACCTATTAGACTCTGTAATAAACAGCAATCAGTTATGAGTAATAGGCAGGGCGGCTGATCCAAGGGACAAGGTCATCCTATGATTCACCTGCACAAGTTCATTCAAACTCCCCCCCCTCACTAGAAATCAACACTCACCCAATTAGTAAAAAATGTCCCTACATGCCCAGATTTGGTTTGGCATTTAGGCTGACTCGCTTCATTTTCTGTTGTTCTGGCCAATCAGTTAGTTAAGCCAAACTAAGAACAATAGAAAGAAGGCCGACCATGTGGCCCCTTGTGCGGTATCCATGGGGAGGCCACCCCTGAATTCAGTGTTTCAACAGAAAGTCCACTCTGTGCGTTAGTTCCCCTTTAAGAATCAGTTATCATCATATAATGAATTTTCAAGCTAAGAACAATAGAAAGAAGCCGAGCATGTGGCCCTTTGTATGATATTCATTGGGGGAGTGAGATACTGGCTCAAGAAGTAGGGATGCACCGAATCCAGGATTCGGTTAGGGATTCGGCCTTTTTCAGCAGGATTCGGATTTGGCCGAATCCTTCTGTCCAGCCGAACCGAATCTGAATCCTAATTTGTATATGCAAATTAGGGGTGAGGAGGGAAATCGCGTGACTTTTTGTCAGAATACAAGGAAGTAAAAAAAGGTTTCCCCTTCCCACCCCTAATTTGCATATGCAAATTAGGGTTTGGCTTCGGTTCGGCCGAATCTTTAGCAAAGGATTCGGCGGTTCGGCTGAATCCAAAATAGTGGATTCGGTGCATCCCTATCAAGAAGCACCCCTATATTCAGTGTTTCAACTTAAAGTCCACTCTGTGCGATAGTTCACCTTTAAAACTCAGTCATCACATTCATCGCCATATAATGAATTTCCAAACTAAGAACAATAGAAAGAAGGCCGACCATGTGGCCCCTTGTGCGGTATCCATGGGGGGTGGTGAGATACTGGGCCAAGAAGCACCCCTGAATTCAGTGTTTCATCAGAAAGTCCACTCTGTGCGTTAGTTCCCCTTTAAGACTCAGTCATTACCATACAATGAATTGCCAATCTAAGAACAATAGAAAGAATGCTGAGCATGTGGGTCCCTTGTACGATATCCATTGGGGGTAGTGAGATACTGGGCAAGAAGCACCCCTGTATTCAGTGTTTCAACTGAAAGTCCACTCTGTGTGTTACTTCCCCTTTAAGACTCATTCATCACCATATAATGAATTTCCAAACTAAGAACAATAGAAAGAAGGCCGACCATGTGGCCCCTTGTGCGGTATCCATGGGGAGGGCACCCCTGAATTCAGACAGAAAGTCCAATCTGTGCGTTAGTTCCCCTTTAAGACTCAGTCATCGCCATACAATTAATCGCCGTTCCGTTTCATTATCAGAACCTTGGGAGCAGTTACCAGTTTGGCAGCCAAGAAACATTACGTTCAGTATTTATAAGGGCACGATATGAAAATACTGTGTGATCACTGTTACTCCTCCATAACTCGCAAGGTCACTCTTGCACAATATGGCTTTTCATTAGCACCAAATGCAAGAAATTTTAGTTTGTTTGTTTGAGTTGGATTAAAGGGGTAGTACACCTTTTCAGCTGGTTTTGATTTTACTGGTTTTTTTTAAAGAGTTTTCAATTATTTGTCTTCCTCTTCTGCCTCTTTGCAGCTTTCAAAATTGGGGGGGAGGGGGGTGTCACTGACCCCGGCAGCCAAAACACTACAAATTTATTGTTACTTTTTATTCCTTATCTTTTTTATTCAAGCATCTTTTATTCATCTTCTGGCTTCTCATTCAGACTGCTGCTTGGTTGCTAAGGTCAATGTAAACCTAGCAACCAGAGAAAATGCCAAACTTGCTAGAGAGCCGTAGATCAAAAATCCTAAATAATTCAAACACCACAGAAATTGGTAAAATTAAATGCAAATTGTCTCAGAAGATCGCTGTCTGCCTTATACTAAAAGTTCTTTTAAAGGTGAACTATCCCTTTAAGATTAGCCATTACAAAAGAAAAGAAGATGGTACACGATGCGCTTACCAAAGAAAAGAAGACGGCGCCCGTGAGCTCTGATGCGCAAGGAGGGGTAATTACAGGATTAGGGGCAATTACTGGAGTTATCACCTGTGCGGGTGGGAGCAGGGAGGGGGACTATGTAGTGTAGGGGGTAGTGGGTTTTATTATATGGGGAGTTGAATTCTCCTTTAAGGTATGGAGATCCAAATTACAGAAAGATCCATTATCCAGAAAACCCCAGCTCCCAAGCATTCTGGATAACAGGTTCCAAGTTATCGTTGATGTTGCACTACAACTCTCAGCACCCAAGACAACCAAAGGATGAGAGTTGTACAGCAACAACAGCTGGGAGGGTGCTGAGAATCACCCCTCAACTCAAACAACTGAAGGTCCATAGGGGATGTGTTTTGTCCTGAACCCCAATATAATTACTAACGGGGCTGATCTATTGCTGCTCTGCCTGCTTTTCTTTTTGTGCATAGTCCACCTCTGCCCATGAGCCAAAAAACATGGCGGCTTCTAAAAAGTACAGATGCATCGAATCATCTATTTTGGATTTGGCCGAACCCCCGAATACTCCACGAAAGATTCGGCTGAATGCCGAACCGAATCCTAATTTGCATATGCAAATTAGGGATGGGAAAAACATTTTTTACTTCCTTGTTTTGAGACAAACGGTCACGAGATTTCCCTCCCCGCCCCTAATTTGCATATGTAAATTCAGATTCAGTTCGGCCAGGCAGAAGGATTCGGCCAAATCCTGCTGAAAAAGGCCGAATCCTGAACCGAATTCTGGATTCAGTGCAGGGTCGGACTGGGGGGCTAGGGGCCCACTGGGGCTACTGATCCAGGGCCCCCCTCTGGCCCCGGCTCCTGCTCCAGTGTGCTGCCTCGCTGTTTGCGCGCTGTGCTAGTGCGCATGCACACCGTGCAGCGGTTGTGCGCATCCGCAAAAATTTTATTTCACTGCAAACCCCGACAAAGTGGGGTCGTGCCGCGCCACTAAGAAGTGGATCTGGGCTGGCGGGGCCCACAAGAGCCAGGGGCCCACCGGGTTTTTTCCTGGTGTCCCGCCGGCCCAGTCCGACATTGGGGCAAATTCACTATGCGCCGAAGCGCCTAACACTAGCGTCAATTCGCGTTACTTCGCAAATTCACTAACGGACGCTAGCGTAACTTCACTAGCGTAACTTCGCACCCTTACGCCATGGCGAATTTGCGCAATGGACACAAATTCACTAACGCGCAGTGTACTGAACACTACCTTTTACGCTAGACTTCCTTCGCTACCTCAGACCAGGCGAAGCGCAATAGAGTAGAGGTGAGGTGACGAGGTGCGGCGAAGTTACGCCTGACGCAACTACGAATCTTAGTGAATTTGCCCCTCTGAATCAGCGCATCCCTACTAAAAAGTCTGAACAAGTTCTCTGTGGATTATGAGCAGAGTTGTTTACTCCTGTGTTTGTCCCCAACACACGGCCCAGCGCTAACATTTAGCCTTGTGATCACAGTGGGAAATTCACTTTAATGTCAGAGAGCCTCGGCGTGTAATTGCTCCGGCGCAGAGTGAAAACAAGGCAGGGAAAGGTTATCATTTTCACAGAGGCGGCCACCTCCGCAATTCTGGGAAGTCATTGCAAGCTGTTTTGTTACTGGCATGGGACAAACAATACAGGGGTTATTTACTAAACTCCCCATATACGCGTGCAGCCCTGATACATTTAACTGCAATCTGTGTTGTCTAGAGTGTTCTCTTGCACACTGTGTGTGTGGGGGGGTCATTTATCAACACTGGGCAAATTTGCCCATGGGCAGTAACCCATGGCAACCAATCAGATTGCTGCATTCATTGTTCTACTTGCAGCTGGTTTCAAAAAGCTAATCTCTGATTGGTTGCTATCAGAGCTGGACTGGGAGCATAAAGCAGCCCGGGCAAAAAACAAACAAAGTAGCCCACATGTAAACACACACACACAAAGAGACACACAAACACAGAGAGACACAGAGACACACAGACAGAGACACATCTGGAGTATGCAGTGCAGTTTTGGACTCCAGTCCTTAAGAGGGATATAAATGAGCTGGAGAGAGTGCAGAGACTAAGTGCAACTAAACTGGTTAGAGGGAGGGAAGAGTTAAATTATGAGGGTAGACTGTCAAGGTTGGGGTTGTTTTCTCTGGAAAAAAGGGGCTTGTGAGGGGACATGATTACACTTTACAAGTACATTAGAGGACATTATAGACAAATAGCAGGGGACCTTTTTACCCATAAAGTGAATCACCGTACCAGAGGCCTCCCCTTTAGACTAGAAGAAAAGAACTTTCATTTGAAGCAACGTAGGGGGTTCTTCACAGTCAGGACAGTGAGGTTGTGGAATGCACTGCCGGGTGATGTTGTGATGCTGATTCAGTTAATGACTATAAGAGGGACTTGGATGATTTTTTGGACAGACATAATATCAAAGGCTATTGTGATACTAAGCTCTATAGTTAGTATAGATATGGGTATATAGAATTTAATTAAAAGTATGGAGGGGTGTGTGTATGGATGCTGGGTTTTCATTTGGAGGGGTTGAACTTGATGGTTTTTGTCTTTTTTCAACCCAATTTAACTATGTAACTATGTAAGACACAAACACAGAGAGACACACAGACACACACACAGACACACAGACACACAAAAAGACACAAACACAGAGAGACACACACACAGAGACACACAAAAAGACAAAAACACAGAGAGACACACATACAAACACACAGACACACAGACACACAAAAAGACACAAACACAGAGAGACACACACAGAGACACACACACACACAAACAGAAACACACACACACACAGGCACAACCACACAAAAAGACACACAAACAGAGAGACACACAGAGACACACACACAGAGACACAAACACACACACACACACAAAGAGACACACAAACACAGAGAGACACAAACACAGACACAGAGAGACACAGACACAAACACAGAGACACACACACAAAAAGACACACAAACAGAGACACAGAGACACAAACACAGAGAGACACAAACACACACACACCCCTACCTCTCCTCCTAGGAGCTTAGTGAAACAGCACAGGAACTCTCTGACACCGCCCAACCCGTCTGCTGGCCAATCACCTTTGCCTTTCCCTGACTGATCTTAGGAGGAGGGAGGAGGAACAGACAGCTGCTTGGTGTGTGTGAAGGAGAAGCCCAGCGTGCATGCTGTAAGTCTCTCTAACCCTGCCCAGATCAGAAGCGGCCCATTTCAAAGGTAAATGGAGCAGCCCTTCGGGAAATTGCCCGAACTGACAGATTGTCAGTCCGGGCCTGGTTGCTATAGGTAACTGCCCATGGGCAAATTTGCACAGTGTTGATAAATGAGCCCCTCTACTAGAACAGGTATAATATGCTGATTCCTCCAGCTCCTCACCAGTGTACTAGAACGGGGCATATACAGGTATGGGATCCATAATCCAGAAACCCGTTATCCAGAAAGCTCCGAATTATGGAAAGGCCCTCTCCCAAATTTTTTAAAAATGATTTCCTTTTTCTCTGTTATAATAAAACAGGTCCTTGTACTTGATCCCAACTAAGATATAATTAATCCTTATTGGAAGCAACAACAGGTTTATTTAATGTTTACATGGTTTTCTAGTAGATTTATGGATGAAGATCCAAATTATGGAAAGATTAATTTCCTGAAAACCCCAAAGCATTCTGGATAACAGATTCCATACCTATACCATCTTAAAGGAGTGGTTCACCTTTCGTATGTTATACAGTAGAATGGCTTATTATAAGCAACTTTTCAATTGGCCTTCATTGTTTTCTTTTTTTATACTTTTTGAATTATTTGACTCCTTCCAGCTTTCAAATGGGGGTCACTGACCCCATTAGCTATTAGTGGACAACTTGGCATGACTGCATCATACACAAATCTCACAGGCTTGAAAACTTAAAAGGCAAAATGGTCAACATTGCTCTGCATGACCATGCCCTTAAATAGACAAAGATCCAGTTGCCATTAAAATAATAGATATATTTAATATATATGTAGATGAGGGGGTCCGTACCTCGGTGACATACTGCAGCGGCTCGGCAGGTTCCTTTGGCTGGGCACGCATGATGGGACTGTTTCTGTAACAAAAAAGCACATTTTCTAATACAATTTTCTTTTGATTTTTAAAAAAATGAATTCTCAAAGTAGTCAAATATATGTAATAATAATAACAACATTACTAGTGACCTGGTTGGATAATAAAACTGCAATGGCAGCTTACAGGGGATCAGAAATAATGCTAAAAAAGTGAAACATAGTAAAATTCTGCTAAGCCAATACACTATTATTCATGTATTATTATTATTCATGTGTAGCTTTAGCATTTTCCATTGTGACCAATAAAACAATGTTCCTTTAATTGTGTTAAACGAAGGGTAGAATCTCAATGCAATTAAACGCATGGACATTGTGATGTATTAACCTATGGATATATGTTAAACTATAGATTTGTGTTCTTCCTTCCTGAACAGGTATGAGATCTGTTATCTGGAAACCCATTATTCAGAAAGCTCCAAATTATGGAAAGGCCATCTCCCATAGAAGCAAAAATATATGGCACACTGCCCAAGTAAAAACCACTATTTACTGAAACATTAAAAAACACAGATGGCTGCCATGGAATGGACGCCTAACGTGTTTTCGAGAGCACTCCTTAATCATAGGGTGAGTTTGAACTGTTTTGACATCTCTCATAGACTCCATTTTACCCAAATAATCCAGATTTATAAAAATTATTTCCCTTTTCTCTATAATAATAAAACAGTAGCTTGTACTTGATCCCAACTAAGATATAATTAATCCTTATTGGAAGCAAAACCAGCCTATTGGGTTTATTTAATGTTTAAATGATCTTCCAGTAGATTTAAGGTATGAAGGTCCAAATTATGGAAAGATCTGTTATCTGGAAAACCCCAGGTCTGAGCATTCTGGGTAACTGGTCCCATACCTGTACAGTATACATCCCACTCTGAGTGAGATCCTGCAGAATATGACATTTTAGATTTAATTTGTCATTTTCCAGACCCAAAAAAAAGATCTAGAATCCACCCAATATATAGCAAGATAAGGCAGGTTCACTGGAAGTTACATAACCATACCTCTTAATGCAAGCAAATAATAATGATCGGGTTTATGTACAAAAGCTATAGGCACAAGCACTTGAGGTGATAAGGTGCATCCACCTAAGGATGATATCTAGAATCCACCCAATTAATATGTCTAGAAACCACCTAAGAAAGACATATAGAAACTACCCAAGGAAGATATCAAGACCACCCAAAGAAGATATATAGAAACCACCAAGGAAGGTATCTAGAAACCACCCAAGGAAGGTATCTAGAAACCACCCAAAGAAGGTATCTAAAAACCACCCAAGGAACATATCTAGAACCTACCCAAGGAAGATATCTAGAGCACCCATAGAAGATATCTAGAACTCACACAAAAGAGATATCTAGAATCCACCCAAGACATAGACAGTTCACCAAAAGTTACATGACCGTACCTCTTAATGTAAGCAAATAATAAAGATAGAGTTTATGTACAAAAGATATAGGCACAAACACTTAAAATTATAAGGGGCATCTACCCAAGGAACATATCTAGAATCCACCCAATGACCATGTCTAGAAACCACCCAAGGAAGATATATATATAAACCACCCAAAGGAGATATCTAGAATACAACCAAGGAAGGTATCTAGAAACCACCCAAGGAAGATATCTAGACCACCCAAATAAGATATCTAGACCACCCAAAGAAGATATCTAGAAACCGCCCAATGAAGGTATCTAGAAACCACTTAAGGAAGATATCTAGAATCTAAGAGCTAGCAAGATAAGGCTTCACATAGAAAGTTACATGTGTACACTTCTTTATACAAGCAAAAAAAGAACATTTTTCAAAGTTACGTTCTGGAGCGCATGACGATACCTCTTAATGCAAACAAATAATAAAGATTGAGTTTATGTACAAAAGCTGTAGGCACAGACACTTGAAATGATAAGGGGCATCCACCTAAGGAAGATATCTAGAATCCACCCAATGACCATGTCTAGAAACCACCCAAGGAAGATATATAGAAACCACCCAAAGGAGATATATAGAAACAACAGCCCAAAGGAGATATATAGAAACCACCCAAAGGAGATATATAGAAACCACACAAAGAAGGTATCTAGAAACCACCCAAGGAAGATATATAGAAACTACCCAAGGAAGATATCTAGACCACCCAAATAAGATATCTAGACCACCCAATGAAGGTATCTAGAAACCACCTAAGGAAGATATCTAGAATCTAAGAGATAGCAAGATAAGGCTGCACACAGAAAGTTACATGTGTACACTTCTTTATACAAACAAAAAAAGAAGTTTTCCAAAGTTACATTCTGGAGTGCTAAGGGACACAATATTGCACCCCTTAGGGACCATAAAGGGAACTCTTGTACCAAATACACTGACAGCTCCAAGCTGAAGAAATTATTTATCCATTATGAAACTATATGTAATCAATATATACAGTATGTAAAAATCTCTAATGCAACCATATTTAAAGAATAGACATTAAAAGAAAAGTAGTAAAAAACACAAACCGATCACAGGGGTCTCCACCAGCTGTCTCACCGCCCAATAAGCAATCTAAGGGCCTTGGTGTCTTGTTGGCTGTACTGGCATTTACTCCACAGCCCAAATGACTGGATATAGAAGCCTCTTTCAGTGGCACAGCCAAGTAGTGAACACATGGTTCTTATACAACCAGTGTGCTGAGCTCATAATGAGTGTGCATAATTGTCATAGTGTGGTAGTGAACTCTCACTGTGCATTGCGTAGAAATGTCTCCAAGGTTCTGTCATTCAAGGCTTTTAAAAATTAATGAAGAACAACAATGTATGTGCGATGGGATCATCACGGAACCCTAAACACAACAAAATTCCATGGGTAGCCATTGGAATGGAATGTGCATGAGTTTAGCAGCGTTACCTTGGAAGTGAAAAAACACAAAGGAAACATGGAGGTGGCACCCCTGCACAATAATCAAGTAATAACTTGAATGTTTGATGCTTCATGCTACAGGTGTGTAAATGTAAAAATGGGAATTGTAATACATTGCTTTATTGGGTGGCAATAAACCAGACAAACACTATGTGTGCAAAACAAATATCATTCAGGTTGTGAGTTGCTGTGTGTGTTAGGGGAGGAAGCCCACATATTACCTAGTAGTGATCTGCGGGCCGACCCGATACCCGCGGGCACTGCTCCTCGAGGGTGGTGGACGGGTGTAGGTTGAGCTCTTCTCCTACTCTCACCGCCCGCCTCCTTCAAAGGCCGGCATCCGGGTTCTGGTTTTATAGTATTGTGTCTGCTCACCCCGCCCCTTTTGTGACGTCATTGTGATGTCATCGGTGAGGCGGGTAGGCGCGGGCCTATAAAAGGACCCCGGAAGCGCGGGTGCAGGCGGGTTCGGGTTACAGCAGGGCGGGTTAGGGTCGGGTGCGGGTCACACTCCCTTCCCAGAGACTATTATCCACTTTTACTATAGACACCATCTCTCCCTACTATACCTGCTATCCCACAGTCACACTCCCTTCCCAGAGACTATTATCCACTGTTACTATAAACACCGTCTCTCCCTACTATACCTGCTATCCCACAGTCACACTCCCTTCCCAGAGACTATTATCCACTGTTACTATAGACACCATCTCTCCCTACTATACCTGCTATCCCACAGTCACACTCCCTTCCCAGAGACTATTATCCACTGTTACTATAGGTACCATCTCTCCCTACCATACCTGCTATCCCACAGTCACACATCCTTCCCAGAGACTATTATCCACTGTTACTATAGACACCATCTCTCCCTACTATACCTGCTATCCCACAGTCACACTCCCTTCCCAGAGACTATTATCCACTGTTACTATAGACACCATCTCTCCCTACTATACCTGCTATCCCACAGTCACACTCCCTTCCCAGAGACTATTATCCACTGTTACTATAGACACCATCTCTCCCTACTATACCTGCTATCCCACAGTCACATTCCCTTCCCAGAGACTATTATCCACTGTTACTATAGGTACCATCTCTCCCTACCATACCTGCTATCCCACAGTCACACATCCTTCCCAGAGACTATTATCCACTGTTACTATAGGCACCATCTCTCCCTACTATACCTGCTATCCCACAGTCACACTCCCTTCCCAGAGACTATTATCCACTGTTACTATAGACACCATCTCTCCCTACTATACCTGCTATCCCACAGTCACACTCCCTTCCCAGAGACTATTATCCACTGTTACTATAGGCACCATCTCTCCCTACTATACCTGCTATCCCACAGTCACACTCCCTTCCCAGAGACTATTATCCACTGTTACTATAGACACCATCTCTCCATACTATACCTGCTATCCCACAGTCACATTCCCTTCCCAGAGACTATTATCCACTGTTACTATAGGCACCATCTCTCCCTACCATACCTGCTATCCCACAGTCACACATCCTTCCCAGAGACTATTATCCACTGTTACTATAGGCACCATCTCTCCCTACTATACCTGCTATCCCACAGTCACACTCCCTTCCCAGAGACTATTATCCACTGTTACTATAGACACCATCTCTCCCTACTATACCTGCTATCCCACAGTCACACTCCCTTCCCAGAGACTGTTATCCACTGTTACTATAGGCACCATCTCTCCCTACTATACCTGCTATCCCACAGTCACACTCCCTTCCCAGAGACTATTATCCACTGTTACTATAGACAACATCTCTCCCTACTATACCTGCTATCCCACAGTCACACTCCCTTCCCAGAGACTATTATCCCACTGTTACTATAGGCACCATCTCTCCCTACTATACCTGCTATCCCACAGTCACACTCCCTTCCCAGAGACTATTATCCACTGTTACTATAGGCACCATCTCTCCCTACTATACCTGCTATCCCACAGTCACACTCCCTTCCCAGAGACAATTATCCCTGCTGCTGTTATTATGGGAGCTGCCTGCGCAGTCAAGCAATAAATTTATATTGATATTGATCTTTACAACAATCTTTCTGCCTTTAACTGCTTCTTCGAAGGCCTTGTCATGTGCAGGGCAATTGCCAATGACTGGATGCCCATTTGGACAGCTTTGGTGTTAATAATAAGTGTCTGTGTCTATGGATAAAAAGGGATGATAAATAGATTTGATTCATTTGTGCTTGGAGTTAAACAAACTGTTATATATATTATATGTTACCAGTGTATCAGTTATCACCTCTCTCTAGTCAGAGCTAGGAACCTCTTTAGAAGTGACAGCTCACATACAGAATTCTCTTTGTGTTACTCAGCTTTACATTAGATGCTTGTAATATGACCGATACATCTGTGATGTAACCTGTATGCACAAACAACTCCAAGGCTTGCAAGGAACGCTGGTTATTACAACTATAATTAAAGATATGTTCCTTGTGCCTTAATGGTAGAGTCTGATAATAAAACCATGGAGCTGTTCCTGCTGAATTGTGCTAAGTATAGACAAATGGTATCAGACACTGGGAACATTTAGGCCATTCTACTTATTTATTATTATTATTATTATTATTACAATAATCTATTATGGGAGGTGGCAAGAAAGCTGATTGTCAGGGAGTCAGTTACACCTTGATGGGTTCTAGGGAAAACAAGGGGACAACATTTATATATCCATATCTTAATATTCAGTAAATAATACTGTAAGTGTTGATCACAGTTGAGTATCACAGTTGGGTCAAGTAATATTGGCACCCAAGGTAATACTGTTTGGTTTATATGCCTGGCCAGATTGACCAACCCTCGCCCTTTTTATACATTTTATAAAACATGAAATTCCCCGGGCCCAACTCTATTGTAAGATAATCACCTATATAGAAAGTGGTGAGCAACTCTACTACCTAGATAGAGAGAGAATGAAAGGATGTGGTTCATGGCTTGTGCCGTATTATCTGGCCTGGAACAATGCAGCCTGATATTAGAACCCCCAAATACAAAGGTCCCTGTCCCCTTCTTCCTGACAGCAGAATATGCAAATTTATTGTTTCCAGGCTCAGAACTCGGCATGTGGTATTTAAAGGTAATTTACATTCACTGCCCTGAGGAGGGAAATATAGAAACAGCAATTACAGTGCAAATTAGCAAGTAAATTTAGCAAGTCTTGCCGCTCATCCAGCTAAAACAGGTGTCGGATTATTGCAGATAAGACTTACAGGTGGGGAATGGGAATGCTGGGAGCCATGATAGTCACCATTTGATGAGATTTAAAACCCACATATCCATATATTTCTCAGTGTCCAAGCCCTCCCTTTGGATTTGGCTGTTACTTTCTAATGTTGTTCTTCAAAGGTTACTATCAGGGTCACTAGTCTTTTTTGTATTTGTCAGATAAAAGCACATGAAAGTGATGCATCTGTGTTAATAAAGTCTAGTCAATGTGTACTCTGGAAAAATGAGCCCCCAGAAACAGCAAGGTGTGCTTGGATCCATTTGAAAATATATCTAATCTTAGCCGATTGTAATCCCAATCAGGTAACCAGATATTATCTGGATCAGCAGTGAATTGTTTAATTAAATGTAAGCTCAGTCCAAGGGCAAACCCCATGGATTAAGTTGGATTTGAAGGGGACTAGAGCCCCTATTCAAAGTCATGATGATAGAAAGAGAGACCGGTGCTAAGAACAAAGTTGTCTGCACTAGTGAAGTTATTTGGGCATTTGGATATTGGCAAATAAGTCTGTAATTAGGCGTAATTTTTGCGGTGAAAGTCATCGAAAAATTTTGCTCGTCACTATTGCCAATCAGTCTATAGACTAATGATCCCCAACTAGTGGCTCGTTAGCAACATGTTGCTCTTCAACCCCTTGGATGTTGCTCCCAGTGGCCTCAAAGCAGGGGCTTATTTTTGAATTCCAGTCTTGGAGGCAAATTTTAGTTACATAAAAACCAAGCGTACCCCAAAAAGAGCCTCCTATAGGAAGCAAGTCCTCATAGGCTACCAATAGCCAATCACAGCCCATATTTGGCTTTGCCAGGAATTTTTTGCATGTTTGTGTTGCTTACCAACTTGTTTCTACATTTGAAGGTGGCTCATGGGTAAAAAAAAGGTTGGGAACACCGGCTATAGACTCTGAAACTGACCTATATGCTCCTGCACAATTAATTCTGCATCAAACTGACTGATCTTCCAGGTATCTGACTCTTAAGCCCCCAAGGCTGAACAGATATAGACTGTATAACTGGCCATTCATGGTTATGGCCAAATATATATTGTTCCATGCATTCGGGCTGATGGCTCACATATTTGGATCTTTAAGAAGACTAGGGGACCTTTATATAGTTCTGTCACTTATAGAAGTAAAGGGGTGGGAGGCAACAGGTTCCTCCCTGAATGTTCTTGATTCACTATGGGGCAGCTGGTTCACATACTTAAGTATTTTGAGCCCATCTGAGCAACAAGATCAAATGCAACTGAAACTGGGCTCACCACTACCATTAGGGATGCACCGAATCCAGGATTCGTTTCGGGATTCGGCCAGGATTCGGCCTTTTTCAACAGGATTCAGATTCGGTCGAATCCTTGTGCCTGGCCGAACCGAATCCAAATCCTAATTTGCATATGCAAACTAGGGGTGGAGAGGGAAATCGCATGACTTTTTGTCACAAAACAAGGAAGTAAAAAAAAATTTCCCCTTACCACCCCTAATTTGCATATGCAAATTAGGGTTCGGATTCGGTTTGGTATTCGGCCGAATCTTTTGCATAGGATTTGGGGGTTCAGCCGAATCCAAAATATTAGTATATTAAATAGTGGATTCGGTGCATCCCTAACTACCATGGCGTCTGGTGACAGTGATGATATTGAACCTAAGAACCTAAGAACATTTTGCATGATTATGTTGCTCTACAACTTTTATTGAATTTAAATGTGGCTCACGGATAAAAAAAACGTTGGGGACCCCTGATGTAGAGAGTGATATTCTGATACAATTTGCAGTGGGTTTTCAATTTTTATTATTTGTGGTTTATGAGATATTTAGCTTTGTATTCAGCAGCTTTCCAGTTTGCAATTTCAGCTATCTGATTGCTAGGGTCCAAATTACCCTAGCAACCATGCACTGATTTAAATGAGCATGAACAGGAGAGGCCTGAATAGAAAGATGAGTAATAAAAATTAGCAATAACATTAAATGTGTAGTCCTACAGAGCATTTGTTTTTAGATGGGGTCAGTGACCCCCATCTGAAAGCTAGAAAGAGTCTGAAGAAGAAGGGGAATAGTTCAAAAAATTAAATAATGAAGACCAAAAGAAAAGTTGCTTAGAATTGGCCATTCCCATAACATACTAATAGTTAACTTAAAGGTGAATCATCCCTTTAAGCTGCATTTCTCTGTAGCAAAACAAGCAGGGAAATAGAATTGTCAATACAATCCTATGCCAGTACAATAGAGATACTTCAGATAATTGTAAAGCTCCATGAGGATGAGTCATATAGCAGAAGAAGAATGCAGTCATACACAGACTGAGCCATTGGCTGTTATATTGCTCATATCACTGCCGTACCCAGTAATGGGGGTTTCATGCTCAACAGTCATTCAGGGCAGACCATTGATGGAAGCAGCTGTCATTTAATAATCCCAAAGTCTGTAGCCGGCAGTTGGGGGTAAAACCTTCATTTCAGTATCTAACCGAAAGCAACATCAGTAAGAATTCTCAGAATCCCTCCTCCTACAGACGTTGAAATGTTTTTCAGCCTTACTGAGTCTGTGGCTTGCTAGCTGTAAAGGAGAAGTCCAGCCAAATACTCCAAATATTACATTCAATATAATTCCAAGCACCTTTCCAGTACTGCAACCATTACACACTTTTATTGGTTTTAAAGTTATTTGTAAACACAAACAGCTATTAAAAGCAGTATATTCTGATAGTCCCTGCACTGCTGGCTCTGACTGTTGAAATGACACCATAGAAGCCAGCTGAACAGACCGATGAAGAAGCACTATAGCAAATGGAGTCTTGGCTTATAGATATGATGCCAATTGAAGCAGCTTCTGTGCAACCACAGGGGTAATTTTTTGTTTTCCAGTGCAGAGTGCAATTAATAGATGCCATCTTTTTTGCATTTTGCACCCTGCCCTGCACATAGATGATTTGGAGCAGGTCTCTGTGCTCCAAAATAGAATTGTAGAACTGTGATTACAGCACTGCCCTTACTCATTGATACGCACAAGCTAGGGAGTGCCCTATCGCAATTGGTAGGACAGGGCTGATCTGCACTTGCTATCGCCAGATTACCGACCCAAGGCTAGGTGCATAGCGCAGCCAGACCCCAAACGCACCTGCTTTTTAAATGAGTACTAAGGGGTACGCTTTATAAGAAGCAGGCTAACAACAGGGGAGTCTACAGAGTATATTGGTGCCAGATTGTAAAAGTCTCCACTTCGTTTGTACAGACACAAACACTATTTTCCATAAAAATGTTGCCGTACAGCTGTGCCAACATACCCAGTGCCATAAGTTAGTGCATTGAGAGCGAATCTGAGCTCAATGAACAAAGGTCCTGCCCTGAACTGCAAACAGTAGGGAATGTACAGCGTTTCATAACAATCTGCACAAACACAAGTTATAATTGAGTCTCTCTAACCGCCTAATACAAAGAAACTCTATAACTTGCCAGACCCCCAGCCCACGGAGCTGAGCCTTAAGGGGCACCGAGTGGGAGAAGTAGAGCGGGTGCCTAGCTGGGAATTAGATTGATGGGCAGACATACAGCTAAGCTTTTCTGTTAACCCTTTGGTTGGGAACGTGCCCAGCTGTGGGTAAGAACATGATGATGGGACTAATTGATGATACTTACAGGCAGTAGCCATGAGGTACTGTGTCCCTCACTCTCTCTCTCTCTCTAGGAGACAAGCGGTGGTACCACTGGGCAGAGCTCAGCTTTATACAATATATACAGTTGTGTCTGCTGCTCCTGGAAACTGTTTGTGTACAGGACTGGGATCTCCATGCACAAAGCAAATTGTTCTGATATCTTAAAGGGCCACAAATTCTACAGCTAAAGGTGACCATACACGACAAGAGCAGATCTTTCCCCGATATGCATGACGTATAGATTGCTAAAGCCATAACTGGTCAGTTGAATTCAATGCAACCCACAGCCCCACTCTGGACTGCCCTTAGAATAACAAGCAGGGTAACACTAGTTAATTTACCATACATATTTTCCCCAACGTTACAATTTCTTATTATGTACAAATTGCCATTCCTTCCCCTGGCACCAAGCTACTTTAATATATACTCTCCCATGGGTACTGTTCATCCCTGAACCAGAATTGCATTACTAAATCCCTATCCATTAACTGAAGCCCCTTCCCATGACACTAACTTGCCTTTCATTATATAATAAACTAGAAAAGTTGGATGGCACTTATGGAAAGGGCTTTATTATAGCAGTATGCTCAGGGTCGGACTGGGGTCCCAGGGCCCACCGGGACTAATGTCCAGGCCCCCCGCCGACCCCTCGCCTCTATATGACGCGCCGAGCACGCACGGATGCATTCGCCACTCGTCGCGCCTGCGTGAAGGCGGCGAGGCGCTCCTAAATCATCAGGTGCTGAGCACATGTGGCCCTGCGCAGCGCCTGAAAAAACTTTTGTTCCTCCGAATCTGATCGGGAGAGGGTACTGGCTCAGCGGGGGCCCATTAAGGGTCGGGCCCACCGGGTTTTTTCCCGGTATCCCGGGAGTATGCTGATAACACCTAACACGTTTTGGGATCAACTCCCTTAATCATAGGTATCCCGAAACGCGTTAGGTGTTATAAGCCAGAAGTGCCATCCAACTTTTCTAGTTTATTACATTTATACAGTGGAGACACTGAGGATTGAGCACCTGGACAGAGGTAATGTGGGGAGCTTGAGCGCTCTTTCATGTTTCGTGTCTTGTATTACACACATTCACACAAATACAACTGCTTCCCCTGATACTACCTTGGCTTATTATATACACTAATACACAGTTGCAGTCCTTCCTCTTGCACCATCTTGCCTTACTATACCCCCTGTCCTACAGTTACAGCCCAATTCACAAAATGTAACCCATGTACACAGTTGCTGTTCTGAACATAAAGACTGTTGACTACTTGAACCCCTTAATCCCAGCTGATTCAACCCACTTCGTCCCTGCCAACAAACAACCTTCCCAGCATGGTATAAAGGCTACAGTCACCGCACTCACCTTGCCGGATGCTCGGCGGCTCCTCTCAGGGGAACGTGGTGAAGATGATCATGAGACGCCAGTCCCTTTGTTGGCCAACTCTCAGCAAGGCATGGGATTACATTCTCACTTTCCTGCAGGAAAAAAACAGCAGTTTAATGGAAGAATTAGAACTTTGTGATACGGGAACCACTGAAAAATAAATGCTCATTATGCCACTGGTGTAAAGTGATCTCTTGTGAAAAGGCTCAAGGCTTCTACAGGCCGGAGATGAGAGAATTCATGCAATGAGGGAACTTCAGATACTAAGGGTTCAGCAATCTAAATACAGCAAGCAGAAGAAGCCATGTGTTCACAAGGAATGACTGCTGTCAGTTACCTGAGCTTAGGGACAATGTACTATAGATATACACAACATAAAATTCAGAATACAAGGCTGATTTAGTAATTAATTCAGATTCACATGACATGGCAGCTCCGTATAACAAATTCTTCCCAGTACTCAGTGTGATAAATGTACCCTCTCTTTCTGCTATATTTTGATGGCTTTCCCTATACTTAGCTCTCAACAGTAGCCAGAGCACATTGAGCATGTGCAGTGCCACTGACACTCAAAACATCCAAGATGTGGAGCTGCTAAGGGAAAATTTGTCCAGATCCTAGATCAGGGGTCCCCAACCTTTTTTTCCCGTGAGCCCCCATGTGGACTGGCAGCCTACAGAAGGCTCTGTGTGGCAGTAAACCTGGTTTTTAAACTTGCCTCCAAGTCTGGAATTCAAAAATAGGCTTTAGTTCCCCTTTAAATATGGCACTAAAAATGCTAAAACTAAATACAGAGCAAATGGTAGGGTAATTTACTGTCAGTGACATATGAAGGCATCCTGGAATGATATTTTAGATGCATTAAAAGGAAGGAAGAGAGAAAGGCAAGTGAATTACTGGACTGTATAGAAACTGCACAGGAAGAGCAGAGGTCTGTGTTTGGGGAGGTGGTTTAACCCAGACGGGTTAAACCACACGGCTGCAGGTAACAAATCTGATATTTATTTACAAAGGGGAAGAAAAACTGAAAGGGGGAAACTATAAACCTGCATAGAAACTCCAGCAATGATGCTCCACGAGTATCACATTGATGTCTTGTTTGTGCATCAGAAATAAGATCCAGGAAGGATTATTTTTCCTTTAAAGAACTGTCTATGAATCCATTGGAAAGCCAGCAGGGATATGGGAAACGACGGGAAAACATTCAAGCAGAGAAAGAAATCAATACAATTCCTTACATTGATACAAAGTATCACCTTGTGGTTTTGTTTGTGCATCGGATACAAGAGGAATGGTTTTATAGTAACACTTTACATTTAAATAACCCTATGGGGAAACAGACGGGGAATTTGGGAAATGTTCCGAGTGAAATCAATATTGTTCAGTACAGATGTTATGTTTCACGTGGGACAATGTTACAAGTTGTTAGGAAGAATAGATTGAAACTCAGTTTGTCCTGCAGACCCCACTTATGTCTTACGCTGGACTCAGTTCAGAGTAGGGTTGCCATCTTTTCTTGAAAAAAATTCCGATGTTTTTATTCATTTCCCCTATTAATACCATTGGGATCAAGCCTAATTTTTACCGGCCAGGCTGGTAAAATACCGGGCAACCCTAGTTCAGAGAGAGGGGAAAGGGTAAGTAAGCAGAAGTCAGAACCACCAGTGCAAAAAGACTCTGTTTTCGACAGCAATTAAATTCACAAATAACATTTTGTAGGGAATGTATATTGGAAAGCTGATTTTGGGTTTGCTTCCCCTTTATGACCAACTAATGAATTCTCCACTAGATGGTCAACAAACCCCAAACTTGCCCTAAGAATGAACACGAGTAGGGTGAATGGCCTCCATTGTACACAGCCCCCACATTAACAGCTTTTAAACACATGATGGAAATGTGATCCAGTCCCGTTTTTTCATCTGTCGACTGTAGTCGGAATAATGAAAGCACATTTGCTTTGGTTGCTAAGGGTTACTAGGCTGGTGCACATTTGCATTGTGTTGATTGTAACGTCCAGTCAACATTCAGGGTGTCTATGGGTTGTTCCAGCCCTGATGTCCTGATTGGCTACAGTATCTACTGTCAATGTTTTAAATAGGGATGCACCGAATCCAGGATTCGGTTCGGGATTCGGCCTTTTTCAGCAAGATTCGGATTCGGCCGAATCCTTCTGCCCAGCCGAACCGAATCCGAATCCTAATTTGCATATGCAAATTAGGGGCGGGGAGGGAAATTTCATGACTTTTTGTCAGAAAACAAGGAAGTAAAAAATGTTTTCCCCTTCCCACCCCTAATTTGCATATGCAAATTAGGGTTCAGATTCGGTTCGGTATTCGGCCGAATCCTTCGTGAAGGATTCGGGGGTTCGGCCGAATCCAAAAAATTGGATTCGGTGCATCCCCAGTTTTAAAAGGAAAGTTCACTTAGGGGGTTATTTATCAAAGCCCGGTGCCAAAAATTTGAGGTTTTTTTTACTATAAAATCTGAATTTTTTGTTGAAAAAAAACCTTTTTTTTTAGGATTTATTAAACCCGGAGGCTGCAAAAAGTCGAAACCCAAAAATCCAGCATCTCAGACCTGCCAAGGTTGTATATGAGTCAATGGGAGAGGTCCCTATACTATTTGGAAGTTTCTGTGGTCTGCACTGGAATTAGAAAATCTGGCTATTTCAAATTTTTCGGGCAAAAATCAAAAACAATTGTACGAAAAAATCATCGATATGATTTTCTGTAAAATTTTTTCGGGTTTTTCCCCGACTGATTACTTTGTGCCTCTTTAATAATAAATAAGTAGTGATGGGCGAATTTGTACCGTTTCGCTTCGCTGAATGGTGAAAAATTTGCGATTAAAGTCAATGGGCATCATGATTATTTTGATGCGCGTCAGTTTCGACACCCATGACCATTTTTATACGCGCGCCTATTTTGGCCAAATGCATTAAAATCAATGGGCGTCCAAATAATTTTGACACGTGACAATTTTTATGTTTGCGACTATTCTGACGCACGCCAATATTTTTTTTTGGACGCAATGGATTTTCTGCCAGCGAATTTTCCCAGTAGTTTTGCAAATTTAATCGCCGGTGGCGAAACACTGAAATTCGCGCCTGACTAATTTATTCACCCATCACTATAAATAAGGTCAAATCGTGGATTCTAGTTTGGTCTTTTTTAATTTAAAAGATCAGAAAAATTTGGATTTTGATAAATAGGCCCCATAATGTCTAAAAAAAATCAATATAGCTAGACATGCTGTATTTTATGCTGAACTTACTATACCAGCCCAGAGGTTCAGCAGCCCTCCTCATTTACCCACAGCAGCCCCCCAACTTGATTTTTAGGTCTTCTTTAAGTAAAACTATTTTTTTGATCTTAATTTTTGAAATTCCAATTCTTTAGGACGCAACTGAAACTGATGTTGTCATCAGGGTCACTGACCCCAGAAAACAGTGGGGCAACTTCATAGCACTGGGCCCCCCTGCAAAAAATCTGAGGGACTAGGGGTAGGCAGCTGCCTAGGGTGTAACAATAGGGGGCGCTGGGTAGGTACCTGTTAAAGTGTCTTCTGCCTACAACTAGTCTATGTTCACTGTCCTCTGTGGCTCACATTGATGCAAGGCTTTTATTTTATGGTCATTTTAATTCTTATTATCTTTGTATTCATGCTGTGCAGAATTCCCCTTCCTTTTTCTATTTCCTGGCAGCTGCCTGGTTGCTAAGCTCATTCATCCCTAGAAACCAGACATTTGATACAATCCCAAACCGGGAGCTGCACATATAAAACATCGAAATCTTTCAAAAACCTTAAAAAAATGTTAAGCAGGTGCAAATAATCTGCAAATACCACCGCCTACAGTTCATTTTAAAGGGGAAATTCAGAGTGCACGGTTGGTGCAGGCTCTCGAGCCCCTTTAATTAACTCCATTTAGTGGGTGCCAGAGTGTTTGAAAGGAATTTGTGTTTAATAAGCTCTAAATTAGCAGCTTCTTTCATCCGAACGCAAACGACTGGTTGGGCGCTGGCTGCTCAGATTGGGAGTTTTATGTGCATTAAAGGGTAAATAAGAGCACAGCTGTGAGCCCTTCCGATTCCTATTTATATCTGTATGAAGGGTGCAGCTGCCGAACCCAAGCACTTCTCCCCTTAATGAATCCTTTTAATTGCTAAAGAATCAAGAATTTGCATCAGTCAAATACATAAAAAGAATATTTGTGTGTAGTTTGTGTATCAATCCTTCCCTACTGGGGGCTCGTTCTTCATTAAAGGTCCAGTAAGACCAAAAAATTTAAATTATTTATTTGCCCTGCTATTTATTTCTATCCTGTACATGGAACAACGTTAGTGGCTTGAAAATACAGTGTCAAAGTGTCCCCCATAGAGTAACATGTAACACGCTTAGCAACTGCCACTTTGGCTGCTTTGACCTAATAACTCTCAAATTCTGGTTCTGTCCGTTTCCCTTTCGGAGTGGCCATTATAGGGCCTTTATAGGGCCACAGATTCAGTGCAGTATAGGGGTATATCTTGTTGTGTGCATTGTAATATACTCTCTTCATAGTACAGGGGTTGAGGGTGGTAAGGGTTAAAGGGGTAACTATTAAGGGGCCAGGGCACCACATCAATGATGGGAGCACATTTTTTATCTTTGTGTATATTTGGGAGACGCCATACACCTTAGCTTTAAAAATGTAAAGGCAATAACCCAAATATTGGAATGTGCCAAATGTTTAAGCAACTCTAAGGCTGGGCACTGGCACATTGTCAAACACAGCCCTTTAGCAGTAAAGATCTGTGTCTCCAAAGATGCCCCAGTAGCTCCCCATCTTCTTTTCTGCTGATTCACTGCACATGCTCTGTGCTGCTGTCACTTACTGAGCTTAGGGAGCCACTCACAATATACAGTACACATAGAATAGAAATGTCACAATATAAGGCTGATTAGTAATTAATACAGATAATTACTACATGGCAGCACAGAAACCAGTGCAATTAGCATCAGAATTGAATAATCAGCAAACCTGTAGCATCAGCTTATATTACAGCCAGGGAAGCTCATTTTCTGCTGGATAATTAGTGACGAGCCCTAAGCTTAGCTTCTCAACAGCCAATCAGAGCCCACTGAGCATGTGAGTGTCACAGACACTTTCCAAGATGGTGACCCCCTGTGACAAGTTTGAAGTCCTGGATCATTGCTGCTATTGACAAGCTGAAACTTTAGCCTCGTGCAATAAGTTCATTATATAAAACATGGCATGTTTAGCCCTATTCATTTTTCGGGTTTAGTTCTCTTTTAAGCTTCCCAGACATATTTTTTCATTGGCTTTGCCATGTGCCTTGTTGTGGAGTTAAAGGGTTAACAACAACATGGAGTGCAGTGAAGCTAATTGTTTTTCTATGTGGGTGTTTAAAGGCATCTGCACAAACTCACACCTATTGCTCACCTTTCTCACTGTAAGTAACGCGATTTATGAAATAAGCGTAAATGGAATTATTATATAACTCTGCAAAACAATGACAAAGCCCAGTCCTACTTTATTTACCGCCGGGCAGGGTGACTCATTAATATCAACCAACACTTGTATAAATTAAAGGAAGAAATGTAAAAAGTGATTATAGAAAAAATCTGTTCTGGCAGAGACAATATAGGGGTTATTTATCAAAATCCAAATTTTTATGGGGTTTTTTCTTTATAAAAAAAAAAGTCAGACCAAACTAGAATCCACGATTTGCCCTTATTTATCAATAATAAAACTCGGGTCTGAAAAAAACTTGATTTTTTTTGAATCAACGTGCGAAAAATCCCGAAAACTCGTGAGGGTTAAAACATCTTTAAAATGTGCCATTGACTTTTACATGAATTTGGCAGGTTCTAGATTTTCAGATTCGGACTTAATAAATTGTGAAAAAAATTGCATCTTTTTCTGGGTTTTCTGCGCCAAAACGGACGCTTGGAAAAAAATCGTGCCTTAATAAATAACCTCCTTAATGTGCTAATTACCCCTCAATTTGTGTATCAAGTAACCCACTTGTTATTTAGATTATGGGCCTTTCCAGGTACAGCCAGTGGCCAGATATTAAATTATATTAATTTTTACTATTTATAAATGGAAGAAATCTTTGCATGGATCTACAAACTCATAAATTTCACAGGCATCTCTCAAACCCACCTTGTGCCCCTTTAAAGGAGAAGGAAAGCTACCAAAGCAGTATATTGCCAATAGATTAGCCACAATAATGCAAGCTATAACACTACATTTATTCTGTTGACACTTTACCATACTTGAGTAAACAGCTCTAGAAGGTTTCTGTTTGTTTAGGATAGCAGCTGCCATATTAGCTAGGTGTGACATCACTTCCTTCTCCTTTAAGAGCGGAGCCCTTTAGTAGTGATAAAAACTTTCCAAAATGGATCTAAATGAAGTTAAATGTTATTGCTTATGTTTTTATTCAGTCCACCTATTATTCATATTCCAGTCTCTCATTCAAGTCATTGCCTGGTTACTAGGGTATATTGGCCCCTAGCAACCAGATATTCAAAACCACCAAGCTTTTGAATAAAAAACGAAATATTTTGAAAAATGCAAAAAATGAAGACCAGTTGCTAATTGTCCCAGAATATCATTGTCTACGTTATGCTAAATGTTATGTTAAATGTCAGCTACCCCTTTAAGAAACAATGTGTGGTCTTCTGAGACCACCACTCTCATTTTTTGATATTGTTCAATATGTTTAAGCACAATGATACACATATCTAGTGCATATAATTATTTGTGTTAGTATGTATGCTATGATGCCTCAAAAGAAAGACTGGAGAAGAAGTCCAAGTCCTCGATGTCTATCAGGTTGGAATACATCTCTATGCAAATTAAAGACAACCAGCACATGATAAATGAAAGACAATAAAAGAAGGTGAAACAGCTCAATTCTTATTTTTTTACCTGATTTCCTTCATGGCTGTTGGACTTGGGCTGCTTGGTTTGCAAGATGCCAACTCCATACCTGGTGGGTCCATCAAACATCTTCTTATCTGAGTGAGGTGGAACATCCCATGATGGCGAGGAGTCATCCTCCAGTTCTGTGACTCTCTCTGGGTAGTTTTCTTTATTATTTTCATCTCTGCAGATAAAATAAACATTAACACTTAAAAAATTAGTTTTCCAGTTACGGGTTCAGGTTGGGTATATTGATGGCAACAGAGCTGTTAGCAGCGGGGAAAGGTGGCAACCCTACATTGTTTAGCCAACTTAAGGTGCCATCTAACTGCTTCTTGGCTATGCGCAAAAAAAAAAAAGATTTTGTGAATACATTAGTGATGAGCAAATTAGTGTCGTGTGCTTGTGACTTCACTGTGTTTTATGACATTTTTCACCATTTTGCAAATTTATTTGCAATTTCCCTAAATTTTAGGAGAAGGAAATGGAACAGATTGGCTCATACCAAGTGAACATTTTAAACTTGCGTGCTCAGTTTTTATAAACTGTGTGCTCAGGTCAGAACAAAAATTCATTGTGCGCACCACTATATGTTTTGCGTAGGGATGGGCGAATTTGACCTGTTTCGCTTTGCCAAAAATTCGCCGCCAGCGAAATGTCGCAGACGCCCATTAAAGTCTATGGGTGTCAAAAACATTTTGTCGCGCAGCGAAAAGGTTTTGATGCGCGTCTTTTTTTTTTTTGGACGCACGCCGCCATACAAGTCTATGGGCGTCATTTTTTCGGCGAAAAAATTCGCCGTGCTAGCCTCAAATTCTGTATGCAGGCACGAGGGAACTTTAGTAGAACCCCAATCTTAACGCCTGTCATAAAGAGCTGTATAACGCAGGTGGCAGTGCAGGAAAAATGTATCCGAATTTCCCAGTAGGAGAACCCAGTGACAGTATTTGCCACATTGTTGGGGGGTGGGATGAATAATAACACTCCTGATGAAGGTCTCAGTAGGAGGACCAAAAAGTGAAGCAAAACAATCCTTCTTTGTGATAAAGTCTTATTTGGTTTCCAGTGAAGCCTTGAGCCAATACACAACAATAGCGGCACTTGTTGCTTGAGACTCAGCAGGTGGAAACCACAAGGGTTGCCCATCCTTTTCCATAATGTGGTCTATCAGTAAATTAATTATTAAGATAAAATGTATTTTTTTACAGCCTAATGGTAACTATGCAACCTGGAACCTGTCATGGCCTGCTTGTTACCCAAACACAAGTGAATCTCAGGCTGATATTAATGACCATAAAAGCCACACATCCATAACAGAGACCATCATAATTACATTAGAAAGGGAATGATGCCGAACACAGTGACTAATACAGTGACTAACAGCGTTCCCCTCCCACAGCTCCTGCACCAACTCTTGTATAAGAGACGCCCTGGCACAGTGAGAAGCGGTGGCCTGATATCTTCCCTGCCAACAGCAGTTTGTTCATTTGTTCCATGGACAGAACTGAGATGCTAAATATATGTACAGGCACAACAATTCATTTTGGGTTTATATATAGATTTTGCACAAAAATGGATCCGTAGCATAACCCCCAAGCAAAATGTACTAGTTCTCTCATACAGGTGAAGCAAATGCTGGGGGGATAGAAGATGGGCTGATCCATAACAGGAGGCAATTTGGGGCAAGAAGCCTCAATCTAAGGATGGCTGGGCTACAGGGAGTAAATCTCAAGATGGCAGGAGCTCCCCAGCAGAAAGAAACCCACCCATACTCTTGGATCAACGGATTCGGAACCACCAAAAGAATTTGGTAGGAATAGCACAACTTGAATGCCAAGATCCATGGAGTGTGGGCATCAAGGTGCTGCGCTATGTTATTATTCAGTAACAGGACCTGTAGGCAAACTCATATATTGAGGGGCTGTTAAGGCTATGGCAGTCTGCTAGCATTTTTTAATAGGGATACACTTTTTTTGGATTCGGTCGAACCCCCGAATCCCGAACTGAATCCTGAATTCGGTGCATCCCTATTTTTTAACCAATGTGCAAAGTTCCTAACTCGTCTCAATCTTTAGCTTTAGAAAATATTATAAAACATACCATTGAGTATGGCTTGTACTGTACATATGAATTAATCTGCATGCAGTCTGGGTACCCACTGGTTAACTGTGGCATTTGTTTATGTGCAAAGCTCTTCCATCAATACAGTTTGGAATGATTCCCGTTGCGCATGGATTTTCGCCTGCCTACAGTCTGCCCTTCGTCTGTGCGCGATACAACTGGAATTCCCCGGGGCTAACGCTAGTGGAATGGAAAAAAATGTGTATATATTAAATTACCAAGGTGTAACAGCTGAAACAAACAAAGAGTTTGTAAAATGTTTTGCTGAATCCCCAGCTGAAGACTTAAAAAGACAAAGGGAGGTGTCCTCATTCGTAAAAAAATCATTTGTAGGAACAGCGGTTTACAAACAGATATCGTATCAGACAGTGGGGGTCCCAGGAGCAAGAAAGGATCACTAACTGCCCAATTTCCATATATGGTTATGAATAAGGTTTTGGGCCCTTTACAAGACACTGCTGTGAGGTCCAAAACCCTTTTGCAAAGTATATACCATAACAGCACCCCTACTGGTCAGTTATAACAGGTCACTAGTACCCTGGCCTTAAGGGGACAGCCACCTGCTTGGATGTAAGAGCAGTTCTTTGTTTTTCTGTGCAGCGATATCCCACTAGTAACTCGGAGTCACTTTTAGTCCTGTATGTAGTGATGGGCGAATTTATTCGCCAGGCGCGAATTCGCGGCGAATTTGCGCGATTCGCCGCCAGCGAATAAATTCGCGAAACTCCCGCGAAAATTTGCGTCAAAAATTCGCTGGCTTCAAAAAAATTTTTTCGAAAAAACGAGACGCCGGCGCCGTTTCGCGAATTTTTCGCCGTTTTGCGAATTTCGCGCGAAATTCGCAAATTTTTCGGCGAAGCAAAACGGCGCAAATTCGCCCATCACTACCTGTATGTTCTCATGTCATCAAGTCTATCAAACTCGGTGACTCATTTATTCTGGATTCTGACTCTTTGTGACTTCAGAATCCAAGGAGCTTGTGTCAAATAAACTTTGTCTTAAACTTCAAGTGGTCTCTGGTTCCTGAAGATACAGTGAAAATACGGATCCGCACACACTTTATCATCAAGCAGATGGGGATTACCCCAAGTTTATTGTGCCACCAACAAGATCAACGTTTCGGGGGGGTTTACCCACCCTTCATCAGGATGAAGGGTGGGTAAACCCCCCCGAAACGTTGATCTTGTTGGTGGCACAATAAACTTGGGGTAATCCCCATCTGCTTGATGATAAAGTGTGTGCGGATCCATATTTTCACTGTATCTTTGCATTAGGGACCTTGCCTGGTCCACGGAAAACCAGCACCACTGGAAGCAGAGGAGTTAATCAACAGGTGTGCGGTGGTGAGAATTACTGCTCTGGTTCCTGAAACCATTACTAAACTAGAGGTAGCTATTGTAAGTTAATGACTGATCTTTAAGATCTTTAAATATGTTTTTAGAACTATTAGCCTTGCTGCATTGTCTCTTTCCAGACTGCAACAGAAAAGACTATCTGGTTGACAGGGGAACCTAGCAACCAGGGCTGGAACTAGGGGTAGGCAGAAGAGGCACATGCCTAGGGTGCAAATCTTTATTTTTTACGCTTTCAAAGTTGGCTACAGGGGGTCACCATCTTGACATCTCTGCAAGACTAAGACTTTGCACATGCTCAGTGTGGTCTGGGCTGCTTAGGGATCATCATAAACATAGCTGCTTGAGTTCTGCATGGCTGGGAAGAAAGGTGGGGGCTCCCCCTGCTGTTCATAAGTATGATTGTTTCCCTGCAGAGCAGTTAGGGACCGTCTGACAATTCCTATACACAGCAGTAAATGAAGGGAGAATTTCACTGCATACAGTCAGGTTTCTTATAAAAAACGGTTAACATTTTTTAATTAAAGTATATGGAGATAGGCTTCTTTTTCATTAAAGAAATTAAAAATGGGATTTTATTTTTTTGCCTTTACATGCCCTTTAAATAGGACATGGTATTCTTGTTAGAGCTTTCTGGGTAATGGGTGTCCATGCCTGTACTGTAAATGCTCTATTTAATACTCTTTTCCACGTTATTTGGAAATGATGAAGCAATACATTACTAGTCCAGGAATGACCATGCATAATACATGTTATGACTTCTTGAAACAAGTCCTTGAAAGCTTCTCAATGCAAAATGCCCATTACTAGAGCATCTTCAATTGCATCCTTGGCTGAGGGGATTTATTGGGCTTGTAATGGTCAGAATACACAGAGATGAGACTAAAGGGTTCTGGGAATTGCTCATATTCAATGCAATCCATGCAATACTGTACCTCTTCAGCTTCAGGAGGAATAAGGGAGATTTAAAGGACATATAGCACACATGTAAATCCTACATCCTTTAATTAATATAGACGTCTGGAATGTGGAAATGTATCATTACAGGTAATTAGAAGAAGCTGAACGTAATTATCACCAGCAGCTATTACCACCTTTCTAATATGTGTACATTGCAGAAGACAAGAGGAAATAGTAAACCAAAAACAAGTTGTGAAATGACCCTGTCTAGTGGGAAAAATGATATACAGGTATCAGTGTAACTAACCTGAGTTTGGAACAGACTGCTTGGTCCTCATGTAGGGAGTTGCTTTCACCTTCAGTCCTTGCAAATAAGAAAGGAAACATAAATATGATTAATAATGATTCAAGGGATGGCGGGAAACCATAGAAGGATGCAATAATACTCTTGTTTGGCTCTAGAAAGATGTGGTCCCCAGACTTTATAATGAACTCCCTTTTCCCTTTGTGTCTAGAAAGTTCATTACAAATACAGTACATTAGAGATAGTGTTGGCCACAAGATGTTGTTCACCTAAAGCTTTGAGCAACTCCCTCCATCGTCCAATGAACCATTGGCTGACCTAGTCTGGAGGGTAGACATCAACTATTTGACTTATTTTACTCACACCCCTGTTATAAAGACTTAAAGTACTGGCTGCTGGTACATTAGTCAATTAGAGGGTTGGATGCCTTTGATGGAATACAAGATAACACATTAATTAATACTTATGATAAAATGTTGGCTCAGAGACTGGTCTGATTGCCTTTCTAATGTCAAAAAGGCATTATTCCCTTATTAGTTTGCATATTAAAAATGTTAAGGGGCCCTTGATTGAACTGGGTATTTTTCCCATTGTGCTACTATGTATATAACTATGTAGGGCAAGTGCAACCTTATTATAAAGCAAGACCCACACAAGGTAGAGAAAGAAAGTGACAGTAGCACTTTAGGGATTAGCCTTAGCCCAGTCCCAGACCACATCCAATGACCTCTCACTACGCATTTTACCCTGACCCAAACACCCCCATTCTTTTTAGCTGCAAATTTGGACTTTTAGAAGGTGTGAACTGCCCGTGGGTACTATTAGAAGATAATGCTTTGAAATAAACTCCTACTAGAAACTCGTGTTGATGCCAGATTGTACATAAATAGACTTTCATTAAATGCTTCAAAGAGAAATGCTTGGGTTTTTTTGTTTCACGGCTTTTTTCTAGCTCTGAGCATTTAATGACTTTCCCATCTGTAAACAGCCCTTGTGTCTGTGTAACTGTGAATGCTAAACGTTTGAGACAAGAATAGGGATTAAACCACTGACAATGGCACAAATAAAGGCAATATTAACCTTTCTTAGAATAAAAAGTAACTGTGCTTAATGAACTCCTATCATGTATTCCAGAGTCTTGAGCTGCATATTTGTCACAGCCCATAATGCAATCTCATTGACTGGTCAGAAATAGAGCAAACAGTGGAATGCTGGGAGCAGAGTTGGCCTAAATGGAGAATAATAAGATCTATGACTTGATCCCCACAGAGAAGGAAGATGTTGGTGCAATTTGAGGGATAGTCTCCATGGAAGGGCATGGAACTGCCAAATAGAGGAGCAATTCTACCAATAGAGGAGCAGTAAATTAATTTCCAGTTCAGGTTAGCACCCAAGGCAACAGTCTGATAGCAACAAGCAAAGTTTACAAGATGGAAACACTGCAGTAGATTTTTTTGAAAGTCAAAACAAAATATATTCAAATATCTTTGGTCTTTGTTGCACCTTTCATACTTAAAAGGGGCATACAGCCTTTCTACTGCCTGTTTATTCATATTATTATTATTCATATTATTATTATCCTTTATTTATAGATCTCATATATTACACCACTGCTGCCTCAAAGGAGCTCACAGTCCCACAGACAGTTAACCAGAACCAAATGAACCTAAATTGCAACAAATTGCAACCAATTGGGAAATTCATTAATCTACTATTAATTAGAAAATGAATGCAACGATGTACGCAAACCATGTTCAGAATCCAACCCAAGAGTGCACAGGGCTCTCCAGCCCTACCAGTTCCTAAGCTATAAAACATACTTGCAGATAGTGACCTGGTCAGGATTCAACCCAAGACTCCAATGCTGCTGGCTATAATTATTTGTAGTTTCTCACAAGAACCCTAGTCGTTTCCCCACACTCTATGTAAAAAGACACTGGTCAAAAGCCAATAATATTTTTATTATTATTATTGCAGTAATCCTAGCAGTCCCCCCTAAACCCTAAACCAGGGGTCCCCAACCTTTTTTAACCGTGAGCCACATTCAAATGTAAAAAGAGTTGAGTTGGGGAGCAACACAAGCATGAAAACGTCCTTTGGGGTGCCAAATAACGGCTATAATTGCCTATTTGGTAGCCCCTATGTGGACTGGCACCTTACAAGAGACTCTACATGGCACTATACTTAGTTTTTATGCAATTAAAACTTGCTTCCAAGCCTAGAGTTAAAAAATAAGCATCTGCTTTGAGGCCACTGAGAGCAACATCCAAGGGGTTGGAGAGCAACATGTTACTCACAAGCTACTGATTGGGGATCCCTGCCCTAAACCCTAAAACCTCCTCAAAGATCGTCCCCTTGGAAAGAACAAACCCAAGACCCCAGAGCTGATAATTACATTAGTTGTCGTAGCTGTCTGGTTCCCTGGTACAGGTGGTCCTATTCATTGCATATACAGTAGCTATTATCTGGGGTTTTTTTGTACCAGCCCACATTATTGCAAAAACTGGCAGCTCAGAGACAGGCCAAATGCTGATGCTTCTCATTATTATAATGTGCCGCTGTGCATCATAGATTTATCTCTTTTTGTTGCGGTTTGGATAATAGAGTGGTTTCCTTTCTGGAACATAATTCAGTAGCTCTGCTCCATCTGTGCTTGACAAATGCGGCACTTCGCTAGAAATAAGCACATGCTTCCAAGCAATATTTTATTATGGTGTCACATCAGCAGAAGCTACATGTTGAGATAAAAGATTTGGATCAGTGCGGGGGGGGGGGTTCTTTCTGCTCTGTAAGATCCTGAGATTTCAGGTTTTGCTTATGTTTGAAACTTTTCCAAGCTGTTTCCTATTCCACTTCCTTTCTGTTTTTTAGCTGCCACAGTAGATGTAAATCTCTTGTGGTCTTGTTTTTTGGTCTGGTCCTAAAACCCAAATCAAGCGATATGTGGCATTTGTGAGCTTAGAATATGTAGAGTATGGATAAAGACGAAAGTTTTAACACAGGTTTGTCCAACTGGAGGATCGTGCACCAGATGTGACCCTTTTTTATCATGGTCCCCAGCATTTCTACAATATCTGCATTCTTTCCAGGACATTACTGTTTTATAAAATTCTGCCCCCCACCAAACATGTGAAATAGCAGATAAGTACGGTTTGATAAGTATTTATGAGCCAGCTATTTGGTTATATTTCTACATTATAGGCCTAAATACAATGGTGGTAGCTTGACTGCATGATAAATCCACTAATTTAAAATGTAAGTAAAGTAAGTAATGAAATGGAAATGTTACTTGAATAAAATCATTTATTTATATAAAGTGTGGTCCAAAATAACCCTTATTATTCCTATAATATAAAGCAATAAATCAGAAGGTAGCTTTTACTAGTTTAGAACAGCTACAATAATGAAAGCTAACAGCTGATTGGTTGCTATGGGTGTCTGAACAAGGACAACCATCTACAATGGGATTACTGCATAACAACTCAAGATGGCCATACACAGATCTTTATTTCATACCTCCCAACTGTCCCGTTTTTCTCGGGACAGTCACGATTTTTTTAGCTCAACCTGCAGTCCCGGATTGATACTGAAATGTACCGACTTTCTCTTTGATCTCCGGCACTGAACAGCCAGAAAAAGATACAACGTTTCTAACTTAATTGGCTTTTGGCAGAGAGCCCAGAATGCGTAACAGGTTCACTTAGATACTTTTGTAACAATTTAGGATAAACAAAGAAAATAACTGCAATAATTTAAGTAGGGATGCACCGAATCCACTTTTTTGGATTCGGCCGAACCCCCGAATCCTTCACGAAGGATTCGGCCGAATACCGAACCGAATCCGAACCCTAATTTGCATATGCAAATTAGGGGTGGGAAGGGGAAAACATTTTTTTACTTCCTTGTTTTCTGACAAAAAGTCATGCAATTTCCCTCCCTGCCCCTAATTTGCATATGCAAATTAGGATTCGGTTCGGCCGGGCAGAAGGATTCGGCCGAATCCGAATCCTGCTGAAAAAGGCCGAATCCTGGCCGAATCCCGAACCGAATCCTGGATTCGGTGCATCCCTAAATTTAAGATAAGCAAAAACAACAATTGTTACAAATTAAGATAAGCAAAGAAACAATTGTAACAATTTAAGATAAGCCAATAAACTATTGTAACAATTTAAGATAAGCAGGTCTCTTGGGGAAACTGTGACTTGCAGCCTAAACGGCAATTCACCTTCATTAGCAAAATTGTAATAACACATAAAAACACAGAAATGTGTTCAAACTTTCATAACCTGCCAAATTTTGTAAAATTAACATGGTAATTAGGGGTGCATTCACAAAAATAGGTGGTCAAAAACATTTCACTGCTCTCCATGTGACAAATCTTTTTGTCCCCCTATTTCTATTTCCAGAATGTTGGTAGGTATGTTATATACCTGTAATGTTATTGTAGCCATAGCTCCTATTCATATGTTGTTTTTTCGATCATTTGTATAATTTGCACAAAAAACTGAATAATAGGAATCGGCCTTATGTGGCACATTGTACATGGCCGGCCCGTGTATGGAGCCCTTTAGTTATCCATTTGCAAATGAAATGGATTCATATTTGCCCAACAGAAGCACTGTCGCCCTTGGCAGCCAATGAGCTGTTAGTTCTTATTGGTTTAATGCAGCTAAAATAATAGAAGCAACTGTATGATTGGTTGTAATGTGTTACATAGGGAAAATCCTTTTTAATTCCAATCTTCTTGATGTTGTTTATGTCAAAATATGGATAAGGCAACAGCTGGAGATAAAGAGCAAAAAAATATTCCTTTTATTCAAGTAGACCAAGAAAAAAACAGGCCTTACAACAATCCCTCGCAGGAAATGAACAGTGCAAATGAATATGACTTTTCCAGCATGATGAATTTAATAAATCTGCCAAATATAGATGTTATTGCAATAATAAGATGCTGTAGAGAAGAGAATCTTTATTTTACTCTCTCTATTACTGAAGGTTACTAAATAAATATTTATACCAGTTTGATGCCCCAACCGTGCAGTTTATAAACCTTTGGATATTTAAAAGGACAAATGTAAAAATGTAATTACAGAAGGCTCATCAGTGCTTTCAGGAAAGAGGAAAACGTTTGCTGTAAATAGGAACCTGTTTGCTATCCAGTAGCTTGTTCTTGGCTGCAGGCGGTTTTCTATTTAGAAAGATTTATGCAATCATTCCCAAAATGCCTGTGTGTGTGTGCAGTCAGTAAGCTCCTGGATCAAACAGGATTCAGAGTGCAAGATTAGCTCATGAAGTCAACGCTGGAAAGAGCAAGTTGGACGAAAACAAGTTTATGTATTAAGGGAACATCGCCCCTGGTAATGGCCCCAAAGGGGAAGAAAATGGCACCCCAGGTTTGAATGTTATCCAAAATGAAAACATAAAAATAATTTTCTAATTACACCAATGCTTATTGAATACAGTTCTGCCACATGCTACCAACTCCCAGTCTACCCCAAAAGCCACAGAGAGGGCCCCATGGGAAGTAATACTTGTTGTAGACATTGAACAATATTAAGAATAATTAGATATTATTGTTCTCACCAAAAGATGCCCATCCGTGGACCTGTGATGAAGCACCACATCTCATGATATGTTGTTAGACATAGTTTAATAACAAGTGCAGGGGCACAAATTTAGATCCCAAGACCCAACAGCCATTGGAAGTTGAGTTGAGGAATGTTGGTAAAGGCCATCAACTACTTGTAGATGCAACAAGAGTACCCAATGATCCATCTCTCACAAGCCAACCCTTGTATTCTTGTATAGGAAGGAAGGACCCTCAAGAGTCTTAACCTTCTCTAACTGAATAAATAGTTGTCCTAGATACCCCCAGACAGCAATTAGATATTGGTTAAGAAAATATTAAAGGAACTGAGTGCCAGCAGTGTTCAAACTCTAAGAAGTGGAAAATGAGTGGTTCTGTTGAAACCAAACCAACCAAGACCAACTAAAATTTCAGCCACAACTGCCAGAAAAATTGTTCAGGATGCAAGGAAAAACCCACAAATATCTTTAGGTGAAATACAAAATGCGGTTGCCAGAAGAAAGCCATTACTACGCAAATGCCACAAAGTATCCTGCTTACAATATTGGTTACCAAATGATGCCCACCCATGACCCTGTGTTGAAGCATCAGCCTCTCATTATATGATGTAGACATAATACAATAACAAATTAAAGAACACACAGTTAGATTCCAAATCTTTCTTCCATGTTACAACGGTTATCTTCAACTTCATTCTAGCCAACAGCCATTGGGAGTTGAGGAAAAAGACTCAATGATTCAAAAGGGCACCCACCATTGGACCTTCAGAGTAGATGCAACAAGAATACACAATGATCTTTTCTCCATTTCTAACAAGCCAACCCTTTTATTCCTGTATGGGAAGGAAGGACCCTCAAGAAGAGACTTACCCTTCTCTAACTGAATAAATAATTGTCCTAGATACTCCCAGACAGCAATAAGATAGTATTTTGCTCACCAAAAGATGCCCACCAATGGCCCTGTGTTGAAGCAACAGCCTCTCATTATATTTTGTAGACATAGTTCAATAACAAATGAAGGGACATAAATTTAGATCCCAAATATTCCTTCCATGTTACAATGGTTTTCTTCATGGTTTTCAACCCAACAGCCATTGGGGATTGATGGAAAAGGGCACCAACCCTCGTATTCTTGGATGGGAAGGAAGGACCCTCAAGAGTCTTAACCTTCTCCCACTGAAGAAACTATTGTCCTAGATGCCCCCAGACAGCACAGGCCAAAAAGGTTTGTACCTTTTAAGTTTCCATTTAAGGCACAATTCTCCAATTTATAGAAAGATCCATTATCCAGAAAACGTCTGGTATAAAGAATTCTAGGAGATATCTAGATACATTGGGGTTCATGAGGTTTCCCCTAAAAGTTCCATCGTTACATCTATCTGTGTCTTGTTTATCAAACCAAGGTAAGATTGTACCAATTTCTGATACTTCTTATAACTATCAGTACCACTATGTGGATAAATAAAATGCAATTATATTATGTGCCAGAAATGTGATTGTCCTTCAGGAAAATGATGTTTCCGCTTTAAAGTTGAAAACATGTATCGACTTTATTTACAGCTCGTATGTTTCTGCATTTTCTCGACACTGACCTGTAAACATAAAAATTAAATCCCAGTGGTTGGAGGGTCAAATTCCAAAACCTTCCTTAAAGGTCACTCGGTTATGAGAAGTGGCCGGTGACTGTCTTTTATTCCATTTGGGAATCAATGTCTTTTAATGGTTCAGCGATGTCAGTGACACAGAAACAACCCTTGGCACAAACATTTTTAAGATCTGCAGGATAATATTACTCTCAGTTTCTAGATCAGAATATTTGTAATTAGAACAGAAGAGATATTATCTAAAGCACCACATGACTTTATATACATATTTCCATGATAACATACTCAAGGGCCGAAGAGATCAGGCATTGTATGTGAATGTGAAGTCCCAAAGGAGTAGATGTGGTTGAAAGAAAACATTAGTTTATCAAGTTTAACCCCTTCCTAACCTCAATACTAGGGACCCCCCAAACATAGCCATTTGCTCTACCTTGGAGCAGTGAAGCAATGTTGGCGGTGCCATCTAACTCCTGGGTTCTCTATTATGGAATTTCAGGAGCATCTATGGGTGAAGCTGATCTGGACCTGGTTTCAACTACATGTGGCCAGTGTCGGTGATCACAGATCAATGGTACAAGATCACATCCATGAAATCCACTCTGCTTTTCAGGAACAGCAAATGGCCATGTTATTAGGGTCCCTCTAATAGGAGGGATACGGTATGGCTCTACAGGGGGGTTCAGGTATCTTGCCTAACATAGTTGATCCAGAGGAAGCTTTGTTATTCATTATTCAATCAAATATTGTCCTTGGGTTGTTCCGTACTTTGAGTTGTATTTTCTATACTGGCAACCAATGAGCTATACCAATGGCTTCAGAGAGTTGGCCTGCAGATTCCTACGCAGAAAAAAAGCCCTCAGGCTGCTACAAGAGTTGATGCAAATTCATAAGGGGATCTATGGGGGTACGTGGATCACAACATATACACATGTATGTTACATAGACTATGTGCCCAAAAGATCCCAGTGTCTGTAAATTACTGCTACTGGAAGGTATATCAAGATGGAATGGCAAGAAAGCAATGCTCTTGACCACATATTTGTTGCCACCACACAACAAACTGTGAGGTTCCCAAAGAATTATGAGTTTAGACAACATTTAGTAGGGAAGTTGGGGTAGGGAACAGAGGTATATGCCTCTCGGGCACAGTTGGAGGTGAGTGATCAGCTGGAGAAGATGAGAACTGTGTAGACCAAGGGGTAGGTGAAGGAGAGTGCACAAAAAAGTGGAGGTGGGGTGATGGCTGAGCAAGTACTATTGCATTGGGCACCAATGATCTTACTTATTTTGAGGCCACCCACTTCGATGCATGCATAGATTTTTAGAAAAAATCATATTTGCAAAAATACCAGGCCAAAAAGAAATGAGAGGGAACTTTGATGCAGAAGACTTCACCACCAAGCCCTTTCAAGGCAAACTAAGACCCTTGGAAAGCCAACGGTTGGAACACAGTATGTGATTTCAAAAATGACTCATATATAAAATGTCAAACGATGATAAAGAGATATCAAGTAATACCGAATATGATATCTTTGCATGAAGAAGGGATCTCAGTAGGCATCTCAACCGGTAGACGATGCATGTTCCCTTTTATTTAGCAGTCCATGAGACTGGTGACTAATGACTTTCCATTTATTTCTGGAGAAGGAGATTGTGGAATAGTATGATACAGCGAAGATCCTGTTACATGGAGTTCACCTCATGGTGCCTCTGTCATCTCCTTATCAAAGGGCAATTTGGCAATGACAGTTCTGACACTGTCGGGATCAAGTAGTAACATGGGGGATGTTTGGCCTGGGCCAGTAACACATAGTAGCCAGCCCAAAGTAATCAAGTTTGCTTTCTGGAGCATCTATCGTGTTCTTTGGAACCATATAGTATTTCACTGCTGTGTACAGAACTGGATTCCTGACCCATGAAGCTAACAATCTGAAATGGTAAGCGAGTGGAAAACTCATCTAAAGACAAGGCTGACATTGTAGGAATGGAATACAGCCTCCCATGAGTAGGAATCCTGTAATTTTAAAAGGACCGTTCACCTTGAAATGAACTTTTATTATGATGCACACAATGGGATTCATTTATTCCTTGATTTGTTTTAGTTATTCCCTTGTTTTCAATGCAGGATTATAAACTGTATATATAGACAGATAAGAGGTCCTCTGCACGCAACCCATTATCAATATATCTAAGACATTGAGATATTTTGTGCCTTAAAGGAATAGTTCAGTGTGAAAATAAAAACTGTGTAAATAAATAGGCTGTGCAAAATAAAAAATGTTTCTAATATAGTTAGTTAGGCAAAAATGTAATATATAAAGGCTGGAGTGAACAGATGTCTAATAAAACAGCCAGAATCCAACTTCCTGCTTTTCAGCTCTATAACTCTGAGTTAGTCAGCGACTTGAAGGGGGGCCACATGGTACATTTCTGTTCAGTGAGTTTGCAATTGATCCTCAGCATTCAGCTCAGATTCAAAAGCAACAGATATGACCCATGTGGCCCCCCCTCAAGTCTCTGATTGGTTACTGCCTGGTAGCCAGGGCAACCAGTCAGTGTAAACCAAGAGAGTTGAAAAGCAGGAAGTAGTGATCTGACTGACATGTTATACATCAAATCACTCCAGCCTTTATACATTACATTTTTGGCTAACTAACTAAATTAGAAAAAATTTTTATTTTGCACAGCCTATCTATTTAACCAGTTTTTATGTTTACACTGAACAATTCCTTTAAGCTACTAAAAATGCCTTACCCTTTAAACAAAACAGGGATTGTTTGTCCATATATTGCAATATATTTAAGCTGAACAACTATGTCAAAGTCATCCCATATCTGGCCAGTCCTACGCTCAATTTTATCTGATTCATTAAGAATTCTATTGCTTCATTATACATTTTACACAGGGTCTAAGTTTTACCTGCAACTTCCTCGCTGCTTTCAAAGTAAAACATCCGACACTTTGCATGCGTTTAGTTGCATTGCGACGTGTCGGGTCCATGCGCTTCGTCTAGTCCTTCCCTAAATCAACCCTGTAACAATTGAGGCCCTCTGTGGCTACGTGCACTGTTGCCAATGCATTGGCTTCAGATTAACCCCCAGATAACCAGTTCAGCTTGTGAACACATTAAAGGGCACCAATCATGACCAAAATCATTTACTAAGTAAATACACTATGTGAAAGTTCAAGAAATCCGATTTTTAAAACAGTTAGAATTGTTTGTATAATGTAAATGATCAGCTCACTATTCCTTCTGCAAGATCTCCCCTATCTCCACTGCAGTTCTAGCTGAGGCAGCCATCTTGGATTTCACTGGCTCCTCCTACCTATATCTTCCCAGCCAACTGTAGCTCTGAAATCTCGCACATGCTCAGTTGAAATTCCTTGTTTGCTTATCAACCCTTCTAAGCTATTTTCAAATCAGCCAAACCTGTGTGTTAGCTGCTGTACAGTAGTGCTGCCCCCTGCTGGAAGTTAGCAGGTAGCAGCACTTCTAGTGGATACTTCTAGTGGAGGAGTTTACTAAAACAAGGCATTCTGGGTAGAATACTCAAAGCAGTGTTACAATCTGAGCATGCTCCTGAAATTTGCATATTAGAGTCTCTGTTAGAGTCTCAATATGGCCTCCCTCAGTGAAAGAACCCATTTGACAAAGTAAGGGATTTTTTTGAAACCTGCAGTTTTTTCAAAAAACTATATATGTAGTTTGATTAAACGTGTTTAGCTTGTCTTGTACTGGTCAGATTGTTAATATGTGTTTGATTTTGGCTGTGATAGGTGCCCTTTAAATACGTTAAAATATAACCTTTAATTTAAATTACTTAAAATATTCGCTGCCCTATGAACAGACAATTCACTATAAACAGCCATTGTGAGTAGTGTTGGACAATGTCCATAAAAAACACACAGATTAAAAACACACATAGAGTGGACAGGTAACTAGTCTTTAACAGCCAATCACACTTCAGTTATTGAAAAGTAGTAACCCTGATTATTTATGGGTGGCATAGGTGGAGAGTGGGTGACCAGCTCCCATTCAGTCCCGATGTAGATGGGTGGAATTCACTGGGGACTGAATGGAAGGGAGGTTGAGGGTGGTGGATGGAGGATTTTGTTGATTGAATTAAAGCTAGAGTCGGTTGACACACTTTTCAAAGGTCACCGTTGTACAATTATTAGTCCACCAGGAGAAAGAACTTGGAGGGTGGGCGAAATACTCCCCTGTTGCTTGTCTAAGACAGTGTTTAGATCAGGGCCGCGCCACACAGGCGCCCAATGCAAGCAGGCGGATGTGGCGCCGGCGTAGCGCTCCTGCGAATGCACAAGGTGTCGCTTGCGTGCACATGCGCATGAATGACTGTTTTTACTTCTTTTTTTGCGCATGTGCGAATCTGCGTGAACATGCGCATGCGCAAATTGACGCAAGCCTGAGATTACACGCATTCACAGAAGCGCAAAGAGCAGTAAAAAGAGTTGGCCACAAAGGGGACCAGACTTGGGGTAGGCGACAGAGGAGGTGGTGCCCCCCCACAGCTTTGCGCCCTAGGCACGTGCCTACTCTGCCTACCCCTTGGTCCGGCCCTGGTTTAGATACTTCCACTGACAGGGGCGATTCTGGCCCCTCCACCGCCTGAGGCAGCAGCAGTTGCTGCCACCCCCTCCCCCATGCGCGTTAACCTTTTTGCGCCTGAGGGGGTCCAGGGGGTCCACGAGGGTGGCAGAGAGGGCCAGTACGCAGGCCCGGATTTGTGCCTAGGCCACATAGGCCCGGGCCTAGGGCAGCACATTTTTGGGGGCGGCATGCCGTCCCAACCGCTCTGTGGGGAGCCAGCGTGTGGTAGTGGGGGCGGGCGCTAGGACCGCGCGGAGCGCACGGCCTAGGAGCGCCTGCCCATCGAATCCGGCGCTGCCAGTACGCTAGCAACTGTGCTCTCTGCGATAGAAGAGCCGAATTTCCAGTTTTCAAGCCAAAAATTTGGCTCTTAAAGTACCAGGAGTGGCATTTTTGCTGCCCTTGGTACCTAGTGGGGCGCTGCCACCTGAGGCGACAGCCTCAACTTGCCTCATTGGCGAAGCGCCCCTGTCCACTGAACATGCGACTGGGAGAGTTATAGTTCAACACCCTTTAATAATCTATTTAGCTACTATCAAGCTACTTTTCAATAACTGCTTAATATAATTTAATTAACCTGCTGCTTCTGACACAACAACAGGATACTTATGCTCTCTTGTTGTCGATTGCTTTCAAAGTAAAACTCCCAAACTTGGCTGCCCTTTTATTAGACACCAGTGGGATCACCCGACTATAGCTGGGAAGGGTGGGAGCTACAACATGGAGCTGGTCACTGCTCCTGTATAACTATAACAAACAAGGGAAAGTTTGAGAAAACGAGAGAAAGATAGTAACCCCCACACTCTCTAATGAAATCAAATAAAATATGAATTGTGTAAAATTTCTATAACATACCTCAACCAATCAATTAATCAATAAATGTATTATTCTAATAACTGTGTATTGAAGGAAAAGTTCACGTGCTAGAATAAAAATAAATTACTTTTAAATATTTACAATACGTTAATTGGATGTTAAAAAGGTGTCAAATGAATTCATTCAAAAGCAAATATGGATTTTGAATGAATTCATTTGACACCTTTTTAACATCCAGTTTAACTTATTATAAGTATTTACAAGTCATTTATTTTTATTCTAGCACGTGAACTTTTCCTTCAATACACAGTTATTCGAATAAAACATTTATTGATTCATTGATTGGTTCAGGTATATTATAGAAATTTTACACAATGAATTCATATTTTCAATTGATTTCATTGGCGAGTGTGGGGGCTTATCGTCTTTCTCTCTTTTTCTCAAATAATTGATCCCAGTAATCCACGCCTCCCCCTCTCTGCGAGGTACAAATATTGTAAACCCAAAGACTGCCTTTCTTTTTCGTTTTCTTTGAAACAAGGGAAAGTTGTGCTCACCGCTAATTTTTAAAACCATTAACCATTATAATTCCCCCCCCCCCCCAGTAGATATGAACCTTAGTAGCGCTTTCTTGCAGGATCTCATTTATATGAGTGGCCGCCCGACTTGTTCTGAGTTGTTCCGGGTAAATCGAATTTGTTATTTTCATTGATAAAATCGCTATCAGAATCAATTGACTCATAACAGTGTTTAGTGATCCTGGCCCACGCTGGGACTGTCACATTAAACACCAATTCACAAGATTATTTATATCTCCTGTTATATTTTAAGAGACGTCTTTTTTAGCTTTAATCGTCTCAGGAATGAGCTGGCATTTGGGAGCGTCACTATTCTGGCTACAGAACTTTTTATAAACAAGATATTTGCCTGTTCTGGTGGGAAAATGTATAGTTTTAACTTTCTTTCTGATTAGGGTAAGGCCACACGAGGAGATTCGGGGAGATTTTGTCGCCTGGCGACTAATCGCCTCGTCTTTTGAGCGACTATCTCCCCGAACTGCCTCTGCATTTTTCCCCATAGGCTACAATGCAAAGTTGTCTGCGCTAATGCACACACGGCGATGCGTTTTCTATAGTTGCCCGAAGTTGCCGAGGCGATTAGTCGCCAGGCGACAAAATCTCCTCATGTGGACTAGCCCTTAAACTTCCAGTTTCTGGGATGTGTAAAATGTACTCGCTACTATTTGCCATAGCTGCTTGCAGAGCCCTGTGTCATTAAAGTCAATGGGGACATTTAAGCAATATCACTATGCAGATAAAAATTAAAATTTTATTTGTATACAGGTATAGGATCTGTTATCCAGAAACCCATTATCCAAAAAGCTCTGAATTACGGAAAGGCCGTCTCCCATAGACTCCATTTTATCCAAATAATCCACATTTTGAAAAATAATTTCCTTTTTCTCTATAATAAAAAAACAGTAGCTTGTACTTGATCCAAACCAACATATAATTAATAGGGATGTACCGAATCCAGGATTCGGTTCGGCCTTTTTCAGCAGGATTCAGATTTGGCTGAATCCTTCTGCCCAGCTGAACCGAATCCGAATCCTAATTTGCATATGCAAATTAGTGGGGGGGAATTGCATGACTTTTTATCAGAAAACTAGGAAGTAAAAAAATGTTTTCCCACCCCTAATTTGCATATGCAAATTAGGGTTCAGATTCAGTTCCGTATTCAGCCAAATCTTTTGTGAAGGATTTGGGGGTTTGGCCGAATCCAAAATAGTGGATTCGGTGCATTCCTAATTAATGATTATTGGAAGCAAAACCAGTCTATTTGGGTTTTTAGGGGGTTATTTATTTAAGTCGTTTTGCCAAAAACTCTAAAAAAATTTAGTTTTTTTAACTATAAAATCAGAATTTTTAGTGGGAAAAAAACTCGAATTTTTCTATATTTATTAAGGATGGAAAAAGTCAGAATACAAAAATTCGGCATCTCAGACCTGCCGAGAATGTATATAAGTCAAAGGGAGAAGTCGCTATCCTATTTGGAAATGTCTGTGGTCTGTGCTGGAATTAGCCCGAAAATCCAACTATTTCGGGCTTTTCAGGCAAAAATCCGAAACATATGGAACATAAACTATACAGTGGGCTCATGTGTAGGGCAATATAACAACTCTATTGTCTTTATTAAGGTTCCCTGGATTTATGTAATGTATTTGCTATAACATATACTTCCGTGTAACTTTATCATTTCCCATCCAATGCAAATAAGGCAACGCTAGCGCATCTTTGCTTTGATTGCCGAAGTAACCCCAGTAAAATTCGCCATCGTTCGGCGCCCTGGACTCAACTTCACATCTTAGTGAATTAGCGTTGTCCTAGCGTCCGACGAAGTGTTGCGAAGCCGTCGCTGAGAATTTTTCGCCAGTTAGGAATTTGCCCCCTTACTAAGAATACGAGACATACGGGCAGAGGACTATGAAGAAATGAATATTGTGCAGTTGGATTTGCAGGAATAAGAATAATATAAGGGAATAGAAGAACCTGCAGGGCATGGAGAATATAATCTGCCGGCAGAGATGATCAGAGATTAAAATAGAGAGAAATGAATACAATACAAAGGGTATGTAGTGAATAGAGATACAGGATCGGACTGGGCTGGCGGGATCTGTTGGGCCCGGGCCCTCGTGGGCTTCACTGGCCCAGATCCACTCCCATGGCTTCCAACCTCCCTCCCTGGCCCCCGGCACACCTGCAAGAAGAAGAAGGAAGGAACGAGGAGCTTTGTGTCTGGGGTGGGGGATGGAGAGATACTTTTTGGCAGGGGCTTCTGATGCATTTTTTCCACAACGAGACACAGTGATTGTTATAATGGAACAAATTAGGCCAGCTATGGGTTAAAAAAATACAGAAGGACTAGCCAGATGGGCTGGGTAGAGGTTGGCAAGCAGCCTGCCCGTCACTAGGAACTATGTAAAATATAATGTGCCAGAAGAATCATCCCAGAGCGGCTAAAAGAATGCAGATTTAGTACCATCTATTACAGATATGGGACCTGTTATCCAGAATGCTCGGGACCTGGGGCTTTCCGGATAATGGATCTTTAAATTAAATAAACCCAACAGTTCTGCTTCCAAAAAAGGATTAATTATATCTTAAGGTGCCCATACACTGAGAGATCCGCTTGTTTGGCAATGTCGTCAAATGAGCGGATCTCTCCCCGATATGCCCACCTTGAGGTGGGCAATATCGGGCTGATCCGATCGTGGGCCCTAGGGTCCAACGATCGGATCCTAATGAATAGCAATGGGCAGTCGGGTCGCGGGAACGCATCAACGAATAGATGCGGTCCCATCCGATCGAGATCTGCCTGACTTTCGGCCAGATCTCGATCGGTGAAGCCCGTCGGGGGGCCCCATACACGGGCCAATAAACTGCCGACACAGTCTGTCTGTGTATGGCCACTTTAGTTGGGATCAAGTACAAAGTACTGTTTTATTATTGCAGAGAAAAAGGAAATCATTTTAAAAACATTTCTGTTATTCTGAGCTTTCTGGATATCAGGTTTCTGGATAACAGATCCCATACCTGTAATATAAAAAAAAAACTGGTTGGGTTTGGTTTAACAACTTAGTCCTACTTTACAAATACTCTTTTTCAGTGCAAATATTTCATTTCCACCCCCACGTGAAACAAGTTTAACCGCTTCAACCTTTTGCTTCTCATTTCATCCAGTTTCTATTACGTTTAAGACGGACGTTTTTCTGCAGAACCAACGAAAGCTCTTATTTCCTATGGGAGACAGGAGGACATATTCTGGGAGAAATTGAAGAAAAACCATTGACCTTTTCCTACTTGTCAAAAATTGTTATTGGAATGAAAGAGAATGACAGTCATTGGACTTCTCAATATTAAATGCCTCTTTAGCCCAACTGATCAATCCACTCCTTCTCACCAATCATTAATCCCTTCTCACAAAGTTCTGATCCACCCAATGGTGTAGCCAGATGTTACCGGACCCCAATGCAAATTAAAATTCAAGCCCCAAAACCTCCAAAAGTTGACCCAATTTGCCAATTGAGCCAAGACCGTTCTCGTATCTTACAGCCTCATACAGAAGTGACATATATTTATATTAATGGATTAATTAAGTGACATTTATTAGTCTGAAGACAAATAGTGCATTGTTGATGCTTCTTCTCTATGATCCCAGCAGAGTTAAAGGGGCAGATTCACTAAAGGGCGAATTGTGGCTAGCGACCGCTTCTCACACTTCGCCAGGCGCAAATTCGCTACCACTGCGCTAATTCACTAATATGTGAAGTGCTGGACACCGAACGCTAACAACTATTCACTAGCGTTACTTTGGAAGTTTACGCGTTTCATAGCGAAGATGTTTGTGCCTTGCGAAAATTCTCTAGTGATCTTGCACTTCGGTCAATTTGCATACGGCGGGTAATTTAAAGTTGTATGTGCAATAAAATGTGTGGAGAAAACCGTTTACCCAAAAAAAGTTAGGACTTTTGCAGCCAATCCCACTTAAAAAAAAATTAAAGCGTCACCAGCGTTTTTTGAACTTTAATGCATTTTCGGCACTCAGGATATGATGTAAGTGACAGAAGATTGAGTAAGGGTAGAAATACATGGACGACTTGCAAGCGATTTCGGCGGATCCAACGCGCTGTGCCAAGACGCAGGCGTAGGCGACGGAAAATAATGTAAGCTATAGCAATGTCGGATGGTGTTGCAGTCGTGTTGCATCGGATGAACGCTGCGACACCATCCGACATTTGTAATGCTTACCTTATTTTCCATCGCATCCGACTTGACGCCTGCGTTTTGGTGCAGCGCATCGGAACCTGCCAAAATCGCTTGCAAGGCGTCCATGTAGTTCTACACTAAGATTTAGCGTCTTTTTAGCACTTCGTCTGGTCTGGTGGTGAAGTCGACTAATGTTCAGTAAAATCTTTACGGAGTGAAGATTGTTCGCCAGGTCACCTGGCGATAGAGTGCGAATAGGCAGTTTTATCTTAGATTAAATTATCCTCAAGTCAAAGATAAAAGCAGGAGGAACCGAGAAACCCAATACATTTAGTGCTCCTTTAATGGAGAATTAGAATAATTTAAGGGCTTGTGCACCTCTGCACTTTGTAGTTTTTGAGTTATTTAGCTTTTTATTCAGCAGCTCTCCAGTTTGAAATTTCAGCTATCTGGTTGCTAGGGTCCAAATTACCCTATCAACCATGCATTGATTTGAATAAGAGACTGGAATCTGAATAGGAGAGGCCTGAATAGAAAGGTGAGTAATAAAAAGTAGCAATAACATTAAATGTGTAGCCTTACAGAGCATTTGTTTTATTGAAGAGGCTTTAGATTTTTTTGCCTTCCTCTGGATCAACTGGCAGTTAGGCAGGTTAAAAAAAGTAAAAAGGTTGAACTTGACGGATGTGTGTCTTTTTTCAACCTAACTATGCTACTATGTTATAGGTGAGGTCAGTGACCCCCATTTAAAAGCTGGAAAGAGTCAGAAGAAGGCGGCAAATTATTAAAAAAAATTAAGACCAATTGAAAAGTTGCTTAGAATTGGCCATTCTGTAGCATACTAAAAAGTAACCACCCCTTTAAGATTCTTTTTTATATAGAGGCACCTGCGTGCTAACCCAATAAAGCTGCTGCCTTAAAGAGCAATTGTTTTATAGATGGGGTCGGTGACCCCCATTTGAAAGGTGGAGAGAGTCAGAAGAAGATGGCTGAAAAGGTGGAGAGAGTCAGAAGAAGAAGGCAAATACAGTAATTAAAACTATATATAAAACAAAATAAATAATGAAGACTTAAATTACTAAATCTCCGGCACTTAATAAAATAATAAAAATAAAAGAATGCGTTGCCTCCTCCCAGCCGAGGAAGTGAGAATAAATATTTAAGAAATATTCAAGAAACCAAGGAGCAATGATGTGCCCCTGCAACAGCTTTAGTTCAGTATCTTTAGTTACAGGGATTATCTGTTTCTCTCCCTTTTCTACAGACATTTAGACCCTTTTAACAGATGAAAAGGGTCCCTAAATTTGAATTTGATCTCATTTAGAATTGCTATAGCCATAGAAAACGTTTCAACTGTTTAAGGGACGGACTGGCCTGATTACTACAGATATAGGATCCTTTATCCGGAAACCCAATATCCAGAAAGTTCCAAATAACAGGACATCCATCTCCCATATTTGAATTAAATAATTCTAATAGTAATAAACTAAGATATAATTAATCCTTATTGGAAACAAAACCAGCCTATTGGGGTTATTTAATATTTACATGATTTTCTAGTAAACTTGTAATATGGAGATCCAAATTATGGAAAGATCCAAAAAAAAAAACCAGGTCCCGAGAATTCTGGATAACAGGTCCCATTTCTGTACCCATATTGACTTTTAGCAAGTAGCTTTTGCATGGAAATATATTATATATAATAAACATTCCAAGAAATGTATTTATCTTAAATATACGCTACAAAGAACCCGTCAACTTTATACACTCACCCCGTAATTCCTACGTCTGGAATTAATGCTTAAATAATTTTTAGCAGACTAAGGGGGGGGGGGGGGTTATCAAAATCTTTTCACTATTTTCTGAAAACCACCAAAACCACACAGACTCCCCTCCCCCCATTTATCAATACATTTTCACGGAAAAAAGACGATAAAACCGTGAATAAACCAGAAACGCGTGGGTTTTTTTTTTTTGTATTTGTCGAAAGAAAACTGAGACTTTTTTCGGATTTCACACCCGAAATCGGCAACTTTTTTGGATTTGAAGGCCGAAACCACAACATTTTCGGTAGGAGTGCACCGAATCCACTTTTTTGGATTCGGCCGAACCCCCGAATCCTTCACGAAGGATTCGGCCGAATACCGAACTGAATCCGAACCCTAATTTGCATATGCAAATTAGGGGTGGGAAGGGGAAAACATATGCATTTGCATATGCAAATTAGGATTCGGTTCGGCTGGGCAGAAGGATTCGGCCGAATCCAAATCTTGCTGAAAAAGGCCGAATCCCGAACCGAATCCTGGATTCAGTGCATCCATAATTTTCGGATTATTGAACGAAAACCAGCGCAGATGAGGATGTCTTTAAAATGTCAACGGGGCATCTGCCATTGACTCGGCAGGTGTATTTGGAGTAGTTTTTTATTTGGACTCATAACACCATTGGAGTTTAATACATCTCGAAAAATTTTTAGTTGTTTTTTTTTGTGTTTTCCCCTTTAAAAGTCCAACCAGAAAAAATGAATGTATGCTCAATTGCTCATCCAAATTATGGAAAGATCCCTTATGTGGAAGACTCCAGATCCTGGGCATTCTGGATAACAGGTGCCATACCTATATAAAACACTAATCATACTGCATGGCCCCATAGTATTTGGTAAACCCTGGAACTACATGCTTTTAGGAGGAGGAGGGAATTTATTCAGCCACGCAATGTGTGTGTATTTTATAGGACGTGTTTTCTAAAGAGTGAAACTTAATAATATGAAAACAAAATATGCAAAAACCCCTCATGCTGCAGGGCTAACTAGTCATTAGAAATGCAGTGTAAGACTTTTGCAAGACATTCTAGGGGGTTATTTATTAAAGTCAGATTTTTTCTGGTCTGACTTTTAAAGAGTAAAACCACCATTTTTTCGTAGAGAAAAAAAACTAAAATTTTTCAAGATTTATTAAATCCGATGGTGTTAAAAGTCCCAATAAAAAAGTTCTCCGACTCAGACCTGCCCAGATCATGTCGAAGTCAATGGCAGACGTCCTGTTGACAATTTGAAGACAACCTGATCTGCGCTGAGTTTCGTACAATATTCCAAAGTGGTTTCGGGCCTCAAATCTGAAAAAGTCACTGGTTTCAGGCACCAAATCCAAAAAAGTGGGCGTTTTCAGCGATAAATCCCAAAAAATATTATGATTCGGATTTTTTTCACGATGTTATCAAGACTTTTTCTGCACAAGAAATTTTCGTGAAAACATTTTGATAAATGAATGGGAAAAGTCCGTGCGGATTTGGTCTGAGTGTTTTTTAGAAAATATCAAAAAAAAATTTGGGCGCGCATCAGAATAGTGATGCGCATAAACATTTTTTGCGTGTGAAAATTATTTAGACTTTACCCATTGACTTTAATGCATTTGGCCAAAATAGGTGCGTATAACAACTGTCGCTGGCGTCTAAATAGACGCGAGTCAAAATAATTTTGACGCCCATTGACTTCAATGCGTTTCACAGTTTTTTCGACGTTTTGACAAAACGGGACAAATTTGCCCATCGCTACTTATAATATAACTCTCTGCTCTCACCAATGTTTTGACTCACTGAGCTTATAGGCTTCTGAACAGACACAACAACAGACGCTAGAAATCCTCTAGTTAAAGGGACTGGAAAGTCTTTCTGATGAACTAATAAGAGATTTCTGTTTCCTACGGGGAGTTTGCTTGACGGTCTCTATGCCTGAAGCTTAATTCCTCAAGATACAGGTCCACCTATATTTAGCAAATAGCAGGAAAAACACAATCCCTATAAAGTAAACTTTTGTCCTAAATTCAAGACATGGAATTTAGCAAGTAGATCTAGAACAGGAGCATATGTCACGGAACATTCTAGGCTGTCCTCTCAAGTCCATGACTGGCATTCTTCACTGGTTTAGGCGCTTTATAACACCTCCAACATATACAGTAGCACCTCCAACCCAAAAATAGCACCTGGTGCAGCACAAACAACCGAGGAACACAATCGTCATTGTTTTTCTCTAAAGCTTTTTGCTGATTTTTCAATCTAATAATCAACAAGGAATCCTTCAATGTGCCTAAAGCAGAAGACCTATCCAACCTTCATATGCACAGCACAAATGTAGTCTAGGTATGGGATCTATTATCTGGAATGTTTGGGATCTGGTGTTGTCCAGACAATGGGTCTTTCCCCTAATTTGATGCCTTATGTCTACTAAACACATCATAAAAACCCAATAGGAATGTTTGGTGTGTAATGCTACCTTAGATACCATCAAGTACAAGGTTCTGTCTTACTACAGGTATGGGATACGTTATCCGGAAACCCGTTATCCAGAAAGTTCTGAGTTAGGGAAATGGTGGTCTCCCATAGACTCCATTTCTATCCAAATTTTTAAAAATGATTTTCTTTTTCTGTGTAATAATAAAACAGTAGCTTATACTTGATCCCAACTAAGATATAATTAATCCTTATTGGAAGCAAAACCAGCCTATTGGGTTTATTTAATGTTTATATGATTTTCTAGTAGACTTAAGGTATGAAGGTATGAATTGTGGAAAAATCCATTATCTGGAAAACCCCAGAAAGCTCTAAATTACAGAAAGAATGTCTCTCATACACTCCATTTCTATCCAAGTTTTTAAAAATGATTTCCTTTTTCTCTGTAATAATAAAACAGTAACTTGGACGTGATCCCAACTAAGATATAATTAATCCTTATTGGAAGCAAAAGCAGCCTATTGGGTTTATTTAATGTTTAAATGAATTTCTAGTAGACTTAAGGCATGAAGACCCAAATTACAGAAAGATCCGTTATCTGGAAAACCCCAGGTCCCGAGCATTCTGGATAACAGGTCCCATACCTGTACTGTTTTTTTAATCCACCAGCCTATTGGGTTTATATCATGTTTATATGATTTTTGTAGATATGAATTATGGAAAGATCCATTATCCGGAAAAACCCCAGGTCCTGAGCAAAACTCGTTATCCAGAAAGCTCCAAATTACAGAAAGGACGTCTCCCATGGACTCCATTTTATCCAAATTTTTAAAATTGGGGTTATTTAATATTTACATGATTTTCTAGTAAACTTGTAATATGGAGATCCAAATTATGGAAAGATCCAAAAAAAACCCAGGTCCCGAGAATTCTGGATAACAGGTCCCATTCCTGTACCGATATTGACTTTTAGCAAGTAGCTTTTGCATGGTAATATATTATATATAATAAACATTCCAAGAAATGTATTTATCTTAAATATACGCTACAAAGAACCCGTCAACTTTATACACTCCCCCCGACATTTCATATTTAAATCAGTCATAAATATATGATGATATATATGATATATTTATAAAAGACAGAATTATTAAAAGAAATGTAACCCCCCACTATGTTTAATCGTTTAAATAAGTAGACTTTCCATTGAATAGAAAAATTCCAAGATATATTTTTTTTCAACTTGGTCTTACAAATATTTATTAATACGTTAAATATGTTGAAATTTTAGACAATTTTACTTTAAAAAAAAAAAAGAGTATTCCTGTGGGAAAACCTCTCAGCTGAGTGCAACACAGAAATGCAGATGAGTGTGTGGGTGGAGAATAGACACTAGTTTGATCCATTAAAGTTTCTCCCTTCTGCAACATTTAACCCAGATTTTAAGGTTTTGTGGCCCCTTCATTTTAATTAGGAAAGGTGTTGACTTAGAAGCAGCAGGTGCAAAATGAGACGAGAAGAAAAACAATTTCATATTTCATTTTTTTTTTAAATCAAATTTGACATTTTTTCTTAAAAATAAACATAAGGCCGTCTACGTTTGAATTTTATTTATTTTTTTAAAGCAAAAAATAAGCAATTTCAACCCGACGCCTCTAATTTCCCTATAACCAATAAATGGCCAATGAAATAAGGAGTCGGAAGAGCTGATCATGTTGAATAGGATACAGTTCTGCAACATGGCCCAAGCCCCGTGTGATTTGGAGGTGATTATGTGGGTGCTCTGGATTGATACAGTAGATTGCAGACATATATATTTATATAGATGTGTATATACATTACAGGCAGATATTTTGGCTGCTTCTCCTATTCATTAGAATGCTGTTATTGAATAGGGGCACAGGCTACAAATGCAACAGAAGGATATAAAGGATGGAAAGGGTTTGACTTACTCAGTGACAGCCGTGCTGCTGCTGCTGAAGGAGTTCTCCTGCAGGCTAAAGCAGAAACAAGAAAACATCAGATTACTGAGAGGGGAGAGCCGGCTGAATGCTTCTCAGTAGCTGAAACCCATAGACCAACATGGCAATGTCTGTACAGTCAGCTCAACATGCTCCTACCTTGGGCTGTTCTGCACATGCTCAGTGAGGGTCGGCGGAGGGACTGGCCCTGTGCTGCTGCAACACACACAAACCACACAGCAGCGTTGGGCACATTAGATTGTATGGAGCCGGGAGGCAGCAGCCGCCCTGGATGGAGTAGGATGTGGCTTTATACATGTTTATATAATTATCTACAACAAATAAATGTGTAAATAAAGAATGGCTGGGCAGTGTTCTTTGCGATGTTGCTGAACTGCAACTTTCAGAATCCTTCCTCGGCCTTTGGCCACAAATGAACCTCATATCGGTTGGTGCTGGGGCATTCGACTGGCCAGGGGTCCAAGTATGATCAGGGTATGGGGGGTGATTTTTTGTAGCTGTGTAGGAGGGAGACAATACCCTTGAAAATGTATAGAGGGCCGGATTTGGGGGTCTGAGTCCCACTGGGGCTGCTGTCTCCAGGCCCCTCTGGTCCTTGCTCCGCCATGGTGCACGTGATTGCGCATGTACTGGAGTTTTTTCCCCTGCGATTGCACATGCACGCATACTGGGGTTTTGCCACAATTGTGCATGCACGCTCACTGGGTTTTTTTTGTGTCGCAACTTGAACATAATTTTTGCAGGGAACAGCGTCGGACTGGCCTGGTGGGACAACGGGAAAAAGCCCAGTTGAACTCTGACTCTTGTGGGTCCCTCCAGCCCAGATCCGCACCCAGATCCTTCGATTTACAGCTCCTGGGCCGGCGGGGCCCACGAGAACTGGACCCACCGAGTTTTTTCCTGGTGTCCTGCCAGCTCACCCCGACCCTGAACGTATCACTTCTTACAGTGGCGTAACTACCGTCAGCATCGGGCCCACCAGGGAAGCTACCTCAGGGCCCACCCCGAGCCCTGTGCTGCAGCATCAAACCCCCCCTCTGGTCCCCCACGTATACCTTTTTTATACTTGTGGCTGCAGCGGGCAGGCCCGGATTTGTGAAAAGGCCACCGAGGATTTTAGAGGGTCAAAGGGGCAGGCAGAGTAGGCACCCGCCTAGGGTGCAGTCATGAGGGGATGCACTTTTAAGGGGATTTTTTTTTCTTTTGTTTGTTAAACCCTGGTTTGCTTGGCCTTTAATAGTTTTCAATTTTATAAACTGCTTGTTTCAACCCCCTTTTGCACTCCCCCTCTTGGCAGCTGATGGCACAGGAAAACAGATTATTAGAGGCAATATGATGGATTTTTGGCTGCTGCTGGCACAAGTACATATTTGGGGGCAATATTGTGGATTTTTTGGGTGCAGCTGGCACAGGTACAGATTGGGGGCAATATGAGGAATTGACTGCTGTTGGCACAGGTACATGGGGCAATATGGTGGATGCCGATACAAATACACAGATATTTGGGGCAAGATGGATTTTTTATAGGTACAAATTGGGGTTAACAATATGATGGATGTTTTGGCTTATGCTGGCACAGGTACATGGGGCAATATGAATGGTAAGGTGGGAAATGGTAATGCAGGACCGGGTGGGGGGCACTGCTTAAAGCCCTTGCCTAGGGTGCCAAAATACTTTGGCCCAGCCCTGAGAGGGTGGCATGCTCCCCAACCACTAGGGTTACCACCTGGCCAGTATTTTACCGGCCTGACTGGTAAAAAATTATACTTGACCGCAATGTTATTAATAGGGAAAAAATCTGAATATATAGGAAGGCTGGGCAATTCACCTTCATTAGCAAAACTGTAATAACTGGAAAAAAGCACAGAAATATGTTCAAACTTTCATAGCCTGCCGAATTTAGTAAAATGATCATGGTAATAGGGGGTGTGACCAAAAAATGGGCGTGGTCAAAAAGATTTCGCTGCCCTACGTGCGTCAAATTTTTTGTCCCTCTTTTATCTCCAAAATGTTGGGAGGTATGATTAAAGGTGGCCATAGACGCAGAGATTCGTTTGTTTGGTGATGTCGCCAAACGTGTGGACCTCTCCCCGATATGCCCACATTGAAGTGGGTGATATCGGGCTGATCAGAATGGATCCGATACGGGCTGGGTGATCACGGGACCGCATACACCCATAGATGAGGAATTTATAAACCTTGCCAATCGAGATCTGCCCAACTCTCCGCCAGATATCAATCGGGGAAGCCCGTCAGATTGGCCCACGCAAGGGCCAATAAGCTGCCGACTTGGTCTGTCGGCAGCTTTTATCGGCCCATGTATTGGGGCCTTAAGGCAATGGTGGCTATTCAGTCTATATTCCTTCAGCTGTTGTTAAACTATAAATCCCAGCACCCTCAATAGATACTGGCAGTCAGTGAGATGCTGGGAGTTCTACAGTGGGCAAAATTCATGTGACTCTTCAATATATATGACACTTACTGCACAGTATAATAACAAGGCACTTTTCCTTTAAACAAAGACATTTTCTGCCCATGGGGAGGTGCCCTCCCTACCCGAAAAGCCCAAAGAATTCGTGTGTGTGGGTAACAGAGTTCAGTATTACTGATGAGTCTCGGCGTAAACTTCCATTCTGACCCGACCCGTTAATCCGTGATATTTGTTTGTTTTGTGTATTCTCTTCATTCCTTCCTTCCTCATGTCATAGAGACGAACAGGGTCGGCACCAGAGATCATTGCAGCACAATCACTGCCCTTTCCCATGCCCTTTACTTAGAACAAAATCAAATCTGCCACGTCCTGAGCTCTCGCTCTTGTTGTTCCCAATCAGTAAGGCTACACCGGACCGAACCAACCAGAACACACACTCACGTGCCCTGCTGATAGGTCAGTTTCTCAACAAAACCATCCAATACATACACTGAGATAGACAGAGAGAGAAAGAGTTTTAGAAAGACAGATAGATGATCGATAGAGAGATAGATAGATTAATTGTCCTCAGTTATCCAGAATACTCGGACCTGGGGTTTTCCGGATAACAGATCTTTTATTAATTTGGATCTTCATACCTTAAGTCTACTAGATCACGTAAACTTTTAAGGAACAGTAACCCAAAAAAAATTGTTTCAAAGGAATGACAATATAATGTAGTGTTGCCGTGCACTGGTAAAATTGGTGTGTTTGCTTCAGAAACACTACTATAGTTTATAGAAACAAGCTGCTGTGTAGCCATGGGGGCAGCCATTCAAGCACAGGATACACAGTAGATAACAGATAAGTACTACTATAGTTTATATAAACAAGCTGCTGTGTAGCCATGGGGGCAGCCATTCAAGCACAGGATACACAGTAGATAACAGATAAGTACTACTATAGTTTATATAAACAAGCTGATGTGTAGCCATGGGGGCAGCCATTCAAGCACAGGATACACAGTAGATAACAGATAAGTAGTACTATAGTTTATATAAACAAGCTGATGTGTAGCCATGGGTCAGCCATTCAAGCACAGGATACACAGTAGATAACAGATAAGTACTACTATAGTTTATATAAACAAGCTGTTGTGTAGCCATGGGGGCAGCCATTCAAGCACAGGATACACAGTAGATAACAGATAAGTACTACTATAGTTTATATAAACAAGCTGCTGTGTAGCCATGGGGGCAGCCATTCAAGCACAGGATACACAGTAGATAACAGATAAGTACTACTATAGTTTATATAAACAAGCTGCTGTGTAGCCATGGGGACAGCCATTCAAGCACAGGATACACAGTAGATAACAGATAAGTACTACTATAGTTTATATAAACAAGCTGCTGTGTAGCCATGGGGCAGCCATTCAAGCACAGAATACACAGTAGATAACAGATAAATACTACTATAATTTATATAAACAAGCTGCTGTGTAGCCATGGGGGCAGCCATTGAAGCACAGGATACACAGTAGATAACAGATAAGTACTACTATAGTTTATATAAACAAGCTGCTGTGTAGCCATGGGGGCAGCCATTCAAGCACAGGATACACAGTAGATAACAGATAAGTACTACTATAGTTTATATAAACAAGCTGCTGTGTAGCCATGGGGGCAGCCATTCAAGCACAGGATACACAGTAGATAACAGATAAGTACTACTATAGTTTATATAAACAAGCTGCTGTGTAGCCATGGGGGCAGCCATTCAAGCACAGGATACACAGTAGATAACAGATAAGTACTACTATAGTTTTCATTTCTGAAACAAATACACCAGTTTTACCAGTGCAGGGAAACAATACACTATACTGTCATTCCTAAACACTACTATAAAACACTATTTTGGTCATTCTGTTCCTTTAAATAAACCCAATAGGCTTGTTTTGCTTCCAATAAGGATTGATTATATATTGGTACTGTTTTATTATTGCCGAGAACAAGGAAATAATTTTCAAAAATTTGGATTATTTTATTATAATAGAGTCTATGGGAGACGGCCTTTCCATAATTCAGAGCTTTCTGGATAACTGGTTTCCGGATATTGGATCCCATACCTGTATAAAGAAGAAATTGGCCCGACAGCACCCTGCAGTTGACATAATGAATTATATTAATGCAAGTTATTAATTACGGCATTTGTAGACAAGTCTGACTGTATAGAATGGGCGCAGTATGTTTTATATTTCATCCCATCAGATATTTCATATTATAGTGGGGACAGAAGCATTTTCTACAATTCATTGTGCTGTTGGAATGAATCCAGCGAATGCCGGGCTGATCTGCACACTGTATTTATCATTTATTACTCGAACCGTAAATATCCATAAAACACACGTCGGATTGAAAGCCATTTTATTATGTCGGCAGAATTTCCAATCTATTTATCCGACGCTCAGGAGATATTTTATATGTACTTGGTCACTGGGCAGAGGGAACTAGTGATACCTACGGGGCCTGTGGGTTTACCCACGGGTCGGGCAGGTTCGGGCCGACCCCGCACTCTTCTTTGCGGGTGGCAGGCTGGTGCTGGTTGAGCTCTTCTCCATAAACAATATTTAATTTGTTTATTCCCCCCCCCCCGCTCCCCATTTTTGCTGGTGGCTTTGAAAGCCTTTCCCAGGGCAATCGTCTGACAAATGAAGGTTAAATATAATATATTTCGCGGCAAGGAGACAGCAATTTTGCTTTTATAGAACTAATAAGAGAACAATTCAAGGCCGTGTGTCTGAAAGATTGTTCTCTGGCATTGAAGGTCACTCCTTGATAATGATAAATTACAAGTACAAGGTCCATAAATGCCAAGGAAATAGTAATTCATACTATATCACTTGATTTTGTAACTCTGTGACAAATCACAGAAAAATGCTTTTATCAGCCCAAATTGCACTGAAGAATTGTGCTTAGTACAGAGTTGTATCTATACTGGTATAGATCAGTATGAGCAAACTTAGGGGCTGTTCCTGCTGAATTGTGCTTAGTACAGGGAATACCTATGCTGCCATAGTTTTATGGGATCTCTCGTACAGACTATGAGCAAACTTAGGGGCTGTTCCTGCTGAATTGTGCTTAGTATAGGGGAATACCTATGCTGCCATAGTTTTATGGGATCTCTCTGTACAGACTATGAGCAAACTTAGGGGACTGTTCCTGCTGAATTGTGCTTAGTACAGGGAATACCTATGCTGCCATAGTTTTATGAGATTTCTCTGTATAGACTATGAGCAAACTTAGGGGACTGTTCCTGCTGAATTGTGCTTAGTACAGGGAATACCTATGCTGCCATAGTTTTATGGGATCTCTCTGTACAGACTATGAGCAAACTTAGGGTACTGTTCCTGCTGAATTCTGCTTAGTACAGGGGAATTCTATGCTGCCATAGTTTTATGGGATCTCTCTGTACAGACTATGAGCAAACTTAGGGGGACTGTTCCTGCTGAATTGTGCTTAGTACAGGGAATACCTATGCTGCCATAGTTTTATGGGATCTCTCTGTACAGACTATGAGCAAACTTAGGGTACTGTTCCTGCTGAATTCTGCTTAGTACAGGGGAATTCTATGCTGCCATAGTTTTATGGGATCTCTCTGTACAGACTATGAGCAAACTTAGGGGGACTGTTCCTGCTGAATTGTGCTTAGTACAGGGAATACCTATGCTGCCATAGTTTTATGGGATCTCTCTGTACAGACTATGAGCAAATTTAGGGGCTGTTCCTGCTGAATTGTGCTTAGTACAGGGAATACCTATGCTGCCATAGTTTTATGGGATCCCTCTGTACAGATTATGAGCAAACTTAGGGTACTGTTCCTGCTGAATTCTGCTTAGTACAGGGAATACCTATGCTGCCATAGTTTTATGGGATCTCTCTGTACAGACTATGAGCAAATTTAGGGGGCTGTTCCTGCTGAATTGTGCTTAGTACAGAGGAATACCTATGCTGCCATAATTTTATGGGATCTCTCTATACAGACTATGAGCAAACTTAGGGACTGTTCCTGCTGAATTGTGCTTAGTACAGGGAATACCTATGCTGCCATAGTTTTATGGGATCTCTCTGTACAGACTATGAGCAAACTTAGGGGACTGTTCCTGCTGAATTGTGCTTAGTACAGGGAATACCTATGCTGTCATAGTTTTATGGGATCTCTCTGTACAGACTATGAGCAAACTTAGAGGACTGTTCCTGCTGAATTGTGCTTAGTACAGGGAATACCTATGCTGTCATAGTTTTATGGGATCTCTCTGTACAGACTATGAGCAAATTTAGGGGGCTGTTCCTGCTGAATTGTGCTTATTCCAGGGGAATACCTATGCTGCCATAGTTTTATGGGATCTCTCTGTACAGACTATGAGCAAATTTAGGGGGCTGTTCCGGCTGAATTGTGCTTATTACAGGGGAGTACCTATGCTGCCATAGTTTTATGGGATCTCTCTGTACAGACTATGAGCAAACTTTTTTTTTTTTACATTTATTATAGGTAGATATGCCAGTATGTTTGCTCAGGGATGTGGATTTGCTGATATGCACATTAAACATTGGCCTCTAGTCATGAAGTCAATGCACTGGAATTCAGGAAGGGAGGTTCTGGTCTGGTAGTTGGGACAAAAGCAAGCTATTGGGTTGGGGCACATTATAATAAAAATATCACATATGATAAAATCAAGCATTGGATAATGTTAATTACACTCATTTGTTCTATCAAATACTGTCATGTAACCCAGATTACAGTTCAAAAGTTGAGGATCTGTGTTTATTTTAAAAGGGTGGTTCACCTTTAAGTTAACTTTTATTTTGTTATGGAATGGCTAATTCTAAGCTACTTTTCAATTGGTCTTCATTATTTATTTTCTATAGTTTGATAATTAATTGCCCTCTTCTCAAGCTTTCAAATGAATGCTCTGTAAGGCTACAAATGTATTGTTATTGCTACTTTTTATTACTCTTCTTTCTATTCAGGCCCTTTCCTATTTATATTCCTGTCTCTTATTCAAATCAGTGCACGGTTGCTAGGGGAATTTGGACCCTAGCAACCAGATTGCTGAAATTTCAAACCGAGGAGTTAACTTTTATATTGTAGAGAGAATTATTTGCAGTGTAAACAGTGCAATTTGGGAAATAAAAACGACATTAATAATTAAGTAATTGACCGGATAACCATGATGAACCTACGGCCAAAAAACAAGATGCACTCTAGTGATGGGCGAATTTATTGAACAGTAGCGAATTTGCGGCGAATTCCCGCATTTCGCAGCTGGCGAATAAATTTGCGAAATTGCAGTGAAAAATCGCCGTCCAAAAAATGGAGTCTGTTTTTTTTTTGGACGCTGTCAGCGTTTCGTGAATTTCGCGGGAAATTTGTGAATTTTTCAACGAAACGGGACTAATTCGCCCATCACTGATCCACTCCAGTTCCTCAGAAGAATCTCTGAAGATCCCGTATGAGAGTTAACTTGTCCATTACACTTCATTTCCCCGGCCGACTTCATTACAAGCTCCTCGGCACAAATGAGAACTTTATCAGAATTCACTGAATTTAGATGGCACACGCCGAGGTGAATGAGCTGGGACTGCAAATGAAGATGCCTGATTAAACGATTCATTCAGAGAACTACCTAAGGGCTCTTACTCATGAGCGTTTTTACCTGCGCTCCCCTGCGTTCCGTTTTTCGGCGTTCAGCCGCAGGGGAGCGCAGGAATAGACGCATTTCATTGTTTCAAATGGGGCTGTACTCACACAGGCGCATGTAGGCGCCGAACGCAGGAAAAATGCAGCATGTTGCGTCTCAACCTGCGTTCGGCGACTACACGCGCCTGTGTGAGTACAGCCCCATTTGAAACAATGAAATGCGTCTATTCCTGCGCTCCCCTGCGGCTGGACGCCGAAAAACGGAACGCAGGGGAGCGCAGGTAAAAACGCTCATGAGTAAGAGCCCTTAGAAAGCAAATGCTGAGATTATGCAGTTGGAACGACTGTTAGAGCAAAACATTTGGTTATTTAAAGAACCCAGCCGAGCATGGTCTGGAGATGACTTCAAATGAATATGGAAATGTTTCCATCAAGTCTGCTAAAGAAGGGCTTTATTTTGGTTAGATCCCGTCCCTAGGTGGCTGCTTTGTTGAAAATACATAAGGGCCCAGGTTCCAACCAACGAGGGAAATTATGGATAAGGGCCTGAATCAATCACCTGTGGGATTCTAAATTGCACTTCTACTGAAGCAGCACTCCATAAATGTGAGATTTAATAGTAGTTTAATCTGTGCTGCCTTGCACGGCTGCCTCCCTATGCCCAGGGCTCAATTCCTAGTAGGGAGAGAAGAATATGCAAAATCCAGTGCTAATACTGTAGGCAAATGACTTTTTAATGTAAAGGTATTTTCCTGCAGCACGTGAGCTGTTAAACACAGCAGAGGGTTTAGATTCAGCCAGTGGAGAATCCATGATAACGGAATCTAAAATGTTCTTCTAGAGCAGGGGTCCCCAACCTTTTTTGGACCTGGGCCAAAAAATATTTATGCAAGGACCGGGGGTGGGGTCAGGGTTGTTGGGGCCGGCGGGGGTCGGCAGCAAATTTGGACGCGCCAGCCTTTTTGTGCACTAGTCTCCATGGCCCAGCGGTTGGGGAACCCTGCTCCCCAACCCTATGAACCCATGAGCAACATTCAGAAGTAAAAAAGAGTTGGGGAGCAACACAAGCATGAAAAATGTTCTTGGGGTGCCAAATAAGTGCTGTGATTGGTCATTTGGTAGCCCCTATGTGGATTGTCAGCCTACATTGAGCCTCTATTTGGCAGTGCACCTGGTTTTCGGACAACTAAAACTTGTCTCCAAGCCTGAAATTCAAAAATAAGCTCCTGGTTTTAGGCCGGGACCGGGAAGCAACATCCAAGGGGCTGGAGGGCAACATGTTATTCATGAGCTACTGATTGGGGATAACTGGTCTAGATTGTGTTTGGCAGATGGAATATGTATGGCCAGTGTCGGACTGGGATGCCAGGGACCCACCAGGAAATCTTAGACCAGGGGTCCCCAACCTTTTTTACCCGTGTGAACACATTCAAATGTAAAAAGTTTGGGAGCAACACAAGCATGAGAAAAAGTTCCTGGGGGTGCCAAATAAGGGCTGTGATTGGTTATTGGTAGCCCCCATGTGGACTGACAGTCTACAAGAGGCTCTGTTTGGTGGTAAACCTGGCTATTATGTAGGGATGCACCGAATCCAGGATTCAGTTCGGGATTCGGCCAGGATTCGGCCTTTTTCAGCAGGATTCGGCCGAATCCTTCAGCTAAGCCGAACTGAATCCGAATCGTAATTTGCATATGCAAACTTCTGCGTGATAAATTGCGTGACTTTTTGTCACAAAACAAGGAAATACAAAATGTTTTCCCCTTCCCACCCTAGATTTGCTCATTTGCATATGCAAGTTTCGGATGGAGGATTCGGATTCGCTTTGGTATTCGGCCGAATCTTTCACGAACGATTCGGGGGTACGGCCGAATCCAAAATAGTAGATTTTGTATGGATATTGTAACTTAACAGGATTGTAATGAGATTTTATAAGAAAGCGTAAACTCTGGAATCATAGACAATGGTGTCTGAGCTATTCATATATCCCCCTCCCACCCACTACTCATTCCCTAAGAACACCTCCCAACTCTCTTGTTTTTCGATTTTGACAGGTTAGCCATACAAATATCAGCTACTGGTTCATGATCAATTTGCCTCAAGGTGCAGAAGGCCAGATATTATATTTTATTTGACCTCAGGCATAGGGTTGCCACCTTTTCGCCAGGCTGAATCCGGGCAGGGGGCTGGGCCGAGACAAAATGGTGATTAGGGTTGCCACCTTTTAGGTTTAGCCCTACCGGCCGGTGATGTAGCGGGTCAGAGAGGGGCGGGGTTGTGATGTTTCGGGGGTGGAGTTGTGACATTTCGGGATGGAGTCATGACATTTAGAAGCCGGGTTTGGCCAGGAAGGGACTTCACGCTTGGATTAGGTGAGTAGGGGAGCTGAGGTGGACCAGGGGCAGATCTGAGGGGTGTTGGGGGTGGAACATTAGGGATTACAAATTTACCGGCTAATACATTGCCATTAAATTTGTAATATCGGCCCCGGCTTTGGCTGGTATTTTACTGGCTAGGCTGGTGAAATACTGGCTAGGTGGCAACCCTAATGGGTATGTGTCTGTGATGCTGCAGGGGTGGGTCGTGATGTCAGGGGCGGGGCTACGACTTGGCGATTGGCCGATCGCCACATCAATCATATGGAATCCTGCCGTATTCCTAATGTGGAAAACCGGGCAGGCAGTCCTTCAAAAACCGTGCTGTCCGGGTTAAAACCGGACTGGTTCAAAACCCTACTCAGGCATCCAAGCCCAAGGTGCACTGACCCCCTCATTGAGCCCATTTAAACAAAACCAGGAAAGGTAAATTGGTCCCCTCAAACTCAGCTCTGATGACTCTAATTGGGAATCACTGGAAGTGGTCACAAGATTTGCAATGTTATTCCAAAGGTGGTCTCCTCAATGTGTCCCCCTGGGGCCCATGTAGCTGGCGATGGTCAGGCAAAACTTTCGAATCTGGACAAACCCCCTATCCACATCTCTCTGAATATTCCAACTTTTATGGAGATAAGTTAAATAAACAGACAAAGGGTACTGATTTATTCTGTTTGACGCCGAGGATAATATCATATTCAGAACAGAACCTCCTGCAGCTTCGATGCTGTGCTTTTAAAGCATTTTACATATTTTGAGATAATTATAACACAGTAGCAGTCCGGCTATGAATTCACTCAGCCGCCGTTCCAATACATTTCTGTCACCTCAACGGTGAATCTCCCGCGTTTTAAGCACTTTTCTAAAACTCCAGTTTATTTTCCTCCTTTCGCTGACATGATATAATAAAACAGGGAGCTTTGACTGCAGGTTCCTTTCTAGGCACCAGGTAGAAATGGGTAAACATGAGGCTTAACGGCCAAAGCTTTGCAAAATCCATATTTGCTGCGCCGCGTGGAGAGTTTCGACATTTACAAAGAAAATCCTCTGTTTAATGACTGGCGGAAAAATGTGTCGAGATTTGGGTTATCCCAATGCAAATTTTAAGTTTAACATTTGTAAAGACGGAAGACTCTGATGAGGTTTCATAACAAGGGCCATAACTGGACGAGGAACTAGAAATAACTGATGTAACCGGTCAGCGGTCTCTGTGGTTCTTCCAATAGTAATGAAGCGGGTCACGTAATAGTGCAAAGCAATCATTGTGATAATAATCATTGTGCAGATGTGTAATTTGTCACTACTGGCCCAGGTTCAGTGAGTAGTGATGGGCGAATTTATTCGCCAGGCGTCCATTCACAGTGAATTTCCATGTTTGCGAATAAATTCGCAAAATTGGCACGAAAATTCGTCCGGCGTCAAAAATTCAGACGACAATTCCGACGCCGGCGTTTTGCGAATTTTTCAAAGTTTCGGCGGAAATTTGCAAATTTTTCGGTAGAGCACAATGGGGGCCCATCACTATTCTCCAGGAACGAATTTGCGGTGAATTTTCGTGTTTCGCCACTGCCAATACATTTGCGAAACTGCAGCGAAAATTTGCTGGCTAAAAAATGTGGGTGCGCATCAGAATAGATCTAATTTCTCCGGGGTCAGACTGGCAGGACACCCAGACCCACTACCTGTCTCAGTGAATCAGCAGAAAAGAAGATGGGAAGCTGCTGGGGCATCTTTGGAGACACAGATCTTTACTGCTAAGGGTCAGCGAACACACTCAGATTCGGGGAGATTAGTCGCCCACGACAAATCTCCTCTTCTTTGGGGCCACTAATCTCCCCAAACGGCAAGAATGTAAATCGGCGGTGGTATGGCACTCGGAGCGCTTCGTTTTCCGAAGTCGCCGAAGTTTCCTCGTGAGTTTAAAAGGTTGAACTTGATGGGCATGTGTCTTTTTTCAACCTAACTTACTATGTTACTATGTTACAACAGGTATTAGAAGGCAGTTTCTATTCCAGGATTATGAATCCCAACCGCTGATGATGACGAGGTCTCCATTGAACTCCAACCCATCCCACCACTGCATGACAGGAGCCTCGTTGGTAACAAAAGGTTTAATGCCAAGTCTGTTGAAATGAAACTTTTGATTAATACTTGAATTACATTATTTTCACAATGCAGAACAGACAGAGATCCACCCGGCAGTCGGAGAGCACAATGTTGTTCCACGTGTAACCGAATCTTTCAGCTTGATGTTGCTGCCAGCGAAGAAACCGAGAGCTCCGGCCAAACAAATATCTGTGCGGAAGCCTCTGTAGCTCTAACCTGCTCTAAATAAAATGCTCATTTAATAAGCTGCGTATAAAGGGAAGGTGATTCATGACAAGGGATTTGAGTCGATCAACAGCTGCTAAAGCATCGGCCAATAAAGCACGTCTGGATCCTGTTCACATTTTACAATACTGTGTGCACAGAAAGGTGGGTGGGTCTCAATCAGTACTGCATTATAGGGCCACACACAATATGTTCTGTGCCCCCCACAATTGACTGCAGGGTCAACTGGGCCAGTGGGACACTGGGAAAAACCCAGTGGACCCGGCCCAGATGCGCTCCCCTGAGCTGCCGCCCCCCCCAAAGAAAAATATGATGCGCCACCATTCATGTAAAGGCAAAAATATAAAATCCCATTTTTAATTTCTTTAATGAAAAAGAAACCTATCTCCAATATACTTTAATTAAAAAATGTGTACCGTTTTTATAAGAAACCTGACTGTATGCAGTGAGATTCTCCCTTCATTTACTGCTGTGGATAGGAATTGTCAGACGGTCCCTAACTGCTCTGCAGGGAAACAATCATACTTATGAACAGCAGGGGGAGCCCCCGCCTTACTTCCCAGCCATGCAGAACTCAAGCAGATTTGTTTATGATGATCCCTAAGCAGCCCAGACCACACTGGGCATGTGCACAGTCTTAGTCTTGTAAAGATGTATAACAAAGTTACAAGATGGTGACCCCCTGTAGCCAACTTTGAAAGCATAAATTATTTGTTTGATTAGGCTTGTGGTGCAGTAAGTTCATGTTTATATTTAGTATACAAAATACAGCATTTCTAGCCTTATTCTATTTTAGACTTTACATGCTCTTTAAAGGCACAGGTAAGGAATCTGTTATCCAGGAATCTTCAAATTATGGAAAGGCTGTCTCCCATAGACTCCATTTTATCCAATAATCCAATTTTTTAAAAAAACAATTTCCTTTTTCTCTACAAGATTTTCATGCATGCTTAAGACATGGAGATCCAAATTATGGAAAGATCTGTTATCTGAGCAGGTTCCGAGCATTCTGGATAACAGGTCCCATACCTGTACTTGCATCAAAATAGGCTCCTTGCACTTCCAGACAGTTGCACTCAACTGCAAATGCAATTGTGGTCATTGATGGCACAACAGTCCCTTGCAACTGCAACAACATTGGAATTCTGGGAAAACACACATAATGTGGCATTTAGGTTTCCTCCATCCTGGTGCAAGTTGGGGTTCAAAGGAGCCCTGTTCTTACCCGTGCTAGTGGTGGGCATATAAATTCAGCAAGAGCGAATTCACGATTAATTTTTCATGTTTGCCGCCAGCTAATAAATTCATGAAACTGCCGCGAAAATTCGCCAGCGTCAAAATATTTTGGATGTGCGTCGGGAAAATGGATAGTGTCAAAACCGACGCACGCCAACATTATTCAGACGCCCATTGACTTTAACGTCGGCCTCAAGATTGACGCAAAAAATTCTCACATTTTTCCGCGAAACGGGACAAATTCGCCCATCGCTACCTCTGACCTCTGGCAGGCAGTAAGGACACTTTATGCAGTGCCAGGTGTAGATCACTTACCGTATATACTCAAGTATAAGCCGTCCCGAGTATAAGCCGAGGTACCTTATTTGACATCCAAAAACTGGGAAAGCTTAATGACTCAAGTATAAGCCTAGGGTGAGAAATGCAGCAGCTTCTGGTAAGTTTCAATCAAAAAATTGAGGGTTTCTGCTCCCATTGGAGGTGCCGGCGTCTCGTTTTTGGATGCCGGCGACCATTCTTGGATGTCGGCGAATATTCTTGGACGCCAGTGACTATTCTTAGGTGCCGGCGACTGTTTTTGCGCTTGACCCGAGTATAAGCCGAGGTAGAGTTTTTCAGCATATTTTGGGGGCTGAAAAAGTAGGCTTATACTCGAGTATATACGGTATATACGCCAGATACAAGTTCTTGTTGAATGAGCCCTAAAGAATGCAATTATGTTCCCCTCAGAGCTCTTTCACTTGCATCTGGGGAACTATTCAATTATGAGAACACCTAAAGAATATTCAGGCTTCTGTCACCTGGAAATGGAGCCTGACATGGTGCCAAGTGACTTGCTATTGATGCTGCTTTCAGGCACTTTGCAGCCATCTCTTAAAGGGATTGTTCACCTTTGCACCGACTTTTAGTAGATATAGAGAGTGATATTGTGAGACAATTTGCAATTGGTTTTCATTTTTTATTATTTGTGGTTTTTGAGTTATTTAGCTTTTTATTCAGCAGCTCTCCAGCAATTTCAGCCATCTGGTTGCTAGTGTCCAAATTCCCCTAGCAACCATGCATTGATTTTAATAAGAGACTGGAATATGAATAGGAGAGGCCTGAATAGAAAGAGGAGTCATAAAAAGTAGCAAAAATACCAAAAATTGACGCCTGCATCACCTGCTCTTTTTAACTGCCCTCTTCTGGACCCAGGTGCCGAATGTGCACACCCCCCCTCCAGACATGCGGTTTCCTTACTACGTTTGCTGTGGCCCCCGAGGCGGTGTGGGCCCTAGTGCTCCCGAGTAGTTACGCCACTGGTTCCCATTTTGAGCGGGACAGTCCCTCTTTTGACAGCTAAACCTGCCGTCCTGGATTTGTACTGACATTTCCCGAGTTTCTCTTTGATCTGCTGCACTGAACAGCCAGAAAAACATACAAAGTTTCTAACTTAATTGGCTCTTGGCAGAGAGCCCAGGATACATACTTAAGATACTTTTGTAACCGTTTTAGATAAGATAAGAACGCAGACTCACAGCAATTCACAGGGCAATTCACCTTCATTAGCAAAACTGTAATAACATATAAAAACCATAGAAATGTGTTCAAACTTTCATAACCTGGCAGTTTTGTAAAATGATATGGTAATTTGGGGGTGTGGCCTCAAAAATGGGCGTGGTCAAAAATGTGCTCCGTTAGGCAAATCTTTTTGTCCCTCTTTCTGTTTCCATAATGTTGGGAGGTATGGTTCTACCTACAGGCTTTGGGGTGACTGTGATCCAGTAATAATGGGAGTAGTCAGTGGTAGTGATGGACGAATTTAGTCGCCATGCATGGGTTCACGGTGAATTTCCACGTTTCACCGCCTGCGAATGTTTTTGCAAAACTGTGGCAAAAAAAATTGTTACTCATTAAAATTATTTTGATGTCCATTGACTTTAAGGATTAATTCTATCTTAGTTTGGATCAAGTACATGGTCCTGTTTTATTATTACACAGTAAAAGGAAATCATTTTTAAAAATTTGGATTATTTCATTATAATGGAGCCTATGGGAGACAGCCATACCTCCCAACTGTCCCGTTTTCAGCGGGACACTCCCTCTTATGACAGCTCAACCCACATTCCCTCATTTGTACTGAAAAATTTTCTCTGCACCGAACAGCTAAAAAAAAAAAACAATGTTTCTAACTTAATTGGCTTTTGGCAGAGAGCCCAGAACAGCCACAGCAGCAGGTAAGATACTTTTGTAACAATTTTGAGATAAGCAAATAAGTAATTGTAACAATATAAGATAACAGGTCCCTTGGGAGAAGTTAGACTCACAGCTTTAAGGGCAATTCACCTTCATTAGCAAAACTGTAATAACTGGAAAAAAAACACAGAAATAGGTTCAAACTTTCATAACCTGCCAAATTTTGTAAAATGAACAAGAAAATTGTGACCACAAAAATGGATGTGGTTGGAAATGTTTCGCCGGTGCTACACGCAGCAAATTTTATGTCCCTCTTTTTCTGTCCCAAAATGTATGGATGGCCATTTCGTAATTTGGAGCTTTCTGGATAATGGGTTTCCGGATAACGGATCTCATACCTGTACCAACATAATTGCTTCTCCCTTTTCAGGATAAAATTAGGAGCCCGATAAACTCCCGACGGGCGCAGCTATAAAATAAACATGTTGATGTGAAAGGTGAGATATTTGTGAATTGCGCCTTCCAGTATAAATTTAGTGGAAAGATCCACCCGAGCAGCAGGGAACCTGACATGTTATAATATGAGAGGTGGACAGTTTGTTTGTGCCAGGGCGATGGCACATTCCGCAAGGGCACCTGTTGCTTGAAGTGTTGTGGGTCTGTGGAGGTGGAATATTTCGGCCTGGCATGTATTAGATTACTGCAAAACAGAATTCTGACACTTCTTGCCTCCCCAGCAGAGGTCTCGCCGACCTTGTTTGTCTCAGACGCAGATCCTCAGTCAGCACGGGCTTATTTTAACATTGAGCATGCGAGGAATTCCTGCCCAGCCGTCTCCACTAAACAACATCTTTGCATATAGACCGTCTCCTCTTTGCATTTACATGATTGATACTGACTGGTCTCTGACGGAAAAACGCCATTGCCATTGAAAAGAAATGCAGTATTGGGTTTTTTCTTTTTTCACTTCGAATTGGGCATGAATAATATCGGCAAAATGTGCAAAGAAAGAAGACTGCTCAGAAAAAAGGCCAGAATGTAAAACTGCTTTGTTGTATTAAAGGATAAGTCAACCTTAAAAATAAGTGAAATGTAAAACTGATGAGGGGGCTATTCTCAGCACTTTTGTCATTTACATTCATTATTTATTCATCTTTAATTCCAAGATATTAAGGGATACATGTACTGTTAATATGAAAGAATTTTGTTACAACAGCGCCACCTGCTGGTCAGTTTCCCACCAGTCTGACCACCAAGTAGTCAAGGAAGTTGTCAGGAGAAAGAAAGAGGCTGCTCTGATGTTCTTCTGCTTAGGAATAAAATTATAAACCTTTCTCACATCTTTCCTAAGCAGAAGAACATCAGAGCAGCCTCTTTCTTTCTCCTGACAACTTCCTTGACTACTTGGTGGTCAGACTGGTGGGAAACTGACCAGCAGGTGGCGCTGTTGTAACAAAATTCATTCATATTAACAGTACATGTATCCCTTAATATCTTGGAATTAAAGATGAATAAATAATGAATGTAAATTAAAAAAGTGATGAGAATAGCCCCCTCATCAGTTATATATATATATATATATAAAAGGAACTTGCTTTGAGCCAAGTGCAATGGCACCTGTCTAGTCTGACCCAATGAATCCCACCCAAACAGGGGAGCCACCCTAAAGATGGAAGTCATTTCTCAATTGTCATTGCAGAAATTGTATGGATTTTACCCCATTAGGCGCAATTGTCTCAAGCTCATTTGCGCCCAGTGTTGCTGCAATTTTGGGGAAAAAACTTGTTAAAACGCATCCAAGATTTCAATTTGCACTCTGCATTTGTGTTCAGACATAAGCTCTGTTATATGTTAGTACCGGTATTGGATCCATTATCTGGGAACTCATTATCCAGAAAGCTCCAAATTGCGGAAAGGCCATCTCCAATAGACTCTGCTTGTATCCAAATAATCCAAACTTTAAAAATGATTTCCTTTTTCTGTGTAATAATAAAACAGTCGCTTGTACTTGATCCCAACTAAGATATAATTAATCCTTATTGGAAGCAAAACCAGCCTATTGGGTTTATTTAATATTAGGGATGCACCGAATCCAGGATTCGGTTCGGGATTCGGCCAGGATTCGGCCGAATCCTTCTGCCTGGCCGAACCGAATCCTGATTTGCATATGCAAATTAGGGGCGGAGAGGGAAATTGCGTGACTTTTTGTCACAAAACAAGGAAGTAAAAAATGTTTCCCCCTTCCCACTCCTAATTTACATATGCAAATTAGGGTTCGGATTCGGTTTGGTATTTGGCCAAATCTTTTGTGAAGGATTCGGGGGTTCGGCTGAATCCAAAATAGTGGATTCGGTGCATCCCTATTTAATATTTACAACATGATTTCCTAGTAGACATAAGGCATGAAGATCCAAATTATGGAAAGATCTGTTATCTGGAAAGCCCCAGGTCCTGAGCATTCTGGATAACAGGTCCCATACCTGTACACTGATATTCACAAAATATCAATACCAATTCAATGAATAGCATTCGAATTATTTAATGAAGTTCTTCTACCTTTAAGGTTTTAATTACAATTAATTTACAGCTATATCTCAATGCTGGTGTTGCATTTTCTCCCACTCACACGACATAAAGGTATTGTGCCAGGCGAAAAAAAAGGCAAATTTCAGTTATTTTTCTTTTTTTAAAGTTGACACCAAAGTCTTTTACAAACAGAGAAAAGCGAGAATATAAAATGCAAAGCTAGAAATTGCAACTAAGCAGTATCCCGATGAAACATTTCCGTTTAAAGCTATAAATAGGAGAAGCTGCAGAAATAAAAAAATCAGCAAATCTTCGGAATTCAGGCATATAATAAACGTCAACCCTTTGGCCCTTTTTGTTGAAAATTTATTCGGATTTTGATAAATATACCCCCCCCCCCCGTCCAGTCCAAAAGAATACAAACCCTTCAGTCAGATGACATTTCGGACAACCGAACGTGACAAACTATTTTTAGGTTTAAAATGGCAATAAAAGATTTCCGATTTGGTTTTCTTTTCATCCGACTCTTTTGTGGAGGCTGAATCCAAATATTATGGATTCAATGTACCCCTAGTAGTAATAGGTGCAATGTTTTTAGTAACCCATAGAAACCAATTAGCTATAAAGGGGAATTATCGCTGTTTATTGTTTCAGTATGATGAAGCCTATATTAAATTTCCATTTTCGCAATAGTTAATGTTAAGCTGTTGCCGTGCTGCGGGCTTGTTACTCTCCATTATGGGTTTGGAGAAGACTTTACACCTATTGTTCCATTACAATGACGGACATAACTTCCATGTTTAGCTCTTCAGCTCTACCACCAGATAGGTTGGCTTTGTTCTTGACAGAGCCATATTAATATTTGAGAGCCTTTGCCTAGAGCACCAGCTTTAAAGGAGAACTAAACCCCCCTAATAATAAAAACCCTGACCCACTACCCTACATAGTCCCCCCTCCCTGCTTCCTCCCACTTAGATGATTACCCCTGAAAGTGCCCCTGATTCATTACTCACGTATTGGTGCAGAGTAAGCACAGTGGAGTTCATGGGCACCATCTTCCGGGTTTAGTTCTCCTTTAAGGAGGTGCTTATATGTTCTAGTCCCCCCCCCAAAAAATAAATTCTCCCCACCATCACTGGATACTTGCCTACTAAATCCAGCGGCAGCAGAGGAGGGGGCACCTGGAGGGCAATCGAGGGATGCGGTGAGTGTGTGAAGTAAGAAGTGATGTAATGTGCATGTGTATTATGTCACTTCCTGCCACCTACGCGCACTGTGTCACTTATGTCACTTCCTGCACATGCGCATTGGGGATTGGGTGTGCCCAGGACGGATCCTGACCACAATACAGCACTTGTTCTTGAAGGTGCAAAGATTGCTTCCATGTCTTTTATATCTACAAACCTGCTAATGAAAACATCATTCTATCCTGCAGGGATGCCTAAAAAATATTAATGGCCATTTACAAACACAAGAGCATTGCTCAATGTGCAACACACAAATTGTCAAGTTTTTTTTTACCCAGAATGCAGTGTTCCCCTTATAACTTTAACGTGACTGCGAATCCAAGGGGGAGTTGCGCCTGGCCCAATTGCAATTGTTGCATGAAAACTAACATAATAGTAAAATTAGGCATGGGTCGTGGATGACGTCGGGAAGTGGACGGATGAAGTTGGGGGGCAGACTAGTGATGTAAGGGGGTGTGGCAGATGACATCAGTGGGCGGGACTGATGACGTGGCAATCATCAATTGGCTGATCGCCATGTCATTAACATCAACGGCCTGTCCGGATTTCCTACTTTGGAAATCCAGACACTTTTCACCCAGACAGCCCTTCCAAAAACCGGGATGTTCCGGATGAAATCCAGACCCTATGGGGCCGATTCACTATGGGTCGAATATCGAGGGTTAATTAACCCTCGATATTCGACTAGGAACTAAAATCATTCGACTTCGAATATCGAAGTCGAACGATTTAGCGCAAATCCTGCGATCGAACGATCAAAGGATTATTCCTTCGATCGAACGATTAAATCCTTTGAATCGAACGATTCGAAGGATTTTAATCAAACGATCGAAGGAATATCCTTCGATCAAAAAATCTCAGGCAAGCCTATGGGGACCTTCCCCATAGGCTAACATTGACTTCGGTAGCTTTTAGCTGCCGAAGTAGGGGGTCGAAGTTTCTCTTAAAGAGACAGTACTTCGACTATCGAATGGTCGAATAGTCGAACGATTTTTAGTTCGAATCGTTCGATTCGAAGTCGAAGTAGTAGTCGAAGGTCGAAGTAGCCCATTCGATGGTCGAAGTAGCCCAAAAAACACTTCGAAATTCGAAGTTTTTTTAATTCGAATCCTTCACTCGAGCTTCATGAATCGGCCCCTTTTAATGTAGGGTTGCCACCTTTATAAGTAAAGGACTCAAAGAGGTAGTTGACCATTAACTTTTAATATGATGTAGACATTGATTGAGACAATTTGCAGTTGGTTTTGATTTCTTTTATTTTGTTGTGGTTTTTCCATTATTAAGCTTTTTAGTTTAGCAGCTCTGTAGTTTGGTATTTCAGCAGCTATCTGGTTGCTAGGGTCTTGTTTACCCTAGCAACCAGGCAGAGATTGAATGAGAGACTTGAAAATGAACAGAAGAGGGTCTAAATAAGAAGACAAGCCAGAAAACTGAACAATAACAATAAAAGTGCAGCCTCACAGAGCAATCTTTATTTTTTTTGCCATCCAGGGTCAGTGAAAGCTGAAAGGAAGCAGAAGAAGCCAAATGATTCAAAGACTTTAAAATTATAAATGACGACCAATTGAAAAGTTGCCATGAACAGTACATTCTATAGCAGACGAAAAGTAACCTGAATGATGGATAACACTCCCACCGGTTCTGCCCAGTGGAGTTTGTTTATTTCCCATACAGAATTAGCTGTAGACAAATTTGACAAATTTGCGAATAAAATAAATTCTTTAGTAACAGCTGTTTGGAAATGTCGTCCGGATGAAACACAACCTTGTGTATCTGCCTCGCATGCAGCCGGCTGCCAGATATTTGTATTTTATTTTTTTTTCATGCCGAGGCGAAATCTAAATCAGATAGGCTGAGTCATTATAAATATGGGCGCATTACAGCGCAGGGCGATGGGGTGGCTTTCCAGCTGTCACGCAATCTGTTGGCTGGTCGCAGGCGAACGTCGGTGCCAAGCATGTCTGTGTATTGACTTTAATGCACGTCCGTTTAGCTGGCAGTTTCTGCTTCTAATTTTGTAATAGACAAACACCTTGAGAGCTGAGTGACAGAGTGGAATGTCATCCATGTAGCCTTTGCCCGGCTATATTTAATGGTCCAAGAGGGAGGCCAAAATATGTACAAGGGGTGATATCAGCACAAGCCCGATAAACAGGACGAGTAATCAAAATACGTTGTGTTTTCTTTTCATTGGAGCAACATTTTTTTTAAAGTAGGGCCAGAAACTTAACTACAGGGTTCGGGCCCCAGGTGCAAGCCATGCAGCCAGCATACTTCCTAATTGTCCCGTTTTTCAGGGGACAGTCCTGATTTTGACAGCTCAGCCTGCAGTCCCGGATTGTTACTGAAATGTCCTGACTTTCTCTTTGATCTCCTGCACTCAACAGCCAGAAAAAGATACAAACTTAATGGGCTTTTGGCAGAGAGCCCAGAATACGTGGCAGGTGCACTTAGATACTTTTGTAACAATTTAAGATAAGTAAAGAAACACTTGTAACAATTTAAGATAAGCAGATCTCTTGGGGGAACTGTGACTAGCAGTGTAAAAGGGCAATTCACTTTCATTAGCAAAACTGTAATAACACATACAAACTGTAATAACACATAAAACCTGACCCTAAAAGCCCATGAAATGCAAATTTGTAAAATGGACATGATAATTAGGGGGTGTGGCCATAAAATTGGCATGGTCAAAAATTTTCACAGCGCTGTGAGCTGCAAAACTTTTTGTCCCTTCTTCTATTTTCAAAATGTTGGGAAGTATGTATTCTAGGGATGCACCAAATACACTATTTTGGATTCGGCTGAACCCACGAATCCTTCACTAAAGATTTGCCCGAATACCGAACCGAATCCGAATCTTGATTTGCATATGCAAATTAGGGGTGGGAAGGGGAAAACATTTTTTACTTTCTTGTTTTGTGACAAAAAGTCACACGATTTTCCTCTCTTCGGGGTATCGGATTTGGTTCGGCCGGGCAGAAGAATTTGGCCAAATCCTGCAGAAAAGGCCGAATCCTGGCGAATCCTGAACCGAATCCTGGATGCATCCCTAATGTATACCCTTCCTACCTTCCCATCTCTCCCCAAGGGAAAATAAGAATGATGAAGGGCCTGGATGCATGTACAGGTATGGGAATTTTTATCCGAATTAGGGAATGGCCGTCTCCCTTTAATCAAATAATTCAGATTTTTAAAAATTGTTTATTTTTCTCTGTAATACTAAAACAGTGCCTTTTCGCTTGATCCCAACTAAGATATAATTAATCTTTAATGGAGGCAAAACAATCCTGTTTACAAGATTATTTGGTAGACATGAGGTATAGAGACCCAAATTACAGAAAGACCCTTTATCCAGAAAACCGCAGGTCCCAAGCATTCTAGATATTCGGTCCCATACCTGTACAAGGCACTGTGAACAGTAGTGTACCCCCCCCCGCAAAAGATTTTCAGAGGGGGCCATCATGCACGCTCAAGTCCAAGCCCCCTTCTGACCCACTGTTAGTTTGCTTGCAGCCCACTAGCTGAGCCGGCAAAGTAGCAGTGGAACTACCACGCAGCAGACCCCACAATCCGGGTCCCCTTGACCTCTGCGGAGTCGCTGTCTAGATAGTTACCCCACTGACTCCAATTCATTTTATTTAATTGCCTCCTGTAGGCCAACAGTCCACATAGGGGCTACCAAATAACCAATCACAGCCCTTATTTGGCACCCCAGGGACTTTCTTCAGGCTTGAGTTGCTCCCCTTTTTTTTTACATTAGAATATGGCTCATGGGTAAAAAAAGGTTATGGACCCCTGCCCTGGAGGGTCAAAACCTCAACCCCAGGTTTGCATTTAAATGGCCATATTCTCAAATATAATTTCAGCTTGAATTTAAGCAATTCCGCATTATCTATGCACATATTCTAAATGCAAGACAAACCTGTTCATATCAATGCAATTAGTGTAGCAGAGTGGCAAAGCAGTTAATTAACCTCCTGGGTTGGTGAAAGTCAATGGGAGCTTTAAGCAACATTCAGCTATGAAACATGTAAAGCACTTTGAAGAAAAAGGATCAGTTTATGTTTGGCAGATCATTTTCTCTCTCCCTTAGCAATATTTATGCTTTAAGGCAAAATGATGAAGGAGTTTCCCTCCTGCATACGGCATGAGCCTGTCCAGTTGTAGCTCTAACCAGCTGGTCGTTGCTATTGGTAAACTTGCTGACCCAGACTAAGCAACTCCAAAAAACACACGTAGCAGAAACACAACAAAAATGATGTATCAGTGTTAATGAACAGGCCGGGTTTCACGTCTGTCAACAGCAGCTATTCTTGCCCGCTCACATGCGTCCCTTAAATTCCTACCTTTAAATTAAATACCTGAAACTAATGTGTAGCAGAGACTTGTATTTCCCATAACCTTGTCTAGACGGACATTGTCCTTGCCGTATACTTTTATTGTTCTCGAAACGTCTTTCCCCTGCAATATAATATCGCCAACTGCTGACAGTCCCATCATGGCTTTATGGGCAGGCAGAACACTTGCCTCATGGATTTTGTGCCAAGCAGGGGGCCTCTGTGAAATATTTGGAGTTGGGACCACTCTTACCCACACCATACACATGTAATAATATACCAATGGACTCCAGTTTCTGAATCCCACCCCCTTAATCTAGCAGACAATATGGCCCATATAATAGAAAATATTGGTTTTTCACAGTGAATGTGGCTCATGGGTAAAAAAAAGTTGGGGACCCCTGCTCTACCTGATCCAACCCACAACTTCTTCATCCATGACCTGATATGCCGCTCACTGACCACCATAAAATGGGAAGTGACATCATTATAGAGCAGAAGTGATGTCATTGTAGATCAGAAATGGTGTCATCAGGGATTGGCAGTGGCATCAACTGAAGGTAAAGGTGAAAAGTAGTACAATAAGTAACCAAGCTGCTGAAGTTGGAGATAATGGTGTTTTATGTAAGACTGAAACTGCAATATTGAGTGGTCACCAAAATTTCACCCCTTAATGGTTCCAGTAGAAAAACACAAAGGGAACCATTTAAAGGATAAGTAAACCTTTAAAATAAGTGCATGGAAAACTAACGATGGTACTATTCTAAGAATTTTTGCAATTTAAATTCATTATTTATTTTCTTTTAATTCCAAGATATTAAGGGATACATGTACTGTTAATATAAATGAATTTTGTTACAACAGCGCCACCTGTTGGTCAGTTTCCCACCAGTCTGACCACCAAGTAGTCAAGGAAGTTGTCAGGAGAAAGAAAGAGGCTGATGTTCTTCTGCTTAGGAAAGATTTGAGAAAGGTTTCTAATTTTATTCCTAAGCAGAAGAACATCAGAGCAGCCTCTTTCTTTCTCCTGACAACTTCCTTGACTACTTGGTGGTCAGACTAGTGGGAAACTGACCAGCAGGTGGTGCTGTTGTAATAAAATTCATTCATATTAACAGTACATGTATCCCTTAATATCTTGGAAGTAAAAGAAAATAAATAATGAATGTAAATTACAAAAGTTCTTTGAATAGCCCCCTCATCAATTTAACATTCACTTATTTTAAAGGTTTACTTATCCTTCAAAAATGAAGACGATGTTTAATGAATGGTTAACAAAACTATAGAGAAATCCATGAGATACGTGACTCTATAAAGACTCAAACGTTTTATACAGGTCAGGGACCCCCTAGAATATCTAGAATATCTAAGACCTAAATATACAACCTACATAATATTTTAAAAGAAGAGGAACAGCAATTATATCAATGAACTAAGTTCAGCGAGCCATGTGACACAGTGACATCACGAAGCTCGGGTTATAACTGATGACATCACTAAGTAGCATTCATACCGATGTTCCGATTTGCAACGGGTTTAGCCATAGTGGTTAAACAATATTGTTAATGTCATTTCCTAACACTCTTTGCCAATTAAAATTTCCCCTGGATTTACATGAACGTCATCTTCCCATTTCATATAATTAAAGTTTGGCTTCCATAAACCTCTTGTGGATTTAATCCTGGTGGAATAAATGAGATTAGAGCAGGAACTATAACATTGTGGAGCAGCAGAGGAGGGTCTGTGATTTGTTTTTTCCCAGGCTGCGAGTGACCTGATGCTTTTAACATTTGACTTTATTCTGTTAATCAAATTAGCTGTATGTTTTTATTACGGCCGATGATGCTGGAGCATGTGAGTGCACGCCACAATGTCTAAGTCACTTCTAAATAGAATTATTTTATTTGTCTTTGACTGTTAATAAAACATCTGGCTTTAATTCTGCTTCAATGTCCGGTTGGGGGTTATCTGTCAAAATAGATTGGGAACACGGAGGGAAAAAAATTAAATTCTTAAAGGATAAGTAAACCTTTAAAATAAGTGATTGTAAAATTGACGAGGGTGCTATTTTAAGAACTTTTGCAATGTACATTCATTATTTATTTTCTTTTTATTCCAAGATATTAAAGGGATCCTGTCATCGGAAAACGTTTTTTTTTTTAAACACATCAGTTAATAGTGCTGCCCCAGCAGAATTCTGCACTGAATCCATTTCTCAAAAGAGCAAACAGATTTTTTTATATTCAATTTTGAAATCTGACATGGGGCTAGACATTTTGTCAATTTCCCAGCTGCCCCTGGTCATGTGACTTGTGCCTGCACTTTAGGATGGAACTGCTTTCTGGCAGGCTGCTGTTTTTCCTTCTCAATGTAACTGAATGTGTCTCAGTGGGACATGGGTTTTTACTATTGAGTGTTGTTCTTAGATCTACCAGGCAGTTGTTATCTTGTGTTAGGGAGCTGTTATCTGGTTACCTTCCCATTGTTCTGTTAGGCTGCTGGGGGGAAATGGAGGGGGTGATATCACTTCAAATTGCAGTACAGCAGTAAAGAGTGATTGAAGTTTATCAGAGCACAAGTCACATGACTTGGGGCAGCTGGCAAATTGACAAAATGTCTAGCCCCATGTCAGATTTCAAAATTGAATATAAAAAAAATCTGTTTGCTCTTTTTAAAAATGGATTTCAGTGCAGAATTCTGCTGGAGCAGCACTATTAACTGATTCATTTTGAAAAAGAAATATTTTTCCATGACAGTATCCCTTTAAGGGATACATGAAGTGTTAATGTGAATGAATTTTGTTACAACAGCGCCACCTGCTGATGATTTTCCCAACTTCCTTGACTACTTGGTGGTCAGACTGGTCAGAAAATGACCAGCAGGTGGCGCTGTTGTAACAAAATTCATTCATATTAACAGTACACGTATCCCTTAATATCTTGGAATTAAAAATAAATAAATAATGAATATAAATGACAAAAGTTCTCAGAACATTCCAGTATTTGTGTTCATTGTCCTTGGGTGCAGACTGGGTAAAAACGCAATGGTCCCCGGTTTTCTTGGGTCCTGCCAACCCAGACCCGAACTCATCTATAGCCCGCGCTGCCCCCTGATCTCAGGACAGGTACACCTAGGGCATTGTGGGTGGTTGGGACTAAGCCAGGGGGGCTGTAGGGGGGGTTGCGGCACTTAGGGAGGTGGGGGTCACTGTTGTAGAAGTCTCGTTGGTCTTCCAACCCACCAGTCTGATGCTGCTTAGGTGCAAAGCAAAGCTGTAACAATTTAAGATAAGCAAGTCTCTTGGGAGAACTCTGACTCACAGCTTAAAAGGCAATTTCAGCTTCATTAGCAAAACTGTTATAACACATAAAACATGGCCCTAAAACTCCCAGTAATGTGTCCAAACTTTGATAACCTGCCAAATTTGGCAAAATGGACATGGTAATTAGGGGGTGTGGCCATACATGGGCGTGGTTGATGTTTTTGACCCTCTTTACATTTTTCAAACTTTGGGAGGTAAGTATTCAGTAAATGATTTTTGGTGTCGATTTTGTAGATCGTTGTCTTATGTCATAAGAAATGACAAAGGCAAGAAATTCAATAATCACTGAGAATAGAGGTTCTTGCAAAGCAGAAATAGCTCAGATAAAAGATTTGTGCAGAGAAAATTGTTTTGATTTGTGTTCATTAATGTCTGTAATTCAGGGATATTGAATACTGGATTCTCGGAGGGGCACTGAATACTGAAGCAGCTCTAATCTGATGGAAATAAACATTAAAGGCAAAAATTGCATTTTTTTCACAGTGATTCATCTACTCAAAAGGGATTTGAAACGTGTGTTCTTAGGCGGAATGGCTCAAAAGGCACTTTGTTCTACACCTTTTAATGCCCGACAAGTGCTAATCTGGAAGAAGTGTATTTATTCTATATGGGCAAGTGGTTGTACAAATCAATAAGGTTTGATGCACCTTGAAACCACAGTGAAATTGGAATCAAGGTGCTAATGAAATAGGAGAAAGCTCTGCAATCAACAATATTACTAGATACTGTTCTTGTATTTGTGGCTTACAGAGATTTTGACCCTTAGGGCAGAGACACACGTTCAAATTCGGGGAGATTCGTCGCCCAGCGACAAATCTCCTCTTTTTTGAGGCGACTAATCTCCCCGAACTGCCTCCTGCCGTTTAGAATGTAAATTGCCGGCGGGATGGCAATCGGTGCGCTTCGTTTTCCGAAGTTGCATCATGAGGAAACTTCGGGCGACTTCGGAAAATGAAACGATCCGAGTGCCATCCCGCCTGCGATTTACATTCTAGCCGGCGGGAGGCAGTTTGGGGAGATTAGTCGCCCCAAAGATTTATCGTCGGGCGACTTAGGGTAGAGACAGACAAGAAGATTCGGGGAGATTTAAGGTGGCCATACACGGCCCGATAAAAGCTGCCGACAGACCGTGTCGGCAGCTTATTGGCCCGTGTATGGGGCCCCCCGACGGGCTTCACTGATCAAGATCTGGCCGAAAGTCGGCCAGATCTCGATCGGATGGGATAGAAAATCCCGTCAGATCGTGGCCGCATCTATTCGTTGATGCGGCCCCGCGATTCGACCGCCCGTTAAGGCATCGTTAGGATCCGATCATTGGGCCCAAGGGCCCATGAACGGATCAGTCCAATATTGCCCACCTCAAGGTGGGCATATCGGAGGGAGATCCGCTCGTTTGGCGACATTGCCAAACGAGTGGATCTCTCAGTGTATGGGCACCTTTAGTCGTTTTGTGAAGTCGCCCAAAGTTGCCTCACGAGGAAAGTTCAGGGCGACTTCGGGAAACAAATCGCTCAAATCACAGCAGATTCTAGCTGGCGTGGAGGCAGTTTGGGGAGATAAGTCACCCGGAAGACAAAATTAAAAATTTAAGTATTTGATTATAATGGAGTCTATCGGAGATAGCCATCCTGTAATTTGGAGCTTCCTGGATAATGGGTTTCCGGATAATGGATGCCATAACCTTCTCTTTGAAAATGGCTTTTAAAATGGCATAGGAAATGGAATTAAATTAAAAGGCTGTTCTCCATCGATCCCGTTGATGAAGTGCATGTAACCTAGAAGACATGTGACCTGTAGACTGGGAGAATTATGGGGTCTGTACCAGCACTTAAAAAAATCCTATTGATTTTTGGGTTAAATATCTTGTGATGAGTGTCTTACACCGGCTAATATATATCACACCATTCCCATGCCATATAAATGTCTTACCTGAATGTGTTTTCCAATGAGCTCCAAAAGGAATTGCGATTATGAGGCATATCTTCAGTAGGGCTGACGGGTTGCTTGTCTTGTATAGATAGCTGGTGTCTCTGGGTTAGGGATGTAGCGAACCGCCGTGTATGTGTTCGCGAACGCCGTTCGCGAACACCGGCAAAAAATGCGAACAGTTCGCGAACTTCGAACATCCGAAAATCGTTCGATTCGAACGATCGAAGGATTTTAATCGTTCGATCGAACGATTTTCGTTCGAATCGAACGATCGAAGCCATTGGATCGAATGATTTCATTCAATCCAATGGCTTCGATCGTTCGATTCGAACGAAAATCGTTCGATTTTAGCGATCGAATGGTCGAATGATTTTGACGCGAACGCCTATTGGCGAACGTCGCGCGACGTTCGCGAACTTGCGGCGGACGCGAACAGTCGAAGTTCGCGCGAACTAGTTCGCCGGCGAACAGTTCGCTACATCCCTACTCTGGGTGAGAGTAAATACATTACAAAGTAATTAACACAAAAGTGCCGTTACTGCATTACTGAAAGCAACATAAATATCAAGTTGAAGGCACATCAGAGACCCTTCAAGATCCATGTCTAGGAGTAAGTCTCCTTTACGATGACAACTGTAGATATAAAGAAGAATAAGACTCAAGGGAAGACTGTGCACAATGGTTTTATTGCCATCATAAATATTTACAGGTAACAGGCCTGACAAATCCTCCTAAACAAGATGATTGGTCCCAGGATGGTTCCAAATTCTACTTGGCCTTGGCCTTGGCCTGAACCTCAGATTAGCACCTCATTGTAAATATATTGGTTTGTAGAGATGAGAGGGGAAGAACTTGTCTGGCCTACACAGAGCCTTGACCTCAACCCAACTTAAACCCTGTGGGATGAACTGGTACCCCAGTGTAAGCTGGGTCTGATCTCCAACATCAATGTCAAACCTATTATAGAAGGATAGAATAAAATCCCACCAACAATGTTCCAACATCTACTGGAAAGCCTTCCCAATGAGTAGAGGCTGTTATAGCACCAAAAAGAGGACAAATGTCATAATAATACAGGTATGAGATCAGTTATCCGGAAACTCGTTATCGAGAAAGCTCTGAATTACAAAAAGGCAGTCTCCCATAGACTCCATTTCATACAAATAATCCAAATTTTTTAAATTTCCTTTTTTTCTGTAATAATAAAACAGTCGCTTGTACTTGATCCCAACTAAGATAGAATTAATCCGTATTGGAAGCAGAACCAGCTTATTGGGTTTATCTAATGTTTACATGATTTTCTAGTAGACTGAAAGTATGAAGACCCAAATTAAGGAAAGATCTGTTATCTGGAAAGCCCCAGGTCCTTAGCAGTCTGGACCTGTACTGGGAATGGAATGGTTCACAGGCAGGTGTCTGCATACATTTAGACTGTTCATCTACAGTAACCCTAATATATATATATGTATATGTATGTATATATGTATGGGATCCGTTATCCGGAAAACCCATTATCCAGAATGCTCTGAATTATGGAACGGCTCCCATTTTATCCAAATAATCCAAATTGTTAAAAATGATTTTTTTTCTCTGTAATAATAAAACAGTACCTTGTACTTGATCTAAGCTAAGATATAATTCACCCTCATTGGAAGCAAAACCAGCCTATTGGGTTTATTTAATGTTTAAATGATTTTCTAATAGACTCTAAGGGGCCCATTCACCAAGTTCGAATTTCAAAGTGTTTTTTGGCTACTTCGACCATTGAATGGGCTACTTCGACCTTCGACTTTGAATCGAAAGGATTCGAACTAAAAATCGCTCGACTATTCGACCATTCGATAGTCGAAGTACTGTCTCTTTAAGAAAAAACTTTGACCCCCTAGTTCGCCACCTAAAAGCTACCGAACACAATGTTAGCCTATGGGGAAGGTCCCTATAGGCTTGGCTAAGTTCTTTTGGTCGAAGGATAATCCTTCGATCGTTGGATTAAAATCCTTCAATCTTGAACTGATCTTGAACTTTTTGCACAAAATCCTTTGACTTCGATATTCGAAGTCGAAGGATTTTCATTCCCAGTCGAATATCAAGGGTTAATTAACCCTCGATATTCGACCCTTGATGAATTTGCCCCTAGGTATGAAGAGCCAAATTACTGAATAATATGTTATCCGGAAACCCCCAGGTCCCGAGCATTCCCAGGTCCCTTACCTGTACATATAAAGAGATTATTATTTAAAAAGAAAAGAAAAATCAAATACAAACAGAAAAATTTCATAAAAATACAGTATACGGTTTTCTTGAAGCATTTTTATTCATGATCGCTTCCCTTTCAGGATCAAAAAAAACAAATCCTGCATCTGAAATAACAAACCAGCAGGAATAAAAAAAGCCCTAAGATTTACAGGCGGCCGGACTTCTGTTTTCTGTAGAGAAATGTTGAAAAGATTGAAAATAAAGGCAGAAAACAATTAAATCTGAGCTATTCAGACATCTTATTGTCAACTGTTATTGATGGGAGCCAGGGGAAAGCGGCATCTCTCGGTGGATTCATGTGACTCTCCCACTGATTAAAAGCCTCTTGTTGAAAGGGAAAGAAATGTTCAGCAGGAGTTACCTTGGAATATTTACCGTTTTTGTTACCCTGCAAATGCTGCTCAACCTCACATAAGGATAATTCACTTACAAATACCTGGTCAGAAGAAGAACAGAGACGTCAGACCCACTAGGCTGCTGGGAAAACTGGGAAGATGGGAAAAATGTGTGGTCCTTATTTACAGCAAGGCTTGGGCCTATGAAAAATTTGCTACTAGTGATGAGTAAATATTTAGTAAAGTTTTGCCGCAAAAATGATGCCCGTAGACTCCAATGGGTGAAAAAAAATGACGCGCCCCATCGCATGACAAAAAATGTGACTCCAATAGACTTTAATGCATTCTGGCAGATTTTAACCGTTTTCACGAATTTTTGGCAAAAACGGGTCAGATTCGCCATCACCATTTGCTACCGTTACTTGGGTTGGGTTCACAATAACTATAGGACAGAATATAAATCAGGAAGACTTGATCTGGTTTAATTTTGTGATTATGGAAATCATATTCCTGTACATCTGGGACCAATCAAAATTCATTTCTGGATGATCCAACATTTGCATCATCAACATTTGCCTGTTTTTTTGCTGCCCAGTTCTTTAAGGTCATGTGACATTAGGGGTACTGTCCTTTACGACCACAAGTACCATGTTTTTAATCCAAAATTGTCGATAATTTCAGTGTTACTGCAGCTGGATTCTGTTCCATTTCGGTGTCACAATCATTTAGATCATTTAGGCAAAAGCCAGTCTGCCTACTGACACCGCCCACAACGCAAACCCCAGAGCTGCCATTAGTTAGTTAGTTAGTAGCTATAGGGTTGCCCATCAGTAGGTGTGTTTAACTGCAAGAAGTGATGGGCGAATGAATGTGAATTCACAGGCGAATCTCTGTGTCGCTGCCAGCGAATACATTTGCAAAACTCCAGCGACAATTCACCAAAAAGATTTTGGACGTGCGTCAAAAAACCGATGTGCATCAACGCTATTTAGATGCCCATTGACTTTAACGCCAGCGTCTAAATTGACGCAGGCCTCAATTTTCGAGTTTCGCTAATTTTTCATCATGAGAAATTCGCCCATCACTAACTGCAAGTACCTGTGGCAACATCTCTGGCCATTTTTTTTCAAAGAGAAGCGAAGTAGGTGAATCCTGGACCAAATCCTCAATTTGGTACATTCTCATTCCATCAACCTGGAAACCCGTTATCCAGAAAGCTCTAAATTATGGTTAGACCGTCTCCCATAGACTCTTTTTTGTCCAAATAATCCAGTTTAAAAAAAATAAATTGACATGATTTCTCTGTAATAATAAAACAATTTAACTAAGATTAATTACTTCTTAATCCTTACTGGAGGCAAAACCAGCCCAATGTTTAAATGATGTTCTAGTCGATTTAGGGTATTCAAATTACAAAATTTCGTTATCCAAAAAGTCATAGGTCCCAAGCATTCTGGATAACAGGTCCCACCCATACATGTATAGTATTTTATATTGTGTTGAATATCAGTTCAGCTGTCTGGCTGGACAAATGTTTCAATATTTCTGATAATTTTCTTTAAAATAGTCCGACCAAATCTGCACAGATTTGTACCCTTATTTATCAATACATTTTTCCGATAATTTCTCGAATCGTATGAATTTTTTGGATATGACACCCGAAAGCTCCGATTTTTCCCGTATGTTTGCCCGAAAACCACGACATCTTCGAATTATTGCACAAACCTTACTCAGATCAGGATATCTGCGGGACCTCTCCCACTGTACTTTTTTATTCGGAGTTTTAACATCCGCAGGGTGTAATAAATTCTGAAAAATTCTAGGTATTTTTCCACTAAAAATTCATATTTATAGCAAAAAAAAATAGAATTTTTCAAGTTTTTAGCATTCGGACTGTAATAAATAACCCCCTGACAGTACTGACTGTAATCTGTATACACGGGGCAAACAAATAAAGGTCAACAAACTTTATTCCAGACACTTGTCTGTATAAAAGCCAATAGCTTTTTATATGACTAAGGGGCATGTTTACTAACATTGGAGATAAATATCTGGAGAGATTTCTGGAGATGTTGCCCACCAATCAGCAATTAGATTTAAACAGCCACAGCCAAGTTAGAAAACAAAAGCAAAGATCTGATTGGTTGCTATGGGCAATCTCTCCAGATATTTATCTCCAATGTTAGTAAACATGCCCCTATGTAACCAAACATTATATTAATTGTAGGGATGCACCGAATCCAGGATTCGGTTCGGGATTCGGCCAGGATTCGGCCTTTTTCTGCAGGATTCGGATTCGGCCGAATCCTTCTGCCCAGCTGAACCGAATCCTAATTTGCATATGAAAATTAGGGGCGGGAGGGAAATTGCGTGACTTTTTGTCAGAAAACAAGGAAGTAAAAAATGTTTTCCCTTTCCCACCCCTAATTTGCATATGCAAATTAGGGTTTGGATTCAGTTTGGTATTCGGCCGAATCTTTCACGAAGGATTCGGGGGTTCGGCGGAATCCAAAAAAGTGGATTCGGTGCATCCCTAATTAATTGTGTTCTTTCTTGAGTTGGAAAATTTGATAATAAAGAAAATATGGAAAGGGCAGCTGGCATTTTGCTGCATGATAAAAGAAAAAGCAGAAAAGTCATGGCAGGGAGATTCTAGAGAGAGAGAGAGATCACAGGAATCCTAGAACATAACTGAACCGGTTCAGAATTAATCTGTGTCTTGACTGTCATTTGCCACTTGGCTGAACCCCCCGAGTTCTGCTGATTTTGGCTCCAGTTAACTAAACCTGCTGGAGACTTTATGTAATAATTTGTCAGAAATCGCCAAAACACTGAGTTCATGCTCAATGGTTCCCACAGCGCTTAAGGCTTTTAGGGCTCATGTCTAGGGATGTAGCGAACGTCGGAAAAAAAGTTCGCGAACATATTCGCAAACTTGCGCAAAAATGCGAGCGGTTCGCGAACGGTTCGCGAACCCCATAGACTTCAATGGGAAGGCGAACTTTAACATCTAAAAAAGACATTTCTGGCCAGAAAAATGATTTTAAAGTTGTTTAAAGGGTGCAACGACCTGGACAGTGGCATGCCAGAGGGGGATCAAGGGCAAAAATGTATCTGAAAAATCTGCCTGTGTGTGCTTGGAAGAGATAGTGTAGGGGGAGAGCTGTTAGTGATTTCAGGGACAGATGATAGTAAGTTTGCTGGCTAGTAATCTGCTTGATACTGCTCTGTATTGGAACAAAAAAATAAATAAAAGCAGTCCTTACAAGGACTATTGTTATTGCAGCAGTCAGCAGATGAGATCAGAAGCAGGACAGCTGCCCACTGCAGCTACATACAGAGCACTGCAGTAGAAGGTAGATTACTAGCCAGCAAAGCTACCTAAGCTTAAATGTCCCTCAAACCCCTGCAGACTTCTGTCCCTCCAATAACAGAGCAGTATCAACACGATTACTAGCCAGCAAACTTTCAACTGTCCCTGAAATCACTAACAGGCAGCAGCTCTCTCCCTACACTATCTCTTCAGCACACACAGGCAGAGTGAAAAAAAGCTGCAGGGCTTCGGTTTTTATAGGGAAGGGGAGTGGTCCAGGGGAGAGCTTCCTGATTGGCTGCCATGTACCTGCTGGTCTGGGGTGAGAGGGCAAAAAAAAGCGCCAACAATGGCGAACCCAAAATGGCGAACGTCGCGCGACGTTCGCGAACTTCCGGCGAGCGCGAACACCCGATGTTCGCGCGAACAAGTTCGCCGGCGAACAGTTCGCGCCATCTCTACTCATGTCGTAGGGCATTATAACACCTCTACTGTCTTTATTAAGGTTCCCTGGACATGTGTTCTAAAAAGTGTAATTTGTAAGTTTTTGCGCCAACATTTAACATAAAGACGTCCATACAACTTTAAATTTCCCACCCTGTGCAAATTGACCTGAGCGCAAGATCCCAGCGACGTTTCGCTAGGCAGAAATGAACGCTAGCGTATCTTTGCTTTAAAATGTTTGCATTGCCGAAGTAACACTAGCGAAATGCCACCAGCGTTCAGTGCCCACAATGAAACGCTGCATTGTAGTGAATTAGCGCCGCATCTAGCAAAGTGTTGCACTGGGTGCGAAGTGGACGCTGGCGAATTTTAACCGGTTAGTAAATCTGCACCTAAGTATCTTGTGGCGTTATCTGTAAATGTTTATTGGTTGCAAAGCTGCGCATTAGTGTCCACAAAGGAAAAATGCACAGCCTGCAAATAGCTGCTCTCCATATAGATACATTATATAAATATATAGGTATTTAAACAATTTAAAATCTGAAAGTGAGAACAGAAAGCAAATGATTGCCCACTAATAAATGTCTCTAATTATCCTATAGCACAAATCAAAGAGGCATCTGCTTTTAATTGAGCTGCATAGGGGCGACCAAACAGCCAATCACAGCCCTTATTTGGCACTGCAGGTGTGTAAGAACAAAGTCAATTGGACTAATTACCAGTACAACCAAAAAAATTGTTTACAGCCGTGCTCATGCTTGTGTTGCTCCCTAACTCTTTTTACATTTGAATGTGACTCATGGTTATAAAAAGTTGGGGGCCCCTGCTGGGCCCTAAAACCTGTAATTAGACCTATCCGCTAGACCATGAAGCGCTCAGATGTCCTTCTAAAAGAGGTTCATAGGGCGCTAATTGGGCCGCTGAGGTTGCATGCTCTGGATAACTGTGAATGGTACAGCTTAGCAATTCTTAGATAGTTCTAGGGCAGTGGTCCCCAACTTATTTTACCTATGAGCCACATTCAAATATAAAAAGATTTTGGGAGCAACACAAGCATAAAAAAGTCCCTGGGGTGCCAAATAAGGGCTGTGATTGGCTTGTTAGCCCATTTGTGGGCAGGATCCTTCAGCCCAGCCGAACCAAATCCTAATTTGCATATGCTAATTAAGGACAGGGAGGGAAATCACAAAACAAGGAGGTTAAAAATGTTTTCCACTTCCCACCACTAATTTGCATATGCCGGTATTCGGCCAAATCTTTCGTGAAGGATTCGGGGATTCGGCTGAATCCAAAATAGTGGATTTGGTGCATCCCGGAGCCTACGTGAGATGGTCATCCTGTAATTCAGAGCTTTCGGATTTCTGGATAATAGATCCTATATAAAAAGAGGCAAACTTGTTGCTCTGAAGAGCATTGTGGGCAGAGCACGTTATTGATTTTTAAAATACAGGTAACTTTTCCAATGAAAATCTTCCCTTACATAACTAAATGTCATTCATTCGCTCATTTCTTTATCTGCCTTTGGATTTACCGTGTACAGAATAAAGCTGATGCCCAAAGTGACCTGTATATTAAAAAAAAAACGCGGCAGTTGCAGAATTACAAGCTATTTCTATATAATAACATGTTTGCGTGTTGCCAAAGTGGAAGGGCACAATGTGAAGGGAGTTTTTTTTTTCACTTTGGTTTTTTCTGTTTGTGCGGTTTCCATGGCAACTCGGTTCAGGGTTACGATCGCGGGTCTAACTGTAATGGTTGTGTTTCCATGGAAACAGTACAGAGCAAAGTAACTGCCTACCGTATGATGCAAACGTAGCCGCCAAATTGGGTTTCATTGAGCTCATCATAAATTCAACGGATTTGAGAATAAATAGGAATCGTATCAGTCGGAGGAAATATTTGGCATTTCTGTATAAGATGCATTTTCCCTTGCTGACAATAAGAGAAGCCATCTCTGATCACCAGTGTTGGACTGGGCCGGTGGAACACCAGAAAAAAACCCGGTGGGTCGCACCAAGCTAGATTCGCTCCCACCGGGATCTCCTCTGATCACGGCCTTTGCTGTAGGGTTGCGACCTTTGCCAGCAGCTGAACCTGAACAAAAGGGGCAGATAGAATTGGGGGTGGGCAGTGATGTTGGGGTAGGGTTGCCACCTGTCCGGTTTTGACCCGGACAGCCTGGTATTTTGAAGGACTGCCCGAGTCAAAACTTCCTGCCTGGTTTTCCAAATAAGGAAAACTGGGCAGAATTCCCCATGATTGACACGGCGATCGGCCGATTGCACGTTATAGACCCGCCTCTCTACATCACGGCACCACCCCTCAACATCACGGCACCGCCTCCTCAACATCACGACCCCTGCCTGGTCTCCATTGGAGGAAAAGGTGGCAACCTTATGTTGGGGAGGGCATGATGGCATCAGAGATGGGCACAATGATTTCAGAGGACACCGGCATGGGATTATTGCATCAAATAGCTGAAACTGGCTGGATTTCTTAGTGTTTTAAACCAGACAGAAAGTGGTGGGCCCCAGAACCCCAATCCGACACTGCTGATCACAAAGTTTCGGACCCAAGAAAAGGGTATCCCAGAAGAAAAAAAAAACAATTGACCCTAAGGGCTTTATTAAAGTCCGAATTTATATCAATATTTTCTGCTACAAACTCTGATCAAATCCGCTCGGGTTTTTATACGCTTATTTCTTATTTATTTTCCAGAAAATTTGCTTTGCGGAAAAAAGTCAGATTTTCATGATTTTTTCAGATATTTCATCCGATTTTCAATTTTTTTGGCGGATTTTTCACCCGAAAACTCAGATTTTTGCCAGAAAACTAAGAAAACTTTGGGGTATTGCACAAAACCCAGCACATGTCAAAAAATCATTGGAACTTCTCCCACAGACTTATATACAATCTCGACAGGTCTGAGATGCCGGATTTTTTGATTCGCACTTTGACATCCTCGGGTGTAATAAATTCCGAAAAATTTGTGATTCATGAAAAGATGCCGGATTTTTTTGATTCAAACATGAACAACCCTACGTAAAAAACATCACCCAGGAGACCAGAATTTATTTTGCATTTAGCAAAAGAATCTGTAAATACAAAACTCAACCATGTTTCTAAAATGTGTCTGAAATCACAATTTTCTGGGAAAATCAAAATTGGCAAATGATGTGAATGTTTACAAATGATCTATTCTCACAACAAGTTGCCGCTCTATAAATAATTGTAATATTAAAATCATAATTCCATACAACGCTTGGAAGCAGCAGCCATTGGTGAGATTTATCTCCATGATCATCAATGAGAAATAAGGAACAAGCCCTACCCGGTGAATCCTAATTGCAGTCCATGTTTCCTCCATTCTTCATGAATGATATTGTTATTCCAGACGTCTTTAACGCAAAGTTTCTGCCTAATAGGAATATAATTGCCCTTGTGGCATCAATTTGATATTTAGGGTTCGTTCCATTAAAATAAGATTTGCGAATGAAATGGATGTTCCCGTTTGGAAACTCGTCTGCTGCGCTAATTAAATTGGAAACAGTCCTTGAAATTTAGCCTGAGAATATGATTTACTCATTTGTGAGATTTTATTCAGTTTAAAAATATTTTTCTTTTAAAATAGCTTAGTGCCAAGCTCCCATCTGGGTGACACCAGGTTTGTATAGTAAAGTGAAAATGACAGAAACCTGCTGAAACAGGGCTGAATGAGTCACATGAATATGGGAGACAAGGGAAATAAGAGGAGGGATATGTCTGTTTGTTGAGCGGGATTTAAAAGTCAATATGAAGGAAGAGGTGATGGTTAGGGATGAGCGAAGTCCTGAATGGTCAATGGGAGAGGTCCATATACTATTTTGAAGTTTCTGTGGTCTGTGCTGAAATCATCCCGAAAATTCAGACTATTTCAGACTTATTTCAGACTTATTGGGCGAAAATCCCAAAAGTAAAATGGCTTTACGGGGAAATTCCCAAAGAAATCATACGATTTCGGTTTTCGCTTGATTTTATCGAGTCTCTGCTCAATCAGCTTGTTTATATAAACTATAGTAGTACTTATCTTTTATCTACTGTGTATTCTGTGCTTGAATGGCTGCCACCATGGCTACACAGCAGCTTGTTTATATAAACTATAGTAGTACTTATCTGTTATCTACTGTGTATCCTGTGCTTGAATGGCTGCCCCCATGGCTACACAGCAGCTTGTTTATATAAACTATAGTAGTACTTATCTGTTATCTACTGTGTATCCTGTGCTTGAATGGCTGCCCCCATGGCTACACAGCAGCTTGTTTATATAAACTATAGTAGTACTTATCTGTTATCTACTGTGTATCCTGTGCTTGAATGGCTGCCCCCATGGCTACACAGCAGCTTGTTTATATAAACTATAGTAGTACTTATCTTTTATCTACTGTGTATTCTGTGCTTGAATGGCTGCCCCCATGGCTACACAGCAGCTTGTTTATATAAACTATAGTAGTACTTATCTGTTATCTACTGTGTATCCTGTGCTTGAATGGCTGCCCCCATGGCTACACAGCAGCTTGTTTATATAAACTATAGTAGTACTTATCTGTTATCTACTGTGTATCCTGTGCTTGAATGGCTGCCCCCATGGCTACACAGCAGCTTGTTTATATAAACTATAGTAGTACTTATCTGTTATCTACTGTGTATCCTGTGCTTGAATGGCTGCCCCCATGGCTACACAGCAGCTTGTTTATATAAACTATAGTAGTACTTATCTGTTATCTACTGTGTATCCTGTGCTTGAATGGCTGCCCCCATGGCTACACAGCAGCTTGTTTATATAAACTATAGTAGTACTTATCTGTTATCTACTGTGTATCCTGTGCTTGAATGGCTGCCCCCATGGCTACACAGCAGCTTGTTTATATAAACTATAGTAGTACTTATCTGTTATCTACTGTGTATCCTGTGCTTGAATGGCTGCCCCCATGGCTACACAGCAGCTTGTTTATATAAACTATAGTAGTACTTATCTGTTATCTACTGTGTATCCTGTGCTTAAATGGCTGCCCCCATGGCTACACAGCAGCTTGTTTATATAAACTATAGTAGTACTTATCTGTTATCTACTGTGTATCCTGTGCTTGAATGGCTGCCCCCATGGCTACACAGTAGCTTGTTTATATAAACTATAGTAGTACTTATCTGTTATCTACTGTGTATCCTGTGCTTGAATGGCTGCCCCCATGGCTACACAGCAGCTTGTTTATATAAACTATAGTAGTACTTATCTGTTATCTACTGTGTATCCTGTGCTTGAATGGCTGCCCCTATGGGAAGCTCAGGTGCACCCTGAGTGACAGAAGTTACACCACTGTGTATAAGTGGGGATCATATAATAATCTCTCTATTGCTTTATTTACCAGTAGGTCCTTCCAGCTGACACAAGGTCACCCATTCCAATTCGAAGAAAAGAGGTTCCGTCTAAATAATTAAATATGTTTTTTTTTTTTATAGTGAAGATGTGGAATTGTCTCCCTTAATCAGTGGTACAGGCTGATACATTATACAGCTTTAAGAAGGGTTTGGAAGGCTTTTTAGTAAGTGAGAAAAAACAGTCTTTGAAAATAAATCTTGGTACAAGTTGATCCAGGAACTGTAGTCAAGTAGGATTTTTTGTCTCCTCTGGGGCAAGTTGGAGAGGCTTCCAATAGAGTTTTTAGTCTTCTTCCTGATCAAGTAGTCAGGCAGTTAGTTTGTACAACAGTGTTAGTGTTCAGACCATAGTGGTGGCAGTTAGTCCATGGTAAGTGCATTTTCTCATTCAGGAGCTTCTGTTACTGTTAACAATGGCTTTTTTCTCTCCTTATAATGGATACATCGAGTAAACTGGCTTTTGTCCCTGACATACGATAATAGGTTATTATTTTCTTCTACTCCAGCACTTCATGCTTGGTGAGAGCTCTCTGATACTCCAGCAGTTGACGGTGACTGCTCTTTTTCTTCCAGCAGATGACATTCAGTGGCTGTTCTGCAGGCCTGGCAGTTGCTGGAGGATAAATGCTGTTTGTCATTATTCATGGCGATGTTCTGTTTCTCTAGCAGAGTTGTGAGCAAAGCAGGGCCATCAACCAAAAGAGATTATTGACTTACAGATAAATGACATATTGCAACAAAAATGATGTGCCGGCCTGAGTAACTGAGTGCAATTTCTAATCCAGTTATAGAGGTGTCTGTTTAATTTAGTAGCTCTGTCATGAGCAGCACAGTTCCAATATATGGCCTAAAATATCTACCCCATTACTGCTACTACTACTACTGCTACAATTTTTTTTCTGGGGCCCTGTTTTCTCGGCCTGCAAATGTCCAAAAACTTACTTTGTTTTCATTTTCTACCTTTATATTATTCATATTAATCCCAGAATACATGTTGGGATAAATACAGATCCAATTCCATTAGGGATGCACCGAATCCACTTTTTTGGATTCGGCCGAACCCCCGAATTCTTCACGAAGGATTCGGCCGAATACCGAACCGAATCCGAACCCTAATTTGTGTGTTTAATTTAGTAGCTCTGTCATGAGCAGCACAGTTCCAATATATGGCCTAAAATATCTACCCCATTACTACTACTACTACTACTACTACTACTACTACTACTACTACTACTACTGCTACAATTTTTTTTCTGGGGCCCTGTTTTCTCGGGCTGCAAATGTCCAAAAACTTACTTTGTTTTCATTTTCTACCTTTATATTATTCATATTAATCCCAGAATACATGTTGAGATAAATACAGATCCAATTCCATTAGGGATGCACCAAAACCACTTTTTTGGATTCGGCCGAACCCCCGAATTCTTCACGAAGGATTCGGCCGAATACCGAACCGAATCCGAACCCTAATTTGCATATGCAAATTAGGGATGGGAAGGGGAAAACATTTTTTACTTCCTTGTTTTCTGACAAAAAGTCACGCAATTTCCCTCCCTGCCCCTAATTTGCATATGCAAATTAGGATTCGGATTCGGTTCGGTCGGGCAGAAGGATTCGGCCGAATCCGAATCCTGCTGAAAAAGGCCGAATCCTGGCCGAATCCCGAACCGAATCCTGGATTCGGTGCATCCCTACATTCCATATATAATACCCCAGAAAACATGGCAGAATAAATACAACACCAATTTTGTGTATAATATCCCAGAACATAAATATAGCACCAATTCTGTGTATAATACCCCAGAACATGTGGCAGGATAAATACATGTACAGGTTTAGGATCCCTTATCGGGAAACCCTATATCCAGAAAGCTCCGAATTACGGAATGGCTGTCTTCCATAGACTCTATTTTATCCAAATAATCCAAATTTTTAAAAATGATTTCCTTATTCTCTGTAATAATAAAACCGTAACTTGTACTTGATCCCAACTAAGATATAATTAATCCTTATTGGAAGCAAAACCAGCCTATTGGGTTTATTTAATTTTTAAATTAATTTCTAGTAGACATAAGGCACGAAGACCCAAAGTACGGAAAGATCCATTATCCGGAAAGCCCCAGGTCCCGAGCATTCTGGATAACAGGTCCCATATCTGTACTTTGTTTTCATTTTCTACCTTTATATTATTTATATGAATCCCAGAATACATGTTGGGATAAATACAGATCCAATTCCATATATAATACCCTAGAAAACATGGCAGAATAAATACAACGCCAATTTTGTGTATAATATCCCAGAACATAAATACAGCACCAATTCTGTGTATAATACCCCAGAACATGTGGCAGGATAAATACATGTACAGGTTTAGGATCCCTTATCGGGAAACCCTATATCCAGAAAGCTCCGAATTACGGAATGGCTGTCTTCCATAGACTCTATTTTATCCAAATAATCCAAATTTTTAAAAATGATTTCCTTATTCTCTGTAATAATAAAAAAAAAATTTACAACGCAAATTTTGTTTATAATCGGGATGCACCGAATCCAGGATTCGGTTCGGGATTCGACCAGGATTCGGCCTTTTTTTGCAGGATTCGGATTCGGCCGAATCCTTCTGCCCGGCCGAACCGAATCCGAATCCTAATTTGCATATGCAAATTAGGGGCGGGGAGGGAAATTGCGTGACTTTTTGTCAGAAAACAAGGAAGCAAAAAATGGTTTCCCCTTCCCACCCCTAATTTGCATATGCAAATTAGGGTTCGGATTCGGTTCGGTATTTGGCCGAATCCTTCGTGAAGGATTCGGGGGTTCGGCCGAATCCAAAAAAGTGGATTCGGTGCATCCCTAGTGTATAATATCCCAGAACATAAATACAGCACCAATTCTGTGTATAATACCCCAGAACATGTCGGCCTGAACCCGACCCACCCGGGGGACCCGCACATCACTATAGTGCACCCTACAACTTGCCCCCTCAGTCTACACCAATGAAAATATTGGCTTCTTAGAGTCACAATTTCTCCTACAAAAAAAATATTTTTGGTTGGAAATCCCTTTTCAACATTTAAATTCTGCCAAAGATTCCAGTGATATATTTCATTTGCCCTTTGACATTTCCATCCATAAACAGCGGCTGGGCTAATTATTGGATGGAAAGGTGCGATATACAAAAACAAATAAGGAAAGATTTCCATGCGTAATTCCAGATAAAAAGAATGCAAGTGTTTTTGCTAATCCATTTCATTATTCCGTGCCGCTCGTTCCCGTAGGGCTGAAGCTGAACAGACAGCGAGTGTTATAAAAAACCCAGAAAAGCAATTAATTCTCAGAAGAATCACAATTGGAAGCTGTGTCAGTTTCCATGGTAACAAAGAGGTTTAAGACTGGAAATGTTACACAAAGTTTAAGGCATGCGGGGAAAAAAATTCTGCAGTCGGCAAATCCTTATTTATAAAATCAGAGGGATTTTAATGGTTTATTCAGTCTGTCAGTAACATTGTCGGGTGGATTAAATATATATAACCCTAATTATACTTGGCCAGAAATGATGTTTTCCCAGAAATGATGTTGGTTTCCCACTGTCCTTCTTGGATTTTACGTTTTCCCTGGAATTTCTGCTGATTTTTATTGGTGAGTGAATTTTTTCGCCAGCCATGGATTCCCGGCAAATTTCAGCATTTCCAGAAATTTTCCCCGAAACTGCTGCAAAAACAATGCCAGAGAAAATTGCCTATTGACTTTAATGCATTTAGACGCCCATTAATTTGAATGCAATTGACGCAGAAAAGAAATTGTTGCGCTAAAAAAAATTTCTGATGTCCATTGATTTCAATTCGCCATTTTGCAAATTTTTTCATGAAGTTTAAAGCAAAAAGGGACAAATTGGCTCATCACTGATGATTTTTTGTGGTCCCCAGGAAAATATAAAATCAGGGGTTCTACTGTATTAAACGAGCACTTCTGACCAGCACTAAACAAATTAGGGATGCACCGAATCCAGGATTCGGTTCGGGATTCGGCCAGGATTCGGCCTTTTTCAGCAGGATTCGGATTCGGCCAAGTCCTTCTGCCTGGCCGAACCAAATCCGAATCCTAATTTGCATATGCAAATTAGGGGCGGGAGGGAAATTGCGTGACTTTTTGTCAGAAAACAAGGAAGTAAAAAATGTTTTCCCCTTCCCACCCCTAATTTGCATATGCAAATTAGGGTTCGGATTTGGTTCGGTATTCGGCCGAATCCAAAAAAGTGGAATCGGTGCATCCCTAAAACAAATTAATTTCAGTGTTAATTTCAATGCCGGTTCTGTGCCTGGAGCCGCCCGTGGTGCCTCCTGCAGTGCCGCCCCCCAGCATTTTCCTGTGTCGGTGGGGGTCGTGGGTCCAGTAATAGCCAGAGAGCGCAATTGAACTCTTCTGCAAAACACAGAGGGGCAAATTCACTAAGATGCGCCAGGCGCAACTTCGCCGCACTTCGCCAGGCGTATTTTCGCCAGCGCTCTGCAAATTCACTAAAATCCGAAGTTGCGCACAGGGGTAGCGTAAGTTTGCGAAGTTGCGCTAGCGTTAATTCGCCAAGCGAAGTTTCGCTAGCGATGGTTCATTTGCATACGGTGTCAAATTCAACTTTCAATGGAGGAACACGTATCAGCACTACAAATGCCTAGAAAACCTTCAAATCAGCAAATATAAATGTTAGGTCTAGGTAAGTTGCCATGAGTCAGGAAATGTAGGGGGGAAGGAGGGGAGCCCCAAAAATTTTTTCGATCTTTTTCAGCCTATCACCCATCATGTAGAAAACACGCCAGCGTTTTTTGGGACTTAGAAAAAAATTTGACTATTTTGGAAACAATCCCTATCTACTCTATTGCGCTTCGCCAGGTCTGAGGTGGCGAAGGAAGTCTAGCGTAAAAGGTAGCGTTCAGTACACTGCGCAAGTTAGTGTATTTGCGTAGTTACGTCCCTAGCAAAAATTCGCCTGGCGTAAGGGTGCGAAGTAACACTAGCGAAACTACGCCAGGGTTCGTTAATGAATTTGCGAAGTACCGAAAATGCCAAACGCTAGCGAATTGACGCTAGCGTTCGGCGCTTAGTGAATTTGCGCCAGAATTTCTGGTTTAAAAAACGGAAATGTATCTCTTAATGGTACCAATAGCAACTTTCTTGCCGCCCCTGGGTGCAGCCTCATTGGTTTAGTGCCCCTGGTTAATGGTCTTGGAACTGCGTTTTGCCTATTTTAAGACAGTTACATTAGAACTATTTTCAGTTTTCTACTGCACAGTTTTAATAAAATCAATACATTTTTGAGTGCTAGAATGCATCTTGTCTTGTAAGTGTAGACACCAATACACAATACTACTAGTATATAGGGAAGCAAATGGGCTGGGGTGTCCACCAACAAATACGTAAATCTACATACAACAAGAATGGGACTTCTCCCCCTGCCCATGTGGTTCTAATTAGCTCAATTAGGAGTGAATAACACCTACACATGTAATGAAATAAAAGGCAATATTTATTCAACACTATGCCAATGTCTTAATTAAAACCAATTAAAATTAAAATGGAGCAGCGCTGCATGTGCAAAAGGGATCCCTTGATATAATATATCTGCATGCGCTAATACAAATAGCGATTATATGCTATTGTATGAGATGACGTGTCCATAAGGACTAGACCAAGCGCTCCAATGATGAAAGATAATCCCAATTTGTAGGAACCTCCAGGAAGGGATCTCCTCATTCGCCGATGCACCTCGACATCCGTTTCGCCACGAACGTGGCTTTGTCAAGAGGCTGGAGAGCCGGAAGTGGTGAAGTATTTAAAAGGAACGTCATGTGACGGTAACACTATGGGGCAAATTCACTAAGCCGCGAAGCGCCGAACGCTAGCGTTAATTCGCTAGCGTTTGGCATTTTCGCTACTGCGCAAATTCACTAACGAACGCTGGCGTAGTTTCGATAGTGTTACTTCGCACCCTTACGCCAGGCGAATTTTCGCTAGCGACGTAACTACGCAAATTCACTAACTTGCGCAGTGTACTGAACGCTACCTTTTACGCTAGACTTCCTTCGCCACCTCAGACCTGGCGAAGCGCAATAGAGTAGATTGGGATTGTTTCCAAAAAAGTCAAAAATTTTTCTAAGTCCCAAAAAACGCTGGCGTGTTTTCTACATGATGGGTGATAGGCTGAAAAAGATCGAAACATTTTTTGGGGCTCCCCTCCTTCCCCCCTACATTTCCTGACTCATGGCAACTTACCTAGACAGTGGGCACATGTGTAGGGCAAAATAACATTTATATTTGCTGATTTGAAGGTTTTCTAGGCATTTGTAGTGCTCCATTGAAATTTGAATTTCGCGCCATATGCAAATTAGCCTTCGCTAGCGTAACTTCGATTTACATAGCGAATCAACGCTAGCGCAACTTCGTGACCTTACGCTACCCCTGAGCGCAACTTTGGATTTTAGTGAATTTGCGGAGCGCTGGCGAAACTACGCCTGGCGAAGTGCGGCGAAGCTCGGCGAACACCCTGCAGTTATGTGTTCAGATACAATTGTTATCAGTTGATGTCCTGATAAATGTCAGATCTCCTTGTACAATACAGTCGTTATCTGAACTAAGGATATGAATAGTCTTCATGTAAATTCAATATTGTATGCCTATGGATCATTACACGGCCTGTATAGATTAAGCATAGTAATGAAGACCAAATAATACAATAAATCCAAAATCACAATCAAATGAAGAAAAATAATGGAATATAATGAAATAAATTGAATAACTATAAACCAATTAATAACCCTGTGAGGTATTAGAAGTCACGATGGAAGTGCAGGCCTAGTGCTTTTATATGGTCACTGGACTCCACGGTGACTTCTAATATGCCTATAATTTATAAAACGGTATATTATTCCCTATGTTATTGAATTAGAATATCCTTAATAATACAGGTATGGGATCCGTTATGCGTAAATCCGTTATCCAGAAAGCTCCAAATTATGGAAAAGCTGTCCCCCATTTTATCCAAATAATCTAAATGTTTAAAAACGATTTCCTTTTTCTGTGTAATAATTAAACAGTCGCTTGTACTTGATCCCAACTAAGATTCAATTAATCCTTATTGGAGGCAAAACCAGCCTATTGGGTTTAATTTAATGTTTACATGATTTTCTAGTAGACTTAAGGTATGAAGATCCAAATTATTGGAAGACCCATTATCGGGAAAACCCCAGGTCCCGAGCTTTCTGGATAACAGGTCCCATAACTGTACTAACAAATGTAAGGTCAACGTAATACAGAAAACTTGCAACTAGATCTTCAGGGCTAATGCATGTTCATGGGCTGGTGTCATAATTTGGGCACAGAACTGCCAAGGGGCTCCATTCTACTTAGTTAGCAGGGTCCCCACAATCCTGTTGTTATGCCTTTGGCCTAACCGAGCATCTTGGATCAGGGGTCCCGAACCTTATAGGTCTTGGGACAGTTGTAGAGCTAAATTTTTTTTGCAAGGACTGGGGGGTCAGGAGGGGTCAGCGTCCAATTCGGTGTGCCACGTAAATTTGTCGATAGGCTCGGCGCCCCAATTCAAGACTGTCCGTTACCCAGTTCTGGGCCGCGGCCCGGCAGAGAACTTGGATGGTGGGCCCTAATCTTGGATGGTGGGCCCTGCCATCTAAGTGGAATAGGATTGTTTTAAAAAAGAAAAAAAAACAATAAGTTTTCTGATCTACCAGGCCATGCCACATTTTCCCCAGATATACCCCCCACTCACCTAACCCAGATCATTCCCAGGTAAGCTCCTCACTTTTGATTGGCTGCAATTCACCCCCATTTCAACTGGGCCCCTTTGTGTGCTCCCCATTGGTAGCGGCTCTGCTTTTAACCTTAATTGTAGCCAATCAATTTTGTCCCTATGAGCCGTTAGAGCTCTACAGCACTGCCGAAAAGCAGATACAAGACCAGGAGCCCAGTGAGTAGCGGTTATTACATGCAACACAGAGAAGTCTCACCCCCGCATGTTTCAGCGCTTTCACAATGGAAGCCCAAAGGAGACACATTTACTTTTCATTTCAAGCTGTTAGTGTCATTGTTCAGTAACTTTGCTCCTTATTAATCATTTAGTGACAGTCGCCTGAAGCTTCGTGAGTCCCGTAAAGAAATCAAACAGGGAATGTGCCTTTTCTCTCCCTGATAAATTGTAATTTTCCTCCATAATCAGCTGTAACCTTATTATATGATGATCATGCGTGCCATTTTGTTTAGCTTTACTGGGCTTTGTGTACACCTCCTTGCAATAAATGATTGTAAATAGGAATTCTGAGATCCCGTAAGAGAAAGAAAGAACATTCAGGAGATAATTAAAATGTGTTTGTTCCTGCAGCTTTGGGATTAAGTAGACATTACACGGTGTAACCTGTTGGTTTACATCTAAATAAAACGATGAGATAAAATGAATAGCCGGCTAATAATGGGAGTTATTGCCCAAACAGCTGGAATGTTCATTGCCTGAGGTTGTAGGGAAGTTTGGGAATGTTTCTGACTACAAAGGGGAGACAGCGAAAGAACACAGACATAAGGATAGTGCAAGGGCAAGTACCACGAGTAGCTACAAAGCATCTACTCAGCATGTTCCCCATAACTCTGTTTCATCTTGAACGGCTGCCCCATGGATACTGAAGCACTGCTTCTGATACTACCAGTTCAGGCTAACGCTATATTATAATAAAAGCAGGGGCCATGTGAAGTCGCAGACTCCAATCACAATAGTTCAATTGAAATTTAATCAGTTAGTCAAGGAGAACCATTGTGACTGGATCACACTTCACACGTTTATGAGTTTCAGCCGACACTTTACTGATGTTCAATGGAACCATTGTGATTGGATGCCTTTGACTTCACTACCCTAAAGGATTTAAATGCCGGTTGAACTGAAGAAGCCACTCGGATGAGTGTTGAAACGTTTAAAAAAAAAAAAATTCTACAAGTCCAGTTGTCTTTGATTTAATTCTACAAGATACTATATACAGTTTCATGACCTGGATAAATGAGAATCTTCCTAGACATCTGTGCTGGCAGAGGTCTTCTCCTTCATGGAAGAATTCAGAATTGTCCGATAAGCTTCTGCTTTCAACTAAAGGTGGCCATACACGGGCCGATAAAAGCTGCCAACAGACTGTGTCGGCAGCTTATTGGCCCGTGTATGGGGGCCCCCGACGGGCTTCCCCGATCGAGATCTGGCCGAAAGTCGGCCAGATCTCGATCGGATGGGTTTAAAAACCCCGTCGGATCCTGGCCGCATCTGTTTGTTGATGCGGTCCCGCAATCCGACCGCCCATTTGCGAATGCTAGGATCCGATCTTTGGGCCCTAGGGCCCACGATCAGATCTGCCCGATATTGCCCACCTCAAGGTGGGCATATCGGAGGGAGGCTGTCAGATAATGTCTGGGTAATAAACAAAGGCGCAGAGGATTTCATGATGAATATAAATTGTATGTAAAAAATACACCTTTTTTAGACATAGTTATTACTATGCATTGCTAGAAAATTCATTAAATGTGATTTCTGTGTGAATGTGCAGTCATGCAAAGCACAAAAACAGGCCCAAATTCTTCATGTTGTACAAGGCTGCCCCCTAGTGGAACAGTGAGGTTAGCAAACTGCAAAATCAAATAATCTCCAATATATACAGTGAAAAACCACGTCAGGTGTAGCACTATTTCGTTGGTCTATCAGAAAGGTCTATATAAATACACCAGTAAACCCTCAAAGTAATGCTGCTCTCAGTCCTCTGTCAAAAGAAACACCACATTTCTTTCCTTCTATTGTGTACTCATGGGCTTCTGTATCAGACTTCCTGTTTTCAGCTTAAACCTCCAGGGCTAGGGCTTGAGCATGCTCAGTTTGCTCCTCTCTCCTTCCTCCACTCCCTACTGTAATCTGAGCTCAGAGCTATGATTGAGCAGGGACAGACTGTGAACACAGGAAGTGATGTCACCCCAAGCTAATATGGCAGCTGCTATCCTAAACAAACAGAGAGCTTCTAGAGCTGTTTACTCAGGTATGGTAAAGCATTCTACAGAATAAATATAGTGTTATAGCTTGCACTATTGTGGCTAATCTATTGGCAATAAACTGCTTCAGTAGCTTTCCTTCTCCGTTAAGGTATGCAGATCCAAATTACAGATCAGTTATCCGGAAAACGCCAGGTCCCCAGCATTCTGGATAACAGGTCCCATACCTGTAATAAGATCGCTCTTCTGCAGTGCAGTCTATACAGGTATTTGGACAACAAGCAGGTGCAAATCACTTACTATTTCATGATAGTTGGTCTTCATCAGGCACTGTTTGCTCTTAAAGGCACAATAATTGGGATACTTGAAGCCTTCACTATCACAGATCTGTAGAGCAGAACACAAATAGAGGTAAATTGGTGACAGTGAGTAATGGGAGAAATTCAAAGATAAGGAATTCACTATTAGTATAGAAGTAAAATAGGAAAGTGGTGAATGAGCTATAATTAAATATATTTCCAGCTTAATCTTTATTTACCTGATGGGGTAAGTCTCCCCTTTGATAAGCAGCATACTCTGCACCAAGCCATTTGGACACTCTGAAATCCTGACAGCCATACACAGCTAGACGTGTGCACCAAAAGTCAGAGTTGTAGCCCCGGAATTTGGCTAATCCAGAGTACCATCTAGTCTTCACACGTGGAATCTAGGCAGGAAACATAGAGAAAGTGAGTCAATGGGGGTCATTTATCAACACTGGGCAAATTTGCCCATGAGCAGTAACCCATGGCAACCAATCAATTTACTGCATTCATTATTCTACTTGCAGCTGGCATTAAAAAACTGATCACTGATTGGGTACTATGGGTAACTGCCCATGAGCTAATTTTCCCAATGTTGATAAATGAGCCCCAGTGTTTTTGTTGCATGTTATATTACCCTGTGTTTCACTTTCACCCACATTGGCTCAATGTCACCCCCACCCCAGCACCCATCTATCCATTAAAGTCAACCAATTCAGCATACTGCAATATGACTGCACCCCAAACTATGCCACACTGTCATGCCAGGCAGTACCCTTGTTCCACCTCAAGTACTACCTTAAAGGAGAAGGAAAGCTACCAAGGCAGTTTATTGCCAATGGATAAACCACAACAGTGCAAGCTAGAATGCCATTTTTTTATTCTGTAGAATGCTTTTCCATACAAGACACTGTTTGTTTAGGATAGCAGCTGCCATATTAGCTTGCTGTGACATCACTTCCTGTCTGAGTCTCTCCCTGCTCACTCATAGCTCTGGGCTCAGATTACAGCAGGGAGGGGAGGGAGAGAGGAGCAAACTGAGCATGCTCAAGCCCTAGCCCTGGAGGTTTAAGCTGAAAACAGGAAGTCTGATACAGAAGCCTATGAGTACACAATAGAAGGAAAGAAACGCTGTGTTTCCTTTGAAAGATGAGCAGCATTACTTTGAGGGTTTACTGGTGTATTCATACAGTGTCGGACTGGCCCACTGAGATACAAGGAAAACTCCCGGTGGGCCCAGGTGTCAGTGGACCTCATGCTGCTAAACATTTGGTCTATTTCATGGCTATTTCCTAATTCTATGAGAACAAAGAGGCTAAATAAATGGAATAATAGATTATAGTATGTAAAGAAAGATACTATGAGAATACAGGTTGAGTGAGGAGACGAAATAGTACTGAGAGTGGGCCCATGGACTAAGGTTTTTGGGTGGACCCCTGGTGTCCCAGTCCAACACTGTATTAATACAGGCCTTTTTGATAAAGCTTACTTAGATTTAACCTTTCCTTCTCCTTTAATCATCACCCAACATCAGTTTCCAATGTCTCACTGTCCCCTTCAATGTTTTAATAATCACCTCATTTATTGGACTCCTTCTCAGAGGAAGGTCCGGAGAAAGATACGCTTTGTATTTCCGTCTCTTGCAGGGCACTCTGTGTAAATCTTTGTTTCCATTACATTGTTCGATCTTCAAAGAACAAAAATCAGAGAGTGGAAACATCTTGACATGACTGCGGCCCCAACTGTCACACACCTGTAAGACACGTCACAATATTAGGGTTTGCAAGGGTTCACCAACGGTAGAGAAAAACATAAGGTCAAAAGAAATCAGCCATTCAATGATTATCAGTTCACTAAATCAATATTGCAAGATGATCTCAATTCATTACCGCGTCACTGAATCCATGAGCTTCGTCATCTAATTTCTTCCACTGTTGAATAAGAGCGGTAGGCGGAATACAAGCGCCGGAGAATAGGGCTTCACATAATGATTTCATGACTTCAGGGTCATCCAGTGAATTCAGGCTACAAGAGACAAAATATATTATGAATGTTGGAGCTATTGCACTACTGGCTATGGCTATGGTCATGCACCAAAACCAAAACCATAATAATAATCTCTAGTTATTAAAACTAAACCTTTAAAATAGGTCAATGTAAAACTGATGAGGGGGCTATTCTTAGAACTTTTGTAATTTACATTCATTAATTATTTTCTTTTAATTCCAAGATACATGTACTGTTAATATGAATGAATTGTGTTACAACAGCACCACCTGCTGGTCAATTTCCCACATGTCTGACCACCAAGTAGTCAAGGAAGTTGTCAGGAGAAAGAAAGAGGCTGCTCTGATGTTCTTCTGCTTAGGAAAGATGTGAGAAAGGTTTCTAATTGTTTTCCTAAGCAGAAGAACATCAGAGAAGCCTCTTTCTTTCTCCTGACAACTTCCTTGACTACTTGGTGGTCAGACTGGTGGGAAACTGACCAGCAGGTGGCGATGTTGTAACAAAATTCATTTATATTAACAGTACATATATCCAACAATATCTTATATTTAAAAGAAAATAAATAATGAATGTAAATTGCAAAAGTGCGTAGAATAGCACCCTCATCAGTTTTATATTCACTTATTTTATACGTTTACTCATCCTTTAAGTGATGGCCATAGAAGTGGAATCTGTTTCGCTATACATCCACTGGTGTTCCATGCTACACTACAGAACAGAACCAGTTTCTCACCTTAAATTAAAATCACTTGTATTTGGAGGGCCTACAGTCTTTGGTATTTCTGTTGTAACAGTTGTTGTTGGTTCTTCTGCTTCTGTAGGTTCTTGAATATTCTCATTTACCACTGGATGGGATATTGGGTCAGCTTTATTCTGTCTCATACCAGTCATATTGAAAATATTCTGAATCAGCCTTTTAATCTTGATCTGAAGATCTGGTAATAATTTGTACTCAGATTCCTGGTTTGAACTGGTCCCTTGTGGAGCTGTGACTGCACTGTGTACTGTAGAGGTCTCATCAGGTTTGGATTCTGATGGGACGAGAGGCTGATATGAAGTTCCATAATCAACTGAGACATCAGCCTTTTGTGCATCTAAATCAATCTCAGTGACTGTAGGTTTCACTGTAGAAACCTGAACCACCCGATCTGCTGTAGATTCTTGGTGGTTCAGTGTTGCCATTTTTCTACTTGACTCTTCTGAAACTCGACTCTTGAATTCTTGCTCCATCTTAAGATTGTTGAAAACAGAACCCGTAGATTCAACCACTTTTACGGTCTTATCGGATTCAAATGAACTAGACACTCTTAAGTGGTCTCCAGAAGTCGAGGAACTGGTGACAAACGGATAAGCTGAACATAGAGAAATTGTATAATTTAATAAGCAAACTTTGACAAAAGCTTATTACAGCTGGTTTCCTTTCACTCTCTGGCTGAACATTGGCATGAAACAATCTACAAAGTGTCTAGTGGGCCAATTAAGTAGAAGATTTGAAAATGATTCTGGAAAAGAACTGATGGAGTGTGAAAACTGATGGTTTTCAACTCCATCAGTTAAAACTAAAATATAATTAATCCTTATTGGAAGCAAAACCAGCCTATTGGGTTTATTTAATGTTTACATGGTTTTCTAGTAGACATAGGTATGAAGAGCTAAACTGCAGAAAGATCCATTATCTGGAAAACCCCATTCTGGACCCATAATTTATAACATTGTTAAAAATGGCAAAAAAACCTCAATTACGAGACCTGTTATCCAGAATTCTCGGGACCTCGGGTTTATTTCGTTACTTTGAGGTTGTAGAATTTTTATGAAATCACAAGGATTTTCGAGGTTTTCATATTTCTATTCAGATTCATTCCACGTTTTTATCCACTCGTGATTTTTAATACTTGGATCTTCCAATAAATATTTAGACATTCGTGCCTTTTTAAAATGCGAGTTTCATTTTTGTTATGTCGGCCGGGGAAGTCGCGAGTCATTGAAGGGAGACGATTGGGAGCAAAAACTTTACTTTTATGTCTGAACTGCCTCCCTCTCCCTGTTGTTAAACTGTATCTCCCATCACCTATATAACTGCTATTAGGTGTATATACACATATATATGCTTGTCAATGCCACACTTCAATTGCAATTCTATTTTTTATTTGATTTGTATTGATAATATGCACATTCTTTAACGGTGTTAACTGTTGCCACCTACAGCTCATTTGAGGAACTGCAGGCTAAGTGAAAACGGTTGATGCCACTAGTCATTATAAGGGCAGCCGACCCCATGACTGTGGGGGTCCTACAGGTACAGGGAAGCTTGATATCCATTTATTTAGGCTTTCCTTTACAGAGCTACAGCCAGTCAAAATGTATTCTTTCCAATTTTAAGCACCCTATTCAAATGTGAGATTTATCAGACCTCGACCATAGAAACAGTCCTAATCCGAATTAAAAAACCTGCCAAGTTCACGTACAAGTCAATGGCAGAGATCCGTTGCGCCATTGGGAGATGCTAATGACATTCAAGGTTTTTTTTCGAATACGTTTCGAATTTTCGGGTCGGAAACCATTCGATCGAATATTAGACATTCAAATTTTTTCTTAAATAACCCCCCAGTCTAATTGCATTGTATTCGAATTAAAAAAAAATGTAAATTAAAAAAAAAATTCACATGAATTCGAAATTCGACCTTTGATAAATGGGCCACTAGGTTATAGAAGTGTATTTAAGTGGTCTGTGCTCACCAGGGTCAGAACTAGGGTGCAGTCATGGGGGGGCACTTTTAAGGGGATTTTTTTCTTTTTTCTAAACCCTGGTTTGCTTGGCCTTTAATGGTTTTTAAATTTTATAAACCGCCTGTTCCAATCCCCTCTTGCTCGTACTGCGGGCAGAAGCTGCTGGCACAGATATATATTTGGGAGCAATATTATAGATTTTTGGCTGCTGCTGGCACAGGTACATGTTTGGGAGTAGTGATGGGCGAATATATTCGCCTGGTGCGAATTTGCGGCATATTTCCGTGTTTCACCCCCAACTAATAAATTCAAAACTCCCACGAAAATTCACTGGCGAATCCAAAGATTTTGGGCGCGCGTCTGAAAAGTCGCTCTCATCAAAACCGCTGTGCGTCAACTCTAATCGGACTCCCATTGACTTTAACGCCGGTGTCAATTTTCGTGAATTTTTTGCCGTTTCACAAATTCGCACATTTTTCAGAGAAACTAGAGAAATTTGCCCATCACTATTTGGGAGCAACATGATAGATTTTCGACTCCTGCAGGAATTGTCACCCACTACATTCGTTTCAATGTGACAGCAACATAAAACTGTTAATATCATGAAAAATCATCAAAACTAAAAAAACGAATTATATAAATGACATTCAATGCAAGTATGTGGGTCTACGGCTCCTGTAAATAAAAAAAGGAATAAAAAAAAAACAAAGTCATCAAAAACTAGCAAAGGTTTATTGAAGGCTACAAACAACAAAGAGATCGACAACGGTTTGACACATTTGTGTTTTGCATTTAGCGGTGCATTTTGCCTACTGTGAAACGTCATGAACATTGTGATTGGTTGTAAACAAGGCACTGGGAATCAATTTGATTGGCTGCGCTAATGGCAGTAAACTGACGTACTTATTATATAATATATTATAACGAAAGAAAATGTAATTTATAGCAACTTTCCAATATCGGTTCATTATAAAGTTCAGTTGCAGTGGAAAGTAACGGCTGATTTAAAGGCCTGTCTTCTACTGGATGACTTCTGCTACATTGAGGCAGAACCGACAGTGCAGAAAGGGACAGACACTGTTTTTCATAGCAATTTTATTTGCACATAAACTATAAAAAAAAACAACTGTGTGCAATAAAAAAATAAAGAGGTATATTGGGAAGTTGCTTAGATGAGGTTTTCACTCATTAGTCCATATTTTATTGTTGGGTTTGCATACCCTTTAAAGGGGTTATTCACCTTTAAATGAAGTTTTACTATGATGTAAAGCAGGGGTCCCCAACCTTTTTTGGACCAGGGACCGGTTCAAAAAAATTTTTTCTTGCAAGGACTGGGGTGGTGGGGTCAGGGGCGGCAGGGGTCGGGAGCAAGTTTTTGTGCGCTGGGCTCGGTGGCCCAGCGCAGGAGTGTCCACAGCCCAAGGGTTGGGGACCCCTGATGTAGAGAGGGATATTCTGAGACATTTTGCAATTGTTTTTCATTTTTTTTATTATCTGTGGTTTTTGGGTTATTTGCTTTTTATTCAGCAACTCTCCAGTTTCAGCAATTACCGAATTCCCCCAGCAACCATGCACTGATTTGAATAAGAGATTGGAATATGAATAGGAGAGACCTGAATAGAAAGAGGAGTCATAAAAAGTAGCCATAACAAACCAAAAAAAATGTAGCCTTACAAAACATCTGTTTTTAGATGGGGTCAGTGACCCCCATTAGGAATTCAAAAACTATAAAGAAGAAAAAATGAAGGCCAATTGAAAAGTTGCTTAGAAATAGTCATTCTATAACATACTTAAAGGTGAACCATCCCTTTAATGATTAAATGGTCATGAACATGAACAGTGAACCCCTATAAAACTAGCGAATGTCTCTCATAACACAGTAATAAAAAGTCTTAAAAACTATATTGTTGTTACAATCGCCATATATAAAGTACGAGATATAAACACACAGGGTCAGGGTCTCCTCACATGCAGAGAGGCATCCGGGGTGACTAATCACCTATGAAAGCCAAAAGCTTATGCTCCAATGAGGTTTCTCGGTTCCCTGTAAGTTGGGGTGACCATAGTGAACCCAGTCTGGTCTGCAGACGGCAGCTGAGGTTTGAAAGAAACAGATTTAGATTATTTTGAACGATAACATTCAGCAACAGGACAATGAGGCACTTCCTTGAGGTAGTGTGATGTATTTAAAGGAGAACTAAACCCTAAAACCGAATATGCCTAAAAATGTCCTATTTTATATGCTGAACTTATTGCACGAGGCTAAAGTTTCAGCTTGTCAATAGCAGCAATGATCCAGGACTTCAAACTTGTCACAGGGGGTCACCATCTTGGAAAGTGTCTGTGACACTCACATGCTCAGTGGGCTCTGATTGGCTGTTGAGAAGCTAAGCTTAGGGCTCGTCACTAATTATCCAGCAGAAAATGAGCTTCCCTGGCTGTAATATAAGCTGATGCTACAGGTTTGCTGATTATTAAATTCTGATGCTAATTGCACTGGTTTCTGTGCTGCCATGTAGTAATTATGTGTATTAATTACTAATCAGCCTTATATTGTGACATTTCTATTCTATGTGTACTGTATATTGTGAGTGGCTCCCTAAGCTCAGTAAGTGACAGCAGCACAGAGCATGTGCAGTGAATCAGCAGAAAAGAAGATGGGGAGCTACTGGGGCATCTTTGGAGACACAGATCTTTACTACTAAAGGGCTGTGGTTGCCTTGGGCTGGTACAGAAGCATAAAACATAATAGGACCCATTTATCAGCGATGGACTAACCTGCATCTGGGCTGAAACCCATAGAATCCAATCAGAGATAAGCTTTTGCTTCAGCCAGCTGTAGGTAAAACAATAAAATCAAACATCTGATTGGTTGCCATGAATCACTGTTCGGGTGCAAATTTTTCCAGCGTCCATACCTTAATGTGTAGCATTTATATCGTACTGTTCTGTTATGCTTTAGTTCTCCTCTAAGGGGTAAGTTGCACCGTTTAGCCATGTCTACTAACCAATCAGGTTATTGTTTCCAAACAAGTGAGGAATAGTTGGATTGTGCCGAATGTTTGCTAAGGGTTACTAGACTTGGCACATTACATTGCCCTTAGGATAATAGGTGATGAAACGGGTCCCTTTCAGAGTGTTCTTGGCCAATAACACAAGGGTACCCATAGGGTACATAAGTGCTGCCATCTACTGGACAGACAAGCATTTACACCAGGCTCAGTGGTGTAACTAGAGTGTGCCAGGCTCCCCTGCAAAAAAATCTTTAGAGGGGCCCAGCACACTCTGATCCCCATCCTCCCGCCCACTTCCCACCCAGACTCCACCCACTATCCACTATCAGTCCCATGCCGACGCACTCTTAAGGGGCAAATTTACTAAAGGGCGAAGTGACTAACGATAGCGAAAATTCGCCAGCGTGACGTCATTTCGGTACTTCGCCAATGGTAACTGAGAGATAGACTCTAGCGGTACTTCGCTCCCTAATGCTCTGGCGAATGGACGTAACTACGCAAATTCACTCAGATGCGGATTTTACTGAACGTCACCTATTGCGCCAGACTTGCCTTCTCTACCTCAGACCAGGCGAAGTGCAATAGAGTCGATAGGACTTCCTCAAAAAATAGCTGGAAAAAAAAACGCTGGCGACTTTTCATTTCTCAGGGTGATAGGCTGCAAAAGATCGTACATTTTTTCTGGGGTACCCTCTTTCCCCCCTACATTTCCTAACATATGGAACATAAACTATACACTGGGCTCATGTGTAGGGCATTATAACAACTCTATTTTCATTAATTAAGGTCCCCTGGGCTTGTGTAATGTAATGTATTGGCTGCAACATATACGTCCATTCAACTTTAACTTCCCGCCGTATGAGGCAACGCTCGCGCAACTTAACTTTGCTTGCCACGGTAACGGTAGCGCAAATTCGCCAGCGTTTGGCGCCTGGATGAGACTTCAGTTTTTAGTGAATTAGCGTTGTGCTGACGAAGTGTTGCGATGTGAGTGAAGCCGTCGCTGGCGAATATTCGGAGGTTAGTAAATTTGCCCGTAAGAGTGCGGCTGGGGAAGGCTGGGTTGTTATTGGCTATAGAGGAAGCAGACCTCTTCCTATATAGTTATGCCACTGGTAGGGCTGTAATCATACAAATCCCTAATAAATAAGAAAACCAAAATACAAATTAAATAAATTAAAAGTACTTATACTTGCCCTTAAGCCACAAATTAAAACACAGCTTCCCCCACAGCCAGTGAAAATGAGTCCTTCTGGGACTACAGGGTGACACCAGACTTAAACTAATATATTATATCATTTAAGCTGCTGCTGGAAAGATGCTGAGAGTTGCAGTTCAATGTTTATTTGCTATAAGGCTGAAGGGGCAGTGGGTGACTGTGGTGTTGTCACTTCCTAATTGGGTGTTAGAAGGGTTTCACCTCTTGGAGAAATAACCAGCATATATAAATCCAATGTACAGTCTTAAAGGACATGGAAAGGCAAAAAAATAAAATCCAATTTTTACTTTCTTTAATGATAAAGAAACCTATCTCCAATATACTTTAATTAAAAAATGTGTACCGTTTTTATAAGAAACCTGACTGTATGCAGTGAAATTCTCCCTTCATTTATTGCTGTGGATAGGAATTGTCAGAGGGTCCCTAACTGCTCTGCAGTGAAACAATCATACTTATGAACAGCAGGGGGAGCCCCCGCCTTACTTCCCAGCCATGCAGAACTCAAGCAGCTTTGTTTATGACGATCCCTAAGCAGCCCAGACCACACTGAGCATGTGCACAGTCTTAGCCTTGCAAAGATGTTTAACAAAGTTACAAGATGGTGACCCCCTGTAGCCAACTTTGAAAGCATAAATCATTAGTTTGATTAGGCTTGTGGTGCAGTAAGTTCATGTTTATATTTAGTATACAAAATACAGCATTTCTAGTCTAATTCTATTTTAGACTTCACATGCCCTTTAAGCTTTTGAAGCTGGTTTATAAATGTGGCTTTTTGGGGGTGATTGTGAGCTTTTGAGGGTACAGTTATCCCACAGAGGTAACTCCACTATAAACAGAAGCAGCCCTCCCACAATCACACATATTGCACTGAGGTAGAAGGCAAGTTCGTAGGTCTGCGTCATGTCAAAGCACCAGCCTGAAAAACAAAGAAGAAACATGGGGTTAATCTGGGATTGTACACATGGAAACGCTTCATACATACAGACACAAACACCCATATAACATTCATTCTCTTTTTTTACTTTTCATGATGTCAGCCGTTTTATATATCACCCATTTGTAAGAGGAGCGCCCCCTGCTGTTGCTCTTTTCCTATTCAGCAATAGGAGAAGCATCAGGAGATTCCTCCTGCAACAATAACTTAAAGGACGAGTAAACCTTGAAAATAAGTGCGTACAGAATTGACCAGAGTGCCCGTTTGCCATTTCCATTTATTTATTTTAACTTCACGATCGTAAGGGATACGTGTACTTAGTTTAGTTTTAGACCGGCCCCAATTTCTGATTTTCTTAGATTCGCTTTCATCTGGTATGGTGCCTATGGATTGGAGAAAAAAGGATTACGATCTCAGCCTGGCAATTCTAGGCCAGTAAGTCTGACATCTGTGGTGGGCAAATTATTTAAAAGCTTGTTAAGGGATCACATTCAAAATTGTGTAATAGTGAATGGCATTATGAGCAGCAATCAGTATGGCTTTATGTCAGACAAATTTGATTGATTTTTATGATGAGGTAAGTAAGAGGCTGGACAGTGGGGGGGGCAGTAGATGTGATCTATTTGGATTTTGCCAAAGCGTTTGGTACCGTGCCCCACAAACGACTGCTTTTTAAACTAAGGTCCGTTGGGCTTTATGAAGTCGTTTGCACGTGGATAGGAAACTGGCTACAGGATCGGGTACAGAGGGTAGTTGTTAATGGGACATTCCCTACTTGGAGTAAGGTTCTTAGTGGGGTCCCTCAGGGCTCGGTATTAGGTCCACTTTTATTTAACTTGTTCATTAATGACTATGGGGAGGGTGTTGTAATTAATGTATCAGTGTTTGCAGATGATACAAAATTATCAGCCCAATTAATTCCATCCAGGATGTGGCACTTGCAACAGGATCTTGACAAACGGGCAATCTGGGCAGCTAAGTAGCAAATGAGATTCAATGTTGATAAATGTAAAGTCCTGCACCTGGGATCAGGGCAGCCATCAGGGGGGGACAGGGGGGAGAGTTGTAGGGGGCCCCGAGGGTAAGGGGGCCCTGCCATGCCACCCATCTTTCTGGGAAGGTATGGACGTTTAAGGGGCCCTGGCCACCAATTTTCTTATAATGTGGGGGCCCTGGCCACCAATTTTGGCCACCAATTTTTTTTTTCTTATGTGGGGTCCTAGCCACCAATATTTTTTAATAGGGGGGCCCTGGCCACAAATGTTTTTTTATGGGGGGCCTGACCACCATTATCTTTTTATTTTTTATTAACATGTGGGAACCCTAGCCACCAATATTATTTTTGTTTTTTTACTGTGTGGTGGGGGGCGGACCTGTGGGGTGGGGAGGGCGGACCTGTAGGTGGGGCTTGCAGTGGGCGCAGCCCAGGGGGCCCAGGAAATTTTGTTGTATGGGGCCCTGTGATTTCTGATGGCGGTCCTGCCTGGGATGTAAAAATATCCACTTATACCCTTAATGGGACTGCACTAGGCAAATCCATTATGTAGAAGGACCTTGGAGTCCTTGTAGATGATAAACTTGGCTGTAGCAAGCAATGCCAGTCAGCAGCATCAAGGGCAAATAAGGTCTTGAGTAGTGATGGGCGAATTTCTCCCGTTTCGCTTCGCCGAAAATTCCCGAATTTACCGTGAAGTGGCGAAAAATTTGCGAAACACAAATTACCGGGTGTCAAAATCGATGCCAGTGACAATTCGGACGACAGCGACAATTTGACGTGCATTAAAAAATTTGACACTGGCGAATTTTCGTGGCAATTTCATTTTCACGAATTTACCAGTAGGTCTTTTCAGCTGACACAAGGTCACCCATTCCAGTTAGAAGAAAAGAGGTTCCAGCTAAATATTGGGAAGGGGTTTGTTACAGTGAGAGTTGTGAAGATGTGGAATTGTCTCCCTGAATCAGTTGTACAGGCTGATACATTAGATAGGTATAAGAAGGGGTTGGATGGTGTTTAGCAAGTGAGGGAATACAGGGATATGGGAGATAGCTCATAGTACAAGTTGATCCAGGGACTGGTCCCATTGCCATTTTGGAGTCAGGAAGGAATTTTTTGCCCTTTGAGGCAAATTGGAGAGACTTCAGATGGTGTTTTTTGTCGTCCTCTGGATCAACTGACAGTTAGGCAGGTTATATAGAGACTTAAAAGGTTGAACTTGATGGACATGTGTCTTTTTTCAACCTTACTTACTATGTTACTGTTAAGGGGTTGTTCACCATGTAGAGAGTGATATCCTGAGATAATATGCAATTGGTTTTAATTTTTTATTATTTGTGGTTTTTGAGTTATTTAGCTTTTTATTAATCTAAATCGCCAGCAGGATGGAAATCGGATCGCTTTGTTTTCCGAAGTTTACTCGTGAGGCAACTTCGTCGACTTCAGAAAACAAAGTGCTTTAGATTCTAGTTGTCTGGAAGGCTTTTCGGGGAGATTAGGAAATTAGTCGCACGAAGAAGAGGAGATTTGTTACCGGGCGACTAAATCTTCCCGAATCTTAGCGTGTGTCACTAGTCTTAATATGAATGAATTTTGTTACAACAGCGCCACCTGCTGGTCAGTTTTTGACCAGTCTGACACCAAGTAGTCAAGGAAGTTGTCAGGAGACAAACATTATAAACCATAAATAACTTTTCTCATATCTTCTCTAACCATAAGAACATCAGAACAACAAACCCTCTCTCTCCTGACAACTTCCTTGACTACTTGGTGGTCAGACTGGTGGGAAACTGACCAGCAGGTGGCGCTGTTGTAATAAAATTCATTCATATTAACAGTACATGTATCCCTTAATATCCTGGAATTAAAATAAAGAAAGAAATAGATGTAAATAGCACTCTCATCAATGTTACACTCGCTTATTTTAAAGGTGTATTTATCCTTCTGGGGTTCTTTCCAGCTGGCTATTAAGACAGAGCAGCAGTAAGGGTCACTCATGTTACAAATTCCTTTTATTAGCTGTATAAAACTGCTAATATCATGAATAGTACATAATGGAAGGAATTTCAATTACAGACGTGCACCAGAACTGCCTCAAAACACAAGACAGAGCAGCAAGGGGCACTCCTGTCACAAATTCATTTTATTAGCAGTATAAAACGGTTAATATCATGAATACTAAAAAAAATAGGAAGGAATGTCAATTACAGATGTTAGGTCTAACTGCACCAGAACTGCCGCAAAACACCAGTAAAAAGTCAATGGATTATAATGGGTTTAGATTTTTTTTCCGATTTCTCAGAGCATCCCCATACTGCTGTGTATTTGGGTGCAAGTTGGGATGCACCGAATCCACTCCCGAATCCTTCGTGAAAGATTCGGCCGAATAAAGAACCGAATCCGAACCCTATTTTGCATATGCAAATTAGGGGTTGAAAGGGGAAAATATTTTTTACTTCCTTGTTTTGTGACAAAAAGTCACGTGATTTCCCTCCCCGCCCCTTATTTGCATATGCAAATTAGGATTCGGATTCGGTTCGGCTGGGCAGAAGGATTCGGCCGAATCCTGCTGAAAAAGGCCGAATCCTGGCCGAATCCCGAACCGAATCCTGGATTCGGTGCATCCCTAGGGGGAAGTAAAGGAGTTTCATGTAGATTTTTTTGGGATTACCCTATATATTTGTATCTGAAGCCACTGCAGGAATCTCCAAGTTCAATTCTGGTTCTAGCCGCCAATAGTTACAACACCCCCAATGTAAATGACCCAACTCTGCCCAATATGGAGCATTTTATTTGACTTACTTGCACCCTGTATCCCCTTTTAATCAATTAAAGCCCATACCACACTGCTTTCTATATGGTCATAAAAAAAAAATGTTTTTCAAAAATCATCAATAGACTGCAATGAAACTGTGGTTTTCTGAAACGATCCCTTTAAAGGATAAGTAAACCTTAAAAATAAGTGAATTTAAAACTGATGAGGGGGCAGTTCTAAGCACTTTTGTAATTTACATACATTATTTATTTTCTTTAATTCCAAGATGTTAAAGGATACATGTACTGTTAATAGGAATGAATTTTGTTACAACAGCGCCACCTGCTGGTCAGTTTCTGACCACCAAGTAGTCAAGGAAGTTGTCAGGAGAGAGAAAGAGGCTGCTCTGATGTTCTTCTGCTTAGGAAAGATTTGAGAAAGGTTTCTAATTGTTTTCCTAAGCAGAAGAACATCAGAGCAGCCTCTTTCTTTCTCCTGACAACTTCCTTGACTACTTGCTGGTCAGACTGGTGGGAAACTGACCAGCAGGTGGCGCTGTTGTAACAAAATTCATTCATATTAACAGTACATGTATCCCTTAATATCTTGGAATAAAAAGAAAATAAATAATGAATGTAAATCGCAAAAGTGCTTAGAATAGCCCCCTCATCAGTTTTACATTTGCTTATTTTAAAGGTTTACTTATCTTTTAATATTTAAACTTGACCTGTATGGCGGCCCTAAGACAAACCTGTTCGAAATCTTACCTACTAATGGGGGTCCAAGGCAGTTTCCAACTCCAGCAAAGAACATCAGTATCCCATAGGCGTGGGTGAGTTTATCCAGTCCAACGGTCTTTGTGGTTACGTAGGGGAATATTGACCAATTACCAGACGCAAACCCTATGATTCCGGCCAGCACCGACAGAACCGCGTAGGTGTTTGCGTAAGGAATGGCGAACAAGGTGAGCCCGGTGGCCAAAAAAGTGAAAGCATATAAATACATGGTGTTCACCCGCTTACAATCCGCAAGGATTCCTAAAAGGAGTTTCCCCGCAGCGGTGGAGATCCCGAGGATGGAAACCAGCGGAACAACCATGGACTGATCCGGAATGTTTGCACTTTTGGCGACGTCTTCTAAAAGCAAAGCTGCAGGGAACCCACCAATGTCAAAGAGCAAGATGGCAAGGAAAAGCGCGGTAAATACTCGGTTTCTGAACATGTCGGCAGTGTCGAGCCAGTAAGTCAGGTAGCGCTGGCAGTTGGTCTTAACAAGCCGCTTGCAGAAGTTCTTCTCTACGTCTCCATTTGCAGCAGGTTTAGGGTTCGAAACTACAAACCAATTCTGGGTGCCGCTCATTTCACAAGATCTGTCTGTTTCTGAGGTTGAAACCATTCCCAGCATCCCTTGAGTCTCCTCTGGATCTGCTTCTTTTTCATGGTAGGTGTCTGGAGGTTTGTCCAGCACCAGCCTTTCCGCGGTTGGGCTGGAATCCTGGGGAAGTGGCCTCATCAGGACACCGCATGCCAATATATTCAAGGATAAGGCACCGATAATAATCAAGCAGCCATCCACTCCATAAATAGAGATCAACACCTTCATTAGGCTGGCGTACACAAACGTGCCGATACTTGCACCTGCAAAACAAACACACGGTTGATTGGTATTTACCTTCCGAGGACACGTGGCTTTGCAGAATGATTGGAAACATCATGGAGCTCGACCCCATCTAAAAGGGGTTACATGGGGCGCTGCTGCCCTATTATGGGTGCGCCAAATCTAGAATATTTTGAATATGGACGTAAACCGAATCCTCCACCAAAAATTTGGACGATGATGGCAAATAATTCAGAAACTCTACAAAATAAAAAAAAAGAAGACCAATTGAAAAGTTGCTACGAATAAGCCTTTCTATAACATACTAAAAGGTAACCTGAAAGCGAACCACCCCTTGAATGGAGATACTAAAATACAGACCCACTGTGAACCACTAAATGATTCCGACATCAGAAAATAACCTTTTTTAATATTTATCATAAAATTGTCTTTGAATGCTATTTACAATTTTGCCATAAAAGTATTTGCCCGATACTTTTACTACCCTGTTCCTCTATGAGGGGGCTGCCATATTTGTGCAGCAGGAGTCCGTTAGCATTAGAAACTCTGACTCACAGGCTGACAGTCAGGTTGGCAAAACTGTCAGGTTTAGGAACTTCAAGTGACAATTACTTACAAAAGCAGAACTATAAGCAAAAAACCATCAACATGACCTATAGGTAACTTTTAATGTAGATTAATATTTTCAAAAGAAAATTTGTAGTGTCAGTAACACTTTAAAGGAGAACCAAACCCTTAATTATAAAAACCCATACCCCCTTACCCTGCATGGACCCCCTCCCTTTTTCCACCAGCCTAGGTGTTAGGGTCCCCATAGACGCAAAGATTTTTCTTTGGTGAACAAGAAGTACAGTCCAACCAATCCGTCAAATTATCGTGAGGTTAGCGGGAATCAAATAATTGCGCATCTAACGATTTTTCGTCCGACATCAGAAAATTGATCGGCCAGGTTAAAAAATGTTCATTGGTCACAGTGAAATGTATCTATTGTGGAATTGTTTGCTGGGCCAAGCAGGCAGCCACCCTCAGATTTCCTGGCTTCAACTACACAATATCGCTTGAAATGGTTTTTTTAGTTGATGGACAAATCGTACATTTAAACGATCGTTTCAAGATAAGCTTGGTCTTACGATAACATAGTTACATAGTTACATAGTTACATAGTTAAATTGGGTTGAAAAAAGACAAAGTCCATCAAGTTCAACCCCTCCAAATGAAAACCCAGCATCCATACACACACCCCTCCATACTTTTAATTAAATTCTATATACCCATACCTATACTAACTATAGAGCTTAGTATCACAATAGCCTTTGATATTATGTCTGTCCAAAAAATCATCCAAGTCCCTCTTATAGTCATTAACTGAATCAGCATCACAACATCACCCGGCAGTGCATTCCCCAACCTCACTGTCCTGACTGTGAAGAACCCCCGACTCTGTTCCTTTAAATGAAACTTCTTTTCCTCTAGTCTGAAGGGGAGGCCTCTGGTACGTGATTCTCTTTATGGGTAAAAAGGTCCCCTGCTATTTGTCTATAATGTCCTCTAATGTACTTGTAAAGTCTAATCATGTCCCCTCGCAAGCGCCTTTTTTCCAGAGAAAACAACCCCAACCTTGACAGTCTCCCCTCAAATTTAACTCTTCCCTCCCTCTAACCAGTTTAGTTGCACTTAGTCTCTGCACTCTCTCCAGCTCATTTATATCCCTCTTGAGGACTGGAGTCCAAAACTGCCCCCATACTCCAGATGAGGCCTCACCAGGGACCAATAAAGAGACAGAATTATGTTTTCATCTCTTGAGTTAATGCCATTTTTTATGCAAGACAGAACTGTATTTGCTTTAGTAGCCACAGAATGACACTGCCCAGAATTAGACAACTTGTTATATACAAAGACCCCAAGATCCTTCTCATTTAAGGAAACTCCCAACACACTGCCATTTAGTGTATAACTTGCATTTATATTATTTTTGCCAAAGTGCATAACCTGCATTTATCAACATTGAACCTCATTTTCCAGTTTGCTGCCCAGTTTTCCAGTTTAGACAAATCACTGTGCAAAGTGGCACCATCCTGCATGGAACCTATAGTTCTGCACAATTTAGTATCATCTGCAAAAATAGAAACAGTACTTTCAATGGCCACCTCTAGGTCATTAATAAACAAGTTGAAAAGCAAGGGACCTAGTACAGAGCCGTGCGGTACTCCACTAACAACACTGGTCCAATTAGAAAATGTTCCATTTACCACCACTCTTTGTAGTCTATCTTTTAGCCAGTTCTCTATCCAGGTACAAATATTATGTTCCAGGCCAACATTCTTTAATTTAACCAGTAACCTTTTGTGTGACACTGTATCAAATGCTTTAGCAAAATCTAAGTAAATCACATCCACTGCCATCCCAGAATCAAGGTCTCTACTTACATTCTCATAAAAAGAAATTAAGTTAGTCTGAAAAGATCTTTTAAAAATCTTTACATCTATGGCCAGCTTTACTCTCAGTAATTGCCCCTAACTCTTTACTGGGCATTCTAGATAACAGGTCCCATACCCAAACAGCAGAAAGGAAACATGCATTTTGCAAGATTTCATCTCACCTGTTGAAACGATTCCAAGGGCAAGTCCTCTCCGCTTGTCAAAATACTGGCAAGTAGCGGTCACTGTGGCCTGGTAGGACAATCCACAGCCGAAGCCTGGAAGAGAAGTGATACTGTATTAATGATTTATTGCTTGAATGAGCCCAGTGTATCCACTGACTACTGTGTAACTGCCAATTATTCAGGTGTCCTAATTCAGAGCCTCCATCAACAACATTTTCTGGGCCCAAGTCCCACCCCAGATTCCACCCAGTTAAAAAAAAAATCATTGGTGGCCAGGGCCCTCCTATAAATTAAAAAAAAAAAACATCGGTGCCAGGGGCCAATAGAAAAGTTTAAAAAAAAAACATTGGTGGCCATGGCCTGCCCCTTACAAGTTATAAAGAAAGATTGGTGGTCAGGGGCCCCATAGAATATTTTCAAAAAACATTGGTAGCCAGGGGCCTATACAGGATTAACATAATACATTGGTGGCCAGGGGTTTAATAACATTTAAAAAAAACAAAACACATTGGTATTCAGTGGAACTTACCTTAGGCTCCATTCGTGAGTTCAGGTCTTTTCACAGCTTCAGCTTTGGCTCCATTTGTGGTTTCAGGTATTTCATGGCTTTGGGTGTTTTTCGGCTTCAGCTTCGGCTACTTTTGTGACTTTGGGTTTTTCACCCTTGGGTCTTTTTGCGTTTGGGTCTTTTTATGGCTTCAGCTCCTTTCGTGGGTTTGGGTCTTTTTGCAGCTTCAGGACTTCAACTTCGGGTCTTTTCATGGCTTCAGGGCTTCACCTTCGGCTCCTTTCGTGCCTTTGGGTCTTTTTGCGGATCTGTGTTTTTTCGTGGCTTTGGGGCATCAGCTTTAGCTCCTTTTGTGGCTTTGGTTTTTTTTGCAGCTTCAGGAAATCAAATTTGGGTCTTTTCGTAGCTTTGGGTCTTTTCTCAGCTTCGTTTTTTTTTGTGGCTTTAGCATCGGCTCCTTTCGTGGCTTCGGGTCTCTTTGCAACTTCAGGACCTCAACTTCAGGTCTTTTCATGGCTTCAGGTCTTTTCGCTGCCTCAGCTCCAAGAGTCTTCAGCTCTTCGGGACTTGGCTCTTAGGGGCTTCAGCTATTCAGTAGTTCCGGACTTCGGCTCTTTGGTGCTGTCAAGGGGGGTCCGGCTAACTTTAAAAGTGCAGCACAGTCAGGCCCCCTTTTAGGCCCGGTACAATTGTACCCCCTGCCTAATGTGAACAGATCAGCAATTCAGCACTAAAGGTACAACTAAGGGTAGAGGGCCATGTGGCAGAGAGACATTCTACTACAGAAAGACGCGAATGGAGCAATATTTATGCAGACAAGTGCCATTAGTAATGGCAACCCCAGAATATGATTGGCAGGGCCAGAACCAGACTAATAGGAAAGGCAGAGAAGAGAAAAGATTTGGCAAATAGGGATAGAAGGAGTTGGTCAGTATCATAGGGGTCAATTACGACCACAAGTTTAGCGAGCACAGTGTTTTTCTCCCAGAATTCCTGCATCATTGTGCAAGTAGAGCCGGCAGTTGCAGCCGATGTGTCAACATTAATACAACTGCACTTGCACTTTGTTGCAGCCGGATGCAATTACGCTGAAATCTGCTTGTCGTCATTTCGGGTGTTCGGTGCGCGAGTGAAATCGGTGGGCCCAGAACTGCACTTGCAGTCAGAACATGTCTCTTATTTAATCCTCTATAGGAAATGTTTTGTTCTCTGGAATTCATGTCAAGCTCTACTAATGCAGCTTACTATAAGCCGTTTAAAACCACTGCTATCTCAGCAACCACTAAAAACAGAGACTGAATGTAAAGAGTCTTAGAGAGGCACCCTCAACAGATTAACAGTACAAGAATTCATTTTTTTGGGTTAATATGCCCTTTAAGACTCCCCCCCATACACAATAAAGCTAATGACACTTACCAACCATACATCCATAGGAGAAATAAAGAAAATACAGGCTGGGTGCAAAACTGCTCAAGATAAGCCCCCCGGCCACCAATAATCCACTGCAAATGACCACCGGACGGACGCCAAACGCAGACACACTGGCGCTGCACAACGGACCTGAAGTGGGAAAAGAATAAGGGAATTAAAACCAGTTCCATCTGCAGGAGAATTAAAATATAAGTGACGGGTCCCAGACCCTCATGCTAATTACTTTCCCCTAGCAAACAACACTCTCTAGTACAGATGGTGGAGAGTGCAGGAGAGCGAATCTGTTCTACACATCAGGCTTTAAAGGAGAACTAAAGTCTAAAAATGAATGGGGCTAAAAATGCCATATTTTATATACTGAACTTATTGCACGAGGCTACAGTTTCAGCTTGTCAATAGCAGCAATGATCCAGGACTTCAAACTTGTCACAGGGGGTCACCATCTTGGAAAGTGTCTGTGACACTCACATGCTCAGTGGGCTCTGATTGGCTGTTGAGAAGCTAAGCTTAGGGCTCGTCACTAATTATCCAGCAGAAAATGAGCTTCACCTGTAATATAAGCTGATGCTACAGGTTTGCTGATTATTAAATTCTGATCTTAGTTGCACTGGTTTCTGTGCTGCCATGTAGTAATTATGTATATTAATTACTAATCAGCCTTATATTGTGACATTTCTATTCTATGTGTACTGTATATTGTGAGTGGCTCCCTAAGCTCAGTAAGTGACAGCAGAAAAGGGGATGGGGAGCTTAGGAAAGATTTGAGAAAGATTTCTAATTCTATTCCTAAGCAGAAGAACATCAGAGCAGCCTCTTTCTTTCTCCTGACAACTTCCTTGACTACTTGGTGGTCAGACTGGTGGGAAACTGACCAGCAGGTGGCGCTGCTGGAACAAAATTAATTCGTATTAACAGTACATGTATCCCTTAAAGGGATACTGTCATCGAAAACATGTTTTTTTCAAAACGCATCAGTTAATAGTGCTACTCCAGCAGAATTCTGCACTGAAATCCATTTCTCAAAAGAGCAAACAGATTTTTTTATATTCAATTTTGAAATCTGACATGGGGCTAGACATATTGTCAATTTCCCAGCTGCCCCATGTCATGTGACTTATGCCTGCACTTTAGGAGAGAAATGCTTTCTGGCAGGCTGCTGTTTTTCCTTCTCAATGTAACTGAATGTGTCTCAGTGGGACATGGGTTTTTACTATTGAGTGTTGTTCTTAGATCTACCAGGCAGCTTTTATCTTGTGTTAGGGAGCTGGTTACCTTCCTATTTTTCTTTTGTTTGGCTGCTGGAGGGGAAAAGGGAGGGGGTGATATCGCTCCAACTTGCAGTACAGCAGTAAAGAGTGATTGAAGTTTATCAGAGCACAAGTCACATGACTTGGGGCAGCGGGGAAATTGACAATATGTCTAGCCCCATGTCAGATTTCAAAATTGAATATAAAAAAATCTGTTTGCTCTTTTGAGAAATGGATTTCAGTGCAGAATTCTGCTCAAGCAGCACTATTAACTGGTTCATTTAAGAAAAAAAAATTTTTCCCATGACAGTATCCCTTTAATATCTTGGAATTAAAAAAAAATAAATAATGAATATAAGTTATACCAGTTCTTAGAATAGCCCCCTCTTCAGTTTTAAATTCACTTATTTTATAGGTTTACTTATCCTTTAACTCATTTACACAAGGAATTGCGTAGCCGTAGCAGTAATATTTGGGCACATTAGTGAAATGATCTGCCACTTGGTCTATACTGCTGCCTGTGCTGAAGGTGTTAGTAATCGACACGTACTGGCACCGTTCTCATATACTTCTTTAGGGCTGAAGGCGCAATAAAAGTAGTGATGTGCCTGTTTAGTAAAGTAAAGAAGTATGTGAGAGTGACGCATCACTCTCCACTATTCCACTCCACTATCCACTATTTTGGATTCGGCTGAACCCCCGCGAAATATTCGGCCGAATACCGAACCAAATCCTAATTTGCATATGCAAATTAGGGATGTGAAGGGGAAAAATGTTTTTCTTCCTTGTTTTGTGACAAAGTAACACAATTTCCCTAATTAGCATATGCAAATTAGGATTTGGATCAGCCTGGCAGAAGGATTCGGCCGAATCCGAATCCTGCTGAAAAAGGCTGAATCCTTGCTGAATCCCGAACCGAATCCTGGATTCCGTGCATCCCTAGTATAAAGGCTTTATGACAATCCAAGTGCAGTGTTTCCATCTTTTCTATTGGATAGAATAGGGAGCTGCCATGGGGATTGGCTCTTCGTCAGTTGCACGCTATTCTATAGATACAGGGAGGGAGAATAAAACAATTATTCCGCATAAAGGAGACATTGCTCCACGAAGGGCCACCTTTGGTAAGGACCCCTTATCCAGTATCCTGGTATCTGGAAAGCCCACAACCCACTCCCAAATCCAGCACAATCCGCTCCAACGCTTGGCTTTTGCAGACATGATGTGCTAATCTGCATTCTCATTAGTAAATAATAATAACTTTTGCATCTATAAGGTTTTTGGTCATGTATTAAGGCACAATGGGACAATTTTGTGGAGGGAAGGGGTTAGATCCCCTTTTAACTGGGTTCAACTTTAAATTAACTGTTAGTACTGGAGAGTGATATTCTAAGACAATTTGCAGTTGATTTTAATTTTTTATTATTTGTGTTTTTTTGAGTTGAGTTGTAGCTTTTTATTCAGCAGCTCTCTCCAGTTTGCAATTTTTAGCAATTTGGTTGCTAAGGTCTAAATTCCCCTAGCAACTATGAAGAGACTGGAATATGAATAGGAGAGGCCTGAATAGAAAAATGAGTAATAAAAAAAGTAGCAATTGCAAAAGGGTTGGACTGGGCCAACGGGGAGGGGCGGTGACAGATCCGGGAGGAGGCCCCTGAGGTTACAAGGGGGCCCTTCAGATTGCCGTCCCGGTGGGCCCAAGTGACCCCAGTCTGACGCTGAATAAGAATAAATTTGAAGCATTTGTTTTTAGATGGGGTCACTGACCCTCATTTGAAAGCTGGAAAAAATCAGAAGAAGAAGACAAATAATTAAAAAAACGATATAAAAAGAAAATAATAATAAAGACCAATTGAAAAGTTACTTAAAATTAGCCATTCTATAACATAATAAAAATAAACTTAAAGGTGAACCACCTCTTTATCCAGCCACATCTGCATGTAGGGTTCATTTATAATTGTGGGACTATTAATAAAAAATCCTGGATTCTGCCGACTTACTTGCAAGCAGCCCGACCCCATTGGCCAGGGAACCAATCCACGCTGTCTTTCCTTTGCCTTCATCGAAAGCCTCCAGCCATTCCACATAGAGAACGCCCATAGCCATCGGGGAGCCATAAGAGAGGAACTGGACGAAAAAGGAGGAGACGACGATCACCCAACCCCATCCGCCGTCTGGTGGTTTCTGATTGGCCATTGTCATACTGATTTTCCTCTCTGGCTCTCTATAGGGTCAAGCAAAGGGCCAATGGTTACGTTGGAATATTTGGAAATGGAGCAGTGCATTCATATTGGGGTATATTTAGCAAGGGGTAAAACGTTTGTCCATATGTTCTCAAATATAGTTCTGCATATTTTTTTATATGGGCCTCATGAAGCGGTGAACGAAATTTTTCGACAAGTTTCACCGCAAAAACGATGCCTATAGACTCGAATGGGGGAAAAAATTGTTGTGCGTCAAGAGTTTGTCACACTGTTTGTCGTGCGTCAAAAAAAAAATTGTCATCTGTAGACTTCAATTAATTTTGGCTCATTTTCGCCATTTCGTGAATTTGTTACAGATTCGTCCATCACTAACCCCATGATATAACAGTTTTTACCCACAGTTCTGCCTATGGAAATACCGGCCAGACCTTCCCTTTCCTACAAGACTTAAGGTGGCCATACACGGAGAGATCCGCTCGTTTGGCGACATCTTTGAGGTGGGCAATATCGGGCTGATCCGATCGTGGGCCCTAGGGCCCAACTATCGGATCCTAACGAACAGTAATGGGTGATCGGATTGCGGAACCGCATCAACAAATAGATGCGGCCGCGATCCGACGGGATTTTTCGTCCCATCCGATCGACTTTCGGAAAGATCTCGATCGGGGAAGCCCGTCGGGGGGCCCCATACATGACACGGTCTGTTGGCAGCTTTTATTGGCCCGTGTATGGCCACCTTAACCCTTTAAAGGATAAGTAAAACCTTTAAAATAAGTGAATATAAAATTGACGAGGGGGCACTTTTTTTTTGCACTTTTGCAATTTACATTCATTATTTATTTTCTGTTAATTCGAAGATATTACCGAATCTCACAGTTGTCGTCCTCGAAACTTGTTTCCTTTGGGGTGGGATTGTGGCCGGGCATGCTGGGAATTAAATTCCGCCGTGTGCCCCCCAGGGGTTCTGACTATAAATTCACCCCAATGAATTATCCATGTGACAATGCAGGTTGTGCCCACTGTAATGGGGTGTGGGGGTTCACTCGCTGGCAGGCTGCAAATGAGGCGACTTTACACACCAGGATCGGTTTTAGGGCTTCCTGCCCGCGTTTATTTTTCAGCGGTTCCACTCGCAGGGGGAAGGGAACCGAAGAAGAAATAGTTCAACAGAAAAATGCAACCTACACAAAACAAATGCTTTGCTTTCTCTCCTGAAGCTGAAAACTCCAGCAGTTTGTCTCACACACATTCAGCCCTGCTGCGCAGCATTAGGTGCACTAAATAGGCCCAAGGCCTCTAGAAAACCTGTTCTACAGATTTGGGAATCCGTCCCACCCCACTCATGCGGGTTCCCGGTAAGACCAGTCCCGGATCATCAATTACAAAAACCTTGCAGAGAGACATAGGGGCAAAGACATAGGACGACGCTAGCGTTAATTCGCTAGCGTAGCGCATTTTTGTTAATTCGCAGATTCACTGGCATAAATTCGCTAGTGTTACTTCGCACCCTTACGCCTGGCGAATTTGCGCAATGGACGCAACTACGCGAATTCACTGATGCGCGCATTTTTGTCTGAACGCTACCTTTTACGCCAGACTTCCTTCGCCACCTCAGACCAGGTGAAGTGCAATAGAGTAGATAGGGATTGCTTCGAAAAAAGTTGAAATTTTTTCAAAGTCCCAAAAGACGCTGGCGTTTTTTCCTTTTTTTATGGGTGATAGGCTGAAAAAGATCGAAAATGTTTTTTTGGGGCTCCTTCCCCCCTACATTTCCTAACTCATGGCACCTTAACTATACAGTGGGCACATGTGTAGGGCAAAATAAACATTTTATTTGATGTTTTGAAGGTTTCCCAGGCTTGTGTAGTGCTGCTACATATTCCTCCATTGTAAATTCAATTTGGCGCCGTATGCAAATTAAGCATCGCTAGCGTACCTTCGCTTTGCCTGGCGAATTAACGCTAGCGCAACTTCACAACCTTTCGTTTCCCCTGAGCGCAACTTTGGATTTTAGTGAATTTGCGTAGCGCTGGCGAAGTGCGGACGCTGGTGCAACTACGAATCTTAGTGAATTTGCCCCATAGTGTTTCTCTGCTAACATCACTACTGGTCTCACCTCAGTAAAAATATCGGAGAATCCGTGGCCCAACATACATTCCATCAATCACTTTTCCCCAGGAAACTGGGGACCTTTTTGTCACCATACCACAGGGGGATTCAAGAATCTCTGCTACAAATTACCCCGTGTGATAATTTTATTACTGTGCGAACAATAGGGCAAAGATATTCGATGAGGAAGAGACCATTACACTGTATCCCCCTCAAGCTGTCAGTTAACTACAATTCCCATCATCCTATGTCAGCTGAGAGTCAGCAGGGGATGCTGGAAGTTGTAGTTCAGTTATAAGTTGAAGTTAAAGGGTTTGTTCACCTTTGAGTTAACTGTTAGGGGCACATTTACTTAGCTCGAGTGAAGGCTACTTCAACCATCGACTACTACTTCAAATCGAACGATTCGAACTAAAAACCGTTCGACTATTCGACCATTCGATAGTCGAAGTACTGTCCCTTTAAAAAAAACTTCAGCCCCCTACTTCGCCACCTAAAACCTACGTTCGATTCAAAGGATTTAATCGTTCGGTCGAACGTTTTTTCCTTCGATCGTATGAACGAAGGAAATGCGGTAAAAGGATTTTACCTCGAGGGTCGAATATCGAGGGTTAATTAACCCTCGATATTCAACCCATAGTAAATGTGCCCCTTAGTATGATGTAGAGAGTGATATTCTGAGACATTTTGCAATTGGTTTTCATTTTTTATTATTTGTGGTTTTTGACTTATTTTGATTTTTATTCAGCAGCTCTCCAGTTTGCAATTTCAGCAATCTAGTTGCTAGGTTTTCAAATTACCCTAGCAACCATGCAATGATTAGAATAAGAGACTGGAATATGAATACAAAAAAGATGAGTATAAAAAGTAGCAATAACTATACATTTGTAGCCTTATTCGTTTTTTTTTTTTTTAGATGGGGTCAGTGACCCCCATCTGAAAACTGGAAAGAATCAGAAGCAGAAGACAAATAATTCAAAAACTATAAAAAAATAATGAAGACCAATTAAAACGTTTCTTCGAATACTAAAAGCTTTGAAGGTGAACCACCCCTTGAAGCAAGAAAGCTCAATGGCTTCAGAAGTGCGTTTTTTTTTTTATCAATCATTGCGACATAAATGTTACAAATTAACAAATGGGCACCAGGGTATCTTTAACTGTAAGAAAATGATTAATTACATGCAGATTATTCTGGGACTGGTTTGTTTGTTTTTTTTTTTAAAGGGAAATTCCGCCCCGAAAAACTGATGGCAAAAAAGTGCCATTCCAAGCAAATTGCTGGAGGCTGCTACATTGCTTCAGGGGTCAAAACCGGCAGTGCAGAGAATTTAAACAACCGGACAAATGCTGCTTTCAGTTTTTGTTTTTTTTCAATGAATGTAAATGAATGAATGTCGGAAAGTTGCTTTGAGCAGAGTTCCCCTTGAAAAGGGGTTAAAGGATTTGGCCAATGCTTGGACTGAGGGCATCCCTAAACCCCCTCATCTTCCCTTGGTGTCACTGGACTTTTAAACAGCTTAAATCATTCCCGGGAAACCAAGAGCTGCAGTATAACTGGGTGAACTCTTATCCCACTTGGCTCCAAACCATTTATAACTTTGTGCCAAATAATATTTCCTCATTCACTTTCCACTCAGTTGTTCAGAGGAATTGTGCCAAAGAAGCAGCAGAGGGAACCTACAATATCAGAGCCTGTGTTAGTCACTGTACCCCTGGTATGTTCAACTACATCTCCCAGAATCCCCTACAGAGCTTGGTGAGAGAAACCTATACAAGGGGACAGGCCCGGACTGGTAATCTGTCTATTCGGGCAAATGCCCGAGGGGCCATTCTATCCTGTGTTCAAGTGGGTCACCGCAGATGCAGCGCTGCACTTGTCTGCTAATTAGCTTATCTTTACTGATGAAAAATTTGTGAATTTCCTGTAAAATCCGAGAAACGGCGAAAAATTCACGAACCACTACCAAATCGGAAAGTTCACGAAAAATTCGTGAAATTCGAAAGTTTTCACGAATAAATAGAGCAATTTGAACGTTTTCACCAGAAAATTGTGCGATTCTAAACTTTTCACTAGAAAAAAAACAAGCATTTCGAACGTTTTCACTAGGAATGCACCAAATCCACTATTTTCGAGTCGGCCGAACACCCGAATCCTTTGTGAAAAATTTGGCCAAAATACCGAACTGAATCCAAATCGTAATTTGCTAGGGGTGGAAAGGGGAAAACATTTTCTCTTCCTTATTTTGTGACAAAAAGTCACAAAATTTCCCTCCCCGCCCCTAATTTGCATATACAAATTAGGACTCTGATTCAGGTTCGGCCGGGCAGATGGATTCGGCCGAATCCAAATCCTGCTGAAAAAGGCCGAATCTTGAACTGAATCCTGGATTCTGTGCATCCCTAGTTTTTACGGAAAACTGGAAATTGACGCCAGGCAATTTTCACCAGTGAATTTTCATGGGAGATTTGCGAATTTATTCACCGGCGGCGAAACACGTGAATTTGCTGCGAATTCATGACAGGCAAATTTATTCGCCATTACTAATAATCTTTCTAAGAATGCCTGACGTCTGCCTCATATATACGGCAGATGCGGCGCTGCACTTGTCTTTACTGATGGGCAGATCACTCCCCTTTTGCATCGCTGAAAAATTTGGGAATTTCCCGCAAAATTCGTGAAACGGCGAAAAATTCACGAACCATTGTCAAATCGGAAAGTTCCCGAAAAATTTGTGAAATTCGAACATTTTCACGAAAAAATAGAGCAATTTGAACATTTTCACTAGAAAATTGAGCGATTCTAAACTTTTCACGAGAAAAAAACAAGCATTTTCGAATGTTTTCGCTAGGGATGCACCGAATCCACTATTTTGGATTCGCCCGAACTACCGAATCCTTTGTGAAAGATCCGTCTGAAATACCGAACTGAATCCGAATCCTAATTTACATGTGCAAATTAGGGGTGGGAAGGAGGAAACTTTTTTACTTCCTTGTTTTGTTAGAAAAAGTCACGCGATTTCCCTCCCCGACCCTAATTTGCATATGCAAATTAGGATTCTGATTCAGGTTCGGCCGGGCAGATGGATTCAGCCGAATCCGAATCCTGCTGAAAAAGGCCAAATCCCGAACTGAATGCTGGATTCGGTGCATCCCTAGTTTTCACGGAAAAATCGTGAAAACTGGAAACTGATGCCAGCCAATTGACGCCGGGCAATTTTCACCAGTGAATTTTCGCAGGAGATTCGCGATCGCCAGTGGCGAAACACGTGAATTTGCTGCGAATTCATGCCGGGCAAATTTATTTCCCATTACTGATAGAATGCCTGATGTCTGCTTCACATATACGGCAGATGCGGCGTTGCACTTGTCTTTACTGATGGGCGAATCTCTCTGAAACGGCGAAAAATTTGCGAACCATTGTCAAATCGGAAAATTCACTAAAAATTTGTGAAATTAGAACGTTATCACGAAAAAAATTAAATTTGAAAGTTTTCACTAGAAAACGATTCTAAACTTTTCACGAGAAAAAAAAACAAGCATTTTCGAACGTTCACTAGGGATGCAACGAATCCTTTGTGAAAGATTCGGCCGAAATACCGAACCAAATCCGAATTGTAATTTGCTAGAGGTGGGAAGGGGAAAACATTTTCTACTTGTTTCGTGACAAAAAGTCACGCAATTTCCATCCAAGCCCCTAATTTGCATATGCAAATTAGGATTCCGATTCGGTTCAGCCGGGCAGATGGATTCGGCCAAATCCTGCTGAAAAAGGCCGAATCCTGGCTAAATCCCGAACTGAATCCTGGATTCGGTGCATCCCTAGTTTTCACTGAAAAATCGTGAAAACTGGAAATTGACGCCGGCCAATTGATGCCGGGCAATTTTCACCAGTGACTTTTCGCAGGAGATTTGCGAATTTATTCGCCGGCGGCGAAACGCGTGAATTTGCTGCAAATACATGCCATTCGCCATTACTAATACTCTTTCAAAGAATGTTCAAACGTCTGCTTCACGTATACGGCAATCATGGTATCAGAGAAGGTGGAGGTCCGTGAAGAAAACTGTTGCCGTAACTTTGTCACTGAAAACAACAATGTGATCTTCTCCTTCCTCAGTTCCATCTAATATTTAACTTCTTTAAACAGCCACCGGTATGAGGAAGTATTGGCTGCATGAGCCCCCGAAATTCTTCTCATGAGATGTATCAGGAGAAGCTCTTACCGACTACGGTTACAGGGAGCTTCAGGGAGCTGAGGCAAAAGCAGGAGACATCCCATTACTACTATGTGAAATGTTTCCATGGCAAATACAATCACTAATACTCATCTGTCATTCCTGACTGTTCACTCAGCATATGGGTCAGTACGAGGGTTGCCACCTGGCCGGTATTTTACAGGCCTGGCCGATAAAAACGATGCTTGATGCCAATGTTATTAATAGGGAAAAAAACGTCAAGAATATAGGAAGGCCGGTAAGGTGGCAACCCTAGTCAGTACACATATTAACACTCAGATATATGGCACAGCTGGTTTTATTTAATTGTTTAAACAGGATAAATGTAAAAGGAGAGAAGAACAGCTTAAGACTTATAGTAAAAAAAAACCCTCTAAGACAGGGGGACGCGAGAGATACATAAGAAAAGAGGGGTACTGCCAGCTGAAGAACAGGAGGAGGTAAAGCAAAATGTATGAAGTGAAGAAATGCTGCAAGAAAGAACGGAGACAAATAGACAGCGGAGGTGCAAGATGAATAAGAAAAGAAGAGTGAAAGAAAAGAAGAGAATAGGACAAAAATATAAGGTTAGTAAAATCCCACAGTCACACTCCCTTCCCAGAGACTATTATCCACTGTTACTATAGACACCATCTCTCCCTACTATACCTGCTATCCCACAGTCACACTCCCTTCCCAGAGACTATTATCCACTGTTACTATAGGCACCATCTCTCCCTACTATACCTGCTATCCCACAGTCACACTCCCTTCCCAGAGACTATTATCCACTGTTACTATAGACACCATCTCTCCCTACTATACCTGCTATCCCACAGTCACACTCCCTTCCCAGAGACTATTATCCACTGTTACTATAGGCACCATCTCTCCCTACTATACCTGCTATCCCACAGTCACACTCCCTTCCCAGAGACTATTATCCACTGTTACTATAGGCACCATCTCTCCCTACTATACCTGCTATCCCACAGTCACACTCCCTTCCCAGAGACTATTATCCACTGTTACTATAGACACCATCTCTCCCTACTATACCTGCTATCCCACAGTCACACTCCCTTCCCAGAGACTATTATCCACTGTTACTATAGGCACCATCTCTCCCTACTATACCTGCTATCCCACACTCACACTCCCTTCCCAGAGACTATTATCCACTGTTACTATAGGCACCATCTCTCCCTACTATACCTGCTATCCCACACTCACACTCCCTTCCCAGAGACTATTATCCACTGTTACTATAGACACCATCTCTCCCTACTATACCTGCTATCCCACAGTCACACTCCCTTCCCAGAGACTATTATCCACTGTTACTATAGGCACCATCTCTCCCTACTATACCTGCTATCCCACAGTCACACTCCCTTCCCAGAGACTATTATCCACTGTTACTATAGGCACCATCTCTCCCTACTATACCTGCTATCCCACACTCACACTCCCTTCCCAGAGACTATTATCCACTGTTACTATAGACACCATCTCTCCCTACTATACCTGCTATCCCACAGTCACACTCCCTTCCCAGAGACTATTATCCACTGTTACTATAGGCACCATCTCTCCCTACTATACCTGCTATCCCACAGTCACACTCCCTTCCCAGAGACTATTATCCACTGTTACTATAGGCACCATCTCTCCCTACTATACCTGCTATCCCACAGTCACACTCCCTTCCCAGAGACTATTATCCCACTGTTACTATAGGCACCATCTCTCCCTACTATACCTGCTATCCAACAGTCTCTTTAAATCTGGGGGCCCGACCAAAGTTGCCCCAATTGGGTTGGTAAGACCGGCCCTGAGATGCTGAGAGTCTGCATTCTTCTTTAGCTGCAGGCTGAGTTATACAGGGAACTCTGAGTATCACTCATTTATTATAAGGGATAATGTACCCCCTACTGTAAATGATAAGGATATTAGAAGTCACTGAGGGATTGTTCTGTGACAATATAAAGACACAAGGCTGCAGGCTGAGTTATACAGGGAACTCTGAGTATCACTCATGTATTATAAGGGATAATGTACCCCCTACTGTAAATGATAAGGATATTAGAAGTCACTGAGGGGTTATTTGACCATACAATTTATTGCAATCTTAACCCAATGTATGTCTGGGCTGTAATAGACTAGCGTACATTTATGTGTGGGCTGCTTTTATTTTTTTTTTGCCAGGGCTGCTTTTTACTCCAAGTCTGGCCCTGCAAGGGGATTTAAAGGTGTAGCCATCCTGGCCCCACTATCTGCAGGGCTTTAAACATGACCGTTAATCTGGTAAATTCCTTCATTCATGCACATGGATTCTTTATATAGAAATGTACAAAAGAATAAGGTTGTTCCTGTTCCCAAGAGCTTGCAGTCCATGATGAATACAACACAATGTGTATAAATGGGCAGCAAACCCCGCAATGATACACTAACTACGTGTTCACATTATCCTGGGTGCAAAACAGCTCCACATATGGGTGTCATTAAGGTATAGGGTGGAAGCAGAGTGTGCCGAACTTTAGTTCATTATTACAGCCAATAAAATCTGTTTTACTGCTCTACTAATCTAATCCGCCTCAAAATATGATTCTAGCAATAGACTATTTACATAGAGACACAGAGGGACATGTAGAGTCAGAACGACAGAGAGAAAAACTAGTTTTCAGAGTGAAATGATTTCTTTATTCTGCTGTTTCATATCTATATACATGTAGATGTGTAGTAAAATGCACAAATGTAGAAAGCTGAAACAGGCTGGGACATAGGCAGCAGGGATGGACAAATTTTACCCCTTTCGCTTTGCCAAAAATTTACTGTCGGTGAAAATTTGTCAACGTCAATTAAAGTCCATGGGCGTCAAAAAAATTGACACACGATGCCATTCATGTCTATGGGTGTCATTCTCGCTGCAAAACAAGGTGAAAAAATTTGCCCATCCCTAAATTAGGTAGTGCTTTTGTCTGCAATCACCTTTTATTGGTGCTGAATCCCAACATGTTTCGGGAATAGATCCCTTCTTCAAGTAGAGAGTAGAGAGACACACAGAGAGATGGATAGAATGGCACAGAGAAATAGATAGAGAGACACAGAGAGATGGATAGAATGGCACAGAGAAATAGATAGACACAGAGAGATGGATAGAATGGCACAGAGAAATAGATAGACATAGAGAGATGGATAGAATGGCACAGAGAAATAGATAGACACAGAGAGATGGATAGAATGGCACAGAGAAATAGATAGACATAGAGAGATGGATAGAATGGCACAGAGAAATAGATAGACACAGAGAGATGGATAGGATGGCACACAGAAATAGATAGAGATACACCGAGAGATGGATAGAATGGCACAGAGAAATAGATAGAGAGACACAGAGAGATGGATAGAATGGCACAGAGAAATAGATAGACACAGAGAGATGGATAGAGAAAGAAAAAAGTAAAACACAAAAAAGAAAATGATAGATAAGAGAAAGACAGATGATTGGTAGTGATCAATTGATTGATAATTAGATTAGATAGATGACAGATAAATAGGTGATGATTAATAGAGACAGATGATAAATAGTGATTGATTGATTGATTGATTGATTGATTGATTGATTGATTATTAGATAGACTAGATATATAGGTGATGATGATAGAAAGATAGAAAGACAGATAGACAGACAGACAGAGATGATGATAGACAGACAGACAGACAGACAGACAGACAGACAGACAGACAGATAGATAGATAGATAGATAGATAATAGAGAGAGAAACTGCTGGATAGATGAGAGTGGGGGTAGGAAGATCACAAACAGACAGAGACATAAGAGACAGACAATATAATGTTCACTAATACCTGAAAGCAGATTCAGTTCATCAGTTCTCATATAAAGTGCAGCTCCCTGGGTTAGAGCAGGTGGCTCAGCATTGGGTGGAGAGGTGAGAGCAGTGGCCCTTGGGTGTGTGAGGTTTGCAGTTGAGCTAGAGCAGGGGTGCAGGGATAGTGATACACGAACTAACTGTACTTTGTATAAGTTCTTCCCCCTGTTCCCCCAGGTAAAATCCGGCTATGCGGGAGACTGGGTGAGACCATTCCCGAGGAGGGGGTGTAAGACACTCGCAGAGAAAACAAGTCTGGCTCTGGCTGATACTGAGAAGGTTTCGGTTCCTCAGTCAATAGGAGTTCGAGTTAACCTTTAGCTGTCCGGCACTAGGGATTGTGGGAGCTGTAGTTCTGCAGTTGGAGTTTGTTAAAGTGCAATTACCTGGGCGCAATCACCTGCTGCTATTGACAGCGCAGCGTCTGACAGATTCCTCCGACCGCGCGCTCCAGCCGCCCCTGCTTTTTTATTGCTTCTCCCTCCCCTTCCCCAGTCCCAGTGTCTGGTCTGAACCGGTTCCTTTCTAAAGCCCAGAGATCAGGGGAAGAAGAACGTGGATAGAACATTAATAGTGTAGGAAGGTGGGGGGCACCAAGAGCCTCATAATCTGCTCTGGAACAGTCAAACAGGTCTAGTAACCCATAGCAACCAAACAGCCATAGCATTTACACATCAGCTCTTTGTTCAGTGTGTCATAGAGTGGCTCATTCTAAGCAACTTTTCCTTCAATTTTTTCTTTTTTTTTTTTTAATATAGTTTGTCCTTCTGACACTTTCTAGCTTTGAAATGTGGGTCACTGACCCCATCTAAAAATGCAAATACTCTGCAAGGCTATTTCTTTCCAGTGCCCCCCCCCCCCCATTAGAAATCACTGGGCCCATACAACACAATTTTCGGGGGCCCAGGCCCCGCCCACACTGGCACCCAAGCCCCGCCCCAGACCCCGCCCACATCACAGTTAAAAGACCACACAGACATCAGCGCTTAAAAATTTCCTCCACACACACACACACATGGTATTAAAAGCTATTGATGGTCAGGGCCCCCATTACAAATTAAAATAAACATTGGGGCCCCAAAGAATATTTTTTTTAAAAAAACATTGGCACCAGGGCCCCCCATACAAGTTTTTTTTTTTATAAACATTGGTGCCAGGGCCCCCCTTACAAATTAAAAAAAAATTGGGGCCCCAAAGAATATTTAAAAATAAAAAAAACATTGGTGCCAGGGCCCCCTTACAAATTAAAAAAAAATTGGGGCCCCAAAGAATATTTAAGAAAAAAAAAAACATTGGTACCAGGGCCCCCCTACAAGTTAAAAAAAATTGGGGCCTCAAAAAATATTATATAAAAAAAACATTAGTGGCAGGGACCTATAGAATATTAAAATAATACATTGGTGGCCGGGGGATTCAACTTCGCCTCCTTTCGTGACTTTGGATCTTTCCGCATTTCGCCTGTTCGGGACTTCAAAAATGGCCGCAGGCTTCGGCGCTCGCAAAGTGGGCCCGGCTCTTTCAATGCTGCAGCACTGCCTGCCCCCAGGGGCGTAACTACCGGGGGAGCAGGGGGTGCAACTGGGCCAGGGCCCGTACCCCCTGCAGGGCCCCCCCCCCGGCAGATCACGCGCGCTGCAGCCGGCTGAGAAAAAACACACGGACGAGGGTGGTGGCGGGCCCGGCTGCATGGCCCACACCAGGGCCCGCCACCACCTAGTTCTGTTACTGCCGGCCCCCCTTCATGCCCGGGCCACTTGTCCCCTCTGTCGCCCCCTGATAGCGGCTAGGCTTGCCACCTGGCCGGTGATTTACCGGCCTGGCCGGTAAAAATGATGGCCAATCCCAATTTTATTAATAGGGAAAATACATAAATATATAGGAAGGCCGGTATTTTTTTCAAGAAAAGGTGGAAACCCTGATAGCGGCCCTGCTGGCTGGTACTGGTTCTGAGCAGGGTGATTGGTACCAATAAAAGGCATAAATGGCGACCCAACTCACCTGAATAGCGTATTTTTACTTTCTAAGGATTATATGAGTTTCAACTGCTGACATCCCACTGTGTATAGTTATAAATGTTATATAGCAGCTCAGCTTGAAATAAGACTGACATCCAGTTCAGCCTTTAGCCAAGTAAATTCCACCCAACATCCTGCTCATCCCAACACTGTAATCTTCTGAAGTCTCTCCAATTGGCCTCAGAGGGGGTGAAAATCGTCCCTGACTCCAAATGGCACTTCAGACAGTATTAACCCATACAAGTTATTAGCGCTGCTCCCTGAATTCCATTCCATAAATACAGAAGCCAATAGTGATGGGTGAATTTGGGGCGTTTGGCTTCTCCGAAATTCGGGAAATTCTAAAAATGGTGAAAAATTTGCGAAACGGCACCGGCGTCTTGTTTTTGATGCCGGCGTCCATTTTTTTTACGCCAGCGAATTTGTGCAACGGTTTCACAAGTGTATTCGCTGACGACGAATCATGGGAATTCGTAGCGAATTTGCGCCTGGTGAATAAATTCGCCCATCACTAGAAACCAATACAAATGCTTTATATCTATTGTATATGCCATGAAAACTTGCTGAACCAAACAGTGCAGTGATTATATCCTACTGGATTCTTCATTGTTTTCTTAATTGCCTTTGGGCACAGTGCACCCCCCAGTGACTCCTAATATCCTTATTTACAGAAGGGGGTACATTATCCCTTATAATACATGAGTGATACTCAGAGTTCCCTGTATAACTCAGCCTGCAGCCTTGTGCCTTTATATGGTCACAGAACAACCCCTCAGTGACTTCTAATATCCTTATCATTAACAGTAGGGGGTACATTACCCTTATAATACATGAGTGATACTCAGAGTTCCCTGTATAACTCAGCCTGCAGCCTTGTGCCTTTATATGGTCACAGAACAACCCCTCAGTGACTTCTAATATCCTTATCATTTACAGTAGGGGGTACATTATCCCTTATAATAAATGAGTGATACTCAGAGTTCCCTGTATAACTCAGCCTGCAGCCTTGTGCCTTTATATGGTCACAGAACAACCCCTCAGTGACTTCTAATATCCTTATCATTAACAGTAGGGGGTACATTACCCTTATAATACATGAGTGATACTCAGAGTTCCCTGTATAACTCAGCCTGCAGACTTGTGCCTTTATATGGTCACAGAACAACCCCTCAGTGACTTCTAATATCCTTATCATTAACAGTAGGGGGTACATTACCTTATAATACATGAGTGATACTCAGAGTTCCCTGTATAACTCAGCCTGCAGCCTTGTTTGTGCCTTTATATGGTCACAGAACTCCTCAGTGAGTTACAGCCATATAACTTTTATAAAGGCACCAAAAAGAAAGAGTGAAATGGACCATTATAAACAGTCATTAGTGATGAATGTTTGTTGTGTAGTGATTTAATGAGACTTGTGTATAATCAGAATTGCTGTAATCTCCCTGCCGAATCAAAGAAACATGGAGGTGAAAAGTACTTTGTCTTTGACTTTCTTTGTTTCTAGTTTGAGGTTCCCAATCAGAAAGGAACTTAGAACAGAAGGTACCGTACGTGTAATTAATGTACTTTATTGATTTGTCTCTGTAGTGAAGTACAAGTGTGATTGGAGTTTGTATTGGACAGAATTTGGGAGAGCAGATAATCAGATGGCGCTAACATGATATTTTACACATTGCAGTATTTATAAAATCAATAGAAACACAAGGTACAGTACAAAAACGGGAGCAGCTTCACTATAGGGACAATTGCAATTTCCATTTCTCATCATTAAATGCCGAAGGGGTTTATATTGTTCTAAAGATGTATTTACTTATTCCTAATGAAAGGGATTCACTTATTTTACCACTTCTTCCTACGCTGATAATACTTGCGCACATACTTATTCTAATCCCGACTTGTTTGTATAAACGATGTAACATCCGCTTCCCTACAAAACCAGAAATGTCTTCATCCTCATCTTTCCCTTTGCGTCTATTTCCTATTCCCCAGTACAGGTATAGGATCCATTATCTGGAAACCCATTATCCAGAAAGCTCTGAATTAGGGGCCACCTCCAATAGACTCCATTATAATCAATAAAAATGATTTCCTTTTTCTGTGTAATAATAAAACAGTACCTTGTACTTGATTATTATTATTATTATTATTAACATGTATTTATATAGCGCCAACATATTGCGTAGCACTGTATCCCAACTAAGATATAATTAATCCTTATTGGAGGCAAAACAATTCTATTAGGTTTATGTATAACAAACAAGGGAAAATTGTGCTCACCAGTGACACGCGGGCCGACCCTTAACACGCGGTTCGGTCAGGTTCGGGTTGCGCTCTTCTCCTGCTTTCCCTGCCCGCCACCTTCAAATGCCGGCTTCCGACTTCCGTTTCGTTTTTATCGTCTCACATCTGCTCACCCTGCCCCTTTTGTGATGTCATTGTGATGTCATCGGCGGGGTGGCGCGGGTCTATAAAAGGACCCCGGAAGAGTGGGTGCGGGCTGGAGCAGGGCAGTTTAGGGTCGGGTCAGGAAAACCCTGACCCGCACATCACTAGTACTCACCACTAATTTGGTGCAATGAGGCTGTGACCACCAAATACATATAGACAAATACAAGAGTCCTCTGCACTCAACCCATTATCAATATATTTAAGACATTGAGACCTTTTGTGCATAAAGCTACTAAAATATGCCTTACCCTTTAAACAAAACAGGGATTGTTTGTCCATATATTGTAATATATTTAAGCTGAACAACTACGTCAAAGTCATCCCATATCTGGCCAGTCCTGCGCTCAATTTTCATCTGATTCGTTAAGAATTCTATTGCTTCATTATACATTTTATACAGGGACTAAGTTTTACCTGCAACTTACTTATCTGCTTTCAAAGTAAAACTCCCAAACTTGGTTGCCCTTTTATTAGACACCAGTGGGATCACCTATATCAGTGTTGTCCGACTTCTATGGTACGGAGGGCCGGAATGTTTCTAATCTACATGGTGGAGGCCTGATAACGGAAACCAGTGTTAGCAACTCCCTCTGTTGTAGACCACACCCACTTTAAACCACACCCATGTTACTGCAAGACCATGCCCACATTAATGGCACACCAAAAAACCAAATGGTTGGTGCTCACTGCAGGGATTAGGGCCGGAACTAGTTGTAGGCAGAGTAGGCGGCTGTCTAGGGCGCCATCATTGAGGGGCGGACTTTTAAGGGGATTTTTTTTTCGGTTTTCAATCTCTTTGTTTTTTTCAAGCGTTTATTTAATAATTTGTTTCAGTAATCATGGTCACCCAGTTGGATGGAATCCGTCTCCTTCACCTTCTCCTTCTTGCCGGCAAGTAATAGGTCCTTCTGTGCGTTGCAGCGTGACGTGCGTATACGCGTCAATGACGTCACTGATGTTTGGTGGCTGAATAAAAGGGGATATACCCCGACTGCATTAATCAGCGTGTGTGCGGATCTGTTTCTTATACACATTGACAGCCAGGTACAGATTTGGGGCCCATATATTTGCTGTTGCTGCTGGGCTGTGCGCGAATGTACATAAATGCTTGGGGGCAGCGCCGGATTTGTTTGCCGGCTGCCCCTAGGCCGCGAGGTCCGACCAGGCAGCCGCACGGTCCTAGCGCCTGCCTACACTTCCCCTTCCCAGAGCGCCGGCGAAAAAGGGCTGGCGCAGCTGGTGTAATTGAATGGGGACACACACGTCCCCATAATGCGGCTGGGCGGCATGCCGTCCCTATTTTTTGCCACCCTAGGCCGGGGCCTATGTGGCCTCGCCACAAATCCAGGCCTGCTTGGGGGCAATATGATGTCATCAGATTTATTTTTGACTGCTGCTGACACAGGTAAAGATTGGGGGCAATATGATGGCTGCTGGAGGGCTGTATGATGGATGGCTGGTGAGCTTGCTGGTACAGCTACAGGGGGCAGTAATATAAATGAAAAAGTGTTGTACATTTTCTTGCTCTCTTTATTTAAAAACCACCATGGTAAGGAGGGAAATGGTAATGCAGGACAGGGGGCACTAATTAAAGCTCTTGCCTAGGGAGCCGAACTACCTTGTGTCTGTCCTGGCAGGGATATCATTCATATGTGAAAAAAGTTAAGTCATATAAGACATACCCATAAATCCATATGCCTCCTCCTCCCCTGTGTATAATACAGTACCCCCAGCATATGATTAAACACCTTAGGGGCCCCCAGAACAAATACCAACGTATGACACACACAGGGAGCATAGGGAAGGCAGAACAGAGGAGGAGACAGGGAAACCTATCTGGACCACACTAAGATGTACTACATACAGTGACACAGGGCTGGTGCATTTTGTATAAAGTGTGAACAGGTGAATAATGTGGGCAGTTTCCTTCTGGGTCTCAGGTGTGAACAGTACAGGGTTTTAGGATATAAACAATAGAGGTGTCACAGGTGTGAACAATTCAGGGGATTAGTGTGAATTTGAGGTTTAAACAATGCAGGGGCCTGTTAATCTCTGTAGTGATACCTTTTAAAGTTTACACATGGTAATCAGACACAGCAGGCAGACTTTGATGTAGAGGGATGCATATAAGGGGAGGTCCGCGGTTGGACAGCCCTGACCCATATTGGTAATGGATTGAATGCCGGGAACCTCTTGTATTTGTCTGTAGGTTTATGTACTATTCACATGATATTTTATCAGATTTATGGTAGGGAGATCCAAATTACAGAAAGACATCTTATCCGGAAAACCCCAGGTCCCAGGCATTTTGGATAACAGGTCCCGTATTATTACACAGTGTTGGGCAAAACCATAAGACAGATCAGAAGGCAAAAGAAGTCATGGAAGAAATAGAAAACATTGGGCATGTTTATTAACATTGGAGATAAATATCACTGGTGATGTTGCCCGTAGCAACCAGTTCAATCTTTACTTTTGTTTTCTAACTGGTAGGTGTTCAGATCTAATTGCTGACTGGTTGCTATGGGCAACATCATTGGAGATATGTATCTCCAATGTTAGTAAACACTCCCTATTGTGCTTAGTCTAACTGGTAACACCTAAAATTGCTCCATATGCCCTTGCTCATGACCTTATGAGATTATGTTTGGCTGTTATTGTATTTCTTTGTTTTGGGTGAAGGGGCAGTTATTTTCACATTCGCTTACACCGGAAAAACACCCAAGCATCTGAGACTACAGAAGCACGAGTAAGCAGGAGAATGTAAGGTGCCTCAATAAAGCAGCCAAGTATCCAAGACTAGAGCAGTGGAAGAAGATGCCACGGATGCAGTTGATCCAAATATGAACACCCAAGAAAAGCTGGAACTTCTACTCACACTCAATACTGAGTAGGAACCAGGGGAGTAAGAGCAAGTTACTAGCTATAGAAGCTGAGCCTGAGCAGTAGAGAAATAATTCTCATACTCTAATTCTCATACGTTTCTTATAGGAGCATTATTACCAGCTGCCGGAGGAATATATAAGGCAACAATTTTATCTGAACAAACTACTTCCTTACACAGAGCCACCCATTTAATAAAATAGTGGACGCAAAGCCAGGACCTAGACTCCATAAACCTTGAAAAGTATGGAAAGCCACATACTTAATCTAGGGAGGAGGCACCTACATAAACTTTCATGGGACAGAGGTCATCTTTGCTACATAGAAGGAGATGTCCAGTGCCAGATTCCTAATGAAATGATTCAAACACTCATTTAAATGTGTCCAACACGTTCCTGGAATTCATAGGCAGATACTTCAAGCAAGTGACTCTTCATCAGCTCTAAAACAAGTCTATGGGGCAGATTTACTAAAGGGCGAAGTGGCCGTCGGTAGTGAAAATTTGCCAGAAATCCAATCTGCAGGGAGATCTCCAATTTACTAACAAGCATAGAGGACAATACCCTAGAGCAGTGATCCCCAACCAGTAGCTCGTGAGTAACATGTTGCTCTCCTACCCCTTGGATGTTGCTCTCAGTGTCCTCAAAGCAGGTGTTTATTTTTGAATTGCAGGCTTGGAAGAACATTTTAATTGCATAAAAACTAAGTATAGTGTCAAGTAGAGTCTCCTGTAGGCTGCCAGTCCACATAGGGGTTACCAAATGGCCAATCATAGCCCTTATTTGGCACCCCAAGGGACTTTTTCATGCTTGTGTTGCTCCCCAATAGAGATGGCGCGAACTGTTCGCCGGCGAACTTGTTCGCGCGAACATCGGGTGTTCGCGCTCGCCGGAAGTTCGCGAACGTCGCGCGACGTTCGCCATTTTGGGTTCGCCATTGTTGGCGCTTTTTTTTGCCCTCTCACCCCAGACCAGCAGGTACATGGCAGCCAATCAGGAAGCTCTCCCCTGGACCACTCCCCTTCCCTATAAAAACCGAAGCCCTGCAGCGTTTTTTCACTCTGCCTGTGTGTGCTGAAGAGATAGTGTAGGGAGAGAGCTGCTGCCTGTTAGTGATTTCAGGGACAGTTGAAAGTTTGCTGGCTAGTAATCGTGTTGATACTGCTCTGTTATTGGAGGGACAGAAGTCTGCAGGGGTTTGAGGGACATTTAAGCTTAGGTAGCTTTGCTGGCTAGTAATCTACCTTCTACTGCAGTGCTCTGTATGTAGCTGCAGTGGGCAGCTGTCCTGCTTCTGATCTCATCTGCTGACTGCTGCAATAACAGTAGTCCTTGTAAGGACTGCTTTTATTTATTTTTTTGTTGTTTTACTACTACTACTACTACTACTACTACTACTACTACTACTACTACTATAAGAGCCCAGTGCTATTAGTCTAGCAGTGTTGGGGAGTGGGACTGGTGTGCTAATCTGCTGCTCCTAGTAGTTCAGCAGCACCAACTGTAATTTTTTTTTTTTAATATTCATTTTTTTTTTATTTTACTTTTTTTTATTTTACTATCGCTGTAGTAGTGTATAAGTTGACCTTTTAGGCATTATTTGCCCTGTAGGCATTTTTTGCCCAGTGTGTTATTCAACCAACAGCCATCTAGCTGTGTGACCTTGTTCACATTCTGTCTAAATATCCATAATATTACCGTCTCCAGAAAAAACACCGGAGTGACTTTTTTCAAGCAGCCATAATATATTTTACGTAATCCGTATCCATCGCTGTAGTAGTGTATAAGTTGACCTTTTAGGCATTATTTGCCCTGTAGGCATTTTTTGCCCAGTGTGTTATTCAACCAACTGCCATCTAGCTGTGTGACCTTGTTCACATTCTGTCTAAATATCCATAATATTACCGTCTCCAGAAAAAACACCGGAGTGACTTTTTTCAAGCAGCCATAATATATTTTACGTAATCCGTATCCACCGCTGTAGTAGTGTATACGTTGATCTTGTGGGCATTATTTGCACAGTGTTTTCTTCAAACCGCCATCTAGCTGTGTGAGCTTGTTCACATTTTGTCTAAATATTGATAATATTATCGTCTCTAGAAAAACCACTTGAGTTACTTTTTTTCAAGCAGCATTCTTATATTTTACGTAATCCGTATCCACCGCTGTGTATACGTTGACCTTGTGGGCATTATTTGCACAGTGTTTTCTTCAAACCGCCATCTAGCTGTGTGAGCTTGTTCACATTTTGTCTAAATATTGATAATATTATCGTCTCTAGAAAAACCACTTGAGTTACTTTTTTTCAAGCAGCATTCTGATATTTTACGTAATCCGTATCCACCGCTGTGTATACGTTGACCTTGTGGGCATTATTTGCACAGTGTTTTCTTCAAACCGCCATCTAGCTGTGTGAGCTTTTTCACATTTTGTCTAAATATTGATAATATTATCGTCTCTAGAAAAACCACTTGAGTTACTTTTTTTCAAGCAGCATTCTGATATTTTACGTAATCCGTATCCACCGCTGTGTATACGTTGACCTTGTGGGCATTATTTGCACAGTGTTTTCTTCAAACCGCCATCTAGCTGTGTGAGCTTTTTCACATTTTGTCTAAATATTGATAATATTATCGTCTCTAGAAAAACCACTTGAGTTACTTTTTTTCAAGCAGCATTCTGATATTTTACGTAATCCGTATCCACCGCTGTGTATACGTTGACCTTGTAGGCATTATTTGCACAGTGTTTTCTTCAAACCGCCATCTAGCTGTGTGAGCTTGTTCACATTTTGTCTAAATATTGATAATATTATCGTCTCTAGAAAAACCACTTGAGTTACTTTTTTTCAAGCAGCATTCTTATATTTTACGTAATCCGTATCCACCGCTGTGTATACGTTGACCTTGTGGGCATTATTTGCACAGTGTTTTCTTCAAACCGCCATCTAGCTGTGTGAGCTTGTTCACATTTTGTCTAAATATTGATAATATTATCGTCTCTAGAAAAACCACTTGAGTTACTGTTTTTTCAAGCAGCATTCTGATATTTTACGTAATCCGTATCCACCGCTGTGTATACGTTGACCTTGTGGGCATTATTTGCACAGTGTTTTCTTCAAACCGCCATCTAGCTGTGTGAGCTTGTTCACATTTTGTCTAAATATTGATAATATTATCGTCTCTAGAAAAACCACTTGAGTTACTGTTTTTTCAAGCAGCATTCTGATATTTTACGTAATCCGTATCCACCGCTGTGTATACGTTGACCTTGTAGGCATTATTTGCACAGTGTTTTCTTCAAACCGCCATCTAGCTGTGTGAGCTTGTTCACATTTTGTCTAAATATTGATAATATTATCGTCTCTAGAAAAACCACTTGAGTTACTTTTTTTCAAGCAGCATTCTGATATTTTACGTAATCCGTATCCACCGCTGTGTATACGTTGACCTTGTAGGCATTATTTGCACAGTGTTTTCTTCAAACCGCCATCTAGCTGTGTGTATTATCGTTTCCAGAAAAACCAACTGAGTTTTTGTTGTTGTTGTTTTTTTAAAAATAATGCCAGGCAAAGGCAGGCCGCCACGCAGAGGCCGTGCTAGGGGCCGTGCTGCTATGCAATCCTGTGGCCCTAGCAAATTGCCCAGTTTTAAAAAGCCAATGACCCTGAACTCCCAAAATGCTGAAGAGGTAGTTGACTGGCTTACACAGCACACCCCATCCTCTACCGTTTCTAACTTTACCACAACATCCTCCTCATCCTCCACTGCTATGGCCACCCCACGTAACACTTCCTCCACCACCGGTGCCCCTTCTTCACTGGAGTCAGAGGAGTTATTTTCCCATGAGTTTCTTGAACTGAGTAATGCGCAACCATTATTGGCAGAAGAAGATGAAGGAGATGAGGACGTTACACCAGATTTAATTCTGGCAGAGAACACGACAGAGATGGACATAATGATGAGTGATGAGGAGGAGGTCCCCGCTGCTGCTTCCTTCTGTGATGTGTCAGAAGAAATTGATGCATCTGAGGAGAATGATGATGAGGAGATTGATGTTTTGTGGGTGCCTAGTAGAAGAGAGCAAGAGGAGGGTAGTTCAGATGGAGAGACGGAGAGTCAGAGAGGCAGTAGGAGAATAAGACTTAGAAGAAGCAGGGAGGACAGCCCGCAGGGATCAGTAGGGCAACAACATGTATCGGCACCTGTGTTCAGCCGGCCAACGCACCCGCCATTGCCGCCAATGCCGCCAACTTCTACTGTTACCGCCAGATCGCACACTTCCAAAAAGTCAGCAGTGTGGGATTTTTTTAATGTGTGTGCCTCTGACAAAAGCATTGTAATTTGCAATGAGTGCAGTCAGAAACTGAGCCTTGGTAAGCCCAACAGCCACATAGGTACAACTTCTATGCGAAGGCACATGAGCGGCAAGCACAAAGCACTTTGGGAGCAACACCTCAAAGGCAACAGGCAAACTAAAAGCCACACTCCTTCTGGTCCAGCATCTTACTGCTCTACCTCTGCTCTCCTTGACCCATCTGAACCACCCTCCACTCCGCCTTCCACCTTGACCACCTGTTCCCATTCCCAGTCATCTGCCACCAGCCAAGTTTCTGTGAAGGCCATGTTTGAGCGTAAGAAGCCAATGTCTGACTGTCACCCCCTTGCCCGGCGTCTGACAGCTGGCTTGTCTGCACTCTTAGCCCGCCAGCTTTTACCATACCAGCTGGTGGACTCTGAGGCCTTCCGCAAATTTGTAGCAATTGGGACACCGCAGTGGAAGGTACCCAGCCGCAATTTTTTTTCTAAAAAGGGAATACCACACCTGTACCAACATGTGCAGAGCCAAGTTACCGCATCTCTGTCACTTAGTGTTGGGCCAAAGGTCCATATGACTACTGACGCATGGTCCTCCAAGCATGGTCAGGGCAGGTATGTCACCTACACTGCCCACTGGGTGAACTTGGTAATGGCTGGGAATGGGAAGCAGGGAATGGGTAGCTCAACAACAACAACAACAGTGGAGTTGGTGTCACCGCCACGGATTGCACGCGGTTCTGCCACCACCTCTACTCCTCCATCGCTCTCTACCTCGTCTTCTTCCTCTTCTTCTTCTTACTCTGCTGCTGGGTCCTCCTTCTCCTCCTCCACACCTGTGCACCCCCAGCTCCCCCTAGGCTATTCGACGTGCCAGGTACGCCGTTGTCACGCTGTCTTGGGGATGACGTGCCTGGAAAGCAAAAACCATACCGGATCTGTACTCCTGTCATCTCTGCAGTCACAGGCCGATCGGTGGCTGACCCCACACCAACTGCAGATCGGAAAAGTGGTGTGTGACAATGGAAGCAATCTGTTGGCAGCGTTGAGACTGGGAAATTTAACACATGTGCCCTGCATGGCACATGTGTTAAATTTAATAGTCCAACGTTTTGTCTCCAAGTACCCAGGATTCCAGGACGTTCTCACCCAGTCCAGAAAGGTGTCGGCCCATTTCAGACGTTCCTACACAGCCATGGCACGCCTTGCTGACATTCAGCAGCGCTACAACATGCCAGTCAGGCGTTTGATTTCTGACAGCCAGACTCGCTGGAATTCAACGCTCCTTATGTTGGAACGTCTGCTGCAACAACAAAGGGCCGTCAACGAGTACCTTTTTGAACTGGGTGGTAGGACTGGATCTGCAGAGCTGGGGATTTTTTTCCCCCGTTACTGGGTGCTTATGCGCGATGCCTGCAGGCTCATGCGACCTTTTGAAGAGGTGACAAATATGGTCAGTCGCACCGAAGGCACCATCAGCGACCTAATACCCTTCGCTTTCTTCCTGGAGCGTGCCGTGCGACGAGTGACAGATGAGGCTGTAGACCAGCGTGACGAGGAGCTGGAAGCGCACGATTTATGGTCGGAATCACCAGAACGAACCCAGGCACCTGCTGCAACGCAGGGAGAGGTGCCAGAAGTGGAGTCAGAGGAGGAAGGTGGCTTTGTGGAGGAGGAGGAGGAGGACCAACAGGAGCAGGCTTCCCAGGGGGCTAGTGGTGACCTTTTGGGGACCCCTGGTCTTGTACGTGGCTGGGGGGAGGAGACCGTGGATGATGCAGTCCTTGATAATGAGGAAGCGGAGATGGATAGCTCTGCATCCAACCTTGTGAGAATGGGGTCTTTCATGCTGTCATGCCTGTTGAAGGACCCCCGTATCAAGAGGCTTAAGGAGAAGGACCTGTACTGGGTCGCAACGCTACTAGACCCTCGGTACAAGCATAAAGTGGCAGAAATGTTACCAACATACCACAAGTCCGAAAAGATGCGGCATTTACAAACCAGCCTGCAAAACATGTTGTACAATGCTTTTAAGGGTGATGTCACTTCAGGAACTCATCAACATTCCAGGGGCAGAGGTGCCAGTAATCCTGCCACGAGCACACCTGCAAGGACAAAGCCCTTTGGCCGGTCTGTAACATCAGACATGCAAATGTTTTTCTGTCCAAGGCAGCGCCACAACCCTTTTGGATCCACCCTCAAAGAACGCCTCGACCGGCAGGTAGCGGACTACCTGGCATTAACTGCAGATATCGACACTCTGAGGAGCGATGAACCCCTGGACTACTGGGTGCGCAGGCTTGATCTGTGGCCAGAGCTGTCACAATTTGCCATGAACCTCTTGTCTTGCCCAGCCTCAAGTGTGCTCTCAGAAAGGACCTTCAGTGCAGCAGGAGGGATTGTAACTGAGAAGAGAACTCGCCTAGGTCACAAAAGTGTCGATTACCTGACCTTTATTAAAATGAATGAGGGGTGGATCTCGGAGGGTTACTGCACGCCGGAAGACTTGTTCTGACTTCTATGCAGCTGTCCTTCTCTTCAAGCCTCATGACTCCACACACAGCTGTCCTTTAGCGTCCTCCTCCCTCCGCCACCGTTACAAACTAGGGTGCAAACCCTACTGGTTTAATTTTTTCTGGCCTCTGTGCTTCAGTGGCTGCGTCCAAAAAAACGGGGCAAACAATGTCTACAAGGTCAACGTATGGCGAAAAATTACTATTTTCAGCATTTATATGGCATATTTTTTCTGGCAACTGTGCTTCAGTGGCTGCGTCCAAAAAAATGCATATTTTCTGCATTTATATGGCATAATTTTTCTGGCCTCTGTGCTTCAGTGGCTGCAACCAAAAAAATGCATATTTTCTGCATTTATATGGCATAATTTTTCTGGCCTCTGTGCTTCAGTGGCTGCAACCAAAAAAATGCATATTTTGTCCATTTATATGGCATAATTTTTCTAGCCTCTGTGCTTCAGTGGCTGCAACAAAAAAATGCATATTTTCTGCATTTATATGGCATAATTGTTCTGGCCTCTGTGCTTCAGTGGCTGCAACCAAAAAAATGCATATTTTGTCCATTTATATGGCATAATTTTTCTAGCCTCTGTGCTTCAGTGGCTGCAACCAAAAAAATTCATATTTTCTCCATTTATATGGCATAATTTTTCTAGCCTCTGTGCTTCAGTGGCTGCAACCAAAAAAATGCATATTTTCTCCATTTATATGGCATAATTTTTCTGGCCTCTGTGCTTCAGTGGCTGCAACCAAAAAAATTTATATTTTCAGCATTTATATGGCATAATTTTTCTGGCAACTGTGCTTCAGTGGCTGCGACCAAAAAAATGACTATTTTCAGCATTTATATGGCATATTTTTTCTGGCCTCTGTGCTTCAGTGGCTGCGGCCAAAAAAACTGGGCAAACAATGCCTACAAGGTCAACGACGTTGACCTTGTAGGCATTGTTTGCCCAGTTTTTTTGGCCGCAGCCACTGAAGCACAGAGGCCAGAAAAAATATGCCACATAAATGCTGAAAATAGTCATTTTTTGCCATACGTTGACTCAACGTATATGGCAAAAAATGACTATTTTCAGCATTTATATGGCATATTTTTTCTGGCAACTGTGCTTCAGTGGCTGCGTCCAAAAAAACTGGGCAAACAATGTCTACAAGGTCAACGTATGGCGAAAAATTACTATTTTCAGCATTTATATGGCATATTTTTTCTGGCAACTGTGCTTCAGTGGCTGCGTCCAAAAAAAACTGGGCAAACAATGTCTACAAGGTCAACGTATGGCGAAAAATGACTATTTTCAGCATTTATATGGCATATTTTTTCTGGCAACTGTGCTTCAGTGGCTGCGTCCAAAAAAAACTGGGCAAACAATGTCTACAAGGTCAACGTATGGCGAAAAATGACTATTTTCAGCATTTATATGGCATATTTTTTCTGGCAACTGTGCTTCAGTGGCTGCGTCCAAAAAAAACTGGGCAAACAATGTCTACAAGGTCAACGTATGGCGAAAAATGACTATTTTCAGCATTTATATGGCATATTTTTTCTGGCAACTGTGCTTCAGTGGCTGCGTCCAAAAAAACTGGGCAAACAATGCCTACAAGGTCAACGTATGGCAGTTGTTTAAAGAGAACAGTAGATTACTAGCCAGCAAAGCTACCTAAGCTAAAATGTCCCTCAAATCCCTGCAGACTTCTGTCCCTCCAATACAGAGCAGTATCAAGCAGATTACTAGCCAGCAAACTTACTATCATCTGTCCCTGAAATCACTAACAGCTCTCCCCCTACACTATCTCTTCCAAGCACACACAGGCAGATTTTTCAGATACATTTTTGCCCTTGATCCCCCTCTGGCATGCCACTGTCCAGGTCGTTGCACCCTTTAAACAACTTTAAAATCATTTTTCTGGCCAGAAATGTCTTTTTTAGATGTTAAAGTTCGCCTTCCCATTGAAGTCTATGGGGTTCGCGAACCGTTCGCGAACCGCTCGCATTTTTGCGCAAGTTCGCGAATATGTTCGCGAACTTTTTTTCCGACGTTCGCTACATCCCTACTCCCCAACTCCTTTTTACATTTGAATGTGGCTCACAGGTAAAAAAGGATCGTTACTAAAGTGCGAATTTTCAAATAAAATAAAAATTTTCAATAAAATTACCTCTTTCGCCAGAGTTTCCTTCGTCAGCTGGCGAACTGATATGATGAAGTTTCATCCTCCTCAATCTTATGTCAGTGACATCATATCCTGTATGCTGAAAAGTCATAGTTCTAAAAAAATGCTGGCGTTTTTTAATATTATAAAGCGGAATGTCTTTAAAAGTTCTGACTATTAAAGATTTTAGTGTTAACTTTTTTTTTTTCCCCAACCATTTGAAGGGCATACCACATTTGTTTTAGGGTGGGCTCATGTCTAGGGCATTAGAGCATCTCTTTTGTCTTTATTTTGCTGCCTTGGACATTTGTTATAATTGTGGCCACTTCAAGCATTTGCACCAACATCTCTAGTAAAGACATATATTTGATCTATATGTACCCGCCCTATTCAAATTGACCTAAGCGTAAGAGTACTAACAAAGTTTCACTAGACAGAAACAAACATTAGTGAAAGTTTGCTATGAAATGCTCACACTAGAGTCCTGCAGCGGGTCGGGTACCCGCGGGTTACCCACAAAAACCTGCGGTACACTGCGTGTTGCGGGTAGAAGTTCTGGGTGATCATGCCTTCTTCCGATGATGTCACTTCCGGTTTACAATGACAGCACTTCCTGATTCTTGATGGTCAGCGGGTCGCGGGTCCGTGTTGCGGATAAGATACTTGCGGGTTGGGTAGCGAGTCCAAGCCGGTTAAGAATGCTGGTTGTGGGTCCGGGTTGCGGGTACGGGTCGGGTAAGGACCCACGCAGGACTCTAGCTCGCACTGACGAATGAACACTAGCGAAATTTCGCCAGTGTTCTGCTGCTGAGATGGAACTTCGCAGTTTAGTGAATTAGCGTAGTGGTAGCGAATTAATGACTTGCTAGTAGCGCAAAGTGTGGTGAAGCCTTCGCCGGGGAAAATTCGCCCTTTAGTGCATTTGCCCCTATGAGTCCTCCAAGAAGACTTCTTTATTTCTCATCCGAGCTTCAAAGCTGACATGCACAGGGTGTTCTACGGTTTTCATATCCCCAGAACAGGAAGACAATGTGAATCAATGGGCATCTGGAATCTATAGGTCCAAGTTAAAGGTTTGGTTCTAAAAAACCAAACCAAACCATAAAAGATGGAAAAGCCTAATCTGGGTGTATACACTAAGATTTGACTCTATGATGTTTTTTGAAGCTAACACCTTTTGATTTCTTTCTTAGATTCCAGACTGCTGGTCATCACCAGGAGCTCCAACATGCTTCAGGTTCTGGAATTTTACAAAAGAAGATGGAAAGTTGAGCCAACAAAAGTGAAAGGATCCTATGTATCCTATGGTGTAATGTATCGGCACTACGCAAACAAAGCATTGAACTAATGATATATCTGAATGGTTAGTCTTAAATGTCTGCAAAATTGCTGGATGAAATCCACTCCTGGAACCAGTGCTGGATGTTAGTGTGGGAGGGATGATGTGATCAGGCCATTGCCCTAAGCAGCAGCAGAGCTGGAAGTGCCAATTACTCTAGTTTCCTCCCACATTCCAAAAACAAACATTGACCCTAGAGAATTGGTCCCCAACCAGTGGCTCACGAGTAACATGTTGCTCACCGACCCCTTGGGTGTTGTTCCCAGTGGCCTTATTATTTAATAAAAATCACTACTGTCAAACAGAGCCTCCTATAGGCTGCTAGTCCACATAGGGACTACCAAATAGCCAACCACAGCCCTTATTTGTAATACCCAATGACTTTTTTCATGCCTGTGTTGCTCCCCAACTCTTCTTATATTTGATTGTAGCTCACGGGTAGAAAAAAGGTTGGGGATCCCTGCCCTAGAGTAAATGAAATAGGGACATTAGACTTTAAGCTCCACTGGGGCAGGGAGTATTATGAATGATTTATAATCCGTGTTAGGGCTCTTACTCATGAGCGTTTTTACCTGCGCTCCCCTGCGTTCCGTTTTTCGGCGTTCAGCCGCAGGGGAGCGCAGGAATAATGCTTTTCCTCCAAATTTTCTGATGACCCCCCTTGTATCTGCCTGGCACTTCAGAAACAAATTCATTGGTCCAGCTCCAGGTATTTCCCCAGTTACTTAAGACTGTCAGCTCTATGGGTCAGGGACCTCCGTCCTACTGTGCCTCCTACCACATGGCACCGAATCTCTGTATATTTACACTTGTTTATTATAATTAGTGATGAGTGAATTTGTAATGTTTCTCTTCACCGAAAAGTTTGCAATACGCTTTTTTGATGTGCGTCTTTTTTTTACGTGACTTTTTGATGCATGAACCAAACAAACTGGAAATTCTTTGCTGCAGTTTCGCGAGAATTTTCACCAGCACTGACTGACTATGGCAAAAAATTTTCCTGATCACTAATTATAATGCTTTTCCTCCCTGGGTGTACTTGTACTGGATTATTAGGGGTCATATCCGAATACAGATTCATTGTGGAAAGCACAGCCCCCATGCCCAGGCTTCTGACTTCTCTCTGTGATTTAGCCCTTGTATTTGAGTCCTGAGTCACAAAATTGGCGGTTTTGGGAGAGGGGGTCAATTTTACTTAGGAAAATTATACATCATTTTTCTCAGTATAACCTGGGCTTTCTAAATCTGCCTATAGAGTCTTACACTTCTGTAACAAGATATAGATTACATTTTGTATAATATAGGGATTTGTATCGGAAATATGTTTTATTATCTTAGGCCAAGTGTCTAATTGCTGCTAAAACTAAAAAAATGCCTGGGAAGGTTTAATTCCCCTTGAGATAATCTATTCACTCAGATTGCTAATATTGCCTCATTCATAAAGCTAAAACTAGTAAAATAATGCACGTTTAAATTAAAAAACATTTTACATACAAAATGGTATAAAATACTAGGGATGCACCGAATCCACTTTTTTGGATTCGGCCGAACCCCCGAATCCTTCACGAAGGATTCGGCCGAATACCGAACCGAATCCTAATTTGCATATGCAAATTAGGGGTGGGAAGGGGAAAACATTTTTTATTTCCTTGTTTTCTGACAAAAAGTCACGCAATTTCCCTCCCTGCCCCTAATTTGCATATGCAAATTAGGATTCGGATTCGGTTCGGCTGGGCAGAAGGATTCGGCCGAATCCGAATCCTGCTGAAAAAAAGGCCGAATCCTGGCCGAATCCCGAACCGAATCCTGGATTCGGTGCATCCCTATAAAATACACATTTGTGTTTAAATCAGTGTTTTACTTGTTTTGTTAATGAGGATTTTACACCTATGGTTCTAGGGTTAGACAGAAACTTGTGCCTGACTATAAAATGATAATCCCTATTAATATGATAATAATTCCCCAATGGGGCACCTACAAGAGGTGTCAAACAAAGATTGTCTGAACCAAAGCAGAGTAGATTATTGATCTGACACACGGAGAAGAGTTAAGGTGGCCGTAGACGTAGAGATGCGCAATGTCGCCAAACAAGCAGATCCCTCCCCGATATGTCCACATTGAGGTGGGCGATATCGGTCTGATCCGATCGTGGACCCTAGGGCCCAACGATCAGATCATAATGGATCTGATATACTAGGCGGTCGGACTGCATAAACGCACAGATGCGGCTGCGATATGACGGGATTTTTTAACCTGCCCAATCGAGTCGGCCAGATATAATCGGGAAAGCCTCACACACAGGCCAATGAGCTGCCGACTTGGTCTGTTGGCAGCTTTTTATCGGGCCTTTATTCTGAGCTTTACTCCATTTTTCGGGAGAAAATGTCATTTGAAATGTAGTTTTTGCACCATTTTTACAGGTATGTAGTTTGAATGACAAATTCATAAAAGTGTCTGTAAACTTTCTTTCTTTCACCAAAAAATGTCGTAATTGAGGCGGATTTCTGTTTGTGAATATGGAGACAGTATTTTACACCCGTTTATCACCACTTTTGCTCCAAATGGTCTCTCTTCACTTTTTTGAGTTCCCCCCATTGTAAGTCCTTCCCTATTCTTAATTGTCCCCAAGTTTGACCTCGGCACTTACAATAGTCTGCCCTGACCTTCTGTAGTTTGGATTTTCATACCTTCAGTCTACAACTAGACAATCATGTAAACATTAAATAAAGCCAATAGGCTGGTTTTGCTTCCAATAAGGATTAATTATATCTTAGTTGGGATCAATTAAAATCTACTGTTTTATTATTACACTGAAAAAATAAATAATTTTTAAAAATATGGATTATTTGAATAAAATGGAGTCTATGAAGTCTGTAATAAGGGTTTCCGGATAACGGATCTCGTATCTGTACTAGAAAATCACATAAACATGAAATAAACCCAATAGGCTGGTTTTGCTTCCAATAAGGATTAATTAGATCTTAGTTGGGATCAAGTACAAGCTACTGTTTTATTATTACAGAAAAAAAGGGAAATCATTTTTAAAAATTTGGATTTTTTGGAGAAAATGGAGTCTATGGGAGATGACCCTTCCATAATTCAAAGCTTTCAGGATAACAGATTTCCTGATAACGGATCCCTTACCTGTAATCAGGGATGTCGCGGACTGTTCGCCCGCGAACTAGTTCACGCGAACATCGACCGTTCGCGTCCGCCGAATGTTCGCGAACGTCGCGCAACGTTCGCCAATTTGGGTTCGCCTTAGCTGGCGCTTATTTTTTACCTCTCACCCCAGACCAGCAGATACATGGCAGCCAATCAGGAAGCTCTCCCTCCTGGACCACCCCCACACCCCCTGGACCACTCCCCTTCCATATATAAACTGAAGCCCTGCAGCGTTTTTTCATTCTGCCTGTGTGTGCTTGCAAGAGATAGTGTAGGGAGAGAGCTGTTAGTAATCTACTTGATACTGCTCTGTATTGTAGGGACAGAACTCTGCAGGGATTTGAGGGACAGTGAGTTTAGGTTCGTTAGCTTTGCTGACTAGTAGTAATCTACCTTCTACTGCAGTGCTCTGTATGTAGCTGCTGTGGGCACTGCTTCTGATCTCATCTGCTGACTGCTGACTGCTGTAATAACCCAATAGTCCTTGTAAGGACTGCTTTTATTTTCTTTTTTGTTTTTTTTTTACTTTGCTACTGTAAGAGCCCAGTGCTATTAGTCTAGCTGTGTTGGGGAGTGGGACTGGTGTGCTGCTCCTCCTAGTAGTTCACCACCACCAGCACCAACCAGAGTCAAAATTGTTACAAAGTATCTTATTTGCACCTGTTAGCTGTTCTGAGCTCTCTGCCAAAAGCCAATTAAGTTAGAAACTGTTTTTTTTCTGGCTGTTCAGTGCAGAGAAAAGAGGGACTTTCCAGTACAAAAGAGGGACAGGGGGTTGAGTGGTCAAAAGAGGGACAGTTGGGAGGTATGCAAGTGCCACCTAGCTGTGTGAGCTTTTTCACATTCTCTCTAAATAACAATAATAATTCCGTGTCCGTAAACATCACTTGAGTGATGTTTTTACAGCAGCAATAATATATTCCGTATCCACTACTGTATATGTTGCCCTTGCAGGCATTGTTTGCCCAGTCTTTAACCAAGTGCCACCTAGCTGTGTGAGCTTTTTCACATTCCGTGTCCAGAAACATCACCTGAGTGACGTAGTGTGATTTCTGCCCTTTACAGCACAAAACGCAGCGCTGTGTCAACAATGTATTTTTCAGATACATTTTTGCCCTTGATCCCCCTCTGGCATGCCACTGTCCAGGTCGTTGCACCCTTTAAACAACTTTAAAATCATTTTTCTGGCCAGAAATGTCTTTTCTAGCTTTTAAAATTCGCCTTCCCATTGAAGTCTATGGGGTTTGCGACGTTCGCAAACCGTTCGCATTTTTGACGCAAGTTCGCGAATATGTTCGCGAACATTTTTTCCGACGTTCGCTACATCCCTACCTGTAATGGATTCCAAAAGTGAAGGTTCTACAGAGGGATGTCTATGTTTCACCCCTGATGCCATTACTATAAAGAGGAAAAGCGAATACCCAGGGCTTATACAGAACAAGTAATGTCTTCTCTAGTTCACAACAAAAGACTTAAAGGATAAGTAAACCTTTAGAACAAGTGAATGTAAAATTTAATCTTTCCCAAGCTGAAGAACATCAGAGCAGCCTCTTTATTTCTCCTGACAACTTCCTTGACTACTTGGTGGTCAGACTGGTGGGAAAATGACCAGCAGGTGGCGCTGTTGTAACAAAATTCATTCATATTAACAGTACATGTATCCCTTAATATCTTGGAATTTAAAGAAAATAAATAATGAATGTAAATTACAAAAGTTCTTAGAATAGCCCCCTCATCAGTTTTATATTCACTTATTTTAAAGGTTTACTTATCATTTAAAGGAGAACTAAACCAAAATGAATGTGGCTAGAAATGGCATATTTTATATAATGAACTTATTGCACGAGGCTAAAGTTTCAGCTTGTCAATAGCAGCAATGTGACACTCACATGCTCAGTGGGCTCTGATTGGCTGTTGAGAAGCTAAGCTTAGGGCTCGTCACTAATTATCCAGCAGAAAATGAGCTTCCCTGGCTGTAATATAAGCTGATGCTACAGGTTTGCTGATTATTAAATTCTGATACTAATTGCACTGGTTTCTGTGCTGCCATGTAGTAATTATGTGTATTAATTACTAATCAGCCTTATATTGTGACATTTCTATTCTATGTGTACTGTATATTGTGAGTGGCTCCCTAAGCTCAGTAAGTGACAGCAGCACAGAGCATGTGCAGTGAATCAGCAGAAAAGAAGATGGGGAGCTACTGGGGCATCTTTGGAGACACAGATCTTTACTGCTAAAGGGATGTGGTTGCCTTGGGCTGGTACAGAAGCACAAAACATCACATACAACATTTCTAGCTACTTCTTTAGTTAAACTTTAGTTCTCCTTTAATGCCAATGGTCTTTTGCCCTGTTGTATATGGTGCAGATACAATAAGTTGTAACTTTAGGTTAATGTGATGTATTGTGCCAAGAAAACTTGTTTCTCCTTCAACAAAAAAAGGGATCTTAAATAAAACACCCCAAACCAAGGATTATTCCTTTCCTACTTAATGAATCACCAAGCATTATGCACAGATTGAAAGCCTCCCGGATTATTAACACAAATGTTTTTAAATGGAATTTTGGTTTCCCTGGATACTGCACAACGTGATATGTTGTCTAAAAAAGTTATTGTGCTTAGAAATTTACAGATTAGTGTAACAACTGTACATAAAAGTTCTCAGTGTTATTTAGGCAGTTTACTCTTACATTGGACAGGTTGTACAATGTTCTCTAAATATGTCCAATATAACAATCACCAGAGATACTTTGATATATAGTAGGGCCCTTTAACCTATAGTCATTTGAGCTGTTTTTGCACTACCACTATAATATTTACACTACATTACCTCTCCCTACTAAACCTGCCTTCTTGCTATTATCCCACTGTTACTATAGGCACCATCTCTCCCTACTATACCTGCTATCCCACAGTCACACTCCCTTCCCAGAGACTATTATCCCACTGTTACTATAGACACCATCTCTCCCTACTATACCTGCTATCCCACAGTCACACTCCCTTCCCAGAGACTATTATCCACTGTTACTATAGGCACCATCTCTCCCTACTATACCTGCTATCCCACAGTCACACTCCCTTCCCAGAGACTATTATCCACTGTTACTATAGACACCATCTCTCCCTACTATACCTGCTATCCCACAGTCACACTCCCTTCCCAGAGACTATTATCCCACTGTTACTATAGACACCATCTCTCCCTACTATACCTGCTATCCCACAGTCACACTCCCTTCCCAGAGACTATTATCCACTGTTACTATAGGCACCATCTCTCCCTACTATACCTGCTATCCCACAGTCACACTCCCTTCCCAGAGACTATTATCCCACTGTTACTATAGACACCATCTCTCCCTACTATACCTGCTATCCCACAGTCACACTCCCTTCCCAGAGACTATTATCCTACTGCTACTATAGGCACCATCTCTCCCTACTATACCTGCTATCCCACAGTCACACTCCCTTCCCAGAGACTATTATCCCACTGTTACTATAGACACCATCTCTCCCTACTATACCTGCTATCCCACAGTCACACTCCCTTCCCAGAGACTATTATCCTACTGCTACTATAGGCACCATCTCTCCCTACTATACCTGCTATCCCACAGTCACACTCCCTTCCCAGAGACTATCCCACTGTTACTATAGACACCATCTCTCCCTACTATACCTGCTATCCCACAGTCACACTCCCTTCCCAGAGACTATTATCCCACTGTTACTATAGGCACCATCTCTCCCTACTATACCTGCTATCCCACAGTCACACTCCCTTCCCAGAGACTATTATCCTACTGCTACTATAGGCACCATCTCTCCCTACTATACCTGCTATCCCACAGTCACACTCCATTCCCAGAGACTATTATCCCACTGTTACTATAGGCACCATCTTGCCCTACTATACCTGCTATCCCACAGTCACACTCCCTTCCCAGAGACTATTATCCACTGTTACTATAGACATCATCTCTCCCTACTATACCTGTTATCCCACAGTCACACTCCATTCCCAGAGACTATTATCCCACTGTTACTATAGGCACCATCTCTCCCTACTATACCTGCTATCCCACAGTCACACTCCCTTCCCAGAGACTATTATCCACTGTTACTATAGACACCATCTCTCCCTACTACACCTGCTATGCCACAGCCACACTCCCTTCCCAGAGACTATTATCCACTGTTACTATAGGCACCATCTCTCCCTACTATACCTGGTATCCCACAGTCACACTCCCTTCCCAGAGACTATTATCCACTGTTACTATAGGCACCATCTCTCCCTACTATACCTGCTATCCCACAGTCACACTCCCTTCCCAGAGACTATTATCCCACTGTTACTATAGGCACCATCTCTCCCTACTATACCTGCTATCCCACAGTCACACTCCCTTCCCAGAGACTATTATCCCACTGTTACTATAGACACCATCTCTCCCTACTATACCTGCTATCCCACAGTCACACTCCCTTCCCAGAGACTAGTATCCACTGTTACTATAGACATCATCTCTCCCTACTATACCTGGTATCCCACAGTCACACTTCCATTCCCAAAGCACAATTCTGGAGAAACAGCCTCTTAAATTTGCTTTTAACCTTTACATAACAATATAAGAAGTATGGACATTCTCATAAATAGTTGTCTGTAGCATCTCTGAAAACTCCATGTAAGTCACCGAGACCTGAATTGGAGCTGCTGTTCCCTGATCTTAACTAATCACCGTATTGTCAGGGGAAGCCTCTGCCAGGGAACATTTGAGCACAGTTTATACAACTGCCAGATAACTGCAATTATTAATTCAACTTCATTTCATTCATTATTGCCCAGATTTTATTAAATAAACAAAACTTATCTGAAAACGTCAGTTCCTGGAACTCCATTGTTTCCCGGGTTCAGACACAGTGTATGTGTGTTCAGTTTTACATTGTTCTTTGCTTTATTTTCCAATTCTTTCAAATTCTCTTTTTAATACCATTCACTGGTAAGATTACATAGCAATTACTGTATACATATTAGGGAGTTGCCACAATGAAGCTGAATCATGAGCAAACTTGGAGACATAGTAGGAATTCTTTCATAGTCCAGGTAGGTAAGTGAGCCATTAAATCATCTATACCTCATGCTGCAGTCGTGGGATAAAAACAAGTTTACAGGTGACAGTTGGTAATGTTCTCCGGAGGAGATATCCCTTGTCCTGACAATGATGCTTCACTGTAGGTATGGATTGACCACACAAAGAGCTTTTTGCATAACAATGTATGGAAGAGTGGCACATTATTTACTCAAACAGAACCATTTGTCAGCTGACCTGAAGGTTTCCAAAAAAACTATAAACAAAGAGAGTTTTGTGGCCAAACTGAACTCTGGCCACACCAGAGTAATATCATAGCTACTGTGATGTATGGCGGTAGCATCATTGTTGTGGGTGGTTTTCATTAGCAGAAATTGGGTATTTTGATAGAATAGAAGGAAGAACACGGTACTTTAAGAGAAGTTGCTTTAGGCTGATAAATAAATAAAGCTTGGGTGTAAGTTCATCTTTCAGAAGGACAGTGATCCGAAACCCAAGGCAAAACCCTGGAGTAGCTCAAGGACAAAAATATGTTTATCCTTATGCACTGGTTTTCCCTTGCCATTTTGCTTTGTCTCCTCAATAGATTATAAGCTCTTCAGAAGGGTCAGAGCTGAACAAATTCTTTGGAAAGCAGAGGAACTTTAGGTCCCAGAATCCATCACTTCAACGTTGAACAGGATGAGGGAGGGGACGAGTGACTCTTGAATGACCAGTGAAGTTGGGAAATGGTTCCTACAAGTCCAAGTCTATCATAGTTTCCTCTCAATCTGAGGGACCGTGTAAAAATTCTATATTATTCTCTATTAAGATAGTGTTCAGCTCCTGCGCTTGAACTTGGTGGAGTCTGGTTCATAGAAGGGCTACACAGGGCTTCATCTATATGTTTCTTAATCTCCAATTTGGCTGACCAACTTCTTCCAGATGAATAACTCTCGACTTCTTAGCCTTTATGCATGGTTAGGCTTAATCTTTTATTCTTTGAGAAAATTATAAAATTGTTTTAAAAATGTATGAGAATAAAAAGCGAAGAATTGGTATTTTTTTCATAACGATTTCATGGATTACAGGTGAAATCTTTCACAGAACTGTTATTTTTGTCCTTTTTTTCTAATAACCCTATTAGACTTTAAAGAAAGAATTAAAATGTGTAGTGTTTTGTATGAAGCCATTGGGCCAGTTCGCTGCAAGGTTACCAGGGAATATAGTGCACATCACTGTGACCTCAACTGGATACTCACAAGGTCATCATCTCTTTTTTTGAAGCCACTAAAAAGAATGAGATGCCTAACGCTGCCTGTTTGTAATCTGTAGTGTCAATAGTGAGTCAGGCCTGGAAGTTTGGGTGGTTACACTACAAAGCTGATGTTTTTTATTTTTAAATAAAATAAGGTGACCCAACTGAAAATATATACGAATGTGTTAGTGTCCCATTACATTTGTTGAACATTCAGGATTCCTGCATCAGCCAAAGGTCAAGCAAAAATAAAATGTGGCTCTTGCAAAAGCAATACAGTATTCTGGTGAATGAAGTCTAGTTTAGAAAAAAACCCAAGCGATGGAGTAACCACCTGTTGATGCATCAGGAGTCTAAATGGAATCTGGAAATTGGGATCAACAAAAGGTCTTTTCATTTTGCCTCAACTTATTCCTTTCCTTTCCATCTTATGCCATGTTTCCATGCAATTCTGCAACTACCTTCCCCCACAACCTAGATATCCCATAGGATAAAGATACAGGTCTTACAATTTGATGGAGATCACATCACAAGCTGGTGAAGCGTTGGTTCTTCCAAACATGTTAATAAGAAGGTGCCAAGAACATAAGTGAACCTGTCCTCAACCGTATAACTAAAGGCTGGTTTATAACAGTTTCAGCATTATACCATAAAACAGGGGTCCCCAACATTTTTTTCCCCGTGAGCAACATTCAGATGTAAAAGGAGTTGAGGAGCAACGCAAGTATGGAAAATGTTCCTGGGGAGCTAAATAAAGACTGAGTGGCTATTTGGTAGACCCTATATGGCAGGAGGCTCATTTTGGGAGTACACCTGGTTTTTATGCAACCAAAACTTGCCTACAAGCCCAGAACTCAAAATCACCTGGTTTGAGGCCAATAGGAGCAACATGCAAAAGGCCAGAGAGCGACATGTTGCTCACGAACCACTGTTGGGTACAACTGCCATAAAACATGATCAGCAGTGTTTTGGGCTGATTTATTGAACAAAGAAAAACCCTAAAGCTGACCATACATAAAGAGATCCGGCTCGTATGGAGAGTCCGCCAAATGAGCGGATCTCTCGCCGATATTTTCACCTTGAGGTGGGTGATATTGGGCTGATCTGATCATGGGGCCCAGCGATCAGATCACAACGAGCAGAATAGGGGAAGTCGGATTGAAGACGAACCAATGCAGTCCTTGATCCAATGGGAACTTGGCTGCTTGACTTTCAGATATCGATCGGGGAAGCCCATACACTGTCCAATAATCTGTCGGCAGCCAACTCAATTTTACATCCTCTGATTTGAAGTTTCCCCTCATTTTACATTGTTGTTTTGTGGTGCCACCTACATATTATACATAATACATTTCCCTGATTTTACATTTCCCTGGAACTTACACCTTTTTTTTCTGGTCCCTTGAAAAAGGTAAAACGGGGGTTTCTACTTATGTAAATGTTGGTGCTTTGGTCCAAAGATTTGCCATCACATGACCTTGCTCCTCTCCAAAATGTCTAGATATTCATTAATCTCGCTAGTGAAATATAAATACCACTATTCACTGGAGCAAAACCAGCTGCAGTAATTGCTAAGCCAATTCATTCTGGACAACGTTCCCTAAAAGCAACTGCTGACCTTTATTATCCATAGGAAGGTGCTGAATTGGCAAAATAAAGTTACATTGGGTGAGCCCTATAAATAAGAGGAAAAGGCGTGTTTGGATACTAAAGAGCTGATAAATATACTTCTCTCTTCTTCAGAATGATATGTGTAATACCCAGTAATAAGCATGACGTGTATATTGTACACACAGCAAATAAAACACACGCGATGTTCCACTGCAAAGTGAACGCAAACAATTTATTTGTGCTAAATGAATGGAAAAAAAAAAAAATAAAAAGTTCTCCAAAAATAATTCCTTTATACAATTGTACCGGCTTACCGTATTCTGCTAATTAAGCATTCATTAGTGCCAAGCTGTGCTACGGTCTCTTTGACCTGTCCTGCTTATATTAAGCAATAGAAAAGGATTTGCAGAGCAGCCAATGCTAAAACTTCCATTTCCAATGGTTTTAGGCTTTCTACCAATGGGTGCCCAGGACCATACAGACTAAAAATCAAAGAGTCTCCTTAAAAGTCCGACTCCTGCCCTTACTCTCTCTACCTCTCTGCTCCATCCATAGGAGAGAAGTACAGAGCTTTAAAGGCAATATTCTCTGGGAAAACTCCAGGGAAGGAATGCAAAATCCACCTTTTCACAGACCTCCTAGTAGGACCGGATTTGCATTTTAAAATGCCTTCCAATAAATGAAAAAGGCAATGTGTTTCTAAAAAGAAATCTAAAAATTCCAAGTCTCCCCTTTCTAAAAGAATTTTTATCTTTAAAGGAACAGTTCAGCGTAAAAATAAAAACTGGGTAAATAGATAGGCAGTGCAAAATAAAAAATGTTTCTAATATAGTTAGGCAAAAATGTAATGTATAAAGGCTGGAGTGACTGGATGTGTAACATAATAGCCAGAACACTACTTCCTGTTTTTCAGCTCTCTAACTCCGAGTTAGTCAGTGACTATAAGGGGGGCCACATGGGACATAACTGTTCATTGAGTTTGTAATTCATCCACAGCATTCAGCTCACATTCAAAAGCAACAGCTATGACCCATGTGACCCTCCCTCAAGTCTCTGATTGGTTACTGCCTGGTAACCAATCAGTGGAAAGCAAGAGAGCTGAAAAGCAGGAAGTAGAGTTCTGGCTATTATGTTACACATCCAGTCACTCCAGTCTTTATACATTACATTTTTGCCTAACTAACTACATTTGAAACATTTATATTGCAAATATTTTGCACAGCCTATTTACCCAGTTTTTATTTTTATACTGAACAATTACTTGCAAACATTTGCAGCTTGCCAGGAACTCAGAAATGATCGGTTAAGTCAACAGAAGGCTGTCGTTTTCCTTTCTACGCCTCCCTGAGCAAAGCGGACGATGGTTTGGGAGGATAGTTCAGTCCAGCCATTGTGAAAACTATTGATATCTATTGGGATAATCAAACTAAAAGGTCCCTGGATATTACAAAGCGTAGTAAAGGGATGCACTGAATCCAGAATTTGGTTTGGGAATCTGCTAAATCCCTTTGATCAAAACCTAAATGTTTAGTTGAGCCAAATAAAGTCATGTGACTTTAAAGCTACGGACAACTGCCCGTGACAAATTTTGTTCACAATGTTTTACTTAAATGAACAGTTCAGTATAAAAATAAACAATGTTTCTGATATAGTTAGTTAGGCAAAAATGTAATGTATAAAGGCTGGAGTGACTGGATGTCTTAAAATAATAGCTAGATTTGGTTACCAGGCAGATTGGCTACCTGGCAGTAACCAATCAGAGACTTGAGAGAGGGGAGCCACATGGTTCATAAATGTTGCTTATGAATCTGAGGATCAATTGCAAACTCACAATTGCAAACTCACAGTTATGTCTTATGTGGCCGTCCTTAAAGAATAAGTAAACCTTTAAAATAAGTGAATGTAAAACTGATGAGGGGGGGGCTATTCTAAGAACTTTTGTAATTTACATTCATTATTTATTTTCTTTTAATTCCAAGATATTAAGGGATACATGTACTGTTAATAAGAATGAATTCTGTTACAACAGCGCCACCTGCTGGTCATTTTCCCACCAGTCTGACCAGCAAGTAGTCAAGGAAGTTGTCAGGAGAAAGAAAGAGGCTGCTCTGATGTTCTTCTGCTTAGGAATAAAATTAGAACCTTTCTCACATCTTTCCTAAGCAGAAGAACTTCAGAGCAGCCTCTTTCTTTCTCCTGACAACTTCCTTGACTACTTGGTGGTCAGACTGGTGGGAAACTGACCAGCAGGTGGCGCTGTTGTAACAAAATTCATTCATATTAACAGTACATGTATCCCTTAATATCTTGGAATTAAAAGTAAATAAATAATGAATGTAAATTACAAAAGTTCTTAGAATAGCACCCTCATCAGTTTTACATTCACTTATTTTAAAGGTTTACTTCTCCTTTAAAGTTGCTGATAGTTACAGAGCTGAAAAGCAGGAAGTAGTGTTCTGGCTATTATGTTACACATTCAGTCACTCCAGCCTTTACACATTACATTGCTAGCTAACTAACTAAATTAGAAACATTTATTTTGCTTAGCCTATTTACCCAGTTTTTAATTTTACACTGAGCTGTTCCTTTAAAACTGAACGTGCAAACGGCTTCAGCTGAATCGTGACAGATTTGGTATTGTGCCAAATGAATGAAATTAAGGATTAACTGCATTTTTTAGGAGTGGCTTGCCTTTTAGTATTCCTTATCCTTTCATCTTGCAGATATACGAAGGCAAACTTATCAGGCCCAAAAAGCTTCTAAACTGGACATTAAAAAGAAAAAAAAGGCATTATCAGAAATGGATTGGCGGACTGGATACGATCATCTAAAACTGATACGATTAAGATCCATTTACAATACATTCCACATATTTAAACAAATGTTCTCCCACAACGTTTCACAACCATGTCATGGACAAAGAAGTAATCTGCGAAATCAGCGCCGCCTTTTGTGTTGCGGCCTCAAGACGCAGACTTTACGCTCAATAAGTATTAAAATATAAAATGTTTTTTTTTGTGAATTACAGGCACTGAATGACTGCACCCCCAGCCAGATTATGCTTCCGTCTAGCACACGATTTCGGTATCCGACCCTTAACAGTACCAGAAAGCAGCCGCACGGTATTGCTCTGCGCGCTCTGCAATGCTCTACAGCTCTGTGCTTTTTTTTTTTTTTTTTTTTAAAGCTCTGCAATAAAACATGCTGCTATATTCCAACAGGCGGCCTACCATAATTAAGCAGAAATGCTGGTTTTATTGATAGTGGATTCCGTCACATTATTTTTCTAAATGCAGACGGGCCAAGTAACTGCAGTGGTTTCACATGCCCCTGTAAGTTCATTATTCAACATTAATCGTACGTAGTGATTAATTACTGTAAGCTGGGATACCCCATAAAACTAAAAGTCCAGACCATCATGCGTTTTCATTTGTACGCAGCCCCTCGAAAGGGGAACTTAAAAAAAAAAAAAAAAAAAATAGGTATCCCTTTAATTATACAAACCTAAAAGCCTGAACAAGGAAAGCATCGGAGCAGCGTGACTTAAAGGGCACCAATCATAACTAAAATCATTTAATAAGTAAATACATTATGTGAAAGTTCAAGAAATCCGATTTTTAAAACAGTTGGAATTCTTTGTTTAATGTAAATCCTCAGCTCACTATTCCTTCTGCAAGATCTCCCCTGCAGTTCTAGCTGAGGCAGCCATCTTGGATTTCACTGGCTCCTCCTACCTTTATTTTCTAAAGCTCTGAAATCTTGCACATGCTCAGTTGAAATTCCTTTTTTGCTTATCAACCCTTCTAAGCTATTTTCAAATCAGCCAAACCTGTGTGTTAGCTGCTGTACAGTAGTGCTGCCCCCTGCTGGAAGTTACTGTGTGCCCTTCATTTGCATAATAACATCACCAGCAGGGGACAAGACAGGGAAATCTCGTGATACTTAAAACAAGGCATTCTGGGTAAAATACTCACGGCAGTGCTACAATCTGAACATGCTCATGAACTCATTTGCATGTTATAGTCACAGTATGGCCTCCCTCAGTGAAAGAACCCATTTGACAAAGTAAGGGTTTTTTTTTTTAAAACCTGAATTTTTTTCCAAAAAACTATATATGTAGTTTGATTAAACGTTTTTAGGCTGTACTGGTCAGATTGTTAATTTGTGTTTGATTTTGGCTGTGATAGGTGCCCTTTAACATGGTTTGTTCTACTCAATACCAAATGTTCCAGCCGAGGATGAACGCAAATGTAGTATTCCGTAAACATGGACGGGGATATGTGTTGGGAAGGTTAACGCATGTAGGACCCACAACACCGGCTGCATTTAGTAGACAAACATTTACAACACGATTAAACAGTGAAGCCTATGTAACCTCAGTGCAAATAGTCAAATCCAAATATGATGGGTAAGCCTTTGGCTTTCGGTAAACTGTCCCATGTTATGAGTCCAACTCAAAATGCAGAGACTGCAGAGGGTCATGCACTAGGGCTGAGAGGAGGGGTGCACTGAATTGTGGGAGGCTGAAGACTGAGACGCTGCAGGCTGTGCTGGAGGAGGTGGAGGAGGTTGAACAGGAGTCTGGGTGTTGGGAGATGGAGGAGGTGTAGGACGCTTGAACTTGTCCGGGCTGTTGCTTCTTCGAGGAGAAGGTCTCTGGAAAATAAAAGGAAGCAAGCAATTTTAATTTTTAAATACATTGAAAAAAAAAAAAAAACAAAAAAACACCAAGACAAATTAAAATTACAGAACTTACCGAAACTCCGCTTCCTTTTCCTCTTCGGAAAAGGTGTCAGGGCGACGATCCATCGTGCGGCGCTCGATTTCTCCTATAAGGAAGGCAGGGAGGAGAAATCGAGAGCCGCACGATGGATCACCCGATCACTCTCTGAAAGCGGAGTTTCGGTAAGTTATTTCTTAAAGGGCACCTATCACAGCCAAAATCAAACACATATTAACAATCTGACCAGTACAAGCTAAACACGTTTAATCAAACTACATATATAGTTTTTTGAAAAAACTGCAGGTTTTAAAAAAATCCCTTACTTTGTCAAATGGGTTCTTTCACTGAGGGAGGCCATATTGAGACTCTAACAGAGACTCTAATGTGCAAATTTCAGGAGCATGCTCAGATTGTAACACTGCTTTGAGTATTCTACCCAGAATGCCTTGTTTTAGTAAACTCCTCCACTAGAAGTATCCACTAGAAGTGCTGCTACCTGCTAACTTCCAGCAGGGGGCAGCACTACTGTACAGCAGCTAACACACAGGTTTGGCTGATTTGAAAATAGCTTAGAAGGGTTGATAAGCAAACAAGGAATTTGAACTGAGCATGTGCGAGATTTCAGAGCTACAGTTGGCTGGGAAGATATAGGTAGGAGGAGCCAGTGAAATCCAAGATGGCTGCCTCAGCTAGAACTGCAGGGGAGATAGGGGAGATCTTGCAGAAGGAATAGTGAGCTGATCATTTACATTATACAAACAATTCTAACTGTTTTAAAAATCGGATTTCTTGAACTTTCACATAGTGTATTTACTTAGTAAATGATTTTGGTCATGATTGGTGCCCTTTAATAAAGGCTTTGCAGTTTTAAAGTTTAATTTGTCTTGGTGGTTTTTTTTTTTTTTTCAATGTATACTAACGAATTTTAAAAAAAAAATTTTTTTTGATGTTGCTGGTCCTTTAAAAGGGGAACTATCACGAAAATGAAAATGTAATATAATATTCATCATACATGAAATATGAAACTTTCTAAATACAATCAATTAAAAATGTTGTAGTGCTTCTGAAATAATCAAGTTTATCTTCACTATTCCTCTCTCAGCATCTGTTTCTCTTCATTCTGTCTTCATACAGCAGTTGGGTGTCGGATGAATGATCCAATATATCTTATAGGCGGGGGCCTCCTTTCCTAGCAGATGTATTAGAGCTCATTCAAATAACTGATTCCAGTACAGACAAAATCTAACAAAATAACTGCACAAATCCTGCATGTAGAGAGACATGATGTCTGGTGAGTTTAATAGAGTGAGCTCTAATACATCTTCTAGGCAAAAGGAGCCCCCCTATAAGATATATTGGATCTAACTGTCAGTGAATATCTGACACCCAACTGCTGCATGAAGACAGAATGAAGAGAAACAGATGCTGAGAGAGGAATAGTGAAGATAAACTTATTTCAGAAACAATACAGAATTTTTAATTTATTGTATTTAGAAAGTTTCTTATTTCAGTATGAGGAAGCTTAAATTAAATTTTCATTTTCACAGTAATTCTCCTTTAAGAAAAGGAACATTTGAAAGGAAAGCAGCTTTTAGGATGGGTTCCTTGTGTCTAGGCCTGTTCAAGGTTACTGAATTCATTATGATCACAGCTCTGTATATGATTTAAAAATATATTTTAACTGACACCCAATGGCCAGTACGGTCGCCATAAAGTGTGCCCCTAAAATAACATCCCCCGCTTCTGTCCTACACTGTATAACTTATTAGAAAATGTAACCGCTCATTTGCCAACAATGATCAAATGTGTAACTGTACAGTTATGTTTTAAATTCATTAGTTTAGCAGTTGAAAAACGGCTAATATGTTGGATATTAGGGAAAAATACGATAAAACGGGCAGTGAGGGTAAATTAACTTGCTTTGGGGAGCTTAGTTCCCCTTTAAACTAAGCAATGCAAGAGGAAGATCCTCCATCAGCTCAATTCACAAGCAAACACAAGGTCACTATTCACACTACAGAATAATGTTATGCCCTGCAATCTAATAGTAGGGGGATTCTGGGAGGTGCAGTTCTTCAGAATCCGCAGCCAACCCACCCTTCCAGAAGAGCATAGCAAATACAGGTATTGTATCCATTATCGAAAACCCGTTATCCAGAAAGCTCCGAATTACAGAATGCCCATCTCTCAAACTCCATTTTATCCAAATAATCCACATTTATAAATATTACTTCCTTTTTCTCTATAATAATAATAATAAAACAGTAACTTGTACTTGATCCCAACTAAGATATAATTAATTCTTATTGGAAGCAATATTGATTTTATAATAAACATAAGGTATGAAGATCCAAATAACCAAACATCCTTTATCCGGAAAAAACCCAGATCCCGAGCTTTCTGGATAACAGGTCCCATATCTGTACTGGGAAAATTTGCTTGTTTTACTAAACTGTCCTTGGAGTGCAGCCTTCAGCTGCAGCAAACCAGTAATAGTGGAATCTCTAAACTAGACTTACCCACTAACCAAACAAAATAAAGCCAAAAGGGGCTGCAAGGAGATACACTACCTATTTCAGGTCAGCCAATTCCTTCCAAGTCCACACGCACCAAAAGGCAAGTACACACACTAAAAGGCTACGGACCAAACTCTACTGATACAGCAGGACAGTCTCATGCAGCAGAACGTCTCTTGCAATTCTATATAGCAACTATAAACTATATAGCAAATTTAAACTATATAGCAAGTGGCCAGATTTGATATTTGCTCCCCCTTGTGGCGGTCTATAGCACAGCAAGAGCACACAATGCAGCCAGGGGTTGTATCCTTCTGCTCAGTGTCGGACTGGGCCGGCGGGACACCGGGAAAAAACCCGGTGGGCCCTGCCGGCCCAGATCCACAGCTTCTTCCTGCTGCTACTGCCCGACAAACGGCAAAAACATTGCACGTGTGCACACAAGCGGCATGCATGGGCACACACGTTGTGCCCATGCGTGCGGCTCTGAAAGGGAGAATGGAGGGGGGCCCTTTGGACAGCAGCCACGTTGGGCCCTGGGCCCCCCAATCCAACCCTGCTTCTGGTCAATGCTGACAAACTGAATACTTAATATATAGGGAATAAAGTACCCCCTCTTGTAAAATATAAGGATATTATAAGTTACCGAGGAGTTTCATGACCATATAAAAGTACGAGGCCGAAGGCCAAGTGTTTTTATACGGGTCATACAACTCTGAGGTAACTTCTAATATCCTCATATTTTGCAACTGGGGGTACTTTATTTATTATAATACACAAGTTTCAGTGAGTCATGTGACAGAAATGACATCAGAACTCAACGTTTATAACTGATGACATCAGAACTCAGCTTATAAAGATATTCGTGGCTTTTGTGTATTATTTATATATCTATATATCTATCTATATATCTTAGGGATGCACCGAATCCACTATTTTGGATTCGGCCGAACCCCCGAATCCTTTGCGAAAGATTCGGCCGAATACCGAACCCGAAACCTTTGCATATGCAAATTAGGGGTGGGAAGGGGGAAACATTTTTTACTTCCTTGTTTTCTGACAAAAAGTCACACGATTTCTCTCCCCACCCGAACCCTAATTTGCAGATGCAAATTAGGGTTCGGATTCGGTTCGGCCTGGCAGAAGGATTCGGCCGAATCCGAATCCTGCTGAAAAAGGACGAATCCCGGATTCGGTGCATCCCTAATATATCTATATCTATATCTATCTATCTATCTATCTATCTATATCTATCTATCTATATCTATCTATATCTATCTATATCTATCTATCTATATCTATCTATCTATATCTATATCTATCTATATCTATCTATATCTATCTATCTCTCTCTCTATCTCTCTCTCTCTATCTATCTCTCTATCTATCGCTCTATCTATCGCTCTATCTATCGCTCTATCTATCGCTCTATCTATCGCTCTATCTATCTATATATATATCTATATATCTATAGAATCATGTGAATATATGATTTTTTTATTTTTTTTTTTGAAACATCACTCATAACGTTTCGGACACACACACGCGCGAAAATCCAATAACCTACTTTCATCCTGGAACTTTCTCTCACGCACATGAATTTCTGCTGTTCCACATAAAAGATGCAGTAACATGTGAGAAGCTAAACGCACTCCTGCACAAATCCATGTTCTTACCGCGATACCGTGAGATGATCCCATATGTTGCACGTGTAATCCCGGCGAATTAAAGTACGACATTCCAGCTCTGGTCAGAGAAGTTGGAGGGGTGAAGCCGACGGTGTGACTTGCATACGACAGACCTGGGGCGCAAATAAGAGCAATAAAATAGTTAGAATTGTAATGGTTTTATATAGTGAATAAAGTGCCCCTTCTTGTAAATTATAAGGATATTATAAGTCACTGAGGAGTTTCATGACCATATAAAAACACAAGGCAGAGTGTTTTTATACAGGTCATGGAACTCCGAGGTAACTTCTAATATCCTCATATTTTGCAACAGGGGCACTTTATTTATTATATAATACACAAGATTCAGTGAGTCATGTGACAGAAATGACATCAGAACCTCACCGTTTATAACTGATGACATCTGCACTCACCGTCATAAGGATGTAATTTACAGGATATTCATGGCTTTTGTGTATTATATATATATATATATATATATATATATATATATATATATATATATATATATATATATATATTCTGAGAATACTGACTTCAAGCAGATCAGTACCTTTCTTATAATGCTGAGAAACCCCACAGTAGATGTGGACAGATGAAACTGAAGAAAGCTCCTGATCTTATTCCAGATGCACACAAATTCTGATTCATTGGGACATATAATCAAACAGTTGAAAAGCCTTCCTCTCTCTCACAAAGCAGCAATTCTAACGTGCTTTACAGCACACATTCAAACAACAGTGGTGCAAGTGGAAATTCACAGTTGGCACCACTGTAGGATTAAAAGGCCAAGAGGTTGGGCTAAAGGTGACCCTACAAGTAACAATTACGAACCGAATCCTGGATTCAGGTGATCCCTAGTAAAAAGGATTCTATCTCTGACTATTTAGCGGTACAAATGCCAATAAAAATGTACCTGTCTTGGCCGATCGGCGAGACGGACGACATTCAAGTCTTTTGCCAATGTCACCTTGTCTCCCGTCATACACACAATCAATATAATTTTATTATTTCATACGATATGTGTGTGACCTGCTTAAAGTGATACTGACACCAAACAACGACTTTTTAAAATATGATTGTACATTAAAAGTTACCTATAGGTCATGTTGATCGTTTTTTGCCGAGAGGTTTGTTTTGTAAATAATTGTCACTTGAAGTTCCTTAACCTGACTGTTTTGCCAACCTGACTGTCACATCTCAGCCTATCAGATTAGAGATTCTAATGCTAACGGACTCCTGCTGCACAAAAATGGCAGCCCCCTTATATGGGAACATGGGGCATCAGTCAGGTAATGTAAAAGCATCGTGCAAATACTTTATGGCAAAGTTATAAGAATCTTTCAAAGGCAATATTATGATATATGTAGAAAAGAGTTTAATTTCTGGTGTCAGTATCTCTAAGACAAACTTGGTAGAGAAAAGACTTACCGGGTGAAATCGGCCTGCTGGAGCTTGGTGACGGTGTATATGGTATTGGGCTGGACACAGTGCGAGGCCTCAGGCCCTGTGCCGACATCTCATTAAAATACCTACAATTAAATAAAATCAGTGAGTCTAACTAACTAACCACAGTGTGTGATTCTTACCCATAATGCAACGGGACACCAACAGAATGTGTCAGTCAATAGACAATTTGGCTTGTCTCTGAACACAAAGCCACTGCATCAGAGCAAGGAAAGGTAACAGCTGACTAGTTGCTACTGGTTAAACCTTCAGGTAAAGTAGGATGTTCTTTGCCTTACACCAGTCATGTAAATGCAGAAAAGTAACGGACCATAAAACTCACCTTTCGTCATCCATTTCTAAGCTGGACTCGCTTTCTGATAACTGCCTGCACAGCGCTTCTCTCCTCTCCATCTCCCACTGTAACTTCCTCTGAAGGCGCAAGTTCTCTTCCCTCATGTGGCGCTCCTCCTCCAAATACTGTGCCATCTTCTCAGTGTCTGAAACAGAAAACTGCCAACTAAGCTGTGACGGCAATATACCAGCTTTTGTATTTGTAAACTGATGTGGCATTTATTGCATTCTTCAAACTAAATGCAGCCAAAGGGTAGGGATTGGAGGACTGAAAGCAGCAGCAGCAGAGCAGGGATTGGAGGACTGAAAGCAGCCACAGAGCAGGGATTGGAGGACTGAAAGCAGCCACAGAGCAGGGATTGGAGGATTGAAAGCAGCAGCAGCAGAGCAGGGATTGGAGGACTGAAAGCAGCAGCAGCCGAGCAGGGATTGGAGGACTGAAAGCAGCAGAACAGGGCTTGGAGGACTGAAAGCAGCAACATCAGAGCAGGGCTTGGAGGACTGAAAGCAGCAGAGCAGGGATTGGAGGACTGAAAGCAGCAGCAGAGCAGGGATTGGAGGACTGAAAGCAGCAGCAGATCAGGGATTGGAGGACTGAAAGCAGCAGCAGATCAGGGATTGGAGGACTGAAAGCAGCAACAGCAGAGCAGGGATTGGAGGACTGAAAACATCACCAGCAGAGCAGGGGATTGGAGGACTGAAAACATCAGCAGCAGAGCAGGGGATTGGAGGACTGAAAACATCAGCAGCAGAGCAGGGTATTGGAGGACTGAAAACATCAGCAGAGCAGGGATTGGAGGACTGAAAGCAGCAGCAGCAGAGCAGGGTATTGGAGGACTGAAAACATCAGCAGCAGAGCAGGGGATTGGAGGACTGAAAACATCAGCAGCAGAGCAGGTGATTGGAGGACTGAAAACATCAGCAGCAGAGCAGGGGATTGGAGGACTGAAAGCAGCAGTATAAAAATAAAAACTGGGTAAATAGGAATTAAAAATAAATAATGAATGTAAATTACAAAAGTGCTTACAATAGCCCCCTCATCAGTTTTACATTCATTTAATTTAAAGGTTTACTTGTCCTTTAAACAGGCTCCACTCTACAGGTTGCTGCAATGCTGCTCATATCTCAACCCCTTAGAAAGTGCACAAGGCAAACAGCAGTGAGATCTGCACTTATAAGGCGGTTTACTTACGCTGCAGTTGTGCAGCCCTTAATTGTTTCTTTAGCCTCTCGACTTCATTCTTCAGATATCGAATGTGTCTCATCATGTTTTCCGGGGAGTCGATTTCCATTGATATGTCTCGTGGGGACGGCGGAGCAGAAACAGGTTGGTCTAATTTCTCTTGTAATATTCTGGAACAAAGCCAAATATGATCAAGAACTAAGAGACAGCTAAGAATCAGACAATGTAAGACTACAATGCCATGGAGGCACATTTATCAAGGGTCGAATTTTTTTTTTTTTTTTTAAACTCCCCTAAATTCGACTTATTGAAATGTGTTAATAAAATCGATTTATTTTTTTTTAAACTCGGACGAATTTAAACAATCCAAAAATGTAATCAAATTGAATTCAATCAAACTCGAGAGAAAAAACTCAAATGTCAGGAAGGCAAATCTCCAAATTGATCCCTGGACGTCTCACATTGACTTAAAGGACCAGTAACATCAAAAAAATTTTACAAAAAATTCGTTAGTAAACAACAAAAAATAAACACCTTGACAAATTAAACTTGTAAATTTCAAAGCCTTTATTTAGAAATAACTTCCCGAAACTTCACTTTCTGTCTTCTTCAAAACAGGCGATATGGCGACCATCCATCCTGCAGTGCTCAATTTCTCCTCCCTGGCTATTCTAGTGACAGCTGTGAAGGAGGCTGAGGCTCTGCTCTCGAGTTTTGGCTGGTGGAGCAGGGTTTGTAGTGGGGTTCCCGATGTGCTCCGAGCCTGCCAGTGCATGAGTGCACCTCACTTTCCCTGCTGCCTCCCACTCTGCCCTGCTGCTGCCGACTTTGACGTTGCGCTGCTGCGGGCCCTACATCTGCTCCCCAAAAAGACCGACTTCGATGTGGTGGGAGAAGAGGACGAGACACGGGCAGAGGAAAAAGAGGATGGGGAGCTGCTGATGCCCCGCTCCCCTCACTGCTCCTCTGCTAAAGACCACAATCACAATGTTAATCCTGCAGAGGCCCAATAAGCGTCTGACCCTCAGCGAGATCTGCGACTTCATCAGCAACTGCTTCCCCTACTACCCGCCTTGCCGAACTCCACCTTGATCGTGGTCTTTAGCAAAGGAGGAGTGAGGGGAGCGGGGCATCAGCAGCTCCCCATCCTTTTTTTCCCACTGGCCGCGTCTCTCCCACCACATCGAAGTCGGTCTTTTTGGGGAGCAGATGTAGGGCCCGCAGCAGCGCAACATCAGTGTCAGCAGCAGCAGAGCAGAGTGAGAGGCAGCGGGGAAGGTGAGGTGCACTCAGGCACTGGCAGGCTCGGAGCACATCGGGAACCCCACTACAAACCCTGCTCCACCAGCCAGCATACAAGAGCGGAGCCTCAGCCTCCTTCACAGCTGTCACTAGAATAGCCAGGGAGAAGAAATCGAGCACTGCAGGATGGATGGTCGCCATATCGCCTGTTTTGAAGAGGACAGGAAGTGAAGTTTCGTTAAGTTATTTCTAAACAAAGGCTTTACAATTTACAAGTTTAATTTGTCAAGGTGTTTATTTTTCATGTATACAAACGTATTTTTGGTAAACATTTTTTGCTGTTACTGGTCCTTTAAGGCTCCCATACACGTGCCAATAAAAGCTGCCGACAAACCGAGACAGCAGCTTATTGGCCCGTGTGTGGGGCCATCCGACGGGCTTCCCTGAACGATATTTGGCCGAAAGTCAGCCATATCTCGATCGGGCAGGTTAAAAAATCCAGATGGATCGCAGCCACATCTGTGCGTTTATGCGTTCCTACGATCCAACCACCCATATCGGATGCATTACGATCCAATCGTTGGGCCATAGGGCCCATGATCGGATCAGCCCAATTTCCCAACCTCAATGCGGGCATTTCGGGGAGAGATCCGCTGGTTTGGTGACAACGCCAAATGAGCGGATCTCTACGCCTATGGCCACCTTTAAGCTACGGACACACATGAAGAGATCCACAAGTCTGGCGTCATTACAAATTGATTGGATCTTTCACGGATATGCCCGCCAACAGCAGGAGCAATGGGGTCCGACGGTTTGGTTGCGAAAAATGAAACCTTCCCGATCTACATCGTAGCCAGATATCCATCGGGAAGACCCGTCGGAAGATAAATTGCCAAATTGGTCTAAAGGAGCGATATCAGCAGCTTTATCTGCCCATGTATGGCCACCTTTATACAGCAATACGGCAGGTTTTAGGTGGCAAATAGTCGAATTCGAAGTCTTAAAGGGCCAGAGTATGATGAATCTCAAAAATCTGATTTTAATAAAAAAAACTCGAATCGAATTTGGATAACTCCCTAGTCAAATTTGACCATCATTTTTTTTTTTTGAAAATTCGAATTTTCAAAATCGACCCTTGATAAATCTGCCCCAAAGGGTAAGGGCACACATGGAGATTCAGGGAGATTTAGTTGCCCAGCAACAAATTGCCTCTTCTTTGGGCGACTAATCTCGCCGACTGCCGGCTAGAATGTAAATCACCGGCGGGAAGGCACTGGGAACTCCTCGTTTTCCGAAGTCGCCTCGTTTCCGCGTGAGGAAACTTCAGGCGATTTTGGAAAACAAAACGCTCCAAGTACTTTTTTTTTTTTATAGTTATTATAGTTAGTTTTGTTTCCAGCTTCCAAATGGGGGGGTCACTGAACCGATCTAAAAATAACTGCTCTGAAAGGCTACAAATTAGTTCTTATTGCAGTGTTTTATTACTCATCTTTCTATTCAGGCCTCTCCTATTCAAATTGCAGACTCTTATTCCAATCAATGCATGGTTGCTAGGGAAATTTAGACTCTAGCAACCAGATTTCTGAAATTGCAAACTAGAGAGCTGCTGAATAAAAAGCTAAATACCACAAATAATAAAAAACAAATGCAAATTGTCTCAGAATATCACTCTCTACATCATACTAAACATTAGTTTAAAGGTGAAAACCCCTTTAAAGGAGAACTAAAACCTAACTAAAGAAGTAGCTAGAAATATTTTACATGATATTTTGTGCTTCTGTACCAGCCCAAGGCAACCACAGCCCTTTAGCAGTAAAGATCTGTCTACAAAGATGCCCCAGTAGCTCCCCATCTTCTTTTCTGCTGATTCACTGCACATGCTCTGTGCTGCTGTCACTTACTGAGCTTAGGGAGCCACTCACAATATACAGTACACATAGAATAGAAATGTCACAATATAAGGCTGATTAGTAATTAATACACATAATTACTACATGGCAGCACAGAAACCAGTGCAATTAGCATCAGAATTGAATAATCAGCAAACCTGTAGCATCAGCTTATATTACAGCCAGGGAAGCTCATTTTCTGCTGGATAATTAGTGACGAGCCCTAAGCTTAGCTTCTCAACAGCCAGAGCCCACTGAGCATGTGAGTGTCACAGACACTTTCCAAGATGGTGACCCCCTGTGACAAGTTTGAAGTCCTGGATCATTGCTGCTATTGACAAGCTCAAACTTTAGCCTCGTGCAATAAGTTCACTATATAAAATATGTCATTTCTACCCATATTCATTTTTAGGGTTTAGTTCTCCTTTAAGGATGGACAGAGAGGCCATAGACATATATCTACTCATTTGGTGGATTTAGTAAATTAGCAGATCTTTGCCTAATTTAGTTACACATGTACAAACCAGGCTAATGTAATCATGCAGGCCTCCTAGGCAATCTGATCATAAGAGGGTGTGTGTGTCTACCTTCATATGATACACTGTGATTTACTTAACGGGATACTGTCATGGGAAAACATGTTTGTTTGTTTTTTCAAAACACATCGGTTAATAGTGCTGCTCAAGCAGAATTCGGCACTGAAATCCATTTCTCAAAAGAGCAAACAGATTTTTTTAAATTCAATTTTGAAATCTGACATGGGGCTAGATATATTGTCAGTTTCCCAGCTGCCCCAGTCATGTGACTTGTGCTCTGATAAACTTCAGTCACTCTTTACTGCAAGTTGGAGTGATATCACCCCCTCCCTTTTTCCCCCCAGCAGCCGAACAACAGAACAAAGGGAAGGTAACCAGATAGCAGCTCCCTAACACAAGATAACAGCTGCCTGGTAGATCTAACACACTCAACAGTAAAATCCAGGTCCACATTCAGTTATATTGAGTAGGAGAGACAACAGCCTGCCAGAAAGCAGTTCCATTCTAAAGTGCTGGCTCTTTCTGAAAGCACATGACCAGGCAAAATGACCCAAGATGCACCTACACACCAATATTGCAACTAAAAAAATACACGTGTTCGTTCAGGAATTACATTTTATATTGTATTGCAAACCCACAATGAGCAACATCACAATTACCAACCTTTTCTCAGCCTCCAACTTGTCCATTCGCTTCCAGAGACGGTTTACCAGAGCCTCTTGTTCCTGTTCTAGCGTGTTTTCCAGATCGATCTTCTCCCGCCTTAGCTAAGGGCATAACAAAGCAGGCAACTTACTAACTTCACCCAAACTGGCACGGATAATTTCAATATTTAAGACATGAACATGGGCTGCCCCACATAGTTGATATATTTTCAGCATTACTCCCTCATACACTTCCTCCCACACTCCTAGTAAAAAAAGAGGAATGATTTTCTTCAATAAAAGGTATATTATATCCACCTAGAGGCTCTCGCAGCCATTTTATGCCTGGGAGGCTACATACAGTATATGCAAAGCCACTGCCAGTTGCAGTAACTGCATATTTGCTTTACAAATGTCTAAAGAATCGTTTTAAAGGAGAAGGAAAGCTACAGAAGCAGTTTATTGCCAATAAATAAGCCACAATAGTGTAAGCTATAAGACTATTTATTCTGCAGAATGCTTTACCATACCTGAGTAACAGCTCTAGAAGCTCTGTTTGTTTAGGATAGCAGCTGCCATATTAGCTTGGAGTGACATCACTTCCTGCCTCTCCCTGCTCAGTCATAGCTCTGGGCTCAGATTACAGCAGGGAAGGGGGGGGGAGAGGAGCAAACTGAGCATGCTCAAGCCCTAGCCCTGGAGGTTTAAGCTGAAAACAGGAAGTCTGATACAGAAGCCCATGAGTACACAATAGAAGGAAAGAAATGTGGTGTTTCTTTTCACAGAGGACTCAGAGCAGCATTACTTTGAGGGGTTACTGGTGTATTAATATAGATTTTCTGATAAAGCTTACTTAATGTTTCCTTCTCCTTTAACCCCCTCCCTGGCATTCCCCACGACCCCCATCCCCACTAACCTACAAAGACACGATCCTTACACATTGACAGGCAGTGTACCTGCTCCAGGGTGAGCTGTTTGGAGATGGTATCATTTTCCAATTTCTTAATTTTCTTCATAAGCTTGTTCACTTGGAACTCCTGTTCCTGCTCCAGGTGCTGCTCCAGCTCAGCCTTTTCGTGCTGCAACTAAAGACACAAAGAATATGTACATGTCACTAAGTGAAAACAAAATGCAGCTTCATTATTTAATATTTACAAGATAATATTTACTAGAAAGAAAGCCGGATTGTGCCAAAAAAGTTGAAGTTTAAGGGACACCCAACCGGCAGCTCTACAGCCTGGATGGCGATATATTGCACATGCTTGGATAAAAACATTTTAAATTAAAGGGATTCTGTCATGATTTTTATGTCTTTATTTGTAAATTACACTGCAAATAATTCACTCTACAATATAAAATGTTATTCCTGAACCAGCAAGTGTATTTTTTTAGTTGTAATATTGGTGTGTAGGTGCATCTCAGGTCATTTTGCCTGGTCATGTGATTTCAGAAAGAGCCAGCACTTTAGGATGGAACTGCTTTCTGGCAGGCTGTTGTTTCTCCTACTCAATGTAACTGAATGTGTCACAGTGAGTCCTGGATTTTACTATTAAGTGCTGTTCTTAGATCTACCAAGCAGCTGTTATGTTAGGGAGCTGTTATCTGGTTACCTTCCCATTGTTCTGTTGCTGCCCACCACCCCCCCCCAGCGCCACCTGTTGATCAATTTCCCACCAGTCTGACCACCAAGTAGTCAAGGAAGTTGTCAGGAGAAAGAAAGAGGCTGCTCTGATGTTCTTCTGCTTAGGAGAAAAATAAGAAACCTTTCTTACATTTTTTCTAAGCAGAAAAACATCAGAGCAGACTCTCTTTCTTGTGACAACTTCCTTGACTACTTGGTGGTCAGACTGGTCAGAAACTGACCAGCAGGTGGCACTGTTGTAACAAAATTCATTCATATTAACAGCACATGTATCCCTTAATATCTTGGAATTAAAAGAAAATAAATAATGAATGTAAATTACAAAAGTGCTTCAAATAGCACCTCATCAGTTTTACATTCACTTATTTTAAAGGTTTACTTATCCTTTAACACAATTTATATGAAAATGCCGGTGCTTTGGTCACACTATGATTAATGAGCTGTGAAAAGAACATCTGGGATTCATTTCTATGAGAGGGAGTTGCCTAAAAGTCTCTAAACTCCATTACATTCCCATACAGGCTTGACTATACATGTGAGTGTTTGGAAGGTTGTCTTGTGCTGATGATTAACACAAACACAGTGATTCAGTTACATTATATACCAACCAACTCTTGATCCTGAAAATACAGACTGCTCAGTCTTGTATAGTGAAACAAAGGCAGAGTTTTGGAGAAGCCCGATATATATGTTTTTTATTCCTCTGTAAATGCAAGCAAACCTTCCACTACTTTAGCTATAAACTCCCCTACACAAATGTGAATGGGGCCCACTGTGTGATGAAACTATAGAGGAAGCAGACCCTGTGGCTGCAGGGGAGCCCAGGAAGTATAGGGGCCCCATGAGACCCTAATTCATATACAATTTCAAATAGGGATGCACGGAATCCACTATTTTGGATTTGGCCAAACCCCCGAATCCTTCTCGAAAGATTCGACAGAATACCAAACTGAATCCTAATTTGCATATGCAAATTAGGGGTGGGAAGGGGAAAAAATTTTACTTCCTCGTTTTGTGTCAAAATGTCACGCTGTTTCCCTCCCGCCCCTAATTTGCATATGCAAATTAGGATTCGGTTCGGCAGAAGGAATCCCGAACCGAATCCTGGATTCGGTGCATCCCTAATTTCAATAAATATTGGTAAAAAGTCACATTTTGGGGTCCCGAAAAATAATTTGCTGTGGGGCCCAGTAATATCTAGTTACGCTACTGATTCGATAAGAACACAACGGCGGCCATACTTGGGCCAATCCACTATCAGAACGACTGGACCATGGGCCGAAATAACAGTTACATAACGAGGGTCCATACACTGCGTAACCTACTACCAATATTAAAAAAGCTAAAAAGAAATACAATTGGAGTAGGAAACGATTGAAGGAAGTGAGCTTTGCAGGGAGGGTATAAATTATCTGTGCAGGATACAAGTGAATTACAGGACAGGTATGAGATCCATTTTCTGGAAACCGGTTATCCAGAAAGCTCTGAATTACAGAAAAGTCATCTCCCATAGACTCCACTTTATCGAAGTAATCAAAATTTGTAAAAAGGATTTCCTTTTTCTCTGTAATTATAAAATAATACAGGTATGGGATCAGTTATCCGGAAACCCGTTATCCAGAAAGCTCCGAGTTATGGAAAGGCCGTCTGCCATAGACTCCATTATAATCAAAATTTTTAAACATTATTTCCCTTATCTCAATATTAAATAATAATAATAATAAATACAGTAGCTTGTACTTAATCCCAACTAAGATATAATTAATCCTTATTGGAAGCAGAACCAGCCTATTGGGTTTATTTAATGTTTACATGATTTTCTAGTAGACTTATGGTATGAAGATCCATATTACGGAAAGATTCATTATCTGAAAAACCCCAAGCATTCCAGATAACAGGTAGGGATGCACCGAATACACTTTTTTGGATTCGGCTGAACCCCCGAATCCTTCACGAAGGATTCGGCCGAATACCGAACTGAATCCGAACCCTAATTTGCATATGCAAATTAGGGGTGGGAAGGGGAAAACATTTTTTACTTCCTTGTTTTCTGACAAAAAGTCACGCAATTTCCCTCCCTGCCCCTAAATATGCAAATTAGGATTCGGATTCTGTTCGGCCAGAAGGATTTGGCCGAATCCTGCTGAAAAAGGCCGAATCCCGAACCGAATCCTGGATTCGGTGCATCCCTAATAACAGGTCCCATACCTGTACCTTGTACTTGATCCCAACTAAGATATAATTAATCCTTATTGGAAGCAATACTAGCCTATTGGCTTTATTTAATGTTTACATGATATTCTAGTAGAGTAGTAGACTTAAAAGTATGGAGATTCAAACTACGGAAAGATCCATTATCCAGAACCCAGGCCCCGAGCATTCTGGATAACAGGTCCCATACCTGTAATTAAGAGGTGAGGGATGACAGCACTAATCAGCACCGGGGGATGGATCCATATCTCTGACTTTAGTACAAGACAATGGGATATTGAATGGAAAATAGGATTGTAAAAAGTCATTTCTGAGCTGAAGCAAGGGCACAGGGTTTCCTTGAGATCCCATAAGAAAGCTGCGGAGAATGAATACAGGTGGCATTGTGTTTCAGGTACATTGAAACCGCTGCGCTACTGACATGCTGGAATTTTTACTGAGTCACTGATACTGCTGTAGAAAATGAGGCCACGGGAAATAATGGATTAGTGGCTTCTTACAGGAAGCTTCGCTCTAATTAATCATCTGTATAGTCACATCCTACACAAATGTTTAGATCATAGGGGACCCCAGTTTCTCATAGTTCCTAGCTGTCAGGCAGCAATTGCTGATCAGAAGCTTAATTAGTCAAAGACAATCTGGTTCCAACTAATCTTGGTTAGCCAGAGAGCTATGAATGGGAAGGGGAAGTTCACCTTTAAATTAACTGTTAGTATGATGTAGAAAACTATATTCTGAAACAATTTGCAATCGGTTTCATTTTTTTTTATTATTTGTGGGTTTTCAGTTATTTAGCTTTTTATTCAGCAGCTCCCCAGTTTGCAATTTCAGCAAATCAGGTTGCTAGGGTGCAAATAACCCTAGCAACCATGCATTGTTATGAAAAAGAGACTGGAACATGAATAGGAGAGGTCTGAATAGAAAGATGAGCAATAAAAATTAACAATAACAATAAATGTGTAGGCTTACAGAGTATCTGTTTTTTTTAGTGGGGTCAGTGACCCCCATTTAAAAGCTGGAAAGAGTCGAAAGAAGGCTGCAAATATTTAAAAAACAAAAAATTAAGGCCCATGGCAAAGCTTAGAATTAGCCATTCTATAACATACTAAAAGTAAACTTAAAGGGATCCTGTCATCGGAAAACATGTTTTTTTCAAAACACATCAGTTAATAGTGCTACTCCAGCAGAATTCTGCACTGAAATCCATTTCTCAAAAGAGCAAACAGATTTTTTTAAATTCAATTTTGAAATCTGACATGGGGCTAGACATATTGTCAATTTCCCAGCTGCCCAAAGTCATGTGACCTGTGCCTGCACGTTAGGAGAGAAATGCTTTCTGGCAGGCTGCTGTTTTTCCTTCTCAATGTAACTAAATGTGTCTCAGTGGGACTTGGATTTTTACTATTGAGTGTTGTTCTTAGATCTACCAGGCAGCTGTTATCTTGTGTTAGGGAGCTGCTATCTGGTTACCTTCCCATTGTTCTTTTGTTTGGCTGCTGGAGGGGAAAAGGGAGGGGGTGATATCACTCCAACTTGCAGTACAGCTGTAAAGAGTGACTGAAGTTTATCAGAGCACAAGTCACAAGACTTGGGGCAGCTGGGAGATTGACAATATGTCTAGTCCCATGTCAGATTTCAAAATTGAATATAAAATAAATCTGTTTGCTCTTTTGAAAAATGGATTTCAGTGCAGAATTCTGCTGGGGCAGCACTATTAACAGTATCCCTTTAAAGACGAACCACCCTTTTAACAGTAATCTCATGCAGTTAGCAATCAGCTGCATTCTCATTGTGGAATAAGATGGCAAATTCTAAGAAACTCTTCATTATTTATTTTTTATCCTTTCTGAATCATTTGCCTTTTTCTTCTAATTCTTTCCAGCTTTCAAATTGGGGGTCACTGACCCCATCTAAAATAAAAAACAAAACAAAAACAAATGCTCTGTAAGGCAACAAATTCATTGTAAATGCTAGTTTTAATTTGTTATCTTTCTATTTGGGCCCTCTGCTGTTCATATTCCAGTCTCTTATTCAAATCAATGCATGGTTACTAGGGTAACTTGGACTCTAGCAACCAGATTGCTGAAACAGCAACTGGAGAGCTGCTGAATAAAAAATGGAGCCAAAAAAAAAAAAAGGGGATCCGATCGTTGGGCACTAGGTTCCACGATCGGATCAGCCCGATATTGCCCACTTCGATGTAGGGATATCGGAGAGAGATCCGCTCACGACTATGGTCCCCTTTAGGGGTGCTTACAATTTAGTGGGCTCTGCTACAGTTATAAAAAAAGTAGGGCTGGAAATCACTTGTGTAGGAAAGAGATAAATGAGGGAAAGAGCCCATTCACCTGCATGAGTTTCCGGGACAGTTCATTAGTGAGGAACTCCTCTTCTTTCTCATAGTTGACAGCGAGGGTTTCTTTCTCTTTCTGCAAAGCCTGGATCTTTTTAAACAACGTGTTGCTGATAAACTCCTCTTCTTGCTCTGCCCGGGCTTGCTGGGAAAGAAATCAAAAAATAACCTGTAGTTTTTCTTATACAGCATTTTGGGTCAGTTTATGAACACATTGCTATAACAACATGACAAACATTTGTAAATGCAAGGGAAAGATAAAAAACTGTAAATCACAAAAACATACGTTTAATAGTTGGTGTTACTGTCTCATAAAATACAGGAAGGAATTGCAAGACACATGGGGATTCCCTGAACTGTATAACTCAGCCTGCAGCCTTGTGTCTTTATATGGTCACAGAACAATCCCTCAGTGACTTCTAATATCCTTATCATTTACAGTAGGGGGTACATTATCCCTTATAATACATGAGTGATACTCAGAGTTCCCTGTATAACTCAGCCTGCAGCCTTGTGCCTTTATATGGTCACAGAACAACCCCTCAGTGACTTCTAATATCCTTATCATTTACAGTAGGGGGTACATTATCCCTTATAATACATGAGTGATACTCCGAGTTCCCTGTATAACACAGCCTGCAGCCTTGTGTCTTTATATGGTCACAGAACAACCCCTCAGTGACTTCTAATATCCTTATCATTTACAGTAGGGGGTCCATTACCCCTTATAATACACAAGTGATACTCAGAGTTCCCTGTATAACTCAGCCTGCAGCCTTGTGCCTTTATATGGTCACAGAACAACCCCTCAGTGACTTCTAATATGCGTATGATTACAGTAGAGTAGAATATATTCCCTAAATTTTTAACAAATCTCCCAAAGGCCACATAGAAAGTTATTTCTATAACAATGGCTGCAGTGCTATAATTGCTTACACAGACAGATCACACCTAGAGATGACTCCTCATATAAAGTAGTTTTATTCTAGTCTGTTAAAAGGATTTGCACAGCCACTTGCACAGACTATAATATAATATAATGTATTTTCATGTGACTGGCCTGATACCCATAGGAGTGCGTGCATGTATAAAAGCCGGGCAGACATTTCCAACCTCCAGATCTTGTGACTCATGAACACGGACAACAATGTGATGCTGGGAATGTGACGACTTGCGACGGCCCAAACAAGAAAACACAATGAGTGGAAGGAGAAAATCCAGGGCCAAACGACTGATAACAGGAAAATAAATCACTGAAACATTTATTTCTTCAGGGGAAACAAATGTCACATTTCCTTTCCATTTCCAGAAATCCATATTATCTGTATCCCACCAAAATCGGTGAGGCAAATGTTTGGCCCGGTGCCCATTGAGAGGACACTATGGTGCCGATAAGAGAGGGAGCCGTTAAAGGGTAAGTGTCATGGAAATTGAAAATTCACCAAGGGAAAACAGCAATATAAATTGTTTTAGCAGCACTGCCAACAAAGTTGTCGCTATTATGGAGATGGTTGTATGCAAAACATAATTATATATATATATATTATATATATATATAAAAATAGGTCTCTGAGGAAGTGCAGTGACACGAAACGCGTCAGAACTCCGACGCCGTTTTTAATCGATGTATCAATGTGTATCAATAAAGTAACTATTTTTTTTCCTTATAATCTGGAATTAAGCGACTCATGAGAGGACCCTGGAGTGCGCCGCTACAACAATCGGTGTGTGCAGTGGATACGTTCTTCTTAGTGACCGACCCGCTGCAAGACTCTAAAGTCAGGAACATTCAACTTTAAACTTAGATTTTGGAAAAACAATAAAAAATAAATAATGGAAAGTAATTGAAAAAAAGTATATTTCTGGGGAACAATCTGAAAACAACCGAACTAGAAAAAGTGTTTGGAAGGTGATCAAACCCTTAAGGCTAAGGCCACACTAGGCGATAGCGCCGCGATTTGACTCGCGGCGACTTTTAAGCCGCAATCGCTGGGGAAACTTTTGCGCTGGCGTCTATGGGGAATCGCGCAAAATCGCCAGCGTAAAAACACACGCGGCGATCTTTTTTCTATTGTCGCTCGAAATCGCCTAGCGAGGCAATTTCGAGCGACAGTAGAAAAAAGATCGCCGCGTGTGTTTTTACGCTGGCGATTTTGCGCGATTCCCCATAGACGCCAGCGCAAAAGTTTCCCCAGCGATTGCGGCTTAAAAGTCGCGGCGAAAAGTCGCCGCGAGTCAAATCGCGGCGCTATCGCCTAGTGTGGCCTTAGCCTTAAACAAATTATTATATATATATTTTTTTTTAAAACACGATTCCCTTTTTCTCTCTAATCAAACAGTAGCTTGTACTTGATCCCAACTAAGATATAATTAATCCTTATTGGAAACAAAACCAGCCTATTGGGTTTATTTCATGTTTAAATGATTGTTTAACAGGCTTAAAAGTATGGAGATCCAAACAACAGAAAGATCTCTTGTCCAGTCCTGAGCATTCTGGATAACTGGTCCCATACCTGTATTTATCCAGCTCTAACATGAAAAACTAGACTTTTCAGCGAATGTTCGTCTCACATCTAGTTGCTAGGATCCACATTACCTTAGCAACCATGCATTGTTATGAATAAGAGACTGGAATATGAATAGGAGAGGCCTGAATAGAAAGACGAGTAATAAAAAGTAGCAATAACAATAAATGTGTAGTCCTACAGAGCATTTGTTTTTAGATGGGGTCAGTGACCCCCATTTGAAAGCTGGAAAGAGTCAGAAGAAGGTGGCATATCATTCAAAAACTATACAAAATAAATAAAGATGACCAATTGAAAAGTTGCTTAGAATGAGCTAGAATAAATAACAATAAATGTGCATATGCAAGTTAGGGTTCTGATTCGGTATTCGGACGAATCTTTACCCAAAGGATTGGGGGGTTCGGCAGAATCCAAAATAGTGGATTCGGTGCATCCCTAATATAATTTACAAGATATTCATGGCTTTTGTGTATTATATATTACTATATATAGGATTCAGGCTCTGGTCTTTATATTATATAAAGACCAGAGACTGAAACCTTTTCTTAGCATTCTGACCAATAATGCTTATGAATATAAATACAATGAAATAAAATTTCACATGTGCCACGCTAAAGAAAGAACACTCAACTGCCTTTGGCAGCAGCCGGCACAAGTAATGGAAGAAAAACCATAAACACCTCTAGAATTTGGCAGTCAGACATCCCCAGTGAGTCGGCAATGCAAGGCAAAAGGAGCTGAAGGCTGCTCATTTATTCATGATAAAAGCAAATGGACAAATTGTTTGGTTTCAGACTCTCCATTTGCTTTTGTCATTAATAAATAAGAGCCACGTCTAATTTTACATTGGCAGAGAGAACTCTGTGGATAGCGAAGCCCTTGCCAGGCTGACTCAATAGGAAGCCATTGATGTGGCAGCAATGAATATTCCAGACGACTGAATAGGAGCCTGTAATAGAGATGCTGGAATTGACTAAATAAACTGATGTGGTTACACGGAAGATAAACTTTATAAATAGGGTATATTTGCCCTTTAAACGGGTGTTCGCCTTTCAAACGCTTTTTTTCAGTTGAGCTGTTTTCAGATTGTTGTTCAGAAATAAAGACTTATCAATTGCGGTCCATGTTTTATTTTTTCTACAGTTTTTCCAGATTTGAAGCTAAAGTTCCTCCCTCTGGTGTTGCTCAGTGATCCGGGTGCAGATTCTGTTACAATTTGCTCCATTAGTAACGATTAATTATATCTTAGTTTGGATCAAGTACAAGCTACTGTTTTATTATTACACAGAAAAAGGAAATCTATTATTAAATATCTGGATTATTTGGATAGAGTCTATGGGAGATGGCTTTTCCGTAATTTGGAACTTTCTGGAAAACAGGTTTCCGGATAACGATACCATACATGTACTGAACTGAATGGTAAGAATCGGTGGGAAAGCAGAGATAAAAGGAATAGACCAGTAAGTGCAGAAGGATTAATGATCAGAACACAAGCAAATGTCATAGTCAGGCAGTCTCGTTTCTCTGTCTGTAAGGGCAGTCTCGTTTCTCTGTCTGTAAGGGCAGTCTCGTTTCTCTGTCTGTAAGGGCAGTCTCGTTTCTCTGTCTGTAAGGGCAGTCTCGTTTCTCTGTCTGTAAGGGCAGTCTCGTTTCTCTGTCTGTAAGGGCAGTCTCGTTTCTCTGTCTGTAAGGGCAGTCTCGTTTCTCTGTAAGGGCAGTCTCGTTTCTCTGTAAGGGCAGTCTCGTTTCTCTGTAAGGGCAGTCTCGTATCTCTGTAAGGGCAGTCTCGTATCTCTGTAAGGGCAGTCTCGTATCTCTGTAAGGGCAGTCTCGTATCTCTGTAAGGGCAGTCTCGTTTCTCTGTAAGGGCAGTCTCGTTTCTCTGTAAGGGCAGTCTCGTTTCTCTGTAAGGGCAGTCAAGGACAGCAGCAGAATGTTGTTACTGCAGGGGAGCAATATATCCATTTGTCGAGTGCAATACTGATGGTAAATACAGAGCATTTAATGCTATAAAATATTAGAGAGAACGCGTGAAGAAATATAAGGATTAGAAGCAAAGTGTAACCCGTGCCGACTTTAATCCTAGATTTTATCTTGAGAGCCTTTCAGTAACACCGAATGCCATTTCTTCCCCACTCGCACTTAGGGTAAGGCCAGACGAAGAGATTCGGGGAGATTTTGTCGCCACGACTTATTACCACGTCTTTTGCGCGACTATCTCCCCGAACTGCCTCAGCGTTTTTTACCCATAGGCTACAGCGCAAAATCGCCTGAGCGAATGCACACACGGCAATGCGTTTTCAATAGTCGCCCAAATTTGCCTCATTGCCGCGTGTGCATTAGCGCAGGCGATTTTGCGATGTAGCCTATGGGGAAAAGACGCTGAGGCAGTTCGGGAGATAGTCACGCAAAAGACGTGGCGATAAGTCGCCAGGTGACAAAATCTCCCCGAATCTCCTCGTCTGGCCTTACCCTTACAGACAGGTTTATATTCTTTAAGGGTTGGGGCAGAGGAGCAGATTTGGGGAGATTCAGTCGCCTGGTGACTAATCGCCTCTTCCGCATGGCGACAATCTCCACAAACTGCCTTCCGCTTGAATGAAGAACCGCCTGCGCTAATGCACTCGCACCTTCGATTTCCGAAGCCGTTCGAAGTTGCCTCACGAGCTAACTCTGGGCGACTACAGAAATCGAAGCGCCGCCTCGTCTACAGGCGACTAAATCTCCCCGAATCTGTTTGTCTGCCCCAACCCTAAAAGAGAAGGAAAAGTCATTTTAATATTAAAATAGGAAAATGTAGTGCTCCTTTAAGTTTCCAAAAGCTATGTCACACCTATTACTCATATGAGCTTCAAAAGGAAGCCTTTAAAATTCTTGATGCGACTACGCCCAGAGTATAAAATGATGTTGAGAAATGTGAATTTTATCAGTGTGAGGCGTTTTCCCCTGGGGGACATTTTCCCTAGATAATACAGGGGCACTGCTATGAATAGATAGCAATAAGCAGGGGACGTGTTTTCTTCTAGGCGCAATAAAAGCAACATAAAAAATTAAAGTGTTTTAAAAGAATGACAATATAATATACAGTTGTCCTACACTGGTACAACGTGTGTGTTTGCTTCAGAAACTCTACTATAGTTTATATAAACAAGCTGCTGTGTAGCCATGGGAGCAGCCATTCAAGTACAGGATACACAGTAGATAACAGATAAGTACTACTATAGTTTATATAAACAAGCTGCTGTGTAGCCATGGGGGCAGCCATTCAAGCACAGGATACACAGTAGATAACAGATAAGTACTACTATAGTTTATATAAACAAACTGCTGTGTAGCCATGTGGGCAGCCATTCAAGCACAGGATACACAGTAGATAACAGAAAAACACTACTATAGTTTATATAAACAAGCTGCTGTGTAGCCATGGGGGCCAAATCCCCCTAGCAACCATGCATTGATATGAATAAGAGACTGGAATATGAATAGGAGAGGCCTGAATAGAAAAATGAGTAAAATAAAGTAGCACTAACTATAAATGTGTAGCCTTACAGAGCATTTGTTTTTTAGATGCAGGTCAGTTACCCCCATTTGAAAGCTGGAAAGAGCCATAAGAAGAAGGCAAATAATTCTAAAACTATAAAAAACAGCTATTCTACAGGTATATTATACAAGTTGTTTTAGGTTTTCCAATTGTTTTTGGTTTATCTATTTTAACTTTGATTTTGGTTTAGAATTACCAAAAGGTGTGGTTTATATTTGTGAGGCTTGGCAGCAGTGGCGTAACTAGTTGTTACTGGGCCCCATAGCAGATTCAATTTAGGGCCCCAAAATATTTATAAGTTGGCCTATTTTACCAAGATATATTAAAATTGCTAATTAATTAGGGTCTCACTGGGCCCCCTACACTCCTGGGTCCCCCAGCAACCGCAGGGTCTGCTTCCTCTATAGTTACGCCCCTGCTTGGCAGAGATAAAATGCCTCATATGTAGTGTACTTTCAATCAACATGGGAAATACATTAGTATATTAATACAGAGGAGTTGGAGGTGTGGGTGCACTGGATGGGGCAGAAGGTGAAGTAGGGGGTGTTTACCTGTTTACCTGAGTTAGCTTATAGGGGTGAATTCACTAAACAGCGAAAATACGCCAGTGACTGCTTCGCAGCAATCGCAACACTTCGTAAATTTGCTAGGAACTGCCTACCCGCTAAAATGTAAATCGCCGGCGGGATGGCAGTCGGAGCGATTCGTTTTCAGAAGCCACTCGAAGTTTCCTCATGAGGCAATTCCGGGCAACTTCAGAAAACGTATCGTTCCGAGTGCCATCCCGCAGGCAGGCAGTTTATGGAGATTAGCCGCCCCGAAGAAGAGGAGATTTGTCGCCGGGCGACTAATCTCCACGAATCTGCCTGTGTGCCCTGACCCTTAAAGTCAAATTTGTAAAGAACAATGGTAATTGTCAAATGCGTACCAACAATTTGTAACCAGATTATGTTAGCAATACAAGCAAGTGGATACCCTTGCCAAAGATGTGAGAATTACCCCGAGAAAAATAATTTTTCGGCCGTAGCGGGGTAATTCTCACTTCTGAAAATGTATCTTTGTATTATAAATGAATCATCTAGAAAGAAACTTTTTTTTGCGAAACCACCGTTGTGCATTCATCTACTTTTTTAAGTGTGCAGCCCCTTAACAGTAGGACCAAAAGACAACACGTTGTAGACTTTGTGTCTGCATAGAAAATAGTTTGGCAATTTAAGCTGGCCATAGACGCAAAGATCTGACCGTACGAATCGAGGATTCGTACGATTTTCGGGGCGTGTGTGGAGAGTCCCGACATTTTTCGTCCGGCGGAGATCGGTCGTTTGGTCGATGGGACAGGTTAGAAAATTTCTGTCGGCTGCCGATAATATCTCTGCGTGTATTGCCAATCGTACGATTTTCAGTGGGAGACTGTCACTAGCTTTGGTTGGACATAGATATCGTACGATTGCTGTCAGGGGCAGAACATTGCTGATCTGTTCTTTAACTAATCTGACTGGTAAGACTTTGATCTGAATGGTTAGTGGCGGGTCGGGAGATGGGAAAGTCCGATCCTACGATGATTCGTACGATCGGATCTTTGCATCTATGGCCAACTTTAAGCAAAAGCTTTATATGTCATTGGACCTCACTTTGGCCATCCACTCGAGCAGTCGCACTGCCAAAAATAATGAGCGAGCTCTACATCCCACGCACGCTTGTGATATTGAGAAGAAGAGACATCTCGCTAAGGGAGTTCATTTGATATGACAGGACTGATCAGATGACTGATCACTCTGTTAATGTCTTCCCCTATGTTTCTGAAGACGACATGCGCCTCCCCCCCATGCCGTTTTAGGGGTGAAATCCCTCCATTCACAGCCCTACCAAACAAATGGATCTGGTTGCATGCGCCCAGCTTCACAGGCAGCCAATCAAATGAATGCAATCAGTACTGATGTCTCCTGCTTTTCTAGCCAAAAAGGAAACCGGTATTATGTTAAAAAAAAAAACAAGACTAAATCTGCCCATCCCTAAATCCTAAATAAACAGCAATTAAACGTCACAGAGACATGCAGCAATTACATGGAGTCTTGCATTGCCCTGGGGAGAAAGATAATTAGCCAGATTCACATCCATTGCTCAAAGGCAGAGCTAGTCCTATTTGTGCAACAATCCATTATCCAGAAAGCTTTGAATTATGGAAAGCCTGTCTCCCATAGAATCCATTTTATCCAAATTTTTTTTTCTCTGTTATAATAAAACAGTAGCTCATACTTGATCCAAACTGAGATATAATTAATCATTATTGGAAGCAAAACCAGCCTATTCGGTTTATTTAATTTTTACATGATTTTCTATTAGCTGGATAACCCCAGGTCCCAAGCATTCTGGGTAACAGGTCCCAGCCTACTGGGTTTATTTAATGCTTACATGATTTTCTAGTAGACTGAAGGTATGAAGATCCAAATTATAGAAAGATCCGTTATCCGGAAAAACCCCAGGTCCCGAGCATTATGGATAACAGGTCAAATACCTGTTAGGAATGCACCGAATCCACTATTTTGGATTCGGCCAAACCTCGTATCCTTTGCTAAAGATTTGTCTGAATACCGAACTGAATCTTAATTTGCATATGCAAATTAGGGGTGGTAAGGGGAAAAAATACAAGCAATCTCCCGCCACATCCCTGATTTGCATATGCAAATTAGGATTCCGTTTGGCCAGGCAGAAGGATTCGCCCGAATCCTGCTGAAAAAGGCCAGATCCCGAACCCAATCCTAGATTCCTAGGTGCATCCCTAATACACGTATTAAAATGATTTATATACAACCAAAAAATATTAGTGCCGCAATTTACATTCTAGCTGGAGGGAGGCAGTTTGGGGAGATTAGTTGCCCCGAAGAAGAGGAGATTTGTCGCCGGGCGACTTATCTGATATCTGAATCTGATTGTGTCTCTGCCCATGCAGAGCATTTGTTTTTTAAGATGGGGTCAGTGACCCCCAATTTAAAAGCTGGAAAAGGTCAGAAGAAAAAGGCAAATAATTCAAAAATGATTTAAAAAAAACTGAAGTTGAATTGAAATGTCGCTGAGTATTAGTCATTCTATAACAAATTTAAGATTAACTTAAAGGTGAACCATCCCTTTAAGGCCAATGCTTTGGTGAAACTCTGCACTATTATAAGCTTACCTTCAGATTCCACACAACAACGTAATGAGCCAGGAATTAATGAAACCACCACAACACCCATTAACTAATTCTTTCCCATTCAAGACAAATTATTGTGGAGCACATCCGCTGCACAAAATTCAGTGATTGTATATACACGTTGAGGTTTAAGTGGCGAATGAAATGGGGAGAGTCTTGGAACAGCACCGCGCACTTACTCACCCTCGTGGTGTTGACAGTTCTAGAACTCAACCAAAAACTTTCTACTCTAGAAAACCTCCCTGACAGATAACTTGGTCAGGGCTAATGGTGCAATATCTTTTTATAGAGACCTACATTGTTTGAGGGGTATAGTTGACCTTGCCGAAGGACCCCCCTATATTAGACTGCTGCACACACAGATTTTGGCACAATGAGAGCACACTGGAACAATGTGGGAAGCAGCAGACAAAACTGGAACAAAACATGGCCTCTAATTAATCAGGGAGCCACAAGCAACCACCGAGCTTCTTTCCCGTACAATATGGCGCCTTGCAATGAGCCTATAAGCAGCGCCATTGCTTCAGGTTGCAGACGGGATAAATACAAACTACACTGGGTTATTGCTCATTAACTCAGACAGACGCAGGCTGCAGTCGTGCAACAATGGAATTGTTTACACATTTGCTAGGAATACAGGACGGTTGTGTTTGACTCGCCTCCAAGACAATCACATACGCGCCTGTGTTTGCCGTGTGATTTTATTGTACAAAAGTCCAAAGTAATGGCAATGACTTTCCCGACGGCAGCTTATCAGGCTTCACGAGCCTTTCTGGGCGCACAAAGACACAAACACTCGCTCTGGTGTTTGTAAAGGATCCGTTTATCTGGTTTCGAGCAGTTTTGCCCAGTGGGGAGCAGATAAGATACAAGAGATTGTTTAGATATAATACAATCAGCTCTACCCACTGCACCCTGTGCTCCCAGGCAGACACATTCTTCTCCATTCATAGAAACAGAGAGGGGGGGGTCAGCCTCTTTCTCCAGGTCCCTCCACTCTGCTTGAGAAGTGCAGTTCAACTAAAAGTGAATTGAATTGGCCATTCTATAACATACTAAAGGCAGAGACACACGTGGAGATTCAGTCGCCTGGCGACAAATTGCCTCTTCTTCGGGCGACTAATCTCCCCGCAATGCCTCTCCGCCAGCTAGAATCTAAATCGACGGCGGGACAGCATTCAGAACGCTTTATTTTCCAAAGTCGCCCGATGGCACTCGGAACAAATCGCTCTGAGTGCCACCCCCCTGCCGATTTGGATTCTAGGAATTGCGGGGAGATTAGTCGCCCGAAGAAGAGGCAATTTGTCGCCAAGCGACTGGATCTCCCCGCATCTCCATGTGTGTCTCTGCCTTTAGTATGTTATAGAATGGCCAATTCTAAGCAACTTTTCAACTGGCCTTCATTTTTTCTTTTATAGTTTAATTATTCGCCTTATTTCCAGCTTTCAAACAGGGGTCACTGACCCTCATCTAAAAAACAAATGCTCTGTAAGGCTACAAATGTATTGTTATTGCTGCTTTTTTATTACTCATCTTCCTATTCAGGCCTCTCCAATTCATATTCCTGTCTCTTATTGTAAACAGTGCATGGTTGTTAGGGGAATTTGGACCCTAGTTACCAGCTTGCCGACATTGCAAACTGGAGAGCTGCTGAATAAAAAGCTAAATAAATCAAAAACCACAATTAAGATAAAATTAAAACCAATTGCAAACTGTCTCAGAATTTGGCTCTCTACATCATAATAAAAGTTAATTTCAAGGTGAACAATCCGTTTAAAGGAGAACTAATCCCTGAAAACGAATGTGGCTAAAAATGCCATTTTATTTACTGAACCCATTGTACCTGCTTACGTTTCAGCTTGTCAACAGTAACAATGATCCAGGACTTCAAACTTGTCACAGGGGGTCACCATCTTGGAAAGTGTCTGTGACACTCACATGCTCAGTGGGCTCTGATTGGCTGTTGAGAAGCTAAGCTTAGGGCTCGTCACTAATTATCCAGCAGAAAATGAGCTTCCCTGGCTGTAATATAAGCTGATGCTACAGGTTTGCTGATTATTAAATTCTGATGCTAATTGCACTGGTTTATGTGCTGCCATGTAGTAATTATGTGTATTAATTACTAATCAGCCTTATATTGTGACATTTCTATTCTATGTGTACTGTATATTGTGAGTGGCTCCCTAAGCTCAGTAAGTGACAGCAGCACAGAGCATGTGCAGTGAATCAGCAGAAAAGAAGATGGGGAGCTACTGGGGCATCTTTGGAGACACAGATCTTTACTGCTAAAGGGCAGTGGTTGCCTTGGGCTGGTACAGAAGCACAAAACATCATGGACAACATTTCTAGCTACTTCTTTAGTTAAGCTTTAGTTCTCCTTTAACTGTGGGAGCTGGCAAGCATACAAAGCAGTGCCTTTAGCAAGGGCAGAGATTAATAGGGTGCCCAGTTCAGTTGGATTGGGCCATGTGCGTGCTCAGTTAAACCCACACTGACTGTAAAATGACCCACAGTATCCTCCAAAGCAAAGACTTTACGTAATTTGGATCTTCATACCTTAAGTCTAGTAGAAAATCATGTAAATATTAAATAAAGCCAATAAGATTGTTTTGCTTCCAATAAGAATTCATTTTATCTTAGTTGGGATCAAGTACAAGTTACTGTTTTATTATCACACAGAAAAGGAAAATAATTTCTTTTTAAAAAAATAAAATATGGATTATTTGGAAAAAAGTGTCTATGGGAGACAGCCTTTCATTAATTCAGAGCTTTCTGGATAACAGGTTTCCAGATAAACATACCTGTACCTTGTACTTGATCCCAAATGGGATATAAAGAATTCTTATTGGAAGCAATAGCATCCTATGTTTAATCATTTTTGGTAGACATAAGTTATGGTGATCCAAATTAGATAAAGACCCCTTATTTGGAAAACCCCAGGTCCTGAGCTTTCTGGTTAACAGTTCCCAGACCGGTAATACAACCTGCACCATCCCAACTACAAGTCTTTTCATCTACCGATCCAAATTCTATTCTGTCTGTACCTACCCTATACCAACCCTAAATTTGCTTCCATAAGCCCAACTCTATATTCTGCTCCCTCAACCTTATACGTTTCTCTCCCAAAATCAAATGTCTGCTCCAGTCAACCAGCAAGGACTTCTCCACTTTTATATAAACATTTAGTGCCGTGTAGAGAGTGACAGTCCGAGACAATTTTCTTTTCCATTTTTTATTATTTGTGGTTTCTGAGTTATGTTGGGTTTTGAGCAGCTCTCTCCAGTATGCGATGCCAGCTATTTGGTTTGCTAGGGTTCAAAAAATAAAGACCAATTGAAAAGTTGCTCAGAATTAGCCGTTTACAGTCACTGTCCCCAAGCATTGCTCTTGGTCGGCTCGTATCCCCAATACTGATCATTGTGTTAGACCCAGCCTTGAACATATGCCCCCACTTTTCCAATGTAAGGTGCTCCCTAAAACAATGCAAAGGTCACACTTAATTCCTTCTCTACACGACCTGCCATCCCGCCCGGCTCTTATTAAACAAACGCACAATTAAAGGATAAGTAAACCTTTAAAATAAGTGAATGTAAAACTGATGAGGGGGCTTTTCGAAGAACTTTTGCAATTTACATTTATTTTTTTCTTTTAATTCCAAGATATTAAGGGATACATGTAGTGTTAATAAGAATGAATTTTGTTACAACATCGCCACCTGCTGGTCAGTTTCCCACCAGTCTGACCACCAAGTAGTCAAGGAAGTTGTCAGGAGAAAGAAAGAGGCTGCTCTGATGTTCTTCTGCTTAGGAATAAAATTAGAAACCTTTATCACATCTTTCCTAAGCAGAAGAACATCAGAGCAGCCTCTTTCTTTCTCCTGACAACTTCCTTGACTACTTGGTGGTCAGACTGGTGGGAAACTGACCATTCATTCATTCATATTAACAGTACATGTATCCCTTAATATCTTGGAATTAACGAAAAATAAATAATGTATGTAAAAAACAAAAGTGCTTAGAATAGCCCCCTCGTCAGTTTTACATTCACTTATTTTTAAGGTTTACTTATCCTTTATCCCTCTCCCCTGTGTAGGCCTCCCTCCCTCCCTGCCCCCCTGGGCAAATGACCCTAATTGTTACTCACCCCTTGGCGCAGGTCCTCTGCTGCGGAGTTCGTGGGCGCCATCTTTTCCAGAGTGCTCTTCTTCCTGTTTTGCCCGGCGTTTTTTGGCGCATGTGCAGTACGAGGCATTTACTGGTAAGGATCTTCTGTGCATGCGCCGAAAGTCACGAAGTTTCCCAAAAAAAGATCGAAAACTTCGTGACTTTTGGACATGCCTCCAACTGCACATGCGCCCGAAATCTTTTTTTCAGGAAACTTCGTGACTTTCGGCGCATGCACAGAGGATCCTTACTAAATGCCTCGTACTGCACATGCACCAAAAAACGCTGGGGAAAGCAGGAAGAAGAGCGCTCGGGAGAAGATGGCGCCCATGAACTCCGCAGCAGAGGACCTGCGCCGAAAGGGGAGTAACAAGTTAGGGGCAGGTAGGCGGGGCCTACACAGGGGAGGGGTTTTTCCGGTATAGGTTGACGTCTCCTTTAATAACCAGCACATCATGCAAATCTTAAGTCTCGCCCCCAACTTGCAACTGTCAGGCCAATGTCTTTTACAAGGAGCCCAACTCATTCCTATTCTATAATGATGGGCCTCAAGGACAGGGATTAGAAAAGAACTTTATGCTTGAGCTACTGAAGCTGAGGTTGAACTGGAACTCACCCACTTCTGACAGTGGGAAATAAGTGAAAAAGGGGGCTGTAGATGAAAGATAAGCTGGGACACCCCTGGGGCTTGTTACACAATGGAACAGTCTGTGTGGCACTTGGCTGCAGGGGCAAATGGCAGTAGAAATAAGGCTCAGAGGGCAAGTCCATCTGTCAGATCCCTCCCATGAGCTCCACTACTTACAATGGTGACGCTGGCTTTGCGCAGGTCTCGGTTCTCCTCCATCAGGGCTTTGCACTTCAGCTTGTACGTCTCCAGCTCGATCTTCAGCACCTTGTTCTCCTGCTGCAGCGAGGCCAGCCGATTCGTCAGCTCCTCCAGGCGGAAGGACGAGATGACGATGCCGGACTTACCCGAAGATGATGAAGCCGGAGAGGAGGTCTGCATGGCTGCCGTACTGTTGCCGGCCCCGTCGGTGTCGCTCTCGCTGGCGCTGTCCGCCATTGCCGAGGTGGGAGGGGCAGGCGGGGAAAAGGATGACACAGGGCAGGCGGCGGCAGTGGCGAGACACTTACTCACACTACTCAGCGCATGTGCGCCTACAGCGAGCGTGAGGACGGCCGAGAGGGAGCCGCGCCTAATGCGCCACACGAGCTGCTCTGTCACAGCGACACCTGCAGGATGGGAGTGAAATTACAAGTGATTGGGCCACAGGTAAAGCCTTAGGATTTACCTTCGGATCCTTCCTCCATGTTGGCGGTTTTCCAGCCAAATTGGGCTACTAATTTAAAGCCCATTTTGAAAGTAAAAACTAGCCAAGGTACAGATTTGGGGCTACTTTTTTTGGTTTGTACTTTGCAAACCAGCCAAAGTTTTATTCTTGACCTAATGTGCCAAGCCTGCGTCTCCCAAGTCCCAATGCATGTTGGGTAATGTAGTTTTTGTTTAACCATTTGCCAACTGCCGAGTTTAATGTAAGACTACAATACCCAGCATGCAATGGGACTGACTTTGTGTAGAAGTTGGGGGGTTACCAGATTTTGGACTCTGTACCTAGGGTTAGGGTTGCCACGTGGCCGGTATTTAACTGGCCTGGCCGGTATTTAACTGGCCTGGCTGGTAAAAATGATGGCTGATCCCAATGTTATTAATAGGGAAAAAAGTAAAATTTATATGAAGGCCGGTATTTTTTTCCAGAAAAGGTAGCAACCCTACCTAGGGTTGCCACCCAGCCGGTATTTAACTGGCCTAGCTGGAAAAACAGGTTTCAAGGCCGGTGCCGGTATTGATGAAATACCAACAATTACAAGGCCGGTAAAATTCTGAGGGGAGAAATGGCCATAGCAGCTCCCTTCCTGCTCAAAATCCCCAGCTTACCTTGTTGCGGCGCTTACGTGACTGCCTGGCAAACTGACAGCACAGCCCACAGCTAGGCTTTGGGTGGGAGTGGAGGTGGGGCTTTGGGCGGGGCTAAGACCGTTATTTTTTACTAGAAAAGGTGGCAACCCTATCTGTAGCCCACTCTTAAGCATTCTCGCATTTTCTGGTGACTTTTCCTCAATTTCAGACAATTTTGGGGCATAAATCTGCTGGGCGGTATTTTACAGGTCTTAGTGATGTGCGGTCAGGGTTTTCCTGACCCGCACCCAACCCTAACCCGCCCTGCTCCAGCCCACGCTTCCGGGGTCCTTTTATAGACCAACGCCGCCCTGCCAATGACATCACAAAAGGGGCAGGGTGAGCAGACGTGAAACTATAAAACCGGAAGTTGAAGCCGGCATTTTAAGGTGGCGGGCGGGGAGAGCAGGAGAAGAGCTCAACCCGCACCCGCCCGACACTCGTGAGGAGCATCACTAATCCCAATGTTATTAACAGGCGAAAAATATATAGAAAGGCCTGTATTTTTTCCTAACCCTACCACCAAAATGTCTAGAGGTTGACCTGTTTTACCAAAACGTATTGAAATTGTATGTGTATTAGGGCCTTATAGGGCCCCTATTAGGGTTGCCACCTTTTCTTGAAAACAATATCGGCCTTCCTACATATTTATGTTTTTTTTTTCCTATTAATAACATTGAGATAAGCCATCATTTTTTTACAGGCCAGTAAAATACCGGCCAAGTGGCAACCCTAGCCCCTATACCTCCTTTGCTCCCCTCTGTAGTTACGGTGTGTGAATCTGTCCGATTTTGTGGAAAAAATTGCGAAATTTTAAAAGGGTCTTATTTTCACATATATTCATTTATTTTTTTGACTTTTTTCACTGCACATATTGTGCTATATTTGGGCTACTTTTGAAGTGTCTTTGGCTAGTTTTGGGCTGGTTTTGTAGCTGACTTTGGCTGGTGTTGAAAATTAAACCTGGCAACCCTGCCTTCCTCTGTATCACATCACATAGGCCTAGTACAATATCTTGCCTAGGTCTCCATTTTCTTGGTCTTTGTCCCCTTGAAAAGTATTGTTTCTATATATTCAAGAGGCTCAAATCTTAAGTTCCTTATACCCATAGCTAGATGTAATAAATCTGTGGCACCAAAACAAATATCCAATAAATCACATTATTTGTGAATCAAATCTGAATTGACCTTTACTAACACACAGTATAACAATGACCTCAGGTCTCTACAAGCCTATATACTTCTGTTCAAGTTATTAAATACTCAGTCCAGTGCACCCCAATACCCAACCTCCTGCCCGCCTACGCTCACTTCCTCCCAAGACTCCGCCCACCCCTGCCCAGACACAGACCACCCCTGCCCAGACACAGACCCCTACTGCTATCCGCCCTGTGCTGACGCAATCTGCTTCCCTGACACAGGTAAGAGAGCGGCTGGGGAAGGGGGGGGGGTGTTGGCTATAGAGGAAGCAGACCCCACAGTCTGGACTCCCCATTTCCCTGGGCACCCCTGTGACTGCTGGGTCTGCTTCCTCTATAGTTACACCACTGCCGGTGGGACACCAAGAAAAACCTGGTGGGTTCCATCGACTTTATGGCTGGAAACCCTGGGTGCTGAGGTGCCATCCTGGTGGGCCTGCTCCCCACCCCAGTCCAATGGGCAGAAACTCTGGGTGCTGCCCCATGACCTCCCCAATTGACCCTGATTGTGACTGTAGAAAGAATAAGGTACACGGGGGGCAGGGGGGGTGCAAATAGCCTGGGGAGTGTGTGGGCCCCTGAGGTATCAGCCTTTAACTTTCAGTTAAGGGTCCTCAGATATTTTCCAACAGAAATATTGAAACAGGTTATTAGTCAGTGCCCCACTGGGATCCCTATCCACCCAGGGTCCCCCAGAAGCTGCAGGACCTGCTTCCTCTGCAGTTTCCCCCCTTTATAGTAGTATTTTTAATACTTGATAATAATTTAGTAACAATGGCCACATTTATGTAAAAGATACCCTTTTGTAATGCGCTACTGCAGATTCTAGAACACACTGATTAGCATTACTAGAAGAAGCATTATTAGCTCTGCACTTTATTCAGTAATTAGATGAAACCCCAGTGCAATTGCTACACATCGCGCAGCACAGCTTAGTTACCCGCAGATCCAATTAAACTGGGCAGCGGCTGTCTCACCAAACAATGCCTCGTGGCAGCACAACAACATCGCTTGTATAATTGCAGCCATTAGGATCATCAGCAAAACTGGAATTAGTCAAACCCAGAGCACTTACACACATCTGTCATTGTTTGCAAACAATCCCGTTCATTACAGGGTCGTTAAAAGATGAAAAGGTGGATTGCTGAGCTCATAAACATAATGGGTTAAATGATTGAGCAACCATGAAAGTTGGGGCAGGGTGAGCTAAAAGCATCAACAAGCTTTCTCCTCTAAATGCATTATTAAAGGAGACATCTCTTTTGTTATATTATCCTTATAAACATAGTGCCAATGTATTATGCAGCAATCTAGAGAGAATGAACAGACATAGTCCTGTCCAATGGAGCATAAAGGGGATCTAAACCTAAAAAAAATGAATTTATGTAAACTTATTCAGAGTTCTCCTCTATTACATTCATTTTCTGATTCTGGCGTTTTGTAAGATATTAGCAGTTTTAGACTACCAAAAGCAGGCCTTTGGATTCTAAACTTGGATTGGAGGCAGTACAATGGCTTATAGCCCGAGTGCAAGGTAATGATTTATGACCCTCTTCCTGCTCAGAAAACACCCTACAGGTTGATCAGATCTGCAATTATATGCACTGGTTGAAAGGGTTGAATTTGATGCACTACTGTCTTGTTTTCAAACCATTTTGCTGTAGAGCAGGCAGTTACCAGAGCATCAGATGTGTAAAATTCACGACATTTATTTATTTGGATACACATGGAGGTAGCCTTACGCGTTATTTATTAAAGTCTGAATGTTAAAAACTAGAAAAATTCCAGTTTTTTTTAATATAAAATCTGAATTTTTAGTGGAAAAAAACCCCTCTAATTTTTCATGATTTATTAAAGCCCAATGCTACAAAAATTCAGAATCTGAAAATCCAACATCTCAGACCTGCCAAGGTTCTAGTTCCTATTTGGTTGTTTCTGTGGTCTGCACTGGATTTAGCCTGAAAATCTAACTAGTAAAGACTTTTTGGCCAAAAATGTGAAATTTTGAAAGACAAAAAAAAATCAAGTGAAAACCCCCCAAAAAATCGAACGATTCGGGAAAAAGCCTGAAAAAGCGAGCGATTCGGGGAAAAAACTTTCAAAAAATCGATCAATTTTATCAAGTTTGTCCCCGTTCTGATTAAATTGTGCTTTTTTAATAGTAAATAAAGTCCAACTGTGGATTCTAGTTTGGTTGGACTTTTTTTTATTTAAATAAATGGATTTTTTATAAATAAGCCCCTTATTCACAGACTCATAAGAGTTTGTGAAATTCGAAGCATGTAAGGCTACCTCCATGTGTACCCAAATAAATAAATCCATTTTATGAACTTGACATGTCTGAAGACTGCTATGATGAATGCCTGTTCCCCAACTGAAGGCTCAGGGCAGTCATTCTCAATTGTTTTTTTCTTTCAATCCATGTAACTGTATAACTACTGTATGAAATAAGTGCCCCCGTTAATGATTCTTGGCAAATTGGCACATTAATATCAGTAAATATTACTACTGAGTGCTTGGCTTTCTAAAATAGCAATCTATCTTGGCAAATAAAACTGATGCTCTGCAGAGGCAGATTTTGGGGAAAGTTGGTGCCTGAGTAGGTTCTTCTAATAGTAATATTATAAATTCTGTGGATTAGTTGGACCCACAGCCTTGATGCACATTTAGGGTCAGGGCACACAGGCAGATTTGGGGAGATTAGTCGCCCGGCGTCAAATCTCCTCTTCTTTGTGGCGACTATGCTCCCCAAACTGCCTTCCCGCCGGCTTAAATGTAAATCTTCGGTGGGATGGCACTTGGCGCAATTTGTTTTCCAAAGTCGCCCGTAGTTGGCCGACGAGGACATTTCGGGCGAAATGAATCGATCCGAGTGCATTTTTTAGTACATTTTAGCCGGCTGGAAGGCAGGGGTGGCAGTTCGGGGAGATTAGTCGCCCCAAAGAAGAGGAGATTTGTCGCCAGGTGACTAATCGCCCCAAATCTGCCTGTGTCCTGACCCTTATAGCTCTTTTCAGATGACAACTTGTGAGTGAGCACCAGCCGAGAATAAGCCCAGCTAGGGAGTTTTGCCTTCATCTGTGTCTCCTTTCCAGTTGGACAGGTCCGGACTGAGAATTAAAATAGGCCCTGACATTTCAGGTACACAGAGGCCCACCCAGCCCACACAGAGGCCCAAACAGCCCCCACCAGCCACTAGATACTGACTTTCTCTGGCACCTTATAGCAGCCCCTCTGGCATTTGCCAGAACCCACAGATTGCCAGTCCGGGCTTGCAGTTGGACCATGTGCAACTCAACATTGGTCTGTTTGTATAAGCTTCAGTAGCATTGCTCAGATATTAACAAGCCATCATCGCAGATCCTACTGTAACTAAATTCCATTCTTCCCCATGGCTTCATTAGTAAGAATGACGAAAGTATGAACGTTAGTGGGGTGGTGGCTAATTTTCTTCCAGACCATTCATAAGACAGCTCAAGAAAAATATCAGTTCTTTAAATTGCGGGGCACCATACATGAGCCTTCCCCCTATATCAGTGGTCCCCAACCAGTGGCTCATAAGCAACATGTGGCTCACCAACCCCTTGGATGTTGCTCTCAGTGGCCTCAAAGAAGGTGGGTAAAAAGGTTGGGGAGCCCTGCTCTATAGGGACAATCAAACAATCTGTGTGACTCACCATGAGCAATTGAAAACTAAGCTGGATGATATCTGAACTGACAATCTAAAGCAGTTTAATCTCTGAGGGATAATTGGGTTTATTCTAAACCTTTTTCCCCTTTCTCTTCGGTTCATTATTCTCTTAATACCACACGCAATGAAAATGAAGCGCTCGCAATTGTTTAGCACAGAAAACAACCAGCTCATGAATATCCATCTGCTTTGTAACGTCCTTGACCTTGAAACCATCTAGAATCATTCGCATTAACTGACGAGATAGTTCAATAATGGCAGCCATCTGTTCCGCATTCCGCATCTCGCTCAGTACCTGCGCCACGCATTCTTTCTGGGTACGTTTCATTGGATTGGTTTAGTGTTCAGTATTTGATCCAAAACAGTATCTCAAACCAGATGCAAGCGATTTTGGGGGGGGGGGGGGGATAAAGTGCTACCCCTGGACCACATAGAACCTCTCAAGAACCACTTTAAACACAAAAGGTTCTGATGGGTCAGTTGTCAGGACACTGGTGCTCATTTATACCTCTTTCACATTTACATGGTGTTATTCTGTGGATCTAGACACATAGGGGCAGATTTACGAAAGGGCGAAGTGGCAAACGCTGGCAACAATTCGCCAGCATTACCGCCTGGTTTTCATTATTTATTATTTGTGGTTTTTGAGTTATTTAGCTTTTTATTCAGCAACTCTCCAGTTTGCAATTTCAGCCATCTGGTTGCTAGGGTCCAAATTACCCTAGCAACCATGCATGGATTTGAATAAGAGACTGGAATATGAATTTGAGAGGCTTAAATAGGAAGATGAGAACTAAAAAGTAGCACTAACAATAAATATGTAGTCTTACAGAGCATATGTTTTTTAGATGAGTCAGTGACCCCTGTTTGAAAGCTGGAAAGAGTCAGAAGAAGAAGGCAAATAACTCAAAAGCGATTAAAAAGAAAAAATTAAGACCAATTGAAAAGTTGCTTAGAATTAGCCATTATATAACATACTAAAAGTTAACCTGAAGGTGAACCACCCCTTTAACAAAGGTCCAAGTGAAACTTGAATTTAAAAAATTTGAATTTCAAGCTCATTTTTGTGCACTTCGACTAGGGAATAGTCCAAATTCGATTCAAATTTGAAAAAGATTCGACTTCGATCATTAGCCATCTAAATTCTGTCAAGTTGCTGTTTCAGACTATGGGGGACCTCCTAGAACCTATTTGGAGTCAATTGGTGGATTTTAAAAAATCGAAAAGGTTTTTTTGGAAAATCTAATTTGAAGAATGCGCTATTACTTCGATTTGTACGATTCGAATGAAAACTGACCTATTTGATTGAAGATGGACCTATTCGGCCAAAAAAAACTTTGATTTAATTTTGGTTGGTCTTTTTGAATTCAAATTTCGAGGTTTTTCAAATTCAAAATTTGACCCTTGATAAATCTGCCCCATTATATTAACTCTAAATGTCTTTATTAAGGTTCCCTGGACAGTGGAAATGAAATGTATTTGCTGCAACATATAACATAAAGACGTCCATTCAACTTTAAATTTCCCGCCGTATGCAAATTAACCTGAGCGCAAGACCTCTAGCGAATTTGTACTAGGCAGAAATGAACGCTTGCGCAGCGAAAAGTTGCCATCGTTCAACGCCCACGACGAAACTCTGCATTTTAGTGAATTAGCATTGTCTGAGCAGATTTTTTTTTTTGAACCAGTGACTATGAAAGGGGAGGCGGAACACCATTTGTCTAACAAGACACTATATAAAGTATTGAGGGGAGATCCTACTTTGAAATTTAAAATGAAATCTTGTTAATTTCCCTTTTTCCCATTTTTTTTCAATTGTTGGGATTATAATAAGTTTTTTTTATGCCTATTTTTTTTGTTGCTTTATTAATATATAAATTATGTTAATTAACTTGATTGTTTCACCTTTAAATGTACATTTACAGCATTCAGCTACATCCTTATAACAAATTTCTTATTTATTTTATTTCAATTCCAAGATATTATGAGATACATGAACTGTTTTAATTTTATTAATAAGCAGAAAAACATCAGAGCAGCCTCTTTCTTTCTCCTGACAACTTCCTTGACTACTTGGTGGTCAGACTGGTGGGAAACTGACCAGCAGGTGGCGCTGTTGTAACAAAATTCATTCCTATTAACAGTACATGTATCCCTTAATATCTTGGAATTAAAAGAAAATAAATAATGAATGTAAATGACAAAAGTGCTTAGAATATCACCCTCATCAGTTTTACATTCACTTATTTTAAAGGTTTACTTATCCTTTAAAAAGACAATTAACTGGAGATGGTGGATACAACAGCCTGTGACTTCTAATAGGCTTATCTTTTAAAGCAGAGCACATTGTTGAACAGACACACATATACACACAGTTGCGCATGTAAAAAAAAAACACGGCAGAGTTTTAAACACAGTTTTATTTTTTTTTTATTATGTTTAAATAATCAACTAGATCATCCAGTGTTTGTTGATTCCATACACTATGTTATTAGAGCTAGTATCAATGTATGCGGATCTCATATGAACATAATCAACAAATGAAAAGATTTCACCAAACACTCCGCCCCCCCCAAAAAAAGAAAAAAAAATGCCCTTTTGAAAAAAATAATAAAAACACAGCAGCATGAACAACCTAATATTACACTGCTAGAATGATTAGAGGTAATTGGCTTACTGAAAAGACTCTACATCTGATAGTCTGTACACAATACAGTAAAGAACTTTACAGCGTGCTCTCTTGCCTAATACCTGCTCATTTCTCTTTAGTTCGTATGATACTGTCCCAGACAGGTTGGAGTGATGGGGCCAAGCCTCATCCAAAGCTACAAAATAGATTCGCACCTTGCGCAAATATAGTACCGTAAGTGGATGCGCAGTCACAATAGGGATTCCACCCAAATAGAAAATAAATAATTAAAAGTTGTATGCGCTTCCTCTAATAAATGACTTCACCAACTCCGAGCCTTACTCTCTCCCAAATGGATTTTTTTGTGTCTCCGTGTATCACTGAACTCGCAAGCTTTTAGTGATCTCCCCCTCCAAAACGCCAAAATCTTCTCTGCGCTCAGCAGGGTTGCCAGGTTTAATTTAACCAGCCAAAGTCAGCTACAAAACCAGCCCAGAACTAGCCAAAGGCACGTCAAAAGTAAAGTCTAAAAAATAAATGAATATATGTGAAAATGCACCTTTTTAAAAGTTCGCAATTTTTTCCACAATGCAAAATCGGAAAGATTCGCCCATCACCAGGGGTGTAACTAAAGAGGGGGGCACAGGAGGTATAGGGGCTAGGGTTGCCACCTGGCCAGTGTAGAAGTTGGGGGTTACCAGATTTTGGGCTCTGTACCCCAGTATCCCGTCACTCTCATTTTCTGTTGACTTTCCTCAATTTCAGACAATTTTGGGGCAAAAATCTGCTGGCCACCAAATAGGGTTGCCACCTGGCCGGTGAAAATTAGGGATGCACTGAATCCAGTATTTGGGATTTGGCCGAATCCATGGTGAAAGATTCGTCTGAATACCGAATCTGAAGCCTAATTTGCATATGCAAATTAGGGGCAGAAAAGGAAAAAGTGGAAAAAATTCTTCTTTTGTTACAAAAAGTCATGCGATTTCCCTATCCGCCCCTAGTTTACATATGCAAATTAGGATTTGGTTCGGCAAGGCACAAGGATTCGTCCGAATCTGAATCCTGCTGAAAAAGGCTGAATCCTGGATTCGTTGCATCCCTAGTAAAAATGATGGCTGATCTCAATGTTCTTAATAGGGAAAAAAGATAATATATAGAAAGGCCGGTATTTTTTTCCAGAAAAGGTGGCAACCCTAATAGGGGCCCGATAAGGCCCTAATACACATACAATTTCAATACATTTTGGTAAAACAGGTCAACCTCTAGACATTTTGGTGGTAGGGTTGCCACCTTTTATGGAAAAAAATACCGGCCTTTCTATATATTATCTTTTTTCCCTATTAATAACATTTTGATCAACCATCATTTTTACCGGGCAGACCTGTAAAATACTAGCCAGGTGGCAAGCCAATTTGGTGGCCAGCAGGTTTTTGCCCCAAGATTGTCGGAAATTGAAAAAAGTCACCAGAGCAGAGCCCAAAATCTGGTAACCCCCAACTTCTATACAAGTCAGTCCCATTGCATGCTGGGTATTGTAGTCTTACATTAAACTTGGCAGTTGGCAAATTGTTAAACAAAAACAAGATTACCCAACATGCATTGGGAGACACTGGCTTGGCACATTAGGTCAAGAAAAAAACTTTGGCTGGTTTCCAAAGTACAAACCAGCCAAAGGCCCAAAAAAAAAGTAGCCCAATTCTGTACCTTGGCTAGTTTGTACTTTCAAAACCAGCCTGGGCTTTGAATTAGTAGCCGAATTTGGCTGGGAAAAACAGCCAACTTGGCAACCCTGGCGCTCAGCCTCAGATAAGACAAGAGAGAGACAGAAAACAAATGTGCGCTACCGTAACACTAGTACCGGATCCCTGCTCAGTTAATACTTACAGGATCCTCCAGGCACGGCCACGTAATGTGTTTATCCTGACTATGAGTTACCAGTGGTCCTGTCTGCATGAGTCGATGTTTGTTCGCAATGGAGTTCCTGCTTGCGATTAGGGTTGCCACCTGTCCGGTTTTGACCCGGACAGCCCGGTATTTTGAAGGGCTGCAGGGTCAAAATTTCCTGCCAGGTTCTCCAAATAAGGAAAACCGAGCAGGATTCCCTTGATTGACTCAATGGTCGGCCAATCACAGATCACCGCAGGGCCAGCCTTAGGCCTATTGGACCAATTGGGCCTCGCACCTCTGGGGGCCCCGCACCACAGATAATATTTCCCTCAGCGCATGATGCTGCCTGGCCTGCCCCCAACTTTGAGAGTCCAGCCCACCCCCAACTCTGATAAGCCAGCCTATCCCCCAACTCCATAGGTCTAGCGTTCCCCCAACTCTCATAGGCCCAGCTTTCCTCCAACCTTGATAGGCCCTGCCTGCCCCCAATCCAACCAAGCCTGCTCCCAAGCTGAATCGTCCCAGCCTGCCCCAAACTAATTGGCCCAGTCCACTCTCTTATTTCCTCCCTCTCTCTCTTACCCTGTGTGCCCCTATTATGTGCCCCTATTTCATCCCTCTCACTCTTTTACCTTATCTGCAACTTTCCTTTCTATTTTGTGCCTGTATGCCCTTATTTTCCTAAATACTCGGTGTGTCAGTTGCCAGCAACACTTTGTCTAGGGGCCCCGCCAACATGGTCCCAATTGGGCCCCACATTTGATAGGATCAGCCCTGGATCACCGCATCATAGCCCTGCCCCTGACATCATTGCCACACCCACCTACATCATGGTCCGGCCCTCTGATGTCACAGCCCCGTCCCCTGCCCGGTCTCAGCTGCTCAAAAAGGTGTCAACCCTACTTACGATCCCGTCAGCTGTCTCGTTTTCCACTGCTCATACGTCTATCGCTTCATTTTACTGGATCTTCCGTCTTTCCTATGGATTCTGGGAACGGGTGAGGCTGAACCGACGCTGTCGGATCGCTTATTGAAACAATTCTGCAAATATTCAGAGGGAGAGGAACCCCAGCACAGCTCCAAGATGGCAGCGCCACACAGTGCAAGAAGCCCAGGAGAGGAGTCTGATTTGGCATATCAAATCTGCAAATTCCAGATCTGCCACACAAAGAGGACTAAACCGAAATCTCCACACCTGAAATAATGTGTGTGATATTAAAATAATCTCGTTGAATGTCAACGGGTTGAACCAACCAAAGGGGAAAAATCTCTTTGTACCTGAGGCTCCTGGACGAGCCTTCTAGTCTGCTGAGGAGACAGGACGGCGGGGCTAGTAACATTATAGTCAGGATAAACACCATTACACGACCCTGCCCGGAGGATCCTGTAAGTATTAACTAAGCAGGGATCCGGTGCAAGTGTTACAGTATCACACATTTGTTGTCTGTCTCTCTCTTGTGTCACATCCAAAGCTGATAGCCCATCCCCTGAAGAAGCCCGTACAATCAAAGAGCTTAAAATTCTACGCACCGTCGTAGCTATAAAGTTCCTTTGTTTTCGCCAAATCCCGAGAAGCTTTTTTTTTTTTTGCTCAGTGAAAAGTTTACAATATTTCGTTAAAGGGCGATATGCTATAGCTAAAATAATTTATGGGGTTTTTTCCAATTTTGGGGGCAGATTTACTAAAGTTTGAATGATAAATTCGAATTTGGATGTGAAAAAAATTGACATAACTTCGAAATTTGACCTTGGACAAATAATGAGTTTTTGGCAAGTTGAAAAAATAAATTGGATTAAAATAAGGTGTGATGTGGTAAATTCGAATTTTCAAAAATTTTTAGGGGTCAAAACTCTTCGAATCTTTCGAATATAAAAACCACTGACTCGAATTTGAACAGTTCTAATTCGATACGTCGCCACCTAAAACCTGCCGAGTTCCACGTAGAAGTGAACGGCCTTTGAACCATTTGAAGAAGTTAATAACCTTCCTGACATTCAAGAATTTTTTTTCGGAGGAAAAACTTGATACAAATTCAATTCGGATTTTTGGGTCATTCCTATTCCAGTTGTGAGTACATTCGAATTAATTAGAGTTAAAAAAATTGTTGAAAAAATAGGTTGGATTAAAATAAATTGAGATACGGTAAATTCGAATTTTCACATTTATTTTTTTTGGGTCAAAACTCATAATTTCGAATTTGAAACACACAGACTCGAATTTGAATGAGATTTATCACACCTCAACCCTGGAAACAGTTCGAATTTGATACTTCGCCACCTAAAACCTGCCGAGTTCATGTGGAAGTCAACGGCCCTTGAGCCATTTGGAAAACTCGATACAAATTAGATTCGGATTTTTGGGTCGCTCCTATTCCAGTTATGAGTACATTCGAATTTATTAGAGTTAAATAAAAATTTGACATAACTTCGAAATTTGACCTTTGCTAAATAATCGGTTGAAAAATTGGTTGAATTAAAATAAGGTGAGATACATGCACCAAAATATTACAGATCAGAAGAAAATGACCCAGTAGCTAAACTACAGTATACATATATTTTCGTGATTTTTTTTTTTTTTGTTCCTGTTTTGCAGCAGATTTCAAGAAATTTGTGTAAAAGCCGCCCGGCTTGTTGTTGTTGTTTTTTTTTTTTCATATACAAACATCTGAATTGATAATATACAAGAATCTGTGAACAGCCCACCCTCCATGTAGATCCCCTCCCATAGGTGAAACCCTTTCAGACACCTATCTGCGTCTGTGAATGTGTGTAGTGTCCTATCAGTAAATAATTACTAAGGATGTGTATTATTAACATGAATTCCAGTTTCGTTACAATTTTATACAAGTGTCACTTATTTACAGCAAATTCATAGATGATTTAAAAGAAAAAAAAAAAAAGAAGCTTTTTCGAACCTAAGAATTAGGGTTCAAGAAAAATAAGGCGAAACTGTTGCTTATTTAGTGATTACAGTGTCTCCCAGAAGTCCAGCCAATATAATTGTCAGCTCTTTGACCCGCAGGAATTCTCTCTTCCTTGAAGAGCTGTCACTTCCAGCATTGTGTCCTTTATATACACTGCATTGTAAACTGTGCACTCCTCAATCCCAGACGGATCTCCCATGCTCTGGATTATTGGCTCATGCTAAATTAAAAGGTTTCTTGTGTTAAAAAAATCCCCATGCGGTTAATGTGAGGAAGCAGCAAAACACACATCTTTTTTTTTTTTGTTTGTTTTGTTTTTTGTCTTTTGCTATTTTTCTGTTCCTCCTGAATATTGGCAGTTACCAAACACTGTCCTAGAAAAGAAAAAGAAAGACATAGATGACTCATTGCAACAACATGTTACTTTGACAAAATTTGGCAGATTATGAAAGTCCGAACACATTTCTGTGATTTTTATGTGTTATTACAGTTTTTCTAATGAAGGTGAATTACCCTTTAAGATGCAAGTTTCCCCAAGAGACCTGCTTATCTTAAATTGCTACAATTGTTTCTTTGCTTATCTTAAATTGTTACAAAAGTATCTAAGTGCACCTGCCACATATTCTGGACTCACTGCCAAAGACAATTAAGTTTTAGAAACTTTGTATCTTTTTCTGGCTGTTCAGTGCAAGAGAACAAAGAGAAAGCCGGGATATTTCAGTAAAGATCAGGACTGTCCTACGAAAGGCGGGACGGTTGGGAGGTATTAGGTAGAGTCCTGCGTGGCTCCATTTTTTGGAACCCCGACCCGTACCCGCAACATGCAGTCCGCATTCTTACCCGCTTGGACCCGCTACCCAACCCACAAGTACCTTATCCACAACCCGGACCTGCGACCATTAAGAATCAGGAAGTGCTGTCATTGTACTGTCATTGTAAACCGCAAGTGACATCATCGGAAGTAGGTGTGGTCAGAAAAAAGGAGTAAAACGCTATTGAGAAGACCCACAGAACCGCCGACCCACCTCTATACCCGCACCCGGAACTTCTACCCGCAACCCGCAGTGTACCGCAGGTTTTTGCAGGTAACCTGTGGTTACTAGACTCGCTACAGGACACAAAGGATACACATTGATAGGGCTCCCAAAGTCCTACTTTTCTCAGGATGGTTTTCCTTTTTAATGTTGTTTAAAGCTAACATGTTCCAGTTTATTTAAGACATATAACAATCCTAAAATGAACTACAGCTATGGGATCCATTGTCCGTAAACCCGTTGTCCAGAGAGCTCCGAATTACTGAAGGGCTGTCTCCCATAAACTACTTTTTATCCAAATAATTCAAATTTTTAAAAACGATTTCCTTTTTCTGTGTAATAATAAAACAGTAGCTTGTACTTGATCCCAACTAAGATATAATATTATATTATTATTGGAAGCAAAACCAGCCTATTGGGTTTATTTAATGTTTCCATCATTTTCTAGTAGACTTAAGAAGAACCACAGAAACATCCGTTATACAGAAAACCCCAGGTCCTGAGCATTCTGGATAACAGGTTCCATACCTGTATCACCATATTTGGGGGGAGGAGTTATGAGTTATTTATCAAAAACCGAAAATTTCTCCGAATTTTCTGAAAACGACTCCGACCAAATCTGCACTGAATTTTCCCCTTATTTATCAATACATTTTCCCAAAAATTTCTTGTTCGGGAAAAATCTCGGTAAAACCATGAAAAATATCAGAAAACTTTTTCCATTTGACGCCTTAATACCGAAACTTTTTCGGATTTGATGCTTGAATACCACGACTTTTTTCGGAAACCCACCGCAAATCAGTATATCTTCAGGTCTGCCATTAACTGCTACATGATCTCGGGAGGTCTGAGTTGGAGCACTTTTTTATTTGGACATTTAGCACCTTAGGGGTTTAATAAAGTCCAAAATATTTGAGGTTGTTTTTTTTCATGAAAAGATTTATCAAGGGTCGAAGTGAATTCGAGGGAATTTTCGTAAGTAAAAAAAATGCCAAATTCGAAGTAATTTTTAGGCTACATAGACCATCGAATAGGATACTACGACTTTGAATTTACTTCGAATTCGTTTCGAAAAAAAAACTTCAAATTAAATCTTCCGAAGTGCTATTAGCCTATGGGGACCTTCTAGTCCATTTTTCTAAGTCTTTAAACATCGAAGTAAAATAGTTTAGTCGTTCGATCGAACGATTTTACTTTGATCATTCGATTGCCAGATCCGATGAAAAATTCTTCGACTTCGATATTCTAAGTATTTTAATTCGATGGTCGAATTTCAAAGTATTTTTTATTTCAAAATTCGACCTTTGATAAATCTGCCCCATAATGTTAAAGTATGAGGCCATTGAAATAATTTGTGCCTATACATTATCCAATTTCCCTTGTGTCCTTTTGAAATTGAAAAATTCAAGATAATGTATCCATCATGGATCCCCAACCATCAACCCTCCAGCTGTAACCCCTCGAATCCCAGAGCAAATCAGGACCATGATTATTTCTATAAAGGGCCGTTATTCTTTCTCTCTTCACCTGTAGGAAATGTTTGAAAATGAAAATAACAAGAATCTGGGGCTCATTTATCAACCCTGGGCAAATTTGCCCATGGGCAGTTACCTATAGCAACCAATCAGTGAATGCAATGAATGCAGCAATCTCATTGGTTGCCATGGGTTACTGCCCATGGACAAATTTGCCCAGGGTTGATAAATGAGCCCCAGATTCTTGTTATTTTCAACCCCTCTGTTTCTAGTTGTGCTTCATTACACTCACCTCTTCAGATTATACCTTTATCCGTAGCTTTTCTTCTCAATATGCCTCACTTCTTTCTTGGTCTTCACTTTGTAGGCTTCAGTCTGCGATGAGAAACAACCATAGTAAAGCTGCACTTAGTACCTGACAATTCTATTACATAAAGAGCAAACGAATCAGAGGATCTAAGGATCAAAAACATTAAGGGGCAGATTTATTAAGGGTCGTTTTGAAAATTAGAATTTACAAAAAACAAAATTTATGATCAAAACTGTCAAATTCGATTAGGGAATTATCCAAACTCAATTCGAAAAAAAAATCAAGATAGATTTTTGAGATTTATTATACTCTGGCCCTTTTCGAATTCAAATTCGACTATTCGCCACCTAAAACCTACAGAATTCACGTATAAGTCAATGGGAGAGGTCCAGTGACCAATTTGGAGATGTTTGTAGCCTTCCTGAGTTTGGTCAAATCAAATTCAATTCACGTTTTCGAGTCGGTTAAAATTAGTCCAAGTTTTAGATATTTCAAATTCAATAGAGACTCACATGAATTCAAAATTCGACCCTTGATAAATGTGCCTCTAAGGGGCGTCGATTTCTAAAGGGATACTGTAATGGGAAATTTTTTTTTCTCAAAATGAACCAGTTAATAGTGCTGCTCCAGCAGAATTCTGCACTGAAATCCATTTCTCAAAAGAGCAGACAGATTTTTAATATTCAATTTTGAAATCTGACATGGGGCTAGACATATTGTCAATTTCCCAGCTACCCCAAGTCATGTGACTTGTGCTCTGATAAACTTGAATCACTCTTTACTGCTGTACTGCAAGTTGGAGTGATATCACCCCCCTCCCTTTTTCCCCCCAGCAGCCAAACAACAGAACAATGGGAAGGTAACCAGATAGCAGCTCCCTAACACAAGATAATAGCTGCCTGGTAGATCTAAGAACAACACTCAATAGTAAAAACCCATGTCCCACTGAGACACATTCAGTTAAACTGAGAAGGAAAAACAGCAGCCTGCCAGAAAGCATTTCTCTCCTAAAGTGCAGACACAAGTCACATGACTGGGGGCAGCTGGGAAATTGCCAAAATGTTTAGCCCCATGTCAGATTTGAAAATTGAATATAAAAAAATCTGTTTGCTCTTTTGAGAAATGTATTTCAGTGCAGAATTCTGCTGGAGTAGCACTATTAACTGATGTGTTTTTAAAAATACATGTTTTCCGATGACAGGATCCCTTTAAGGTCATTTTAGTGTACTTCGACTAGGGAATAGTCCAAATTCGAATTTTAAAAGAATTTGAATATCGAAATGTATCTTGTACTGTCTCTTTAAAAATTTAACTGACTATTCGCCATCTAAAACCTGCCAAATTGCTGTGGACTTTGAAAAATAGAAGGTTTTTATTGAAAATACTTCGATTTGAATTCGATCGAATTTAATCTTACTTCGATTCAAACTATCGAATACAGCCTATTTACCGAAGTTAAAAAATTAGATACATTTCGGTTGGTCTTTTTTTATTAGATTTCTAGTTCATGGAAGTTTTCTAAGTTTTTTGAAGTCAAAGAAAAATCGTTCGATCGATCGATCGCTGAAATCCTTCGAATCAAACGATTTGAAGGATTTCAGCAATCGATCGAACGATTTTTCTTCGACTTCAAAAAACGTACAAAACTCCCATCGGATTTGAACGATTTTACTTTGACCACAAATGGCCAAATTAGATGAAAAAATAATTCGACTTCGATATTCGAAGTAATTCAATTAGATGGCCGAATTTCGAAGTATTTTCAACTTCAAAATTCGGCCCTTGAGAAATCTGCCCCAAGTATCAGTCACCTGAATGAAACTCATTATTACTTAGGGGCAGATTTATTAAGGGTCGAATTTCGAAGTTGAAAATACTTAATAAATTTGACCATTGAATTGAATTACTTTCAAAGAGACAGTACTACGATTATCGAATGGTCGAATATTCTAACGATTTTACTTAGAATCAAAGTCGTAGTATCCTATTCGATGGTCGAAGAATCCAAAAAATTACTTTGAATTTCGAATTTTTTTACTTCGAAAATTCCCTCAAATTTACTTCGACCCTTGATAAATCTGCCCCTTACTGTATACAAGATACAAACCAGTTATGTTTAACTCAACCCAAACTGTTAGTAACAGCAGAACGAAAACAATAAAAACCAGGTGTCAAATTAAAGGAGTGGTTTACCTTTAAATTCACTTTTAAAATGTTATAGAGTTCTAAGCAACTTTTCAATTGGTCTTCATTATTTATATATATATATATATATATATATATATATAGTGAATAAAGTGCCCCCTCTTGTAAAATATAAGGATATTATTAAGTCACTGAGGAGTTTCATGACCATATAAAAAACATGAGGCCAACGGTTACTTCTAATATCCTCATATTTTGCAACTGGGGGTACTTTAGTATAATACACAAGTTTCAGTGAGTCATGTGACAGAAATTACATCACTACTCACCGTTTATAACCGATGACATCAGAACTCACCGTTTATAAGGATATAATTTACAGGATATTCATGGCTTTTGTGTATTTTATATATAGTGAATAAAGTACCCCATCTTGTAAAATACAAGGATATTATAAGTTACCGAGGAGTTTCTTGACCATATAAAAACATGAGGCCGAAGGCCGAGTGTTTTTATACAGGTCATGGAACTCCGAGGTTACTTCTAATATCCTTATATTTTGCAACTGGGGGTACTTTATTATAATACACAAATATCAGTGAATCATGTGGCAGAAATTACATCAGAACCGTTTATAACTGATGACATCAGAACTCACCATTTATAAGGATATAATTTACAAGATATTCATGGCTTTTGTGTATTATATATATATATATATATATATATATATACACACACACCTATAACAGGCTATTCTTACACACACACCATTCAATTCATGGTATATCCATTCCAGAGGCAACCTTAGGACTTGTTAGCTAACTAGGTTAAAGGCACGGCAGGGACGAGGATAAACAAAGGTATATAACAAAGGTATATAATAGGGATGCACCGAATCCAGGATTTGGTTCGGGATTCGGCCAGGATTCGGCCTTTTTCAGCAGGATTCGGCCGAATCCTTCTACCCGGCCGAATCCGAATTTGCATATGCAAATTAGGGGCGGGGAGGGAAATTGCCTGACTTTTTGTCAGAGAACAAGGAAGTAAAAAATGTTTTCCCCTTCCTGCCCCTAATTTGCATATGCAAATTAGGGTTCGGTATTCGGCCGAATCTTTCACGAAGGATTCGGGGGTTCGGCCGAATCCAAAAAAGTGGATTCGGTGCATCCCTAGTATATAATATTTTTGGATCATCAGCCCAAACACAGCAAGCCATAGCATGAATCCAATCCTTAGCAAACCAATACTTTTACTTGCCCCAACAGTTTCCCTTCCACGTGATTTTTTCTCATGTGCAACCACAATACGTCTCACCACTTTCCGAGTTACCTATGAGATGTAGGAACATTAGCGCTGGACATATCTCTTTTTAAAGGGGAACGATCTCAAAAAAATTAAATTTAATAAAAGCTTCCTCATACTGAAAGGGGAACGATCGCGAAAATGAAAATTGAATATACCCCCCCCACTACTACTGCTGTTTCCCGTATCAAACCCTTCTCTCTTGCGACTCCTTATATTTGGAATGCCATTCCTGAATCTCTTAGGAGAGAATCCTCCTTCCATGTTTTTAAAACAAAACTCAAAGACTACTTCTGGGAGCACCTGGATAACAGCTGAACTGGCACTTATATAACAATGTAACAAACTGTAACCCACAGCACCTTAATACCCCTCTGAATTGTGTCTGTATGTTACCCTTCCATTTAGACTGTAAGCCCTACGGGGTAGGGTCCTCTAGCCTTTTGTTTCCTTTACACTGAGCACTTAATCTGTATTGTAATTATATTTTTTATATTTATGTGAATTGTATTTCTAATAATGCACTTATTGCTACTTTTTATTCCAATGACCCCTTGTTTGTTACTACTAATTTACTGTTTTGTTGTACAGTGCTTTGCCCTCAAGGAACGCTTTACATATAAAAATATACATACATACATAAGCTTCAGCATACTTAAGTTTTCTAAATATAATCAATTAAAAGTTCTGTACTGTTTCTGAAATAATCAAGTTTATCTTCCCTATTCCTCTCTCAGCATCTGTTTCTCTTCATTCTCTCTTCATGCAGCAGTTGGGTGTCAGATATTCACTGACAGTTACATCCAATATATCTTATAGGGGGGCTCCTTCCTAGCAGATGTATTAGAGCTCATTCAAATAACTGATTCCAGTACAGACAAAATCTAACAAAATAACTGCACAAATTCTGCATGTAGAGAGACATGATGTCTGGTGAGTTTAATAGAGTGAGCTCTAATACATCTTCTAGGCAAAAGGAGCCCCCCTATAAGATAAATTGGATCTAACTGTCAATGAATATCTGACACCCAACTGCTGCATGAAGAGAGAATGAAGAGAATCAGATGCTGAGAGAGGGATAGTGAAGATAAACTTCATTATTTCAGAAACGGTACAGAATTTGTAATGGATTGTATTTAGAAAGTTGCTTATTTCAGTATGCTGAAGCTTATCTTACATTTTCATTTTCGCGATAGTTCCCCTTTAAGAAAATTAAAAACAGACACGCCGCTACTAAGGACTAATCGGGACAGAGAAACACTGGAAGGCAGTTTACTTTTCTTGTGATGATGTTGCCTTCTTCATCTGTATACTGTTCTTCTGTAACAGATTCACCCGGAATGTTTTTTGCTTGTTCCCCCTAAACACCATCGAAGTATTAAACAATCAAATGAGTCTCATGGCTTTCTTCTATTCACAGCACTCCAATCATGCCTATACATGCCAACCCAGCACTCGGAGACCAACTCACCATGCACATATGGACATTCATGAAATAGACACAGTCAAGGGAAGGGGCAAGAAAACTAATAATAATGGTTATAGGTCATCTTAGTTCGGAAGAAAGGCTGGACAACTTTAGATTGTTTTAGAGTGGAGAAGATGCATTTAAAGGAACAGAAACACCAAAAAATAAAGGCTTCCTAAAGTAATGAAAATATAATGTACTGTTGTGCTGCACTGGTAAAACTGGGGTATTTGCTTCAAAAACTCTACTATAGTTTATATGAACAAGCTGCTGGGTAGCCATGGGGGCAGCCATTCAAGCACAGGATACACAGTAGATAACAGATAAGTACTACTATAGTTTATATAAACAAGCTGCTGTGTAGCCATGGGGGCAGCCATTCAAGCACAGGATATACAGTAGATAACAGATAAGTACTACTATAGTTTATATGAACAAGCTGCTGTGTAGCCATGGGGGCAGCCATTCAAGCACAGGATACACAGTAGATAACAGATAAGTACTACTATAGTTTATATAAACAAGCTGTTGTGTAGCAATGGGGGCAGCCATTCAAGCACAGGATACACAGTAGATAACAGATAAGTACTACTATAGTTTATATAAACAAGCTGCTGTGTAGCCATGGGGGCAGCCATTCAAGCACAGGATATACAGTAGATAACAGATAAGTACTACTATAGTTTATATGAACAAGCTGCTGTGTAGCCATGGGGGCAGCCATTCAAGCACGGGAGATAAGTACTACTATAGTTTATATGAACAAGCTGCTGTGTAGCCATGGGGGCAGCCATTCAAGCACAGGATACACAGTAGATAACAGATAAGTACTACTATAGTTTATATAAACAAGCTGCTGTGTAGCCATGGGGGCAGCCATTCAAGCACAGGATACACAGTAGATAACAGATAAGTACTACTATAGTTTATATAAACAAGCTGCTGTGTAGCCATGGGGGCAGCCATTCAAGCACAGGATACACAGTAGATAACAGATAAGTACTACTATAGTTTATATAAACAAGCTTCTGTATAGCCATTGGGGCAGCCATTCAAGCACAGGATACACAGTAGATAACAGATAAGTACTACTATAGTTTATATAAACAAGCTGCTGTGTAGTCATGGGGGCAGCCATTCAAGCACAGGATACACAGTAGATAACAGATAATTACTACTATAGTTTATATAAACAAGCTGCTGTGTAGCCATGGGGGCAGCCATTCAAGCACAGGATACACAGTAGATAACAGATAAGTACTACTATAGTTTATATAAACAAGCTGCTGTGTAGCCATGGGGGCAGCCATTCAAGCACAGGATATACAGTAGATAACAGATAAGTACTACTATAGTTTATATGAACAAGCTGCTGTGTAGCCATGGGGGCAGCCATTCAAGCACGGGAGATAAGTACTACTATAGTTTATATGAACAAGCTGCTGTGTAGCCATGGGGGCAGCCATTCAAGCACAGGATACACAGTAGATAACAGATAAGTACTACTATAGTTTATATGAACAAGCTGCTGTGTAGCCATGGGGGCAGCCATTCAAGCACAGGATACACAGTAGATAACAGATAAGTACTACTATAGTTTATATAAACAAGCTGCTGTGTAGCCATGGGGGCAGCCATTCAAGCACAGGATACACAGTAGATAACAGATAAGTACTACTATAGTTTATATAAACAAGCTGCTGTGTAGCCATGGGGGCAGCCATTCAAGCACAGGATATACAGTAGATAACAGATAAGTACTACTATAGTTTATATGAACAAGCTGCTGTGTAGCCATGGGGGCAGCCATTCAAGCACGGGAGATAAGTACTACTATAGTTTATATGAACAAGCTGCTGTGTAGCCATGGGGGCAGCCATTCAAGCACAGGATACACAGTAGATAACAGATAAGTACTACTATAGTTTATATAAACAAGCTTCTGTATAGCCATTGGGGCAGCCATTCAAGCACAGGATACACAGTAGATAACAGATAAGTACTACTATAGTTTATATAAACAAGCTGCTGTGTAGTCATGGGGGCAGCCATTCAAGCACAGGATACACAGTAGATAACAGATAATTACTACTATAGTTTATATAAACAAGCTGCTGTGTAGCCATGGGGGCAGCCATTCAAGCACAGGATACACAGTAGATAACAGATAAGTACTACTATAGTTTATATAAACAAGCTGCTGTGTAGCCATGGGGGCAGCCATTCAAGCACAGGATATACAGTAGATAACAGATAAGTACTACTATAGTTTATATGAACAAGCTGCTGTGTAGCCATGGGGGCAGCCATTCAAGCACGGGAGATAAGTACTACTATAGTTTATATGAACAAGCTGCTGTGTAGCCATGGGGGCAGCCATTCAAGCACAGGATACACAGTAGATAACAGATAAGTACTACTATAGTTTATATGAACAAGCTGCTGTGTAGCCATGGGGGCAGCCATTCAAGCACAGGATACACAGTAGATAACAGATAAGTACTACTATAGTTTATATAAACAAGCTGCTGTGTAGCCATGGGGGCAGCCATTCAAGCACAGGATACACAGTAGATAACAGATAAGTACTACTATAGTTTATATAAACAAGCTGCTGTGTAGCCATGGGGGCAGCCATTCAAGCACAGGATATACAGTAGATAACAGATAAGTACTACTATAGTTTATATGAACAAGCTGCTGTGTAGCCATGGGGGCAGCCATTCAAGCACGGGAGATAAGTACTACTATAGTTTATATGAACAAGCTGCTGTGTAGCCATGGGGGCAGCCATTCAAGCACAGGATACACAGTAGATAACAGATAAGTACTACTATAGTTTATATAAACAAGCTGCTGTGTAGCCATGGGGGCAGCCATTCAAGCACAGGATACACAGTAGATAACAGATAAGTACTACTATAGTTTATATAAACAAGCTGCTGTGTAGCCATGGGGGCAGCCATTCAAGCACAGGATACACAGTAGATAACAGATAAGTACTACTATAGTTTATATAAACAAGCTTCTGTATAGCCATTGGGGCAGCCATTCAAGCACAGGATACACAGTAGATAACAGATAAGTACTACTATAGTTTATATAAACAAGCTGCTGTGTAGCCATGGGGGCAGCTTCTTTATAACAGCTTTTCTATTTCTAGATAGCTTTTCTATTTCTAGCCAGTGGAATTATGGGGAACGAGAACAATGAGAAGTGCATGTTGGGAAAAGAAACCTACGTGCTGAAAAACGTATGTTCATGGTCGCGGGTGGTTTCAGTGGAGTATTTACGCCCGACTGAGCTTTTTTAAAAACGCCACGTCTGGCCTTGCCCTGAGAGAGCAAATTGCTGAAAGAATTCTTATAATGTCGGCACCGTTGTAGCTTAAGCTCATGTGAAGCAAGTGAATTCTTCCCTCACATCAATGAGGCCATGCTCAGAGAACTCCCCAATTATGGGCCTTGCCTAAAGCTTATTTAAAGAGATAATGCATCCCTGACTATAAATATCTTCTGGATGTTCCTTGAAAGCTTTGTATAATGGACTTCTTTTGTTGACATATAGGGGCCGATTCACAAAGGGTCGAATATCGAGGGTTAATTAAAATCCTTCAACTTCGAATATCGAAGTATTTTAGCGCAAATAGTGCGATCGAACAATCGAAGGATTAGAAGGATTTTAATCCAACGATCGAAGGAATATCCTTCGATCAAAAAAAGTTAGCCTAGCCTATGGGGACCTTCCCCATAGGCTAACATTGAGTTCGGTAGCTTTTAGACGAACTAGGGGGTCGAAGAGACAGTACTTCGACTATCGAATGGTCGAACGATTTTTAGTTCGAATAGTTCGATTCAAAGTCGTAGTCGAAGGTCGTAGTAGCCCATTCGATGGTTGAAGTAGTCCAAAAAACACTTCAAAATTCGAAGTTTTTTTACTTCGAATCCTTCACTCGAAGTTAGTGAATCGGCCCCTTACAGTAATATAATACACAAGGGCCATGAATATCTTGTTATAAATATTCAGAACATTAGAAGTAACCTTGGAGTTTCATGACATATATTACTCAGCAAGTAGTCTTATAGTATATATTTATACAGGTATTGAATCTATTCTCCAGAATGCTTGGGACCTGGGGTTTTCCTAATACACCTTTCCTTAATTTGCATCACCATACCTTAATTTTACTAAAAAAAGAAATTTAAACATGAAATAAACCAAATGTGATTGTTTTGCCACCAATATGGATTTATGCAACTTAGTTACTAGTTACCGGTTTATTATTACAGAGAAAAAGGAAATCATTTTTAAAAAATTTATTATTTTATTAAAATGGACTCTATAGGAGATGGGCTTCCTGTAATTTGGAGCTTTCTGAATACTATATACCTTTATAGGTTATTACAGGGGTCACGTATTTCCTATTCAATTTACAGCTTGGGAAACATTTTCCCACATATTTGTCCTTTGTGTATATTCGTATTTTTCATATTAAGTACATTTCAAAAATTGAATGGCTCAAAGCTTTAATTCATCTTATGAAAGCCTGTCAACTCCTTCCTATGTGATTTGATTACTTTACAAAGAAAAGAAGAAAACTGCCATAAATAAAGAACAATAAATTCTGATACATTATGGGGGTTATTTATTTAAGTCCGAATGCCAAAAACATGAAAAATTTGAGCATGGAAAAAGTCAGAATCCGAAAATCCGGGATCCCAGACCTACTGAGGTTGTATATAAGTCAATGGGAGAGGTCGCTATCCTATTTGGAGGTTTCTGTGGTATGTGCTGGAATTAGCCCAAAATTCAGACTATTTATCGGGCACGACAGCCCTGACCCAGGCAAGAACAATGGAAACAAGGTTAGTCAACCCAATCCCGAACAAACCCATGGCTTTGTGGGAAAAAACAAATGAAAGAAAAAAGATTGAGATCTCCCAGTCAGGAATGTCAACCTCTACCCCCCAAGTTCAATCCCTTCATCCTCAACATTTCATCTGCCTTCTTCCTTTCTTACCCCTATCCAATCCTACCTTCCTTCTCCCCCTTTCTTCTTTCCCTACGTTATCTTCCTTTCCTTTTTCCTTTGTTCTTTTTTGTTTCTTTAAATGTTCATAAAGTAGAAGCACAGAGGGCATTGAAACATGGTTCATATCACATCAGATGCTGGAAATGGAAGACAAGTCATACTTTGGGATTACCAGTGAATGAATTTTCTATATTAGCTTCCTACGTTCTTCTCTGATCTCACGGACATCTCAAGTTACGTAGAGCAACCATGTAGAAAACATTGTTCTACATATTTACTGTGCCGTGATTTATAAGTCTGCTGTGAACTTTCAAAATCAATAAAAATATTATTTAAAAAAAAAAATCCAAAATATTTGGGCTAAACAAGGAAATAAAGAAAAAAATTGTGTGATTCTTGAAAATAAACTCAGAAAAAAATCATACAATTTGGATTTTCACTCAATTATTAAATCATGTTTTTTTAATAGTAAATAAGTCAGATTGTGGATTCTGGTTTGGTCTGACTTTTTTTTAATCAAAATAATCAAATAAATTTGGATTTTGATAAATATGCCTCTAAATCTTGGTAAACCCTTTGACCCCTTGTATGACTTGAACTGAAATCATGCAATCACTTTCTGTATATAAATGACTTAGAAATGAGAAGAAGCACACAATTGATAATCAAATCCTTTTTTTTAGTGCTACGGAATAAACAAACCATGCATAAAACCTGCAAACTCCACCCCAACGTTATTGTTTAGCTTTCAAAGGTTCCTTCCACCGCTGTGCGGAGGCACCGGGTACCTTAAATATCAACCGCCGTCTCGTAACTTTCGTGGTGATTCTCTCTGCCTCATCTGAACTTGAAACATTCTCATATTCACTGTCACTAGAAGCCTGATAAATGCATTTTAGCCAAGTTTTACCAGCAGACTTCAAAGAAAAAGAAATAGTTTATCCAACAGGAAACAAATATTTCTCGTTTGCAAAAACAAACCAGGCAAGGTAAATTAAGAAGTCATCTGACCAATTAATGTAGGCAATAAAGGAAGAGACCACTTAGTCTTAGAACCTAGACTGAAGCACATAGACAGAACATGATGGTTGAAAAGAAACCCATGGACCCATTAGTCAGTCATTGATACTTTACAATTGCTTGATATCCCTTCCTGGTATGTGTTGAAAATAGCTATGTATAACTATGTACCTTTTGATCTGAAGCTGATCCTTCTTCCATGTGACCAGACATCCTTTTTGCGCTAATAGGTAAAGAGCTTCTATGCTCCCCTATTACTGTCTTGCTTGTCACTTCATGTGATTTTTGATGGACCATCGTTTTTGAGGTTTGTTCCCCTTTCCCATGAAGTGTTTTTGGCTTCATGCCCTGCTTCCCATTTGTCTTTATATCATTAGTCTCTGGTGCAGTGGATCTTGTCTTGCCCTCTATTATAGACTCAGATGGGCTAACATTTGATTCTAACCTTCCAACTTCTCCCTTAAGATAAGAGGTAATTGACTCATGGCTACAAAAAAAAAGGGGAAAAAAGCAGTAGATTAGATGACCATAATACAATCAAATTTGGGAAATAAGGAATCCATTCAGTACAAAAACATGGACAAATATTTTAGAACCTTAATCATTTTTTGCATATTATTACAACTGCGGTTAAATTATCTAAATGGAAGAATTCCTAACTGATTGTGATTGTTATCTCTAGCTGCATTCTCTTAGGTCTGCTTCCACCATGCCTTCATATGAGTTTAATAAAATCTTCTAACGATATGAATACATATTTTCATTGGGCTGCTAGTAAACAACTATATCATAAAAGTCAGTATATACGGTGGCATATTTGCAATAGTGATACAGCGTGCTTTAGAAGTGAATTGAACATACCTGTCGTCCAGTCTTTCTAAGAGTTCACTATTCAATTTGCGATCCGGTGTTGGTGGTTCCACAAGCATGCTTGACGCCTCACTGGGCCAACCTGTAATCGAAGACAGCTCGTGTTCGGCTAGTTCAACATTTTTCAGAATGTTTTGTACTTTTTCCTCAGTCATCTCCTCTGATTCAAATTCTTCGTCAAGATGAAGGTGCTTAAACAGTAATTTAAGCCTTTCTTCAGTCATCTCCTCCTCAGAACCAGACATTTCTCTCACATACTTTTCAGCCCTACCTCCTATTTGATTTGATTCTTCATGGGTTTTTTGGTCTGACAGTTCAGCGGGTTTTTCTTCTTCAGCGTAGTCATCTTTGGTCTGTGGCTCATCATTCAACTGAACATCATCAAATTTGATTCGATGAATGGCCATTTTATAAGAAGCATCAGGGCTCTGAATGAGATAATCAGGCCTGCTGTCATCTAGGCATGTGTCTTCTGCAGCCACCACTGGTGGTACCGATGAAACATCGCCATTTCCCTGAACTAACAAATCACTCATTCTACTTGGAGTTCTAAGGGGTGACTCTATACTAGACATATCACTAAAGAAATCATCTTGGTGAAGGGGGGAAGGAGGCACAAAACGTAAAGCAGTAGGAGTTTCCAGTTCCACTTGAATGTTTGGATAACCTAAGGAAAACAGTACACTTGGCCTAAATGAAATGGATTATGAATCAACATAAAAACCCATGCACATTAAATGTTAAGATAAAAAATGGAACAGTATGAAAAGTGTTACATCATGAATACATTGGATATATAAGAGGCTATTTAACATATTAGCTCAATGTAGAACTGAAATGCAATACATTTCCATAATAATGATGGAATAACTATTGGGATATAGAAACTCTTCTTAAAGAAATCAAATGGGTTCAGAGTAGCAAGACTTTGGGTCTATCCTGAACTGAAAACAGGAAAAAAAGGAATCTATTGCATCTAAAGGAGACAGAGGGAAGAACAGGATCAGAGCAACAGGTAGCTATATAAATATTTCAGGCACAGAAAAAATAATTGGATGTGTAGAATGGGATGAATATGATGATTGAGGAGACTGAAGAGATGCCATTGACATTGGTAAGATCACAAACACTGACCGGAGAGAAAAGAAAGAATAAGCCATGATAAGAACACATGTACAAATGCTAGTTGTATGGTTATACGCTGGACAAAAAGAACATGAAAATAATGTGTGATCACTTGGTTACAGATGTCATTATCTATGAAATGAGGGTGACGTTCAAGTTCAAACTGAAGTTTGATTTCTACATCTGAACTCTGGATTATTAGAGGAAGAGGTCAGACGTTCACTGATTGACAGCCGAAGTAGAGATGGACATAGGGAATTACCAGCCTTGGTTAATAGATAGGTAACAAGCTGGAGAATCTAAATTAATGAATCATTGCCTGTAGTGAACTAAAACCATCACTATCCTCATTCATCCACAGGATGTTTAAAATTAGAAATGCCAATATATGTCCCCATAGTGCAGGCCATTGTAGGAAGCTATTTTTTTAAATGTCTTAACTAGAAATAACAGTATAGAATTTACCTTCATAAAATGCACTCAGCTCATTAAATACAGGCTTTATTGTCTAAACTTTGCTCTATGTTATTGGGTTTTTTGACATTGTACATGCATGCAGCTATACAGCAAGGCATGTGAACCCTAACAAATGGATCCTTCAGCCAGAAGCAGGTGGTTACTAAGCAGGTTTTGTCTGTTCGAGAGAAAAGCAGTAGCAGAAGTCTGGTCTTGGAGAGGCATGCAAAGATTCAGAGGAGAGACGGGGACAGAGTATCTAGCAATAAAGCCTGCCGAGCAGGGCTGGAAAACTGTGTTAGCTGACCAACAAATACAGAATATATAATAATAATAATAAACAGAAAGATAACTAGCAGAAACTTCAAACGACAGGTTATTAATTGCAAACTTCTAAACACATAAGACAGCAACTGAAAGGAATTCGCTTTTACATTAAAGAATTGAGTTGTCACATGCAGTTGCTCATTAGAATGAGGTCCTCGTGACTATAGATATCGCAACAGGATAAATATGAATGATAACCTTAGAGATACTTCCTTGAGTGACTATTGTACTACTTGGATTTCATGTTAGTTCTCATCACAATTTTGGTGGCAAAAAAAACAAAAAGAGTAAGGATACAAAGTTAATAGTGAAGTTCCGCCACTAGAGTGAAATTCCGCCACTCTCCATTCATTTCTATGGGATTTTTATAGGCGTATTTATCAAAGGGTGAACTTTCACTTTTACCAGTTGATAAATACGCCTTTCAAAATCCCATAGAAATTAATTGAGAGCTGCGGAATTTCACTCTAGTGGCGGAACTTCGCTCTTTGATAAATGCACCCCAAAGTGTGGCCTGGGACCCATATGAAATAAAAAAAAAGGGATCTTGGAAATTTTATAAGTTTATCTTCATTAAAGGGGAACTATTGTGCAAATTAAAATTTAATATAAGCTGCAGCATACTGAAATAAGAAACTTTCTAAATGCAATCAATTAAAAATGTTGTACTCTTTCTGAAATGTAAAGTTTATCTTCACTATTCCTCTCTCAGCATCTGTTTCTCTTCATTCTCTCTTCTTGCAGATTTGGGTGTCAGATAATCATTGACAGTTAGATACAATATATCTTATAGGGGGGCTCCTTTTGCCTAAAAGACTTATTAGAGCTCAGTCACCAGACATCATGTCTCTCTACATGCAGAATTTATGCAAAAGGCAGTTATTTTGTTCGATTTTGTTTGTAACGGAATCCGTTATTTGAGTGAGTTCTAATTCATCTGCTAGGAAAGGAACCCCCCTATAAGTTATATTGGATCTAACGGTCAATTAATATCTGACACCCAACTGCTGAATGAAGACAGAATGAAGAGAAACTGAAGCTGAAAGAGGGATAGTGGTGATAAACTTGATTATTTCAGAAACAATGCAGAATATTTAATTGATTTTATTTAGAAAATGTCTTATTTCAGTATGATGAAGCTTATATTAAATTTTCACAGTAGTTCCCTTTACGGTTGGATCTTTGAGTGCTTGCTTAATCTTGTAATATATGGTGCAATCCACTCCATCCAACTGAAGGTTTGTAGCATGGCGCTCAAACCCAACGTTTCTATTGGTGAATCTGTACACATTTATATTGATGGGCCAATATATTTCTTTGTGGATTATAATTTAATGTCTGCACATGTAAATGGGTTTACTTCAGAGACATTCTCCAAAGCCAGAAAAGCCAATGCCCACTACAAGGATTTCTTTGATCTTGCCATGCTACATGCAACAAAGATCAAAAAGACATCCCAGAACTGTAGAATTTACAGTGTCAAATTTATGCTAGAACCATAAATTCTTCAGTAGCTAGAAAATGAAACATGAACCCTGCTTAGAAGAATATATTTTCCAGGAAGAATACAGAAGATTCACTTTCTAGTGTCATTTAACTAAATAGCAGTGTAGTTCATAATTGAGTATCTCAACTCTAAAGAGTAAGCATGAGTACATGTCCTTTAGTTACATCTTAAATGCAGACATCCTAACTGTATATTGGTTTACAGGTGCCTATAGTTACCATCAACTGGGGGATCATGGAAAATATTGTCATCAGCAAAACTTCTGTTGCCACTAATGTGTCCGTAGTCAAATATGGGTCCTTCCAGCAATGTGACAATATCTATCCGATTGACCTTTGTCAGGATATTAGTTAAGGCATCAGCTGAAAAATAGAACATGTTTTTTTATACAGCAACCTATAAACAATGTAAAAGATAGTCAGTATTCTTGAGTTAATTATTATTTCAACTTTTTCTTTGGTGACTGTGGGCATAGTTTCATGTGCAAAACAGCTACCTGTCCCGGCTGGTCGTAACACTTAAAGGAGAATTCAACCCGTAATTAAAAAAAAAAACCTTCCCCCTACCCCGGATAGACCCCCCTCCCTCCTCCCCCACAGCCTACGTGCCCCACCGGGCAAATGCCCCTCATTCTTTACTCACCCCTCTATGCAGATTCTGGCCTCAGAGTTCACGGCAGCCATCTTCTTCTTCTCCGGTAATGTTTGTGTCTTGCCGGCATTTTCGGGGCATGCGCAGTTGGAGTAAATTTCTGATCCCGAACAACTACGCATGCGCCGAAAATCATGAAAATTTTCGGAAATTTTTGTGACTTTCGGCACATGCCCAGTGGTTTGAGACCAGAAATTTACTCCAACTGCGCATGCGCCAAAACTTCAGATAAAAGACTAAAGAAACAAGATGGCTGCTGTGAACTCCAAGGCCAGAATCTGCACGGAGGGGTGAGTAAAAAAATTAGGGGCATTTACCCTGGGGGGGGGGGCAGGTAGGCTGTGGGGGAGGGGGGAGGTCTACCCAGGGTAGGAGGAGGGGTTTTTTGATTACAGGTTGAATTATCCTTTAAGAAAACATATATACAGTATAAAATAAGTTTCCATAACTAGTCATAATGCAAGGAAAATCATAAAGTCTGCACCATGAGATATGCATACCCAAATCCATGGGATTGCGATCTACTTTCTTTTAAATAAAATGATTACAGAGGTTGCCTTCTCTATCCTACATTAAAGCATTCAGCTGGCAGCCTTGTGCTTTCATATGGTCACGTTCTCAATGTCTTCTAATATCCTTATCATTTACAGTAGGGGGTACATTATCCCTTATAATATATGAGTGATACTCAGAGTTCCCTGTATATCTCAGCCTGCAGCCTTGTGCCTTTATATGGTCACAGAACAACCCCTCAGTGACTTCTAATATCCTTATCATTTACAGTAGGGGGTACATTATCCCTTATAATACATGAGTGATACTCAGAGTTTCCTGTATAACTCAGCCTGCAGCCTTGTGTCTTTTTATGGTCACAGAACCCCTCAGTGACTTCTAGTATCCTTATCATTTACAGTAGGGGGTACATTATCCCTTATAATACATGAGTGATACTCAGAGTTTCCTGTATAACTCAGCCTGCAGCCTTGTGTCTTTTTATGGTCACAGAACCCCTCAGTGACTTCTAGTATCCTTATCATTTACAGTAGGGGGTACATTATCCCTTATAATACATGAGTGATACTCAGAGTTCCCTGTATAACTCAGCCTGCAGCCTTGTGTCTTTATATGGTCACAGAACAACCCCTCAGTGACTTCTAATATCCTTATCATTTACAGTAGGGGGTACATTATCTCTTATAATACATGAGTGATACTGTATAACTCAACCTGCAGCATTGTACCTTTATATGGTCACAGTGACTTCTAATTTCCTTATCATTAAAAGTAGGGGGGTACATTTTCCCTTATAATACATAAAGGAATAAAACTCAAAGTTCCCTGGCCTCTATATCTCAGTCTGCAGTCTTTATGTTGAAACGGAATTCATTATTTACCCTTAGATACCTAAGTTTGATAGAAAATTTGAGGTCTTGATCACCAGTGCTGAACACCAATAGAGGGACTGAACCCAATATATATAAATATTTATTTCACATTTCTGGTGGTATATTTTATAATGTTGATGACTGATTTTGTATGTAATATTCACCTTTATTTTGAAGGCCGATACTTACTAGTTGCATTTTTCCCATCTCTTCCAACCCATTTCTTCAGCAATATAAAGCTTTGAGCCGTTAGAGAATTAGGGTTCTCTACGCGGATTTGATTAATTTCATCCACAGAAAAATTCAGTTCTCTTGCAAGTTCTGTAAAATGAAACAATGTTTGGCTGAGCTTTTTCCACACGGATTTGGATTTTAACACAAATTCATATGCCAACAACAGAGAGAAGCCAATTTATACATTTTTAAATTAAAGTTTACGGGAGATTAAATTTATAATCTGAATATTTATGAAGAAACTGGAAGCGGAAAAACTGTTAGAAGAACAACTTTTAAAAATATTTCAATTATAAAATAGCTTGAATGTTGAAAAAATACCTCCCATCTGTAGAAGCTTGTAGAGTTTTAGTTGCTGAATTCAAATTTTTTAAATATTTTTTTAATTGATAATTTTCAAGTTCAGAAAAAAAATTTGTTGGAAAAAAATCTTTCCACAATCAAGACAACAGCTCGATTTTGAATCTTAATAAATTTCTTCATGTCAGATAGAGAACGAGAGCACTTTTGACTAGAATCTGGCATCAAATACATGCAATAGTAAATAATTGCCTTCTTACATGGATGTGTAAACGAAACGGATCCGCACACACACCGATTAATGCAGTTGGGGGAATATCCCCTTTTATTCAGCCACCAAACATCAACGTTTCGAGGGGCTGCCCCCGAAAACGTTGATGTTTGGTGGCTGAATAAAAGGGGATATTCCCCGACTGCATTAATCGGTGTGTGTGCGGATCCGTTTCTTTTACACATTGGTTGCTAAGGGACCCGGCCGGGTCAACGGAAGGAACGCACCACCAGCTTGCAGGATTGGTGAACTACAGGTGTGCGGTAGGAGAATTACATTGCTTCTTACATGGATAACACTCATTTATGATCAAATGACTTTAAACATTTCCTACTTACCAGTCCAGCTAAGTCCCAAATGGTCAGCGACTATGGCCATTCGAATATCTGTGCGCTCACATGGACTCTGCGGACCTACAATTTATAAGAGTGCAATTAAGATCAGTTTTTTAAAAAATAATTGCCTTTAGAAATGTGTATACTTTTTTTTTTTTTTTTAGAAACTATCTAGTGCATCTTTTTTGTGTTTGATAAGTGGTAAGTGAATAGAAGTTGACTAATTCTTTTGTACTTGTCTAACAAAAGTGTAACTATGAGTTTCTGTTTTTCCTTGGAATGAAACTAAACATGCCAATTGTGTGTACAGATGATTATTGCAGGTGTGTAATGGTGGAACTTGATATTTAAGTTTTAATTATATGTAGATTATCTGCACACAATGTCCTGCACATGCTTCTGTAGCTGCCTACAGTGTGATTTTAGACTAGAACAGATAGTATAAGACAACAGACACAGATGACAATGAAGAATGGAAACTAACAGAGGTCACTTCACAAGCAATCACATGACAGCTCATGCACTAAGGCCAACAGATTGAGAGGTTTACAAACTAGGCCGGATTTCCACGATGTGAGCTAGGAAAGCTCCAGAAACCTGACTGCCTTTATTCTCACCAGTCCTTCTACTGCTCCTTCTCTCCCTGTCGGTCTTTTCAATCTTTGATTTTAAAGATGCTGCGTCTGCTTTCATTTCTTTAGCAGACCTCGATGTAACTGAAGGCTGGGACACTTGGGTGGCTTCAGAGACCGATGTGTTTCTTGACGTGCTGTCTTCTTCATCAGACCCCTCAGGATGTGCGTTTTTCTCTTCCTCAGAAAGACGGTCCACAAGCTTTAATGTCTCACCACTAATTCCCTTAAAATATTCAATAGAATGTTTACAGACCTCACTGAACTCATATTTCTTTACTTTGGCTGTTGAAGTGGCATTGGGTGCAGATCTTACCTTGACTGGTAATTTTGAGGGAGCTTGTTTAGCTGTCTCCTTCTCTAACTGTGCCTGCTTCTGCTTTGGTGTCACGTATTTCTGCACTGGAGCATTCATTCTATTTAAATTTTTTACTGGGATTTTAGATTTAATGTCTGTATTGGAGAGGAATTCCTGCTTTGTGCATTTTTCGACCTTACTAGATAATTTCTTCCTGCCAGATATAGTGTTTGTATGACTAACCTGGTTTGAGATAGGCCTTACTGAAACAGCCTTAACAGGCAATTTAGATCTTGGTCTATTGATGATTAAATCTGTTGTTTTTTGTTCCCCTTTTTGGATCTTTTTCTTATCCCTATCACCATGATGATTAGCTGATCCCCCCTCTTTCCCTACATTCAACTTTATTTTGTTCCCTTTTGTTTCAGGTTTGGCATCAGACTCCTTCCTAAGAACCAGATTAATGGTATTATTATTATTTACATTTACGGCAGAAAAATCCAAATTGTTATTGTTGTTATAATTTTCTGCCTGTAAATTGTGAATTTCTATCTGGCTAATAAAGGTATCACTGCTAGACAGTTTTGTCAATGAAATGTTGTTATCGTTATCTAAATCTGATACAGCTTCTACTTTGACTGCCACTTCTCCAGTGCCATCTTTCTTCGTAGACATTGTTGAGGCAGAAATGCCCATCTTTATAGGTGTTCTCAATTTAGGATCAACTTTAGAAGTGGTAGCTGCTGATGATTTTTCCAATGAATTATTACCATTTGTCCCATCAAGGCATTCGCCACTGGACTGGATGACAGAGGTATGTTCAACTGCAGATGTTTCTACTTGTTTCTCTATGATGGGTTCTACCAAGATATCCCCTGACTGTGGAAGTGTGATGGCAGTAATTTTGTCCCCTTCCCCCTTGTCCCCTGACTTCCCTTCAGAATTATGCTCACCAATCTGAAAAAATTGGAGTCTTTCTTCAACAAAATCCTTCTTGCTCATGTCAATAGCACCACTGCGAGTCATCTCAAACATCTTCCCTTCGTGAAACGGGAAGGGGTTGGGCTCACTAGTTGGTGTACTTTCATCAGTAGGGGTTCTTGCAGGAGTGGTGTCTGTTGTAGTTGCTTGAGATCGATCTTCTACTGCCAAACTAAAAGGCTTAGGATCTTCGTCCTTGGATTTTGTTTCAAACACATCGTCGTCTCCAGCTTTGCTGGACCAAGGATCAAAGTCTAAACTTTTTGTAGCCACAGTTTTAAAAGGTGTTGCAAACTCTTCATCCACCTTATAGCTAAAATATGTGTCCGGAAAAACATCTCTGTCTGGGTGCCTTCCTTCCAAAGTAAAAACCTGAACTCCTGGCTTTTTATCTCCTTGTTCGTTTTTTTTGATTTCACTGTCAGAAATTTTTCTACATGGTTTATACTCCTCTGTTACTATTTTCTCCTCTTCAATAACTTCAAGTTTACTTTGACTGAAGCTACGATCACTGTGTTTTAGTGATAGAATGCCTTCTTTGGTCCAGGGCTCTTTTTTCGGGTCACTGTCTTGACTCTGTGTAAGCTTAGAATCACTTTCAGTTAAACCATCATCTTCATCCTGCAGATCATAGCCATCAAGAGAATCGATTTCTGTTGCATCAGTATCATGTGAGAATTCTGCAGTGGTTGCTATGGAACATTCTGTAACAGACTGATCATTACCATTTTGTTCTAGATCATTTGATGGTGAATTCAAACCTACTTCTGGGTCCTGTGATTGTTTTGGTGAAGATTTTCCTGATGTATTTATTTTTACACATTCTTTAATCTCTTCGTCTTTTATTTTGAAAGTATACTTTTTTACAGCAATAGGTTGTAGAACAGATTCATCATCGCTTGAATCGCTGAATTCAAACTCCAGGGGTACAGGAGAGGGAGGCTGCACTCGTATGGCAGGCTCAGCGGACAAATATTTATCATGGTCATCTTGCAAATTTACTTCAGTCATCTCCATTTCACTATCAGTGGATAGGTCATTCTTTTTACTAGAGTCACTTGGTTCACTGTCTAAAGGTGGTGGAGGTGGAAACTCAATATAAGCAACTCTGTTGTCCTTCAGTCTTTTGTTTGCATCACTGCTAATATTAATAGGATGGGGAATGTCAGTAGGAGGGGACTCTGGAATAATTTGCTTAACAGAAGGTAATTTTGTTAGTTCTTCCTCTTCTGACTCCTCAGATACCTCAGGTATTGGACTTGGCTTTCCTGGTAAATATGGCATTAATGAGTCAGGGGTTTTAGAGTTAAACTCATAGCTAACTTCCTCTGAACTAGGGGTTTCTGGAGTCATGGGACTTTTTCCTGAACTATCTATAAATGATACTTGTTCCAACGTATCATCTTCTGGGCTTCCTTGTGGAGATGGTGGTTGTTTTTGTGGCTTAATTGTAAAGAGTGTACCTCTTGTTTCTTGTACTGTTCTACTCTCTTGACTTACAACTTTTTTAACACTCCCCTGCTGAACTTCCTTTTCAAACTGCTTGCCTACTTGCACAATGCTAACATAGACAGGTAAAGTTTTTATCTCTTTCAACACCTCTGTACCTGCGACTGAAATTATCCTGTTTAAGTCATCAACTTTGATTTGATTGGCTAATGGAGAAGTACGCTCTTTTACAGGGCTATATTCTAAAGAATCTGGGGACTTCACAGGGGATATCTCTGGATCTTCACTAGAAGGAGATAACCCTAGATGATCTTGGGTCTTATGCAAATTGATATCAGAACGGCTATTGCTTTCATCAGTCACAAAAGCACAGTGTAGGGTTTCGGGTTTACTCTGTCTAATCAGTGGTGAAGTAGGTGCTTTTGTCAACTCAATTTCAACTTGTGCCAAGCTAGTATGTGCATTGGAATTGTGAGATAACTTTTTCTCTTGAGTAACTTGGACAGGGATATGAGATATGCAACCTCCTTCCTTTTTCTGGTTATTTTTTTCATCGCTGGTAAAGGCTCTGTCCTTGCGAGAAGGGTCTGTGTATAAAACTTTCTTGGAAGGAGACTTAACATAGTTGGTTTCTCTTGGATTAGATCCATTTTTCGGGATGGATAGCTCTTTGCTGAGTTCCAGGATTGTAGCATGTGAACCAATATTTTCAGCTTCCTTATTCTGAACAAGTACATGTGTAAGGTTTTCCTTTGTTGTTTTATTATTAGTGATATCAGGTGCCTCCCATGTTCTATAATGTTTTTTCTCCAAGGTTAAGGAAGATCCTGCAGAGTCTTTATTACTAGGTGATATGCTTACTTGCTGCTCTGAAAATTGGTCCCTTTTCCCTACAACTGCTTTATCTATTTTGGGATCTACAAAAACAGCAGTGTTTTTTATCATTTCCTTGAATTTTAAACATTCTTCATTAATGGACTCTTTTAACAAGGCCATGTCTCCATTTATTTCACCTGCAGTCTTTTGTTGTTTTTCTTTTACATGGAACTGAAAAAATGGCAGCCGACTGTCCTGAGTTTTTTTAACAGGAATTTTAGATGGGGATTCTTGTCTTTTATCTTCCTGGGCATTGTCTTTATTTTTTAAATTAATGCTTTGTTCAAATTTTAGTTTTATAGAACTGAGCTTTGACTGCTTAAGTTGGAATCCGGAGTGGTAGCCTGGCTGCTCAGAGCCATATTTAGGATCTTCTACCCTCTGCTCGAACATTCTTTTTTCAGGACTGCAAGGTAAACTTGTTGCCTTTCTATCATCAGCTATTGAGAAACACTTTCCATCATATCCAAAGTGATGAGCTTTAGTCCAGTCATCACTAGAAGTTCTCATATCAGTAGACAAAGTTTTTTCTGGGCTACTGCTTGTAGAACTTTGACCTGAATAAAATTCTTTACTACTCTTTTTGTGTGGCTTTTTCTCTGGCGATTGCAGTTCATCATTTAGTTTTTCTGTTTTGTCACGAAAAAACTGAGACACTTCTGTTAACTTTTCTTCAGCCTCTTTAACAGTCCTGTCCACCCTGTCTTCATATAATAACTTTTCTCTACCTCTGTCTAACCTATCCTCAGTAAATCGCATCCACATTGCATGTTTAGGACTCTTGGGGTCTCCTGCATAATGCAACACTGTAACCTTATCAAAAGCATCATCGCCAGATATTTTACCTATGCCATTTTCAGAAACATCTTTGTATATTTTTGATAGGATGTCTTTTTTTGGTGCAGTAATCAGTTTCTCTCTGGAAAGTCTTTCTTGACGCTGTAAGTCTGTGCCAAGGAGTAAAGCATGGTCTGTGGCTGACTCTTCTGTGTCAGAATGTGAAATGTCTACTTTTTCAGAGAGCAGCATCTTTTCTGCAAATCTATAAGACTCCCCTCTGAGTTCGGACAGATCATCATCATGGTACTCTACAGAGTGCTGACTCAGTAATTTGAGTGTTTTATAGGAATCATCAGAAATAAGCTGAGCTGAACTAGGGCGACTGTCTTCTTCTTGAGAGACCGGAGTATTTACTCGTGAAGTATCCAAATAGGATGGAAGAGACTCTTCTGCTGTAAGCTCCTCTTCTTCTACTTGTCCATGCTCATCTGAACATGGAAACATATTCCTCTCAGTAATTCCATCTTTGATATTATAATTTACCTGACTCAAGTCCCTTTGATAAACATACATTTCTTTTTCGGGATGTTTTTTTGTTTCCCTAATTATGACTTCTGTAGGCTCAGCCTGGTTACCTTTTTCAATGTGCACTTCTATTATGCGTTCCAGCTTTGGTTTCATTTTGCCGTCTCTCTCGGAATATGGCTGTGAGATGTCAGTGCACTTCTGAATATCTGATGTAACTGAAGTCTTATGTTCAAACAGACCTGCAAGCTCTTTAGAAGGATCGCGACCTGACTGAAAAGCTTTCATTATATCATGGACCGACATTGTTTCCTCACGTCTTTCTGATTTATTTTCAATCACTGGAGGTGTATGATAAACCATTCTGGTTGTAGTGGTAATATGAGTTTCCTCTTTAACTCGCATGCCTTTGCCCAAAACACCTTTGTCATCATCGTCAATTCCAGCTTTTATCTGGAAGGCTTTACTTTTTACTTTCATTGATCCAGATGAATTTTGTTCCAAGTCCATGAAAACTGCATCAGGTTTCAAGGGTGGGATTTCCACTTTTTCAGATTCTACAATGTCTCCAGTAGAAGGTTCATAGCTCCGTATGACGTGAACTACTTCTGTCCTTGTTTCTGTTATGACAGGTGGGATAGGTACATCATGAAAAAGTGGTTTAGGACCGGTACTTTCAGCACTCTGTGGGGCTGATGGTGTTTTTTCACTTCTTGTTTCAAAACCGCTATCAGACAAAGGACTCTTGTCTTGTTCATGCTGTGAAAAGTCATCAGGTGATTCTAAGTTCATATCGGTCCCAAATACAGCGTCTGAAAGTTTACATAACTCTTTTTCAGAAGCAGAGGATCTCATGGAGGATGGAGGCATCTTTAGCTTATGCTCCTGTAAAGCCATTGCTGGTTTTAACACCCTTTTTTGTCTCTCTTCCCCTTCTTTTTTGCAATCATCATACTTGTATTTAAGGGTTGAAAATGTATTTCCCCCAATATCATTAGTTAAATAATCAATGACTTTTGTCAGGTTATAGTCTTTTTCTGAAAAAGTTCTTGTTCTTATGTCTACTTTATCTGGTGCATGTGTGTTTGTAAACCGCTTTGCTTCTTCAAGTTCTTCGTTACTAAATTCTACCCATTCATCCTCCGGCGAGTGTCCAGCATGATTTGTAGACAACTTGTTTTCGAGAAACACGTCTTTTTTTAAAATTTCACTAACTTTCACTAAATCCTCTTTTACTTTTTCAACTAGCTTAAATGGCTCTACATCCTCAATTCGAGCTTCTTTTGTTATTTCAGGATCAAATGCTTTGTCTTCTGAGGTGTCAGTCTGTAAAATTGCGGTCATCCTTATTAAATCTTCTTTCATGTCTGCAACATCTTTCAGTAGCTCCTGACTGGAGGATAATGAAGTGCTGGTGGCTAACTTAAGAGCACTAGGTGCTAGAAACAAAGATGTTTTAGCAGGAGTGGAAGCCCAATGAGAAGGGGTCTCTGTGGATAAATTTTTTGATGGAGACACAAGAGCAGCAGCTGATTTTGTCAATGAAGCAGATTCAGTCAGTTTTTTAAGGGTTGGTTCTGACAAAACATTTACAACAGAATATACTGGCACCGTTATTGTTGATGAAGTTACAGATGAGGTAGTAGAGGCAAGTGTAGACCTAAATGATGTGTAAAGTGTGCTGGCAGCAGGATTTCGTATTGACTGAAATGCAGAAGCTGTTGAAGAAAAAGACCTGAGAGGTGAATATGGCAGTGGAGTAGTAGAAGAGACAGAGTAGTTTTTCTCAACTGCATCTATCGTTGCATTAACAGTGGATGTTACAGACTTTGTGACTGCAGCTATCTTGTCCTGTAAATGGACAGCTGACCCATTAATATAATTTGAACATAGTGGATATTTTAATGGTGATGCAGATCCATTAACTAAGCCAACTTCACTTGGCCCATTGGCAAGTTTTAAAGGTGAAGATAGAGAAGATGTCATGGTCACTTTAGCAGAAGAGACAGCAGGAGAGACAACTGATTTTAGAGGAGAAGATGAAAGTGACCCTGCAGATGTAATGATAGATTTGAAGGGCAAGCTTGAAGAATACATATTTATATTTGATTTAGGGGATGCTGGAGGTGTCATTGTAATGGACGATCTTTCTAAAAGGGACCCAGCAGTTGTCACTGGAGAAGTTCTGGACGCAAAAGGAGAGCTAGAAGGCAGCCCTTTGAAAGATGTAGTCTCTGCTATGGTAGAAGCTCTGATTGGTGAGCCAGTGGAAACTTGAACTGCGTAGGGAGACTGCGTCACAACCGTTTTTATAGGTGAAGCAATTGTCCGATATGATCTAATTGGAGATGCTACATCGCTAACAGATTTAATAGAAGAAGTAGTAGAAGCTCCTAATGTGGATTTTATAGGAGAAGCAGAAGAACCAGACCAAATTGATTTTAATGGGGATGCTGAGGGCGTATTAGAGGAAGAGCTTGATAGAGAGGTAAAGCCTGATTTGGATTGTACAGGCACTGTAATTGGAGCAGTCGTCCATGATTGGTAAGGTCTTGTTGGAAAGCCTGGCTTGTATGAATAAGTAGTAGGAATGGGTCTTGTGGATCCTGGGCTCCGATCAAGTGGTTCTTTCATGAGTAAATTAAAATTAAAATGCAAAATTAACAAAAATGATTTGGGAAACAGAGAGACCAGAGGAAAAAAAAAAAAAGATTGGTCAGTAAAGATTATAGTATTTTTAAAAGCAAGTACAATTGTTTTATGAGTCAGAATTGTGATGATGGAGAAGATGGGTTGAAAAAAAGAAAAGGAAATGTCCTTGGTATGAAAATGAGCCAAGAATGTCAGCAACATAAAATGATGGACAGAAAACACGCAGCAAACAAACAATGAAGGACAAAAACACAACATATAGAAAAATGAGTCAAATATTCTACAGCTACTCAAACTTCCTATTGACTTTCTGATGTGCTTCTTTAATGTTAAACAAATTGTTCAGCCCTGCCAAATGCATTATATATATATATATTTGTGTAGAGTTAGCAGTTAAATTAGTATTGCGCTTTCTCTGGTTCTACCATTGTGAAACACGTTATTGTCCTTAAACAACAATATAAAGTGAAAATACAACTTGTGTTTGTGCTTTTTGCTCTTGGAACCATTCAGGTCTATTCATGCACGACTCGGGGGAAGTTTACGTGACAAGCAAAGTGCAAACTCGTGAAGAGATTGGGGTAAATTCGGAGATATATCTTCCATGCAAAATTCATAGCTGTGTCGCACAATCACAAAGCCAATAAGAGCAGGGTTTTTTGTTTTTCTATACAGTTTCTCTTGCATTACTCATGCTGTTGTTTTCTTCTTCTTACATGTTTGGTAAACCAAAGAAACTATGGATGGAATGGATTTAAATTATTATTTAAAAAAAAAAAAAGAGGCACTTGAATACGGCACATGGAATATGTGGCTTTCATAAGGTGGTCAGGCAGGAATAACCAAAAAGAGACTGATTATTGCATTGAAGCGTGCATGGAATGTCATGAAGATACAAGCAAATGAATTATGAAATTGAGTTATTATTATTAAACCACATCTTTAGTGCCACAGTTTTCCCATGCCAGTCCTTAAAGTATTATAGTGTACTGGGTTCTAAATACACCCATCCATGAATTCAGCTGCTTTGCCTTTTATTCTGTCTGATCAAAAGATGGAAAAAGCTTTATACAGGCATTACATTAAGATCACTCACCTTAGCGCCCTATTGCTAATTGATAACATTTTTTAACATTTTCTTTAAAGGATAAGTAAACCTTAAAAATAAGTGAATGTAAAACTGATGAGGGGGCAGTTCTAAACACCTTTGTAATTTACATTCATTATTTATTTTCTTTTTATTCCAAGATATTAAGGGATACATGTACTGTTAATAGGAATACATTTTGTTACAACAGCGCCACCTGCTGGTCCTTTTCTGACCAGTCTGACCACCAAGTAGTCAAGGAAGTTGTCAGAAAGAAAGAGGCTGCTCTGATGTTCTTCTGCTTAGGAAAGATTTGAGAAGGTTTCTAATTTTATTCCTAAGCAGAAGAACATCAGAGCAGCCTCTTTCTTTCTCCTGACAATTTCCTTGACTACTTGCTGGTCAGACTGGTGGGAAACTGACCAGCAGGTGGCATTGTTAGAACAAAATTCATTCATATTAACAGTACATGTATCCCTTAATATCTTGGAATAAAAAGAAAATAAATAATGAGTGTAAATCGCAAAAGTGCTTAGAATAGCCCCCTCATCAATTTTACATTTGCTTATTTTAAAGGTTTACTTATCTTTTAACTCTATACACCATAGGGAATATTTAATCATTAGGTTAATATTTGTGATAGCGCCTGTCTTGACTGAATTGCTAATGACTACTGCAATTTTCCGATACTTTAAATAGGACTGCAGTTGGAAATCCATGGCTTACTGTACACATTCAGGTTTTACTTTAAAAGAAGAGTTCATCATTCTGCTACCGGTTGTGAAAATAACCCCATGTTTAAAATAAGACATTGAAACTGATATTTTGCATTAAGAAATACTGGCACTAATAACTTGCATTATATCTCCTACACAATAAAATAGGTACTGATGTGATCTGTTATCTGGAAACCCGTTATCCAGAAAGCTCCGAATTATGAAAAGGCTGTCTCCTATAGAATCCATTTTATCCAAATAATCCTTTTTCTCCGTACTAATAAAACCATACCTTATACTTGATCCAAACTAAGATATAATTAATCCTTATTGGAAACAGAATCAGCCTATTATGTTTATTTAATATTTACATGATTTTTTAGTAGACTTAAGGTATGAAGATCCAAATTACAGAAAGATCCGTTATCCAGAAAACCCCAAATCCTGAGAATACAGGTCCCATACCTGTATAAGGAGACAATGAGGCACAGGCACAACCTGTAGCATTAAAATACAGGCACTAATAGAGCAGGTATAGGACCTGTTATCCAGAATGCTCGGGACCTGGGGCTTTCCGGATAACGGATCTTTCTGCAATTTGGACCTTCATACCTTAAGTCTACTAGAAAATCATGTCAATATTAAATAAACCCAATAGGCAGGTTTTGCTTCCAATAAGGATTAATTATATCTTAGTTTGGATCAAGTACAAAGTACTGTTTTATTATTACAGAGACCTTTTTAAAAATTTGGATTATTTGGATAAAATTGAGTCTATCAGAGACAGCCTTTCTGTAAATTCAGAGCTTTCTGATAATTTGCATTTACATTCTGCATGGAAAAAATCAGCTCTATCATGTAGTGTTAAACATCGAAAACAAATATCTTTGTAGAAGGTTACACTGGAACTAACAAGCTGAATAACTGTCACTACTAATATTCTTTTATAGGGAAACAGTAGAATAGCCGGCAGCATGTTATATTAGCATTGGCATCTTTCAAATTGAAATAATGGAACACTAAAAATGCATCATGACATAACTGGTACTGGTAACCCGCATTATACAAAACATATACAGGTTCTTGTTACCCAGAAATCCATTATCCAGAAAGCTCAGAATTACAGAAAGGCTGTCTGCCGTAGACTTAATTTTATCCAAATAATCCAATTTTTTTTAAAATGATTTCCTTTTTCTGTGTAATAATACAACAGTAGCTTGTACTTGATCCCAACTAAGATATAATTAATCCTTATTGGACGCAAGACTATCTTGTCGGGTTTATTTAATGTTTACATGATTTTCTATTAGACTTAAGGTATGAAGATCCATTCTGGATAACAGGTCCCATACCAGTGATATGCTGAAATATTGACACAGATATCCTGCTTGCTGAAATATAGACACAGCTATGCCGTAAGGGGGATCTTTTGCAGGGAGATCCTGTATATTATTTTGAAACAGATGAGATCAGAATGAAGATGTCTTGACTGGCTGTACAGGTATGGGACCTGTTATCCAGAATGCTCGGGACCTGGGGTTTTCCAGATAACGGATCTTCCATAATTTGGGTCTTCATACCTTAAGTCTACTAGAAATTCATTTAAACATTAAATAAACCCAATAGGCTGGGTTTGCTTCCAATAAGGATTAATTATCTTAGTTGGGATCAAGTACAAGCTATTGTTTTATTATTACACAGAAAAAGGAAAACATTTTTAAAAATTTGGATTATTTGGATAAAATGGAGTCTATGGGAGACAGCCATTCCGTAATACGGAGCTTTCTGGATATCTGGTTTCCGGATAAGGGATCCTATACGTGTACTATAAAGTCTGGTTGCAGGGGATGAGAATGGCCACTGGTTTTCCCATTATCATCAACCCACTATTCCCTCTGCCTTATTTTTTTATTTTTATAAGGCAACACATATGCGTCATTTATTCAAGAACCAAAAACCTGCCAGACATTTGTAAACATTGCGACATTTGCTTTTCTACCTACACATTAAACCTAATTCATGCACTAAGAAAGCAAAACAATTAAGGAGGCCAAGTACAATTTTGGCCAGTAATAATCTGGCTGCCAGATATCAACAGTCACATCTTGTGATTGACAAGTTTTCTGTTATACACTCAGTAAATAATCTAAGTAATTAACGCATCCACTTAATGTCATCAGGGGTGTTCCTTAAAAGATAATGTGAATTATAATTCAAGGGTGTGCGTGTAAATAGCAGAGTTTTGAACAGAAACTTTGCTGCTAGAGTTCCTAGATGTGACCATCTCACAACCAATGAAAGACCAGCTGATGTTCTGTTCACTCCCTGCATAGTCAACAGTTTTCAAGAACTTCACAAAAACAGTAAGTGGTGCATTGCTTACTTGGCACAACAAGATCACACCATCCGCTTGCATCAGTGATGAATGCTTGAAAAGTAAAAATGGATGACCTCACAAGGCTTAATTCACCAACGAATAGCAGTTTATTGCAATTTGTCAGAGCAACAGTTTCTGACGGAATTAATAAATTGTATCTGAAGCTGCAGCTGTATTTATATGGTCTTGTAGCTTTTGCTTTACAATGGTGAAACATCTAAACTCCAGCCACCCCTGAGGAAGAAGCACCTTTGAGGGTATCTGCCCTCCATCTGCTCATGGGCCCTCAACTTTCAGGCACCTGGAGACTAAAATATATATCAACTGCCATGATGTACTCCAAATGTACTCCAAGGACCTCATAAGATGCTTATCTGCAAATTGTAGTGTAATGGATATATTAAGGTGGCCATAGACGTAACACTTACGATATTTCTTGGAAAAGATCTTTCCAAGAAAGATCATTTGTTTCAATACACACGTGTAGAGCTGAATCGTCAGATATACAGGTAGATATACGGGAAGAAACAATAGAATTCTACCTGTATCTGACGATTCAGCACTAACAATGGCCAATGTTTGGGTCCCTTCAAAGGCACCCGATCAAAATTTTCCGTCCAGCCCGATCGACAAGCCGACCGTTTTTTTCCACCATACACGCAACGAATATCGGAATTATCTGTGCGTCTATGGCCACCTTAAGGCTAAATGGATCACACCAAGGGCTTTCAAAGTTTACTCAACCTTTGCACCCCCAGTTTTTACTAAAGAACCAATCAAAAATATTTTCAAGCTGTTTGTCTAAAAAAACATGGTCATTTGGGACTCTCCTATCCATTCGGTTTAAAGTACAGCCACACAAATAGCGGACTAGACAGAATGAGTAATATAGGGAGGTAGCTCATGAAGTTGGGAAATTAACCTTCAAATACAGAATGACGACTCTTCTTTTAAAAGTGATTAGTACTGTTAGGATGTTACCAAACTCACTCATTCCAGGCTCAGTCAGATAGCTGTATCGCTTACGCAAGGCTAGAGACACAAAGTTCTGTCGTCGATCCACTTTGTCATTCTGAGAGAGTTAAAAAAAAAAAAAGAAAGAATATATGAATAAATATCCCTAACATTTTGGATGGAAATTTCTGTTTCAGGTTATTTTGAAACTGACACTGAACAAATACAATGTTTACAGACCACATAAAATACATTAAACCAACAACTAAACACATTAATGGGGCTCATTTATCAACACTGGGCAAATTTGCCCGTGGGCAGTTACCTATAGCAACCAATCAGAGATTAGCTTTTTAAAGCCAGCTGCAAGTAGAACAATGAATGCAGCAATTTGATTGGTTGCCATGTTTTACTGCCCATGGGCAAATTTGCCTAGTGTTGATAAATGACCCCCATTATGCTTGTTTTCCTTACTACATAACTGAACAATGTGATACACTGAAGACAGAAAAAGTAAGTGTAGAAATGCACGAAAGCCAGTTAGGCTATGGGGAAGCTACAGTTATAGTACTATTTAGGAAGTGAACTATCCATAAATCAGGAAACCACCTGAAATGATTCAGTCTGTGATGGAGGTAGGTGAAATGGTGAAATTTAAAGGAGAAGGAAACCTAGTCTGCGCAAAACCCCCCCCCCCCTCCCGTCTGTTGCTCACCCTTCCTCCTCCCCCCTGGCCTACCTGTCCCGCTGGGCAAATGCCCCTAACTTGTTACTTACCCTTCTGCGCATTCTGCGCAGGTCCATCTTCTTCCACGCGATCTTCTTCCTGCTTTGAATGGCGTTTTGGCGCATGCGCAGTAGGAGCATTTCGCCGGTACGGATCTACTGCGCATGTGCCAAAAGTCACAAAGTTTACTTGACTTTTGGTGCATGCGAAGTAGATCCGTACCGGCGAAATGCTCCTACTGCGCATGCGCCGGTCAAAGCAGGAAGAAGATCGCTTGGAAGAAGATGGCGCCGGTGAACTCCCTGGACTGGACCTGCGCAGAAGGGTAAGTAACAAGTTAGGGGCATTTGCCCAGCGGGACGGGTAGGCCAGGGGGGGAGGAGGGAGGATGAGTAACACACGGGAGGGGGGAAGGTTTTTGCGCTGACTAGGTTTCCTTCTCCTTTAAGGTAAACCTTGTTTTGCATACAGTAACTCAGGAGAGTTGTATGTCTCTTATGGGCTGTCTTAAAGGGGTTTTTCACCTCCAAACACCTTTTTCAGTTCATTTGGTTTCAGACAGTTCACCAGAAATAAAGACTTTTCCCAATTTATCAAGTATAGGTAAATCTAAAACAACTGGACTTGTAATCATTGAAGACGTTTCACTACTCATCCGAGCAGCTTCTTCAGTTCAACCGACTGGTGTGGGAAATTCTCGTCTTAAAACTCTTCCACTAATCCAATCACAATGGCACATTGTAACTCTTCAAAGAGAAATCTGAGATTTACAGAGGGGTTGATTCTGTGTAGTTGTGATAGGATTATCCAATGTGTTATGCAACTCCTAGAAACAAGTGTTACTTGTGAGAGTTGCATGAATGGATGTGTGAAGTGTTCTGAATCCCGCCGGGGTACAGATGTTTATAGCATTGTATGTAGCAGACAGGTGGTGTCGAAGGCCCCCACCTCTGTTCAGGGATGGTTTCTCCACCTTGACATGAATCGCCTCTTTCACGCCTCGTTCAAACCAGCGGTCTTCTTTATCCAAGATTTGGACCTTGCTGTCTTCAAAGGAGTGTCCCTTGTCTTTTAGGTGGAGAAAGACAGCTGAGTTTTGCCCTGTAGAGTTCGCCCTCCTGTGCTGATCCATTCGCTTGGTGAGCAGTTGTTTTGTCTCCCCAATGTATAGATCAGTGCACTCCTCGCTACACTGGACTTCATATACCCCATTGCTTTGTTTTTCTTTTGGTGTTGGGTCCTTTGGGTGTGCCAGTTTTTGTCTCAGTGTGTTGCTAGGTTTAATTCCTCCTTAGCTTCTCCGACACGCCAGCTAAATATGGGATGACTATGTTTTGTGACTATGTGTCACCGGGCGGTTATTTCTATTGGTGTTCCTGTTTGGCTTGGTTGCTGCTGTTTTGACAGCAGCAACCACACACTTTCAAAGCTCCTCTGAGATGTTTTTGCTCTTTGTCTTTGGACTCTGTATCAGTTGCCACATATTCCGCCCGGTGGTGCAGAGTTCTAATGACACACAGTTTGTGTTCCAGCGGTTGGTGGGAATCAAACAACAGATATTGATCCGTATGAGTGGGTTTCCTGTATACTTCTATTTTCAAGTTACCCCCCTCTTGGATGCATATCAAAAAGGCATGTTTGTTCTCCTGGAAACCTTTTCAATGATTACTCAGCAAGTCCAGATTTACCTATACTAGATATACAATGACCTGGATGAATGAAAATCTTCATAGTCACTTTTTCCAATTACCTTCTATTTTGTATTCGTGACCATTTTTCTAATATTAAACTGTAAAGTTTAATTTTTCACCTTCTAAAGCAGCTCGGGAGAGGGGGGATAGGGGGGGGGGGCTCACCAGCTCTTTAACTTTTATAAATTAATAAATTTGTTATCTTTGTCCCTGGTGAACAGAATCCCTGAGTTTCATTAAAGGGATACTGTCATGGGAAAAAAATTTTTTTCCAAAATGAATCAGTTAATAGTGCTGCTCCAGCATAATTCTGCACTGAAATCCATTTCTCAAAACAGCAAACAGATTTTTTTATATTCAATTTTGAAATCTGACATGGGGCTAGACATTTTGTCAATTTCCCAGCTGCCCCAAGTCATGTGACCTGTGCTCTGATAAACTTCAATCAGTCTTTACTGCTGTACTGCAAGTTAGAGTGATATCACCCCCCTCCCTTTTCCCCCCCAGCAGCCAAACAAAAGAACAATGGGAAGGTAACCAGATAGCAGCTCCCTAACACAAGATAACAGCTGCCTGGTAGATCTAAGAACAACACTCAATAGTAAAAACCAATGTCCCACTGAGACACATTCAGTTACATTGAGAAGGAAAAACAGCAGCCTGCCAGAAAGCATCTCTCTCCTAAAGTGCAGGCACAAGTCACATGACTGGGGGCAGCTGGGAAATTGACAAAATGTCTAGCCCCATGTCAGATTTCAAAATTGAATATAAAAAAATATGTTTGCTATTTTGAGAAATGGATTTCAGTGTAGAATTCTGCTGGAGTAGCACTATTAACTGATGCGTTTTGAAAAAAACATGTTTTCCAATGACAGTATCCCTTTAAAGAAAAAAAGCCCCCCTGCCAGCACTATGCTACCCGAACCCGGAGCGAGCTCCGGGTATTTAAATATGCATAGATTCCATCATTTTGTGTGTTTTCTCATTAAGTCCTGTTTAAGATATAACAAATATATCATTGTTATTACCTCATCATCTTGGTCTGACTCTGTTTCCTTTTGGTTCCAAGATGCATGGTAGAGATAAGGTGTATTATAGCGAGTAGCAGCGAAAAGATTATTAGCACACATAAAGGGAGAGACAGGAAACACAAAAAGCACAAAAAAAGCAAATGCTGACACAAACAGGTAAAGATATAACAGAATGTATTTTAACAAGCAGGTTATCTAAGCTGTAAGCTCCCACATGACAGGTTAAACAGTCTATTTTAAACAATGTCACATATCTGGCACCACAATAAGATTTCATTTCTGTAGATCCATAAATAAAATACCAAGCTGCAGATAAAATCTCTCTCTTCTTTTTGTAACAGCCCTAATACCTACATTCTATTTTGATATGTATAACTGAATGCAACAAAATGAACTTATATATTAGTATATATACTATTTATCCTTAAAGGATAAGTAAACCTTTAAAATTAGTGAATGTAAAACTGATGAGAGTGCAATTCTTAGAACTTTTGTAATTTACATTCATTATTGATTTTCTTTTAATTCCAAGATATTAAGGGATACATGTACTGTTAATATGAATGAATTTTGTTACAACAGCGCCAGCTGTTGGTCAATTTCAGACCAGTCTGACCACCAAGTAGTCAAGGAAGTTGTCAGGAGAAAGAAAGAGGCTGCTCTGATGTTCTTCTGCTTAGGAAAGATTTGAGAAAGATTTCTAATTTTTTCCTAAGCAGAAGAACATCAGAGCAGCCTCTTTCTTTCTCCTGACAACTTCCTTGACTACTTGGTGGTCAGACTGGTGGGAAACTGACCAGCAGGTGGCGCTGTTGTAACAAAATTCATTCTTATTAAAGGACCAGTAACGTCAAAAATTTTTACAAAAAAATTCGTTACAACGAAAAAAAAACACCAACACAAATTAAAATTTAAAATAGCAAAGCCTTTATTAAGAAATAACTTACAGAAACTCCACTTCCTGTCCTCTTCATAAACGCCGAAAGGGCGACCATCCATCTGCAGCGCTCGATTTCTCCTCCTGGCTATACACTGACAGTGTGTCCTCTGCCCGATCGCCTTCTCCAGCTCTTCTTCATCCAGCAGCAGTATGAAGGCGATGTCTCCTGCTCCTCCGCTCCAGGAATGCAGCCCTGACTGCCGACCCTGTGCCCACTCCGTCACTGTCAGGGCAGCTGAAACAAAGCAGCCGCAAAAGAATGTGTCCAACACTGAGCCGGCAACCCCAGGAGGACGAGCTTCTTTTGGTGAGCCGTGCTGCTCCCCGCCTGCAGCTGCTGCTCCCTCTGTCAAACTGCTGTTGGGCTGCTGAAGGCTGAATCGTGAAGCGGCAGAATTTGGGGGGGGACAGCCTTTCGCCCTGGAGCGGTGCAGACGCAGCCTCCTAATACACTCAATGCGGACCTGCCGGGGTTGTATGATATACTTTTATTTACTCCTCCTTTCGCCGTTTATGAAGAGGACAGGAAGTGGAGTTTCTGTAAGTTATTTCTTAATAAAGGCTTTGCTATTTTAAATTTTAATTTGTGTTGGTGTTTTTTTTTCGTTGTATTCTAACGAATTTTTTTGTAAAAATTTTTGACGTTACTGGTCCTTTAACAGTACACGTATCCCTTAATATCTTGGAATTTAAAGAGAATAAATAATGAATGCAAATTACAAAAGTGCTTCAAATAGCAACCTCATCAATTTTACATTCACTTATTTTAAAGGTTTACTTATCCTTTAAAGCATGCACAGCCGCGAGAAACAAAGAAGAAGCCGATCGCTCCGTGGTGCTCGCTAGAAGAATGCCGGGCTGCTGCAGTTTTCTCCTAATAGGTGCACAGGCCCGGGGTTTCAGGTAAGTACATGCGATCACTTGGGGGTTCCTTACTTTTGGCACCACCAAGTAAAAAGACCTTTCCTTCTCCTTTAAAAACAAGAGCTTGCTGTTCTACTGCTAAAGATACAGACATTATGGAAGCTCCTATTAATAAATAGACAGTTTTGCTGAGAAAGAACATTCAATGTGCACGAAAACAAACACCTTCATACTTAACGGTCTATAGAAACAACACAGAAGAAAAGTATTACTTGTAAAGGGACTTAATGATCACTAATTCTCATTCAGATTATGCGTACCTTTTTCTGGGTCGGCAGGGTGATGTTTAAGTTGCAGACTGCAGTCTGTGGCAGGCCTTTAGTTGTCTTTAGCTCCTTTAAAAACGACAGGCGACCGCATGGTTCTTGACTGGTGTCTCTGACCTATAATGACAAATACACACAGATTTTTATATCAAATATGAGTGTACAAAGAGACCACGCAGATTTCGGACTGGATACTACAGAAATATATCACACAACAAGGCTTTTCATGAAAATCTCTTTTTACACTGAACTATCCCACAATGAAATGAGGCCATTTGAGGTACTGTGCTCTCACACTAACAAGAGCAGACATACTTGCTAGGTTACATCAGCCAATGAATGGAGAGGCGTGACTTTGACTGCCACACTTCTTCCTGTTCCTGCATTATTCCTGTCAGGAGGAACATCTCAAAATGGCGGCTCAAGGTAAAGGATGGCAAACAAGGGTAATATTTACCGATATGAATATATGGCAATTTGAAATGATTCTTGTAAACGGATACATTATATTTTGGTTACCTTTTCATCCAAAAGACATGGTCAGCCTTAAGCCCAATTGGGCCCATTTGAGTCCTGTACCCATGGGGGACCTGAGCAGTGGAATACCTGCAAGCAATGACTGCCCCTCTCTGGAGTTCTACTGTCTTGTGAGGTAAAAATTGTGATATCGCTCTGTACATTATACAAATATCAGACAACATTACAGCAGCAGACAGTAGGAGAGAGAGTGATAGACAAGTACCTATTGCCCACTCTGGAGCCCCCATGGCCTGTCAGCCAGCAACACCCAGTTGAGGGCCCCAGGGACTTAACTACAGAGGAATGAGACCCTGCGGCTGCAGGGGGGCCACGAGGTAAAGGGGCCCCATAAGACCCTAATTCATATGCCATTTCAATAGATATTAGGTCAACCTAGATATTTTGGGGCCTGAAAAATAAATTGCTGTGGGGCCCAGTAATATCTAGTTACACCTCTGCCCCACCCAGTTGCGTACCATGTTTCCTCTTGGCCCCCCTACCCCAAAAAATTATTACTAGATATTACTGCGCCCCACAGCAAATTAATTTAAGGCCCCCAACATATCCATACAGGGCTGTAACTAGTCACACACCTTCTTTGCCTCCTACCCCTAGTCCAGTACCGTCTGGTTCTCTGGCCGGCACTCACTTCCTTATTGCGCATGTGCACACGCCCTATTCTCGTGGGTGCGGTTTTCCGTGCACGAGTTTTTGAATGTGCGTCTTTGTGCATGCGCATGCCTATCGGGCGCTGCAACCGGCCAGGCTGCCTCGGACACCTAGCAGGACTGGCCCGGCGCTGTATCCAGAGGTTGTGCTTTTTTACCAAAATATGTTGAAATTGTTCATTAATTAGGGCCTCATGAGGCCCCCTGTAACTCCTGGGCCCCCCTGCAGCCGCAGGGTCTGCTTCCTCTGTAGCCTGGTGTGCACACTGCAGCCAAAATCCCCCTCTCCTTCTGCCCACCCAAATGCACACCTCAAAAGAATGGCGAGAAAAAACTTTAAAGGGGCTCAGCTAATTTTCAGGTAGGCGAGAATTTCTATACAGCAGATCCTGTGGTCCGGGCCACCCTGTCCCCTGTTTTGAGCCAAACAGCCCGGTTTTTGGAAGGGCTGCCCAGTGCACACCTGCCAGTCCTAGTTTTCCATATTAGAAAAACCAGGCAGGATTCCTAGAGGCTGACATAGCGATCAACCAATCGTTAAGTGACATTTCATAGCTCCACCCTGACATCACTGGCATGCCAATAGGTCCAACCCGCAACAGCGGGGTCTGCCGCCTCTATAGTTACACCACTGGCCCCATCAAAATGGTCTAGATGCTAAAGGTATATGTTTTCCTTAAATAGTAGCAACCACAAATTTTGGTACAGGTATGGGATCCGTTATCCAGAATCCCATTATCCAGAAAGCTCCAATGGCCGTCTCCCATAGACTCCATTTTATCCAATTAATAAAAATTTTAAAAAATGATTTCCTTTTTCTCTGTAATAATAAAACAGTCGCTTGTACTTGATCCCAACTAAGATATAATTAACCCTTATTGGAAGCAAAACCATCCTATTGGGTTTTTATTTAATGTTTACATGATTTTCTAGTAGACTTAAGGTATGAAGATCCAAATTAAGGAAAGATCCATTACCAGGAAAACATCCCTGGTCCTGAGCATTCTGAATAACAGGTCCCATACCTTTTTTTTTAAAAATATATTTGGATAAAACTCGTAAACGAGTAAAGCACATAACCAATGAGTTGATCGCTGAACAACTTAATTGATCAGGAAATTAGCATGCTGGGGGGTTGATACAGAAAATAAAATTATGAGAATCAGCATTGCACATTTTTTCACACAACACAGAGGACATTTCTTGGTACTTGGAATGTTTTGTGTGTTTACTCAGGACTTGGGCAGAGTTAAAGCTAGCAGCATGAAATAAAAGAAACAATAACTATAAGGCTCACTGATCTCACGGGAGGTACAAGTACAGCAAGAGCCATAAGTTCTTTGAAATCAGAATCAAATCTGTTACCCACAGTTTAGGCTTATAAATTCCTAGATATTATGGTTTAGCTTCAACTGCATAAGAGAATGGCACGTGATTGTAACTGCCACAACAGCAGAAGTCAAAAACCCAGTTTTTCTTTGACTAAAAGGGGAAGAAAAGGTCAAAATTTAACGTTTCTAAAACAATCCCTTTCAATAAGGTACTTCCAAATATATAGGCATCATTTTAATGCCATTTAGCAGATACACTATGGGGGAAATGTAATAAACTTTGTGAAGAGCAATAAAAATTCACCTGTCACAATGCAATATTCTTCGCTAGGCTTTCATTGCATTGCAAATCTTAATTGTGCATTGCGAACCATTGACACCTGCTCTGGAGGTTCATTAAATATTTTGTCCCAAAAAACGGTTTGCGATGGCGAAATGTTATGACATACACTGCGAACGTTTGCAAAAACAATTTGGTCACAAATTTTGCGAGTTACCGGTGGAGGTCTTTAATCAGTCAAAAATGGCGCTAACGTTCACAAAGGTGTTTACAAACGTTTTTGCGCTAATAATAAAAAATTACATTCCCCCCATATATGGCCAAACGTTCATGGACACCTGCTTATTGAGCATGTAATTTCCAAACCAAGGACATTAAAAAAGAAGCAACACATTCCTCTGGACAATTACTGACAGTAGTCTTGAGTCCACAGCTGGATTATGTTGCAAGTGAATAAACATCACATTAAAAGATTAAAAGAACCTTGTTTAAGGGACTCCATTAGAATCCATACACTTTGCGGGAAGCCTTTAATTTACTATAAAAATTTTTAAATAGATGTCATTTTTAAACTAAAAGTTAGAGAGCCTAATCTGTATCCAGCACATACCTTTACAGAGAAGGGCAATCTGTTTTCCTTAAAAGCATAAAAATTGAATATGAGCTGCTGTCCTCCTTTGGTCAGTGGGGCTAAGTTTCCATAGCAGTCAACATGAATAGGTTTGCCTTCTAGAACCTGGAATGCACAGAATAAAAAACAATTATAAGCTGCACAGTATTGGTTATCTAACTGGAATACTTGAGTATAAAAATGTATGCAAAGCCATATTATTAGCAATGTATGAATGTATAGTAGCAGTGCGGATAATAGTCTCTGGAAAGGGGATAGCAGGTATAGTAGGGAGAGATGGTGCCTATAGTAACAGTGGATAATAGTCTCTGGGAAGGGAGTGTGACTGTGGGATAGCAGGTATAGTAGGGAGAGATGGTGTCTATAGTAACAGTGTATAATAGTCTCTGGGAAGGGAGTGTGACTGTGGGATAGCAGGTATAGTAGGGAGAGATGGTGCCTATAGTAACAGTGGATAATAGTCTCTGGGAAGGGAGTGTGACTGTGGGATAGCAGGTATAGTAGGGAGGGATGGTGCCTATAGTAACAGTGGATAATAGTCTCTGGGAAGGGAGTGTGACTGTGGGATAGCAGGTATAGTAGGGAGATATGGTGCCTATAGTAACAGTGGGATAATAGTCACTGGGAAGGGAGTGTGACTGTGGGATAGCAGGTATAGTAGGGAGAGATGGTGCCTATAGTAACAGTGGATAATAGTCTCTGGGAAGGGAGTGTGACTGTGGGATAGCAGGTATAGTAGGGAGAGATGGTGCCTATAGTAACAGTGGATAATAGTCTCTGGGAAGGGAGTGTGACTGTGGGATAGCAGGTATAGTAGGGAGAGATGGTGCCTATAGTAACAGTGGATAATAGTCTCTGGGAAGGGAGTGTGACTGTGGGATAGCAGGTATAGTAGGGAGAGATGGTGCCTATAGTAACAGTGGATAATAGTCTCTGGGAAGGGAGTGTGACTGTGGGATAGCAGGTATAGTAGGGAGAGATGGTGTCTATAGTAACAGTGGATAATAGTCTCTGGGAAGGGAGTGTGACTGTGGGATAGCAGGTATAGTAGGGAGAGATGGTGCCTATAGTAACAGTGGATAATAGTCTCTGGGAAGGGAGTGTGACTGTGGGATAGCAGGTATAGTAGGGAGAGATGGTGCCTTGAGTAACAGTGGGATAATAGTCTCTGGGAATGGAGTGTGACTGTGGGATAGTAGCACTAGGGGTTCCCAGAACCTAGCAAAAGCCCCTAAAATGTCAAAGGATCCTGGGAGTCATGGTTAAATACCATTTGAAGGGATATATGTAACACTGCTCAACACTATATTAATAATAATGGCCCAGTAAGCCAGTTTGACCATAGACTAAATGTCTGTGTAGTACCACACTCTTGAGTGCGAACATAATATTTTTTTTATTTGTAAAACAAACCTCTATATCTTTACTCCTAGCAACCTCTTCAAAGTTCTCCTGCTGTTCCAGGGTCTTGTCCACTTTGTCATCTGTCATACAGAAACAGCGTAGCCGAGCTTCCACTGGGTCATTCATTTTGGCAAAGACCACAAACTTGGCCATGTACGGAACACAAATTAATTCTCTATAAAGCTGTGTTGCCAAACTAACAGTGTCTGGGATCTGGTGGCAGTCACCGAGCCAAAACCTGCATGGGTGTAAATGTAGACTTTACTTACTGGACATGTTGCTGCCCCTTAGGGCTACTAAGTGAGGAAGGGGTGGTAGAAAAATTACAAAAAAATTGGGTAGGAAAGTGTTAGGGATAAGTAAACCTCAAAAATAAGTGAATTGATGAGGGTGCTATTCTAAGCACTTTTGTTATTTACTTTCATTTTTTTTATCTTTAATTCCAAGATATTAATTAAGGGATACGTGTAGTGTTAATATGAATGAATTTTGTTCTAACAGCACCACCAGTCTGACCACCAAGTAGTCAAGGAAGTTGTCAGGAGAAAGAAAGAGGCTGATGTTCTTCTGCTTAGAAAAAAAAATAGAAACCTTTCTCAAATCTTTCCAAAGCAGAAGAACATCAGAGCAGCCTCTTTCTTTCTCCTGACAACTTCCTTGACTACTTGGTGGTCAGACTGGTGGGAAACTGACCAGCAGGTGGCGCTGTTGAAACAAAATTCATTCATATTCACAGTACATGTATCCCTTAATAGCTTGGAATTAAAAGAAAAAAAAATAATGCAAGTATATTGCAAAAGTTCTTAGAATAGCACTCTCATTCATTTCACATTTACTTGTTTATAAGGTTTACTTATCCTTTGAGAATATATAATAAAAGGTTCAAGATTTGCTCTTAGTCTAGAACCCATAGCAACCAATAAGATGTTTACGTTAAAATGGCAGACTAATGAATGTCACCTGACGACCTGTCTTGGAACCCATGGTGACCTATTGCGATGGGTTCCAAGAAGTGAAGCAACTATTGAACTTATTAATTACATACTTTACAAATGGCAATTACCTGGCAGAAACATTGGTAGTGAAGGAAACACAGTCATTGACGAACGTCAAGGGTGTTGTTCCTGTTATATCCTCCCACTGAGCTGGAGACATCCCGCCTGAAATAAAATATTTCCATTAATGATGGGCACACACTGGCGCAAATTCACTAAGCGCCGAACGCTAGCGTTAATTCGCTAGCGTTTGGCATTTTTCGTTACTGCGCAAATTCACTAACGAACGCTGGCGTAGTTTCCCTAGTGTTACTTCGCACCCTTACACCAGGCGAATTATCGCTAGCGACGTAACAACGCAAATTCACTAACTTGCGCAGTGTACTGAACGCTACCTTTTACGCTAGACTTCCTTCGCCACCTCAGACCTGGCGAAGCGCAATAGAGTAGATAGGGATTGCTTCCAAAAAAGTCAAAATTTTTTCTAAGTCCCAAAAAACGCTGGCGTGTTTTCTACATGATGGGTGGTAGGCTGAAAAAGATCGAAAATATTTTTGGGGCTCCCCTCCTTCCCCCCTACATTTCCTGACTCATGGCAACTTACCTAGACAGTGGGCACATGTGTAGGGCAAAATAAAATTTTTATTTGCTGATTTGAAGGTTTTCTAGGCATTTGTAGTGCTGATACGTGTTCCTCCATTGAAATTTGAATTTTGCGCCGTATGCAAATTAGCCTTCGCTAGCGTAACTTCGCTTTACATAGCGAATCAACGCTAGCGCAACTTCGCAACCTTACGCTACGCCTGTGCGCAACTTCGGATTTTAGTGAATTTGCGGAGCGCTGGCGAAACTACGCCTGGTGAAGTGTGGCGAAGTGGCGCCTGGCGCCACTTCGCATCTTAGTGAATTTGCCCCACTGTTGGCTGGGAATGAGTTTTATGCCTTAATCTGAGTAACAGTAATGTAAAATATCAGCCATATCGTTTACAATCATAGGTGATGTTTGGCAAAAACCCTCAGCATCTGACCAAAAAGTTAAAGGGTCTTGAAGGATCACTGACAGAAAAATTTGTAGGTTATTTAAGACATAGGATATCATGCGTTTCCAGTGTGCAATTTATGTTTATACACACTGGAGGGACACACAACAAATATGCACAAAATGACAAGTACAAATTACAAATCTTCCTTTTTTTGTTCCAATTGTCAAATGTATTTTAACTGAGGTTTTCAACCAAATGGGTTCAACATTTTGGTTACAAATGAAACTGATTTTTTATTGGACATGCTGGGAAATTCGATTAGCTGGCTGATTGACCAAACAACCCAATTTGTGTAATAGACGAGCTAAACTACTGTATCTAGAGATGAAATACTTGTACGAACTGATCAACTGGTTCTGATGAAGTACCACCTAAATGTTGTTTTTCAAATTGTATTCTTTCCTTCTATAGTATTCAGGTATTATTGACCAAGCTGTGCATAAATGATTGAGTTAATAAATACTTGAGCCAAACCAATAAATTCCAACTAAAGTCTGAAATAGAATAATGCTGGAAATGCTGTATTTTGTATGCTAAACATAAACATGAACTTACTGCACCACAAGGCTAATCAAACAAATGATTTACACTTTCAAAGTTGGCCACAGGGGGTCACCATCTTGTAATATAATATACATCTTTGCAAGACCAAGACTGTGCACATGCTCAGTGTGGTCTGGACTGCTTAGGGATCATCATAAATTATTTAAACAGCACAAGTCAAATACTTTCTGCCAGAAGCCGATACAGCAAAACTGATTAATAATCAGAATATACAGACTGCACTGGGTCCTGTGTTGTCATGTAATCTAATGTGGATTTTATAGTTTCTGTATTGTTTTATACAAACTTTCTCCAACTCTGCAGAACCAGTGGCTGCAGCAAAATAATCCTTCAATAAGAATCCAGGTTTATCTGTTTAAATCTGGCTCCATGATCTTTGTCCCTGCAGCTGGAGTTGGATACATTAAAGAGGATGTAAAGACAAAAATAACATCCAATACAAATCTCTACACAGTCGCCGACTGTTCTACTGGGAAACAAACAAAGCTGCCTGAGTTCTGCATGGGGGCTCCCCCTGCTGTTCATAAGTATGATTGTTTCCCTGCAGAGCAGCTAAGGACCGTCTGAAGTTTCCTATACACAGCAGTCAGAGCAAGTAAAACGAAGGGGGAATTTCACTGCATAGTCAAGTTTCTTATAAAAACGGTACACATTTTTTAATTAAAGCTTATTTTCATTAAAGAAAGTAAAAGGATTTTATTTTTTTGCCTTTACATCCCCTTTAAAGGGCATTTATCCAGAGGATCACCTTTTGAGCTTGATCAGGGCAAAGATGTATAGGCCTATGCACTTCTGAAAGTAAAAATGTACCAAATCATATGTTTGATCAGTCAGATTTTCCAATTTGGCAGGCAATGTGGTAAGCTACTAACTTAGAATCAAGTGGATGGTCAGTAAACCTAACACAACCTCAGCCCACCTGTAATACTGCACAAAAGCCTCAAGCTTGGCGTTGTGTCCCCTTTGTAGCCATTGCCGACACCTTCTCCAGACGGTGGCGGTATTGGAATCGTCATCGTTATCGGCTTGTGGAATTTCCTTCTCCTGGGTTCAACCGTAACAATAGGGCTGAATGTAGCTCTGTTTCCAATCGATTTTTTGACCAATTCATCGGGTACTGGTTGGGCCTGTTAATGTGTTTTCAAAGTTAATAATATTAAGTAAAACAACCATTAGCTTCCAGTTAAGTTCTAGCATAAATCAGCACAAACATTTATTTTCAAAGAGACTCACCACGTAAACAAGGAGGCTCATGTGCTCTGCCCCAAGCCTTCAGCATAAGGGAGTGGACATCACCGTATTGTTTGTAGGGTAGGCACTCAAAGAGCAATCCTCCAGGGCCCAGGCAGTAGTAGTAAAAAAAGTTAAAGTATTGAAGTACAGTTGTGGATTACAGCCTTACACGTTTCGTGTTCTTATGATTAAGTGTTGTGAGAACAGGAAACGTGTAAGGCTATAATCCACACTTGTACTTCAATAAAGACCTTTTTTTTTTTTACTACTACTGCCTGGAGGATTGCAGAGTGCCTACCCTACAAACAATAAGTTCTAGCATAAAACCAGCTTTATAGAAAAAATTCTCTGTTTCCAAAAGGCATGTTTACCTATGAATAATTGGTTTTAAGGTGTTCCTCATATCCAAGTGTATCCATCACTTATCTATCTATATGATTTAGTAAGAATTATAAGCACTTCATTCTTGTCTCAGCCCAGTCAGGCTCACTTTTATTGAAGTGGAGGCAACTGATGTGAAGCTCTGGATTTCCTCATAGTCTCAGTTAATGTCAGATTTTACCAAAAGTGTGGGCCCTCCCCCTTAGCAGACCAGTTGCACCCATGCCATTTAAATTCAGGGATCCTGAGAGCCTTGTGCCTACCCACACTCTCTAACGTGTGAATTCTGCATGGCACATACAATAGGGGCATTACAGGGGAAGCCAATGAGATTGCAACCTTCTGCCCCTTGTGTATGTAGCTCTGCTAAACAAAATCAGCATTGTGGCACAAATGTTTATCCCCCATATTTTTCTTACATTAAGCCATGGGTGTTAAAGTCAGCTTTACTGGCTACTGCTTTGTGCTTTATCCATTATGCCCCATAGATATCACAGCAGAAAAATAATGAAAGCACTCCCCATCTGTGTATATTCGCACTAATCACTAGGGATGCAATGAATGCATTATTTTGGGATTCGGCCAAATTCCAAATCGAATCCAAACCCTCAATTGCATATCCAAATAATGGTCAGGAAGGGTTAAAGAGAATCCTGTATATAGTGCGTGGTTAAAAAAATGTAGCTTCCTGGTTTGTGTGATGAAAAGTCACATGATTTTAAAGGGATACTGTCATGGGAAAACATTTTTTTTCAAAATGAATCAGTTAATAGTGCTGCTCCAGCAGAATTCTGCACTGAAATCCATTTCTCAAAAGAGCAAACAGATTTTTTTTTATTCAATTTTGAAATCTGACATGGGGCTAGACATTTTATCAATTTCCCAGCTGCCCCTGGTCATGTGACTCGTGCCTGCACTTTAGGAGAGAAATGCTTTCTGGCAGGCTGCTGTTTTTCCTTCTCAATGTAACTGAATGTGTCTCAGTGGGACATGGGTTTTTACTATTGAGTGTTGTTCTTAGATCTACCAGGCAGCTGTTATCTTGTGTTAGGGAGCTGTTATCTGGTTACTTTCCCATTTTTCTTTTGTTTGGCTGCTGGGGGGGGGGGTGATATCACTCTATCTTGCAGTACAGCAGTAAAGAGTGATTGAAGTTTATCAGAGCACAAGTCACATGACTGGGGGCAGCTGGGAAATTGACAAAATGTCTAGCCCCATGTCAGATTTCAAAATTGAATATAAAAAAATCTGTTTGCTCTTTTGAGAAATGGATTTCAGTGCAGAATTCTGCTGGATCAGCACTATTAACTGATTCATTTGGAAAATTGTTTTTTTCCCATGACAGTATCCCTTTAAGGTTTTGGTTTGGCCAGCACTTTGATTCGGCTGAATCTGAATCCTGACTGAATTCAGTGCATCCATAATAATCACTAAGTTTCTAGAATATCTGGTGCTTGATTCTTTCTGTATTTTGGAACCCCATTTTTCCTTACCTGGAGTCCTACTCGAATTCTTTTTGTTAAAGCTCCTGCTGGGAAGGACGCCTGTACCCGTGGTACCGTAGTACTTTTTAGTACACCACCTTCAGGGCCAATCTGATTGCTTTCCTGCTTTATCCGAGAGACAACGGCGAAATACTGAGGGAAATCCTTGGTAACGATTCTGCAGATTCTCTTTTTTTCCAGTTCTTCTGCACTGTCCAGTTCTGAGGATAATATTGCACATAAATAATAATACAGTGGGTTGTAATAGAATCTGCACAAGGAAATCAAAAATGATTGCGACGCAGAAAAGCCATATTATAAATTAAAGAGGAACTATTGAAAAAAATAAAAATGTAATATAAGCTTTAGCAAGCTGAAATAATTAACATTCTAAATATAATCAATTAAAAATTCTGTACCGTTTCTGGAATAATCAAGTTTATCTTCACTATTCCTCTCTCAGCATCTGTTTCTCTTCATTCTGTCTTCATGCAGCAGTTGGGTGTCAGATATTCATTGACAGTTAGATCCAATATATCTTATAGGGGGCTCCCTTTGCCTAGAAGATGTATTAGAGCTCACTCTATTAAAGACATCATGTCTCTCTACATGCAGGATTTGTGCAAAAAGCAGTTATTTTGTTAGATTTTGTTTGTACTGGAATCAGTTATTTGAGCTCTAATTCATCTGCTAGGAAAGGAAGCCCCCCTATAAGATATATTGGATCTAACTGTCAGTGAATATCTGACACCCAACTGCTGCATGAAAACAGAATGAAACAGATGCTGAAAGAGAAAGAGTGAATATAAACTTGATTATTTCAGAAACGACGCAGAATATTTAATTGATTGTATTCACAAAGAAGTCTTATTGCTATACAGACAGACCTCCTTTTTAGCTGCACAAGAGAATATATTTAGGGAAGCTTTCATAGCATTAGACATGATCATTAGTCTAAATGACTAATTATTGCTCTATAGGTTGGGGAGATAAACAGAGGGACAATATACAGGGGCTTGACTATCTGCAGTTTCAATAAATATTAGTAAAACAAGTCGGCCTCTAAACATTTTGGGGTCCTGAAAAAGAATTTGCTGTGGGGCCTAGTAATATCTAGTTATTACTAGTACAGTATAAATTAGTCAAGTTGCCATATTGTGATATACAGTAAGAAAACAAAGGAACACAGACTCTTCGGCACATGTAGCGTATTGTCCACCTGGCGTAACGCCTGCACCCCTTTATGCAGCCTGTCATTTGCTTTAAAGGAGAACTAAATCCTAAAAATGAATATAGCTAAAAATGCTATATTTTACATACTGAATTTATTGAACCAGCCTAAAGTGTCAGCTTGTCAATAGCAGCAATGATCCAGGACTTCTAACTTGTCACAGGGGGTCACCATCTTGGAAAGTGTCTGTGACACTCACATGCTCAGTGGGCTCTGATTGGCTGTTGAGAAGCTAAGCTTAGGGCTCGTCACTAATTATCCAGCAGAAAATGAGCTTCCCCTGTAATATAAGCTGATGCTACAGGTTTGCTGATTATTCAATTTTGATGCTAATTGCACTGGTTTCTGTGCTGCCATGTAGTAATTATCTGTATTAATTACTAATCAGCCTTATATTGTGACATTTCTATTCTATGTGTACTGTATATTGTGAGTGGGTCCCTAAGCTCAGTAAGTGACAGCAGCACAGAGCATGTGCAGTGAATCAGCAGAAAAGAAGATGGGGAGCTACTGGGGCATCTTTGGAGACACGGATTTTTACTGCTAAAGGGCTGCGGTTGCCTTGGGCGGGTACAGAAGCACAAAACATATTGTACAACATTTCTATCCTACTTCTTTAGCTGAACTTTCCTTGTCCTTTACGGGAAACTGCCTGTAACCTCGGATGACAGTCAGATTTTTGTTGGGTCCTGTTAAAGCAAATGACAGTCTGCACACTTGGCTTTTACGCATTCTTGCCAGCTGAAAAATGGAGAAAACTCTTAAGTGTCTCATGAGTCTTAGGCCTATGGAGCACATAGCAAATCTTGGCATTGCAATTTTTGCTTTTGTTAGTTTCATTTATGTGGGGACCACCAGGTTGGGTACAATATGCACCACATAGAGGAATCCCTGTCCCAAAAACAGGACATCACTTTTACCTTCATCCATGCCATTAAGTAAGTCTGTAAGCTCCTCAACCCGGCAGTCGTATTGGTGCTCCTTCCAGTTCTCTCCATTTTCACTCCTTAGTACAATCAGTTCCCTCTCCTTACTCCTCATGGATCCGAAATGTGGAATCTCCACTATCACTGGTCTGCGCACAAACAATAAAGGCGTCTTAATAAGCGATTTAAACTGCTAGACAGAATTTTAGAAGCATCTCTGCAAAAAGCTGCAGAATCTGCAGAATAATCTCTTTTATTGGGGGTATTAGGGGTCATGCATTCACATGCATTCATAATAAAAAAAAGTTTCATTGGATCTATCCACAAAGTTTATTATTATAACGGATTGTGCAGCTTTTGGCCAGATTTATAGACAGTATCGATATTCTCCTACAGAGGTTGTACATCTGCCATCCAAACTGTGATTTTTTTTTTTAAATAATATCTGTTGCCCTTGAAAATGAATTGTCCTGTGCAAATGTGCGAAACCAGAAGCCATCAAGAAGCTGACCTACATCTCCCATGATACCTAGCGTACATTGAAGGTAATGGAAGATTAAGGCCAGAAACCCTGAGTAGCCTCAGTTTGGTTACTTCTGCATAGTCTGGTTTTTGGGAAATGATTGTGTTGGCCTCACCAACCACAAACCAATGAAGGATGCACCAAATCAAGGTTTTCAGGATTCCGCTAAACTAAATACATACCCATTAAAGGGGTGGTTCACCTTTAAGTTATCTTTTAGTACGTTATAGAATGGCCAAAACTAAGCAACTTTTCAGTTGGTCTTCATTATTTATATCTTATTGTTTTTTAATTATAAGTTATAAGACTCTTTCCAGTTTTCAAATTGGGGTCACAGAACCCATCTCAAAAAGTTAGGGATGCACCGAATCCAGGATTCAGTTCCGGATTCGGCCTTTTACAGCAGGATTCGGATTCGGCCGAATCCTTCTGCCTGGCCGAACAGAATCCTAATCTTAATTTATTTATGGAAATTAGGGACGGGGAGGGAAATCGCATGACTTTTTGTCACAAAACAAGGAAATAAAAATGTTTTCCCACCCCTAATTCGAAGGATTCAGGGTTTGGCCGAATCCACAAAATTGTGGATTCGGCGGACCCTTAAAAAATACTCTAACGGTATAAATGCAGGGGCGTAATTACAGAGGAAGCAGACCCTGCGGCTGCAGGGGGGCCCAGGAGGTACAGGGGGCCCCATGAGACTCTCATTGATGAGCAACTTCAACATATATTGTTAAAACAGGACAAACACTGGATATGTTGGGGGTCCTAGAATTAATTTGCTGTGGGGCCCAGCAACATCTAGTTACACCACTGTATAAATGTATTGTTATTGCTACTTTCTATTACTCATCTTTCTATTCAGGCCTCTCCTATTCATATTCCAGTCCCTTATTGAAATCAATACATGGTTGTGGGTAATTTGGACCCTAACAACCAGATGGCTGGAATTGCAAACTGGAGAGTTGCTGAATAAAATGCTAAATCATTAAAAAGCCACAAATAATAAAACATGAAAACCAATTGCAAATTATCTCAAAATATCACTCTCAACACCATACAAAATTTTAATTTGAAGATGAACAACCCCTTTAAAATCACTTGTCCCTTTTTAAGTGAAAATTAGGGTTTGGATTAAGTTTGGTATTATGCCAACCCTACAGTATTGTGCAGGCTTCTGTATTCTGCTGAATACAGCATTATAGATAACAATGAGGTTTTATTCAAGGAATGTTCATGTTCACTGAGTTTACATTGGGTCATTTTTAGCAGTGGGCTCAAGAGAGCAGCAGCTTAGTAAATAATTTGGAATCAACAGCGGTTATATTCTGTCCCTTGCTATAACAGCAACCCTTTGAAATGGGGGTACACTAAATATTTGAAACATTTGACTAACAGCAAAATTCTATAGATCAGGCACTTAGACTCTTGAGTAGTCAGCTGTGATAGGACTACAACTATCACATTCCCCTTTCCATATAGCTGGGAGTGCTGGGAAATGTACTTGTTCAACAGCTGCTGAGCTGTCCTGTTGATTATCCCTGCTTTAGACATACAAACAGAAACATCACTCAACACAGCCCAGTGGGAGGAATGAACATGGAATGCAAATACAATCTTTGCAGGCTAATAGGTCAGATACTGTCTGCATTGTGTCAGTGACCACATTCCAGTGTGCATGAACTTTGAAGAAGGGTTCTCAGAGAAGGTATTTGACAGCGGCTAGTGCCTCGAAAATATAACTTTCCCAATTCTTGCGTTTCTTTGTAAACACCTTTTCGAAAAAAAAATACAGTTTCTTTAAATTAATGTTTTCAGAGCCGTCAGTGTATTTGGTATAAATCAACATTAAAAGAGTTATTGGTAGACAATAAAATTACAAAATAGAGGGCTCCTTCCACAAGCTGGCCAAGATATACGACAACTGATCAGTAGGGATACACTGAATCCAGGATTGGCTTTTTCAGCAGGATTCGGCCAAATCGTTGTGCTTGGCCGGACCAAATCCTAATTTGCATATGTAAATTAGTAGTGGTAAGGGAAATCACATGATCTTTTTTGCCACAAAACAAGTAAAAATATGTTTTTCTACTTTTTCCTTTCTCGTCCCTAATTTGCATATGCAAATTCGGCATTCGGCCAAACCTTTCATGAAGGATTCGGGGATTTCGCCCAATCCCAAATAGTGGATATATGGTGCATCCCTTAATATAAGTACAGTCTGTTGTTGCACACTAATGTCGTTGTACTGAGCAGATTAGATCAGATCAGATGGTTAATATACACAGGCCAAGAGGTACTTATACCCAAGGCAGCTCCTATTAGTCTTTTGCAGCAACTCTCTACTGACCTTTCCTCATTACCCTTCCAAAAACTAAAATCAAACCTGGGCAGGCAGGAGTGGAGTCTATTATATTGTCATTTTGAGGGGGCTTTATACCAACCATTTCATGTTCATTGTATTTAATTTGAGTTTAGAAATAGGGATGGGCGAATTTGACCCGTTTCGTTAAATATTCGCCGCCAGCGAAATGTTGCAGACGAGTCTATGGGCGGCAAAAAAATTTTGTCGAGCGGCGAAATTGTTTTGACACGCATCTTTTTTTTTTTTGACGCACGCCGCCATACAGGTCTATGGGCGTCATTTTTTCAGCGAAACGAGGCAAAAAAATTCGCACATCCCTATTTAGAAAAGGTATAAAGTCCATAGAAACTAGGGATGCACCGAATCCAGGATTCAGTTCGGGATTCTGCCAGGATTCTGCCTTTTTCAGCAGGATTCGGATTCGGCCGAATCCTTCTGCCCAGCCAAACCGAGTCTGAATCCTAATTTGCATATGTATTTGCATATGCAAATTAGGGGTGGGGAGTAGGGATGGGTGCATTTTTTCACCTTATTTTGCCATGGAAATTAGGAGACATGATTGATATAATAACTGTCCGTGTATATCCTCATAGTGAGGCAGATAACCATTATACCTATTATATGGGGTTATATAAAATAATATGACTATGGATCCCCTGGGTAGTATAGGGACCATCAATATCCCATGAGGGGTCACATGCAGCTGGACCGCACTGGTTTACAGGACACATGCCCTTAATTTTGATCTGGAGGAGGCTATAAAAAATAATAGAATTGCAAATAGAGAAGTAAAAACTTGGAATGCCACTGTCCACAATCATATAGTATTCAATTTTAAAGGAAAAACGTTTTAAATGGATAATCCAGGTGCAACTTTCACCTGAACACCTGTAGATTTATACCACTGGTATAGAAACAAAAACGTATATATTGTATCAAGCGACACCATTATAATTCTATATCAGCTTGGGAAGGATATTATACTATAGATGAGATTTGGGTAAAATGAAAGTTTGAGGCTCTGGATCCTCTTGGGCTAGCTGGGGAGGATAAAAAGTAATGTTTAAATTATTTTTTAGTAGACTTAAGGTTAGAGATCCAAATTATTATCCTAAAAACCCAAGGACCTGAGCACTCTGGATAACAGATTCCATACCTGTACTGTATATGTTGATTGCAAATTAAGGTGGAGTTATAAGTATAGATGACAAGAAAATCAGCGATGCACTGAATCCACTATTTTGTATTCGGCCGAACCACCGAATCCTTTACGAAAGATTCAGGCTTAATACCAGACCGAATCCTAATTTGTATATGCAAATTGGGGAAGGGAAGGGGAAAATATTCTTAACTTCCTTGTTTTAAAACAAAAAGTGACAAGATTTCCCTCCCTGACCCTAATTTGCATATGCAAATTAGGATTCTGATTCGATTCGGCCAGGCAGAATCCGAATCCTGCTGAATAAGACCAAACCCTGGCCGAATCCTGAACCAATTCCTGGATTCGGTGCATCCCTAATGAAAATACCTTTTTCTTGTTGGGAAATAAGTTTATAGCATCATATTACTATTTTTTGCAATTTATTTACCCTTATAATTCTATTAAAAAATATAATTATTCATAGGAATAAAGTAGATTGCCTTTTCATGATCCCAACACAAGTTTTAGGGTTGCTTGTAAATACCGTCTCTGGAACATAGAAACATTAAAGTCTCTCTCTCTCTCTCCAAACTACAATGTATTTGATGCAGCAGAAATATTTCAAAAGAAAATACAGCGGCATTCATGAAGAAAGCAGAAAGACGCAGAAAATTAAATAGCGTTAAAATCCACATGCCTAAAAGCACAAACAACGTCAGCGATAAGAGAAGCCACTACGTTTCCTCTCAACAACATGAATTTACGGAAAGGTGCGGATAAATCAACATAAAATATCTATGTGCATGGGAACGGAAAAATGGAAAATACAAATAAACCCGTCAGACATTTTTTATTATTGTTTTTTTTTATTTATTTTTTATTTTGCAATGCAGCGTCCTACCCAAGAAATTTGGTCCCGTGAGGCCCAAGCTGCAGGATTCGGCTAATCAAGCTTTCTGCCTCGTTTAGAGGGGGGGGATTGGTAGGTAGGTGCAGTTTACTGAATAACATCCATGCAGCAGGAAGAGAAATGAGAATGGGATATTAAGATAGGGCTGCCGTTCCAAACAGTTAATTGATTGATGGTGCAACACCGAGTATATGGTGCCTCTTTCCAAAAAAAAAAAAAAAAAAAGAATATATATATATATATATATATATATATATATATATATATATATATATATATATAAATAAAAATTTCTGCATGCAATACTAGAGGGGGAAACAAAGTCTCTGAGATAGAAAAGGAAAGAGAAAGCATAATTTTATGCTTTGCCGATTGCAATAATGTTATACAAACACGGAGCAACAACATCAATAGCTGATGCTGTTAAATAAGATAAATGATTAAATGTATCATTTGCCTCATTACAAAAATAGACCTCTAATCTGTTAGTGGTGTATAATGTGGGGAGCGGATTTTTGAGGGACACTATATAATTTTTATTTTGCCTTTGTATTAAAACATATAGTAACCTTTGTATTTGTCAGAACTCTCGAGCGGTGTCTGCGATTATCATTTTGTTTTCTGAAACCACGACTAAACTCACAATGCACAAATTCGAAAACCACGAAATGTCACCGAATTTATTAAAAGTATGAGCGAAAAAAGAAATGCTAAAAAAATACAAATTCCCAGAAATTAAAAAAAAATGAAAACCTCTGAAATTCTGATTGGATTAAAAATGGTCCAATAGGATCATGGCACCTTGACAACTGTTATTTGGCAAATTTTTGTATTATATATTTTCATGGTTTTTTTCCCCACTTGATAGAGTTCAGTTTTTTTGAGTTTTCGAGAAATATAGGCAAACCCTGAATTTGTCAAGATTTGTAGAAAAAAAAAATCTATGGGTGTTTGGTCTAGCAAAAATAGTATTTTTGGTAGGGTCATTCAAAAACAGCACAGTTAATAGTTTCCCATGGTAATTGCTGCAACAGTGAGATATTCCTTAGTTTTCTCATAGTCTGTACAATTTAAGACCATCTATACTAAGTCTGCATTGATAATACTGGTGGCTAAAATTTTGCAAGAACATTTTATGGTACAGAGGCAGATAAAATTAGTGATGTGCACGGTCAATAAAAAGTAAATATATAAATGACGATGACAGCCCGTTGGAGAAGGATTAAAGGAGAAGGAAAGGCTAAAACTAAGTAAGCTATATCAGAAAGGTCTATATAAATATACCAGTCAAAGTAACGCTGCTCTGAGTCCTCGTGTATACATGAGCTTCTGTATCAGACTTCGGGGCAAATTTACCTAGGATCGAATATCAAGGGTTAATTAACCCTCGATATTCGACTGTCGAAGTAAAATCCTTTGACTTCGATTATCAAAGGATTTACCGCTACTCCTACGATCGAACGATCAAAGGAATAATCGTTCGATCGATCGATTTTAATCCATTGATCGAAGAATATTCCTTCGATCAGAAAATTGTTAGGAAGCCTATGGGGACCTTCCCCATAGGCTAACATTGGCCTCAGTAGGTTTTAGGTAGCGAACTAGGGGGTCGAAGAATTTTTTAAAGAGACAGTACTTTGACTATCGAATGGTCGAATGATTTTTAGTTCGAATCGTTCTATTCGAAGTCGAAGGTCGTAGTCGAAAGTCGAAGTAGCCCATTCGATGGTCGAAGTAGCCATGTTCGACCATTTGAAATTCAAACTATTTTTCCTCTATTCCTTCACTTGAACTAAGTAAATGGGCCCCTTCATGTTTTCAGTATAATCCTCCAGGGCTAGGGCTTGAGCATGCTCAGTTTGCTCCCCTCTCCCCCTCTCTGCTGTAATCTAAACCAAGAGCTATGATTGAGCAGGGACGGACTCAGGCAAGAAGTGATGTCACACCAAGCAAATATGGCAGCTGCTATCCTAAAGAGAGAGCTTCTAGAGCTGTTTACTCAGGTATGGTTAAGCATTCTGCAGAATAAATATAGTCTTATTGCTTGCACTATTGTGGCTAATCTGTTGGCAATAAACTGCTTTCTATCTTTCCTTCTCCTTTAAGTGTGAACTAACGTCATGGACAAAGTCCACATCCCATGGGTTTTCAGCCAAACTGCACGACACTACTCAAATTATTCTGTAAGAACTAATGACTGGATTGTAACTATATGATGGATACTTTGATACTATCCCAGCATCACATTTAGATGATCCTTATTGTTGTTTTTCCCTAACTTATTTACTTATACTATGTGACACATTCAAGCAGATAGGTACATGGTCATGATCTATAACAAGTAGTTTATGGGAGGTGTTTTCTATATGTAGGTGAGATTTGACCTCAGAGTTTCAGTGATATCATGTGGCACATTCAGAATGAGGTGAAAGCAGAGACAGTTTTTGAGAGCATATGGACATAAAGTTGGAATGAGTGGTCGCAGATAGGTGGTTCATGACTTTGGCAAAACACACCTTAAAATACATATACTTTGGTAACTGCAATGAAATGAAGAAACAAAATGCAAGACATCCCAAAAAAGAGTAGTTGGAAATTTACCCCAGAAACTGTGCACCAGAAGGACCCATTTCTACAAGCCTGCTGGCGAGACCTTCCCCTTCTACCATTGGCGGAGGTGTGGCCAGTTTGTGTCTCTTCACTAGTCGGCATGTGATACGAGTAGGTGCCGTGCACTTCCTCGGGGGAATAATAATTCGCATCCCATTGTGCCGACTGCCTCTCATGGAACCTCCTCGAGCGTCGACCATGAAGCTAACCAGAAAACTGTCAAGAGATAGAATAACGTCATAGAGAATATATGAAAATGTTGAATGTAACAACATGAAAAGATCTGCCTAAGCCAATGGATTGCTATCATTATTATAAGTCACAAACACCGCAGTACAGAGCAGCTGATCTGTTAATACACACAGATAAGGAAAAATTCATATGTGAACATGCAAATACTATATATAATGTGCTAAATATTATTATAGCTTTATGAAGATTTCAACCTTTTGGTCTGTTTTATAGGTGACAATACTCTGTTATATTACAGCACAACAAGCTGTATGGAATTTCTCATTAATAGGGAATACACTGAAAGCAGGGTTCCAATTTGGGATTCGTCGAATCAAAGCACTTTTTGAATTCAACCAATTTTCGTTCACAACTGATGCACCTTATTCTTTTTCTCAATTTTTAATTCTTTTGTGGATTTGGTCTTAGACCTATTGAAATAAATATGGATTTGGTGCATCCCTACTTAAAGGGCACCTATCACAGCCAAAATCAAACACATATTAACAATCTGACCAGTACAAGCTAAACACGTTTAATCAAACTACATATATAATTTTTTGAAAAAACTGCAGGTTTTAAAAAAATCCCTTACTTTGTCAAATAGGTTCTTTCACTGAGGGAGGCCATATTGAGACTCTAACAGAGACTCTAATGTGCAAATTTCAGGAGCATGCTCAGATTGTAACACTGCTTTGAGAATTCTACCCAGAATGCCTTGTTTTAGTAAACTCCTCCACTAGAAGTATCCACTAGAAGTGCTGCTACCTGCTAACTTCCAGCAGGGGGCAGCACTACTGTACAGCAGCTAACACACAGGTTTGGCTGATTTGAAAATAGCTTAGAAGGGTTGATAAGCAAACAAGGAATTTGAACTGAGCATGTGCGAGATTTCAGAGCTATAGTTGGCTGGGAACATATAGGTAGGAGGAGCCAGTGAAATCCAAGATGGCTGCCTCAGCTAGAACTGCAGGGGAGATAGGGGAGATCTTGCAGAAGGAATAGTGAGCTGATCATTTACATTATACAAACAATTCTAACTGTTTTAAAAATCGGATTTCTTGAACTTTTACATAGTGTATTTACTTAGTAAATGATTTTGGTCATGATTGGTGCCCTTTAATGAAAGGGATTGTTCCAACACTTTTTTTCCAGTTCATTTGTTTTCAGATAGTACACTAGAAATGAAGATATTTTTCAATGACTTTCTATTTTTTATTTGTGACCGTTTAAGTGTAAAGTTTTTCACTGTCTCATTTCTTTCAAATGGGGCTCGTCAATTCAGTAAACTGTTCTAAATGATACAAAAATTAATTTCTTATATTTGTCCCTGTTGAGCTGAATCTGTGAGTTTCATTAAAGGAGAAGGAAAGGTTAAAACTAAGTACGCTTTATCAGAAAGGTCTATATAAATACACCAGTAAACCCTCAAAGTAATGTTGCTCCTCTGTCAAAAGAAACAGCACATTTCTTTCTTTCTATTAAGTACACATGGGCTTCTGTATCAGACTTCCTGTTTTCAGCTTAAACCTCCAGGGCTAGGGCTTGAGCATGCTCAGTTTGCTCCTCACTCTCTCCCTCCCTCCTCCCTGCTGTAATCTGAGCCCATGTAAAGCAACTGAAAAAAGTCTTTATTTTTGCTGTACAATCTGAAAACAACTGAAATGAAAAAGGAGTTTTGAAGGTGAACAATCCCTTTTAATATATGTCATTATGCAGATATAAAAGAATACCTTTGTTGAGTAGCCTCATTTTTGGCAATATTTTTAGAATAATAACAGTAATCCGGTTATATTAATTGGATATATTTTCCCTTTGAACCATGTTTGTTGAACCAGCAAAACCAGTGATTCCAGACCTGGCACACCAAGAAATATTTCATCGTACAGCTTGGAGGTATCTAAATTACCCCGGTAGTTTTAACAACAACATTTGGCAAAGGTAAGTGAATTAATACAAAAGGCACAGCGTGTATTTATGGCTCACACAAAGCACCTTTGATACAGATATTTCTCTACCAGAAAACCAAGTGTTTCTGCGAGTTTTAAAATATCTACAGCTTTCCCAGGCATTGCCCAGTATAAAGATTGAGGCGCAAATTCACTAAGCGCCGAACGCTAGCGTTAATGCGCTAGCGTTTGACATTTTCGTTAATGCGCAAATTCACTAACGAACGCTGGCGTAGTTTCGCTAGTGTTACTTCGCACCCTTACGCCAGGCGAATTTTCGCTAGCAACGTAACTACGCAAATTCACTAACTTGCGCAGTGTACTGAACGCTACCTTTTACGCTAGACTTCCTTCGCCACCTCAGACCTGGCGAAGCGCAATAGAGTAGATAGGGATTGTTTCAAAAAAAGTCAAATTTTTTTCTAAGTCCCAAAAAACGCTGGCGTATTTTCTACATGATGGGTGATAGGCTGAAAAGATTGAAAATATTTTTGGGGCTCCCCTCCTTCCCCCCTACATTTCCTGACTCATGGCAACTTACCTAGACAGTGGGCACATGTGTAGGGCAAAATAACATTTTTATTTGCTGATTTGAAGGTTTTCTAGGCATTTGTAGTGCTGATACGTGTTCCTCCATTGAAATTTGAATTTGGCGCCGTATGCAAATGAACCATCGCTAGCGAAACTTCGCTTCACTTGGCGAATTAACGCTAGCGCAACTTCGCAAACTTACGCTACCCCTGTGCGCAACTTTGGATTTTAGTGAATTTGCAGAGCGCTGGCGAAACTATGCCTGGCGAAGTGCGGCGAAGTTGCGCCTGGCGCAACTTCGCATCTTAGTGAATTTGCCCCTGAATATCTGAAATCCTCTACTGGGCGACCTTATACAACAAATGCCCTTTAGTGTGACTGTTAAACTGAGTAGCTGAAAGGAGATGCAGTTTGCAAAAGGTTAGCATCTAATTCTACAAATCAATCTACAAAGGAGACCAACATACAAGTGTGTCAGACTGGCCAAGGGTCGTACTGGACAATTGGGGGCCCAATTGGTGGCTCCCGTGCACATGCGGAAACGCTGGAGTGTGGCCACACAATATTGTTTTGGTGGTCAGTAGATGAGGGGAGCAGGTCTGGGCTGGAGGGGGCCCATGATGGCCGGAGTCCACCGGGTTTTTTTCCCAGTGTCCCGCCAGCCCAGTCCGACCCTGGACTGCCCCCCCCCCGTGATACCAGGAAAACTCCAGTTGGACCTGTTTAAAACAGCCTCGGCTGTTATGGGGAGGGCACCACTTTTCTTGGAACTAAAGTCCTGCTGTTGAGCTATATACAGTATATATTTCAGAAAACTTAAATGCCATTGCTATAATGCCATGTTGTGCTAAATCATTGTCAGCAATACATAGTAACATAGAAAGTTAGGTTGAAAAAAGACACACGTCCATCAAGTTCAACCTTTTAAATCTATTTTAACCTCCTAGTTGATCCAGAGGAATAGGGATGTAGCGAACTGTTCTGCTGCGAACTAGTTCGCGCGAACTTCGACCGTTCGCGTCCGCCGAATGTTCGCGAACGTTTGGGAACGTTCGCATTTTGAGTTCGCGTTCGATTCGAATACAAATCGTTCGACCATTCGACCATTCGAATTCCTTCGACCGCAAAAAATCGAACGATTTCCATTCGTTCGAACGATTGTAAGCATTCGATCGAATGAAAAGCATTCGATCGAATGGCTTCGATCGTTCGATTCGAATGAAAATCCTTCGATCGAATGATTAAAATCCTTCTAATCGAACGATTTTAGCGGGTGTTCGAAGTTCGTGAACTGTCCGCGAACGTTCGCATTTTTTGCCGGTGTTCGCGAACGGCGTTCGCGAACACCAAATCGGCAGTTCGCTACATCCCTACAGAGGAAGGCAAAAAACCCATTGGAAGGTTGCAAACTAATAGCATTGGTCTGTGGAATAATATCAGGCTATGGGTGCTGTAGCAGAGCATTATGGGAGATACTGTGTAAGAATACCCGGGATGTAGTAAGTTTGCCACGACTGCCGTTTTGGGACATGAGCCGAGCCACAACTCAGTATTCAGCGCAGAACTGTAAACTAAATCCTATGTTAGTACAATTAGCACAAAAGCCAACAAAAACACACACAGATCAGGGTTATCACCTTGCATCATATTGTGGGAGTGAAGAGACATAACTGCAAAATAATACAAAGCATAAAATAAAAATCATATCAAGCAAAGAGACACAAAAGAAAGATCTAAAAAAAAAACCCTAAAGGAAAAATACAGAGGGAATGAAAACAATAAACCTTCTGCCTGGAAATATATAAAAGTGAAGAGAGGTTATTTTACCCTACAGCCTCTCCATTCACAGCCTGTGAGTGAACACTCCCTGAAACAAAACACTTTTTGATCACCCGCCTGCAGGTTTCAACTAATGCCAAAGATAGTGTTTTCTAGAAAGAGGTGACTCCAAAAAAAAATCTACGTATTTTATTGTAGGGCTCAGGGAAATACAGCATGGAAAGACTTAAGAAAATAACTAGTGACTAGTTTTGTCCCGAAACGCGAATTTTGATGCCGGCGTCAATTCGCGGACATCAAAACAGACGCTGGCGACAATTTTGACACCTGCGACAATTTGACGTGGGCCTATTTTGTCCAATTGCATTAAAATCAATGGGCGCGTGCAAATTGATGCCGGCGAATTTTCGCAGAATTCGCGGGCGACGAAACATCAAGTTCTCGTCTGACGAATAAATTCGCCCATCGCTAAATATAACTCTACAATCAGGGACTTCCAGGGGGCGTAACTACAGAGGATGCAGACCCTACGCTGCAGGGGGTGCGGGAGGCATAGGGTGCCCCATCAAGCCCTAATTAATGAGTACATTTTAATACATATTAAACCTCTGGATCTTTTGGGAGACCTAAAATGATTTTGCTGTGGGGCCCAGTAACATCTAGTTACACCACTGGGGACCTCCCAGCATCCCTTGAGAGAGGGGCAGGTGGGACATTCTTGAAATTCTTACACAAATATGGTTTTTACTACATTACTGTAAAATACTGTAGACTTAAGTTTGATGGCTAACATATTTACCAGCAATACTGATGGTGGGCAATAAGCAACGTAAATGTACTCACCCAGAATGCACCGGACTGGAGACTAGGTTGACATTGTCCAGGGTGTCCGCGGCCCAGCTGTAATGGCGCAGAGAGTCCGAATCGAAGTCTCTGGTTAATGAAAGGTGCTGGAACAGACACAGGTTAGAAAGTTTGAATAACAGAACTATACAAGAATGCAGGTAAAAATGACTATTGATTGATGAAGTTGAAGCTAAATATGTGATGGCACAAAGGAGTTAACAGCCTCCACCACCTTACACTGGAGATTCCTTTAATTATTTTAAGTCTAAGTTACCAGACACTGCTTAACAACCTGGATTACCGTGTACAGATCTCAACACTATGAGCCCATAGCAATGTTTTTTTTAAATGTAGTTTTCTTCAGTCAATAACTTAAAGGAACAGTAACACCAAAAAAACTAACATTTTAAAGTAATGAAAATATAATTATCTGTTGCACTGTACTGATAAAACTGGTGCTTCAGAAACTCAACTACAGTTATTGAGTAGCCATGGGGGCAGCCATTCCTGCAGTGTTGGACTGGAACACCAGGGGCCCACCCAAATACCTTAGACCAGGGGCCCACCAAAAAAACCTTAGACCAGTGGCCAACTCTCTGTACTATATTCTTCCTCTCCTCACTCAACCTCCAGTCTCCTAGCCTCTTTTGTTTACATACCATAATCTATTATTCCATCTATTTAGGCTCTTTGTTCTCATAGAATGGCCATGAAATAGGTCAAGATTGAGCAGCATGAGGGCCACTGACACCTGGGCTCACCGGAAGTTTTCCTGGTATCCCGGTGGGCCAGTCCGACACTACATTCCTGTCATGTTTTGGAAGCCGAGGAAGAACAATAACTTCAACACCTTTAAGCTCTATAGAAAGTACTATGTATACACAGTATAACTCTAGTGCACAGTGACAACTACAGGCCATTTGTATAAACACCACAATTCCAAAGTGAGAAGAGTGAAAAGGCACAACTTACACAGCGGATAACAGATAAACTCTGTAAAATACAATGGGACTGCACAGAGCTTATCTGTTATCTACTGTGTATCCTGTGCTTGAATGGCTGCCCCCATGACTACACAGCAGCTTGTTTATATAAACTATAGTAGTACTTATCTGTTATCTACTGTGTATCCTGTGCTTGAATGGCTGCCCCCATGGCTACACAGCAGCTTGTTTATATAAACTATAGTAGTACTTATCTGTTATCTACTGTGTATCCTGTGCATAAATGGCTGCCCCCATGGCTACACAGCAGCTTGTTTATATAAACTATAGTAGTACGTATCTGTTATCTACTGTGTATCCTCTGCTTGAATGGCTGCCCCCATGGCTACACAGCAGCTTGTTTATATAAACTATAGTAGTACTTATCTGTTATCTACTGTGTATCCTGTTCTTGATTGGCTGCCCTATGGCTACACAGCAGCTTGTTTATATAAATTATAGTAGTACTTATCTGTTATCTACGTTGTATCAGACTGTGCTTGAATGGCTGCCCCCATGGCTACACAGCAGCTTGTTTATATAAACTATAGTAGTGTTTCTGTAGCAAACACACCAGCTTTAAGAGTGCAGGGCAACATTATATTGTCATTCCTTTAAAACACCAATTTTTGATGTTACTGTTCCTTTAACATGAAATAGAACATAGGGTCATCATATGCATTTGCAAATTGTGTGTTTTGTTCCTCGTACAATGAAAAAACACCAGGTATATTGGTCCATAGACAAAGTATAGCAACATGCAGTTAATGCAAGCTCTTTGTATATGCCATTTATAGGGTTGTAATTCTGCAACTATTTTTGCACAAAACATTCATAAATAAACCCTACAGTACCTGTACCTGATTGGAACAATTTTACAGAATTTTTCCTCTGCAATTTCTTGTATGCACCAGATGTGCACCAGAAATTATTATAGTGGAAATACAACTGGATTAAGAGTAAATTCAGCAAAGCTTTATGCCTAGTGGTTCAGGTAAAAGTTATATTAGTTTTAAAGGGGACCCATCACCCAAAAAAAAAACGATTCAAAATCCTATTTTATCACATCAGTCAAGCAAAGTGAACTTTAATTCCACTATATAAATTATCTTGTTTCCTGGTATTTCATAATTATAACAAGCAGGCAGGAGCCATTTTGTGGACACTGTTATTGAGACAAGTCTTGTATCATCTCTGAATCTTGTTTGTGCACCAGAATGGGGGACCTGATGTCCATCCCCATGCCCTGGTTACACAATTAAATGGTTAAGAGAACGGGGAAATGTGGGGACGGCAGTGACATTTAGGAAGTGCTGAATGGAAAGTGAAAGTTATTGCCTAAGGCATAGAGGAGATTGACAGCTGAGCGTTTTAAATGAGCTTACAACAGTAACACTTCTATTATACAGATTTTTGTGTCTGGGTGACAGGTCCACTTTAATTGACCCAAGAATAAAATCTACTCACTTGATCTTTGGAAGGTGCAAGAAGCTCTTCAATCATCATGCTGTCCCGAGCAAAGGAACTCCGGTTCAGTGTGTAGGACCTATCCGAACTGAAGGAGCGGAGACTGTTGTATTTACAAAATACCACAGTACACGTGGATGATAATGAGATGAATGAAAAAAAAACAAAAAAGGGATACAATGAATGCAGCTTCCAGGGCAAGCAAGATATATGAATAAAATAAACCTGAAGGCTTTTGTGGATAATGGATGCATTCAGAGCGAGACAGCATGGAAAGGAATACTGTTTGCAGAGAACAGTATTATCCAGATGATTTACACCTTTTAAAATAAAATTCTGAATTGGCATGAGAACTCTGAAGCTCTTGGCAAGCTGCTGAGCCAATGATACTGATGCCCATTTATTGGAAGAATGTGGCAGTAAACAGAACTGGTGTGGTTGAACACACAAGTTATATCCTGGAAGTTACATGACAGGCAACGTTCCATGCAAAGTCATTGCCAAACTCTAGAAGCCAAATAAATTCAGAAGGTCACTATCACTCAAGCCACTCAACATAGACCAACACAACTCATTGGGGCAAAAGAGGAACTTCTAGTATTTTACAGATACATGCATGTAAACTGAAACAAATACAGTAACTATAAAAAAAATAGACAGTAAATCCAATAAAATCCATCAAAATTAATTTAAAGGAATGTCAACTTCTGAACTCATGAAACAATGTTGGTCCCCAATGTTGGTTCCCAAGATGCTTCAAACATTGGCATCAAGATCCAATTGTTGGAAATTGTAAATTTCACAGATATATTTAAGAATTGTTTAGTTTCATTCATATCTGGAATGTCTAAGCAAGATATTGCATGTGCAGATTATACATATATATATATATATATATATATATATATATATATATATATATATATATATATATATATATATACACAAACACACTCACTATCTCCAAAAGTATCTGGACACCTGCCTATCCAACATCTTATTTTTTTCGAACCAAGGTCAACCTTGTTGACTTTACTTCCATTGAGTCACAAGAGCATTAGGGAGGATGGGCAGTGATGTAGGGAATCAGGCCTGGCTCCCTGTTGGTGAGGTGCTCAGTAGGGTTGAGGTCAGGACTCTGTAGGCGAATCAAGTTCTTCCAGCCAAACTGAGCATGAACAGACCTTACTTTGTGAATAGTAGACATCAACAAATTGAAACAAGAAAGAATCTTTATACCACTCCAGTTGGCCTAGCGTAAAATGAGGTCAGGCTTGTGCGTGGCTGCTAATACACAACAAAGCCATAAATAGGAGCAGATTTATCAAAGGTTGCATTTCGAATTTATGAGTTGTTTTTTACTGTAATAAATTCAAATATACTCACAACTGGAATGGGAGGTTATTTAAGAAAAAACTCAAACGAATATTACCGACCCGAAAACTCGAATCAAATTCAAATAAAATTCAACTAAACTCGAATCGAGTTTTTTCTTCAAAAAAAAAACCCTTGAATGTCAGGAAGGCTATTAACATCTTCAAACGGGTCACCGGACCTCTGTCATTGACTTATACATGAACTGGGCAGGTTTTAGGTGGCGAATAATCGGATTCAAGTTGTTTCCAGGGTCCAGGTATGATAAATCTCAAATTCAAATTCGAGTTTTGATTATTCCCAACTGGAGTTTTGACGAAAAATCCAACTCAAAAATTCAAATTTACAATTCGACCCTGAATAAATCTGCCCTTAATGTTAATGTCTCTTCCAGAGATGGTTTGGAACTTGACAGCGAGTGCTCCTAAGAGATGACCAGATACTTTTGACCATACAGTGTGTCTCGATAATTATGGTACCATAATTATTATATTTTGATTGGGAACTTTATTTCTATATATTTGAAGGTTGCCATATGATCTTCGTAAAAGGGAAATTTTTCTTTACGTAAACCATTTTTCACTAAGGAATGGTGATGAGTATACAGAGAAAAATGGTTACTGACTTATATTTAACACAAAAAAGAAAAATTAATTTACACGGCACTGCACAGACTGATGGGATGGAAATAAACAATGGTTTTAAAAACAGCCTGTTGCCAAGCCATCTTACCTGATTTTAGGACTAGATATAAAGACATTTATAATGAGGAAAAACAGAAAACGAAACAAAAATCAGAGTGCATGCAGAGATTCACGAACCAAAGCTGTAGAGGCAAATCATTTACAACATGGTTTATTTGAGCTAGTATATAACACAGTATACAAATACTAAAGTGCCATTGGGAGTAGTTCCAACAGCAAGTATGCAAGACTCACAGCCACGGGTGTCTGCAGAAGGGGGCAAGAGGGGCAGTTACCCCACCCTGACTTCTCCAGCTAGTTCTAAGAAATTGTTTTTAAATTGAACACAAAACATTTTTTATACTTCCCACCCCAAGGCAAGTTTTAAAGGGGACCGGTCACCCTAAGCAATAATCCCAATTTATTTTCATTCATGTTAGCTCAGTAAAATAAACTTAACTTACATTATATTTATTATTTAAATGTTATCTCCCTCAGTCTTGGAATTAGGTATTAAGACCAATTGTGTATCACAAATCCTTGTGTATGCACCAGAGTGGGGAACCTAAAGCCCATGTGCAGTGCCCTACATAATTATAGAGCCTGAGGAGGGAAGGGAAATATGAGGAGAGCAGTGACATGTAGGAAGTGCTGAATGGAAAGTGAAAGTAATTGACTGCCCCGCCACTATATATTTTATTGACAGCTCAGATATTTAAACACCTTTACAACAGGTATGGATGTTTTAAAGGAGAGGCTAAAATTAAGTACGTTTTATTAGAAAGGTCTATATAAATACACCAGTAAACCCTCAAAGTAATGCTGCTCTGAGTCCTCTGTCAAAAGAAACACCACATTTCTTTCCTTCTATTGTGTACTCATGGGCTTCTGTATCAGACTTCCTGTTTTCATCTTAAACCTCCAGGGCTAGGGCTTGAGCATGCTCAGTTTTCTTCTCTCCCCCCTCCCTCCTCTCATCTCTGCTGTAATCTGAGCCCAGAGCTATGAGTGAACAGGGAAACTCAGGCAGGAAGTGATGTCACACCAAGAAAATATGGCCGCTGCTATCCTAAACAAACAGAGAGCTTCTAGAGCTGTTTACTCAGGCATGGTAAAGCATTCTACAGAATAAATATAGTGTTATAGCTTGCACTATTGTGGATAATCTATTGGCAATAAACTGCTTTGCTAGATTTCCTTCTCCTTTAATGATAAAAATAATTTGTGTTTCATGTTTAATTGGTAAAGGACTTTCAATATATAGATTTTAATGGTGACAGGCCCACTTTAATTAGGTTATCTTCTGCATTGTCATAAATAGGTTCATCTTCAGTAGGATGCTACCCTATGTGATATTAGCCTACTTGCTGATTTTCTGTGGACACCCATGCTCCCAGCCCTCCAGCATCCGTGAACAACAGCTGTATATTAATATTTATACTGCAGCACTATCATATGGTACATTAAATTAGCAAATATCTACAGCCAGCTTTACTTCCCTGAACATTATAAGAATCACACATTTCCTATAATAAAGATACACTTGACATCGATTATGCAGATCCATAGACTTCCTGGAACATGTCAGACAATCCACTTCACGTGTAAATAAACGCCAACGTCCGATTCCCGACTCTACAGTAAAGCAAGGAATCGCCACACTAATTGCCAGGATATAAACTCGGGAGTTGCACAGTCCATGAAGAAAAGAAAGGCTTATTTATTAGCCTGAGAACATGATTTCCCTGTCGGCAAACAAACTGCAGATAAGTGGCACAGCCTGGATTACCGAGCAGAGACACACTGCTTTGTTTGTTTCGGGCTCTGACCGGGAGACTGGATTTCTGATCTCAGAACCTAGGAGGGCTGCAGGCATCGGTATCACTGCCATCGAGATTTTACAAGCTCGCATTCCACAAGCAAAATGTAATATCCTGAGAAATGGACTGGTCTGTTGGGTCGCCAGAGATGCATGCAAAGCAATGCGGTGCAATATACTGAAATAGGTATAGCAAATAAATAATTTGGTCTTTATATATTTCCCTTTCGGTTCTGAGATGTTGCCGACGTGCCATAGACCGTGGTCCCTGGTTGCTATGGAAAATACAATCTATCAAAAGTTGTTGCGGTGTATGAGACCCTCAGCTATTGCACCAAAAGAATATCATGGTTTGCAAGAAAGCAGATAATGCGCTGAGTTTATGTAATGATTTGCCATGTGAATGTGTAAGAGTTATACAGACCAACCCTACCTGGCAGATCTGGCTCCGATGCTGAAACCTGTGTATCCTTCTTGAGGCAAAGAGTCGTCTCCAAGTTCTTTCAAGTCCTGCGGCCCCAGGTACTTATCTGTGTCTCCCGTCATTGCATCCTCCCCTGAGAGAGCAAGTGGGAAAGCGTTAGACAAAACCGATTCTGCGATCCTTCCCAAAACACTGCTGTAGCGAATGCCTTCTGTGAGCTCTAAAATATCTAATTACTGTTATAAAAACACCATAGGCCTTTTCCATAGAGAACAGTCAATACTTGACCTGTAGCACAGAGAAATGATTATGTCAGAACATAAATATCATCGACCCCTCTTGGATTAATTTAATCAACATATCTTCCAGGCATGTGACACTGGTAGGACTTTGCTTTGATTTTAGAGCAGGCTAAAGAACACTCTTGGCGTAGCTACAGGGAAGGTTCAATGGACAGAAAAGTGTCCTTGAAAAAACTATATGTAATGATGGTTACAGGTTTCTTATTATTTTTATCAAAGATGTCTAGCGGTTTGACTTGCAGCTTCTACAGATCACTGTAAGTAAATCTGCCCATACAAAGGGAGGCACAATTATCAAAGGTCGAATTTCAAATTCATGTGAGTTTTAAACTCCTATGAACTCCAAATTCGACAAATAGAAATTTATTATCACAGCTTTGAATGTGTGCCTAAGATAACATAAATCAGAATGTCCAAACTGCAGCCCCCCTTGCTATTGTTGACCTACCATGCTCCCGGCATACTCAACACCAACCGAAGCATCATCAGAACATCCAGTTAAATGTTATCCATAGACTAAAGGGAAATACATAGCCTAAGGGTCATGGCTGATGGGGAGATTTGTTGCCAGTTGCCGTCAGCCCTGGCCCTTACGCTATGAATCCAATAGAAAAGAAATCCACGGCACACAGGCTGCTGCAAGCAAGGAACCCCTTGCACGTTTAATGCGGAAGTGAGCAACGTTTCGGGGTCACGACCCTTTGTCAAGGGGCGTGACCCCGAAACGTTGCTCACTTCCGCATTAAACGTGCAAGGGGTTCCTTGCTTGCAGCAGCCTGTGTGCCGTGGATTTCTTTTCTATTGGATTCTACTGTGAGGTGGCCGAACCTCTACCTCTGAGCACCAGACTTCGCATCTTTACACTGGGTGTGCGAGAGCCAGCATTTGTTTTACCTTACGCTATGAAGTCACCCAAAGTCAGTAACGTAACTAGAGCGGGCGGGCCCTGGTGCATGACGCGCAGCTGGGCCCCCCAAAATGCTTCTCCTATAACTGAAATCGGCAGTGGTAAAACCAACACATCGTGAAGACGCCCGTAGTTTCCTCCTGAGCGAACTTTGGGCAGTGGCTGAACTACCGGGGGAGCTGGGGCCCGTACGGCCTGCATTTCAGTGGCGCACTGGCTGCCGAGGGGCCGTGAGGTAGTGCGGGCCCTGGCCCACTCGCACCCCTTGCTCCCCCGGTACTTCAGCGACTGCCCAAAGTTCCCTCAGGAGGAAACTACGGGCGTCTTCACGATGTGTTGGTTTTACCACTGCCGATTTCAGTTATCGCAAAAATCGGTCGTTCGGCAAGAAAAATCTTTGCGTCTATGGGGAGCTTTAGACCCTAGCAACCCGATTGCTGAAATTGCAAACTGGAGAGCTGCTGAATAAAAAGCTAAATAATTATAAAAACCACAAATAATCAGAAATGAAAACCGATTGCAAATTGTGTCAGAATATCCCTCTCTACATCCTACTAAAAGTTAATTTAAAGGTGAACAACCCATTTAACTGGGCTCCCCCGGGGCATTCCTATATTCCACAGGTGATATGTCCACGGACCCCCTGTCTCTTGTACAGCAGGTAAAGTAAGACAAATTCCAACTGAAAGTTCTTTTTCTTTTTTTTCAGTTTTCCAACTACTCATTGCCTTTTCCATTGAGCTGCGACGAAGGAATTTTCGCTCTCTTTCTGCTTTTTCCATTACTATCGGCGAGGAAGAAAACACAGAATTTCCATTGGCCGGAGTCAGGAAGCCCCAGATCAGGGGACAGTTTAACTTTAGTGGTCAGAAATCATCTATAAATACCCTGGTGCAACGAGACTCAAACGATATCTAACCAGAGAGGAAAAACACAGATCATCTTACCGCCTCGCCCATTTTATTTTAGGGTTAAAGTCAGAGTTGTGTGTCCGAAGGGGACAGGGAGAATTTTAGAGAACAGATCACACAGACAGTGGAAATGCCTTACTTGCTACTAGAGCCACGTTATCCAGAAATCCTTTGTGTAGCCCTGAGGCTTGCAATCAAGCTGCAAACTCTTTCCCACAAACTAATATTTCAGGATCCTCGGAAGTTTGCCTTGTGATGGATAATATATCCCAGCCATGGCAGCTCCTGCTCAAATCCTCACAAATCCCACACAGCCAAACTCAATCCTTTCATATCATTGCCCGAACATCCATTTAAAGTTTCCCCGGATTGGGACACAGCTCCGCAGCCAGTGAATGGTGCAACTGGGAACCCATGGAGTTTTTGTATGTTAATAGGGATCTGCTAAGGGGTGTGTGTCTGCTGTTTCTTTTTTTTTCTTTCCAGTAATTTGAGCCTTAAAGGTGCAGTCTCTGATATTAGGACACTGGCCATATCACAATTTCATGCTCAGGAATTTTTATTTACTTTACAGGTGTTGGATGTGCTGCCTGGAATCTTGGGACCTGTTTTTTTTTTCCAGATAAGTACAGGTATGTGATCTTTTATCAGGAAACCAGTTATGTAGAAAGCTCCAAACTATGGAAACATCATCATAGAATTAAACTGGAAATCTCAGGTGTTTTATTTGCCAGTTCACTGTTTTGGGGGGGGGGCTGTATCCCCATTTCTAACTTTAGGGCAGAGACGCACACTCAGATTCGGGGAGGTTTAGTCGCCCGACGATAAATCCTCTCTTCTTTAAATCGGTGGCAGGATGGCACTCGGAGCTCTTCGTTTTCCGAAGTCGCCCGAAGTTTCCTCGTGAGGAAACTTCAGACGACTTCGTAAAACAAAGCGCACCGATTGCCATCCCGCCGGTGATTTACATTCTATCCTATGGGAGGCAGTTTGGGAGATTAGTTGCCCCAAAGAAGAGGAGATTTGTCGCCGGGTGACTGATAGGGTTGCCACCTTTTTAAAATTTCTTTACTGGCTGGTGGGGGGCGGGTACACAAAGGGGCTGGCCGTGATGTCAAAATGGGCGGGGCGTGACATCAAAGGAGGCAGGGCCACACCACGGACACTTAAAGAACCACAAAGAAAAGCTAAGTTCAAGGGGATTGGGGGCAGGCCGAGGGCTCTTTTTAATGTATTACAAATTTACCGGCAGCTACATTGCCGGTAAATTTGTAATACCGGCCCCGGCCTTGGCAGGTATTTTACCGGCCGGGTGGCAACCCTAGTGACTGATCTTCCTGAATCTGAGCGTGTGTCTCTGCCCTTAAATTTAGAAAAAGAACTGTAAGAAAACAAGTCGGTAAACCTTATACAAATACATTGTCCTTCCGTGACATAGAGATTGGGCAACCTCTAGCCCAGTCTGGAGCAAGGATCAGTAGGGTTAGGGCCCGGGGACATTTATTTGACATTATCAGATCTGAAGAATGTCACAAGCAGTATTTTTCCACTCAGCTCGTTGGCTCCAGCCATTCCCTTTCTAAATAGCACTTTCACTGCACTTGTTTTTCCTGTTTTCCACCGGAGCTTTTTCATGTGCCTCCCAAATTCTCCTGTAATTTTTTTTTATTATTCACACCTATTTTAACTACAGGTTTGGGACCTGTTATGAAGAATGCTCCGGACTTGGGGTTTTCTGGATAACAGATTTTTTCCATAAATTTGGATCATCATACCTTAAGTCTATTAGAAAATCATGTAAACATTAAATTAACCTAATAGGCTGGTTTTGCTTCCAATATTGATTAATTATATATATATATATATATATATATATATATATATATATATATATATATATTATATGGGAATGTTTCCGTTCATAAACTGAAGCTTTGAGAATTATATATATACATATATATATATATATATATATATATATATATATATATATATATAAAAAACAAAGCGATCCGAGTGCCATCCCGCCGGCGATTTACATTCTAGCCAGTGGGAGGCAGTTCGGGAAGATTAGTCACTTTTGAAATTTACATTCATTATTTATTTTATTTTAATTCCAAGATATTAAGGGATACATGTGCTGTTAACATGAATGAATTTTGTTCTAACAGCGCCACCTGCTGGTCAGTTTTTGACCAGTCTGACCACTAAGTAGTCAAGGAAGTTGTCAGGAGAAAGAGGCTGCTCTGATGTTCTTCTGCTTAGGAAAAAAAAATTACATACCTTTTCTCAAATTTTTCCTAAGCAGAAGAACATCAGAGAAGCCTCTGACAACATCCCTTTAAATTCCACTAAAAGATTTTAGACTTCTGCTCGATCCGGAGCTGACCTGTGCTTATGTCAACAGTCATACAATTTCTTGGCAGCCAAGACCAACATGTGATTGGCTGTTTAACGCCTGATATATCTTGCCTTGACTGATGAGCTAATTTAATTACAAAGTTTATACCAGATGTAGAAGTTATAGCAACTAACCAAACAGCAGACCAGCTCCAGTGGAGCAATATTCACAGATGATGAGCAATGATGCGAATAGAACTTACTGGGACCAGGTCCGGACTGAGAATTAAAATAGGCCCTGGCATTTCAAGTAAACAGAGGCCCAATCCCCACATAGAGGCCCAAACAGCTCCCACCAACCCACTAAATACTGACTTTCAATGGGATCTTTTAGCAGCCCCTCTGGCATTTGCCAGAACCTACAGATTGCCAGTCCGGGCCTGACTGGGACCCACAGCAAAGTCCTGTTAGGGCCTCTTCTAGACTTCAGGATTGATACATTTTTCATGAACATAAATTTAAACTGCTTCGGTCAGTAGGTCTTTGGGTCCCGTACACCTAAGCCTCCATGATTTTAGGACTTTTTTCTTGTACTTTAGAGCTCAAAGTTACCACGGAACAAAGACTTTTCTTTACCTTCGTCCCCATCTGACATATACTCTGCGTCACTCGCAATTTCTGGGACACTGGCTCTATGAGCTGCACAGTTTAATGAGCAGAAGTTGGAGAGAACAGAAGTACAATAGAACTATTATTTTCTGACACATTATTGACTATTCACAGCACAAGAGAGAAGCTCCCAGAACTCTTACGAGCTTCAGGATTATGGAAACCTCAGAAGGTCCCCTGCTTTAGGGCTCTTACACATGAGCGTTCCGACCTGCGCTCCCCTGCGATCCGTTTTTTGGCATTCAGCCACAGGGGAGTGAGGAATAGACGCAAGTCATTATTTGAAATGGGGCTGTACTCACTCAGGCGCGTGTAGGCGCCGAACACAGGTTCAGACGCAACATGCTGCATTTTTCCTGCGTTCGGCGCCTACACGCGCCTGAGTGAGTACAGCCCCATTTCAAATAATGACTTGCGTCTATTCCTGCGCTCCCCTGCAGCTGAACGCCAAAAAACGGATCGCAGGGGAGCGCAGGTCGGAACGCTCATGTGTAAGAGCCCTTAAACATGTCTCCTGCAATTAAAGGAGAAGGAAACGCATCGTACACTTGGGGGTGCCAAATTTTAGGCACCCCCGAGTGATTGTATTGACTTACCTGAAACCCCAGGCTGGTGCTCCTATCAGCGGAAAACTCCACCGGCCCGGGGTTATACCAGTGAGCACCACGGAGGGATCCTCTTCCGACTTCTTTTTTCTTCGAATTTCCCAGGGGCAAACGCATGCGCAGTCGAACAAAATAGACGAAGAAGAAGGAAAACAGAAGAGGATCGCTCCATGGTGCTCACTGGAATAATCCCGGGCCCTTGAAGTTTTCTGCTGAAAGGAGCACCAGCCCGGGGTTTAAGGTAAGTCAATACAATCACTTAGGGGTGCCTAACATTTGGCACCCCCAAGTGTCTTTCCTTCCCCTTTAATATCATCAAATATTGATAAGTCAGGCTGGGAAACCCTACCTGTTAGGGCCACAAGGAGGAGGTCCATGACACAGGTCCCCATGTTCTCCAACCATGCTTTATTGATACAAATTTGCTACAAAACAGAAGTCATGATGCCCCAAAGCAAAATTATTTATAGGGCCCACATGTTGAGGGATTGTATTTTATTTTGCAAGAAAATAAAATTACATTGTGCTTTGGTTGGGGGCCTTCAACACTCCTGGGCCCCTCAGCAGTTGCAGAGTTTGGTTTCCCTCATTGGAAACCTTATTACAAAGAGATAACACCTATAATTAAACATTTATCGATGTATAATACATTTGAATGAATATCTTGTCAATTATATCCTTATAAAAGGTGACTAGTGATGTCATCAGTTATAAACGGTGAGTAGTGATGTCATTTTTGTCACATGACTCACTAAAACTTGTGTATTATAATAAATAAAGTCCCCCTTGTTGGAAAATATGAGGATAATAGAAGTTACCTCGGAGTTCCATGACCTGTTTTATAACAACTGGGACTTCTCCCTTGTGTTTTTATATGGTCATGGAACTCCTCTGTGACTTATAATATCCTTATATTTTACAAGAGGGGGTACTTTATTCACTATCTTTAGGCCCCTCACCAGTATCATAATATATAATCAGTCCTTGGGTACTTCAGGAAAATCAGAATGGAAGGCATGATACCAGTTTTTTTGTTACCAATAAGACTATTAACCAGACATCCAATCAGGGTAAGCTTTTAGCCAATCTTCATTCTCGTTTTGTTAAAAAAAAAATGAAATAAATTATTTTTTAAAATAAAATCTCTCCAGCCAACATTTAAGGGCAGATTTAAAAAGGGTCGATTTTCGAATGGGAGTTTTTTTGAACTCCCATAACTTGAAACTCGAATAAAAAAAGACCAACCGAAATTTTTTTTTTTTTTGCGGATGAATAGGCCATTTTCGTTTGAATTCGAATTGTACAAACTGAAGTAACAACGTATTCGATCAAATTCGATTTGTTTTTAAAAAAAAAAAAAAAAATTTAGAATTTTCAAAGTCCACCAATTGACTCCAAATAGGTTCTAGGAGGTCCCTCATAGGCTAAAACAGCAAATCGTCAGGTTTTAGATGGCGAATGGTCGAAGTTGAGTTTTTAAAGAGATAGTACAGAATTTTCTTCAAATTCAAATCGAATTTAGACTATTCCCTAGTCAAACTACACAAAAAATAGCTCGAAATTCAAATTTTTTACTTTGAATTTTAATTTCAACCCTTGATACATCTGCCCTTTAGATAAGCGCTAGGAAGGAAATGAGTTCACTCAATATACCTTCATCATCCGACATGTCCAGAACTTCATTCATCGTTTCCGGAACATTCATTTTATGTTTCTCAGTCACCAGCTGCTGGAAAATGAAAACAAAAAAAAAATGCTGATTATGTTAGATATGTTACAAATAGGGATGGGCGAAATTGACCCTTTTCGTTTCGCCACAAATTCACCACGGGCGAAAATGTCGCCAACGCCCATTAAAATCTATGGGTGTCAAAACGTTTTTTGATGCGCGGCAAATTTTTTTGACTTTTTTTTTTTGTCACACGCCGCCATACAAGTCTATGGGTATCATTTCTGCGGCGAAACAAGGCGAAAAAATTCGCTCGTCCCTAGTTACAAATGCAGAAATAGGACGTTCTCTGAGGATATAAACACATGCGACTTGTACTTGTTCTCTGCAGAGTGATCATCATCATCGTTGATTATTTTTGGGGACTCCAGCAACATTTTTATCCACAAAATATACATTTTAATTATTTTTTTTTGTGCAGCTCTAGATTAAAGTCAGGGATATCAAATGGCTTATATTGGTTTAAACTGGATATTATGTTTCTGGTAAAATGATGATGTGGCCAGTTAAAGGATTTGTAAGGAAGGATAATAATACATTTAAAGAACTGCAATTAAGGAAACTAATATGATGTCACAAAGCTGTTAGTGACTCCACCAACCAACTGCAAATCGTTTAACTTCAAGAATCAGAAATTACAAGAAACAAAAAGTAGGGATGCGCCGAATCCAGGATTTGTTTTGGGTTTCAGCCTTTTGTAGCAAGTTTCAGATTTGGCCAAATCCTTGTACCTGGCTGAACTGAATCCGAATCCTAATTTGCATAAGTAAATTAGGGGTGGAATGGGAAATCACGGGACTTTTCATCACAAAGGTAAAAAAAAACGTTTTTTCCACTTTTTCCTTTCCTGCCCCTTCGGTTCGGTATTAGGCCAAATTTTTCACGAAGGATTCTGAGATACAGCCGAAACGTCAGTATGTGCCAATAATTTTTTTTTTCTTTTCGATTGTTATAAGTCCTGAGCAGTGCGTTTTTTTCCTCGATATATAATATATATAACATGTATAATGAAGCAATAGAATTCTTAATGAAGCAGATGAAAATTGAGCATAGGACTGGCCAGATATGGGATGACTTTGACGTAGTTGTTCAGCTTAAATATATTGCAATATATGGACAAACAATCCCTGTTTTGTTTAAAGGGTAAGGCATTTTTCAGTAGCAGTATGCACAAAATGTCTCTGTCTTAAATATATTGATAATGGGTTGAGTGCAGAGGACTCTTGTGTTTGTCTATATATATATATATATATATATATATATATATATATATATATATAAATAAATAAATTATATATATATATATATATATATATATATATATATATATATATATATATATATACACATATATATAAAATTTCCCATGTTTTAGATTAGAACCTGCCAGATACATTTTAATGGCTACATATGTATTTTTACACAGGTATATTTCTAGCCTGCTGGGTTTATTTAATGTTTACATGATTTTCTAGTAGACTTAAGGTATGAAGATCCAAATTATGGAAAGATCCGTGATCCAGAAAACCCCAGGTCCCGAGCATTCTGCAGAATAGGTCCCATGCCTGTATCTATTTTTAATTGTATTTAGTAAAAGTGACTGGCGCACAATACCACAATATGACAGAAACGTGAAATATAAAGTCACTTACCACTGTGGTTAAGGTTTCCTCTGTTACAACTTTCAGGGTGTCGACGACGGAGATATATCCGAGTCGGCGGGCGATTGCCAGGGCTGTGTTGCCGTTCTATAGGAAATGCAATAATGAGAAGGAAACGCCAATGATAACAGATATACAATGATAATATAGTTAGTACCAGGATGCACTGCTTCCTAGTAAATTTGCAACCACAGTTTCCAACGTATGCAGTCTGTTTGGTGATGCCTCAGCACCCAACACTGCCGGCCTTTCAGCAGTGGCCCTAATTCAGCCTAAAAAAAAAATTTAAATTCAGTTTATATTCCCTAAAACATGGAACTTACCACAGTGACTTCATTAGGAGATGCGCCATGTTGAAGCAAAACATTAATAATATGTGTTTGGCCTTGCTGAGCAGCTTGATGCAGAGGTGTGTATCCATTCTATAAAGCAAAATATAGTGATACATATATAATTACTTTATCGGTCAAAGGATCAGTAACAATTTTTAGTATAGAACCAAAAAAAAAAACACAAAGACAAATGAAACTTTTAAATCGCCAAGTCTTTATTAAAGGGCACCTATCACAGCCAAAATCAAACACATATTAACAATCTGACCAGTACAAGCTAAACACGTTTAAACAAACTACATATATAGTTTTTTGAAAAAACTGCAGGTTTTAAAAAAAAAAACCTTACTTTGTCAAATGGGTTCTTTCACTGAGGGAGGCCATATTGAGACTCTAACAGAGACTCTAATGTGCAAATTTCAGGAGCATGCTCAGATTGTAACACTGCTTTGAGTATTCTACCCAGAATGCCTTGTTTTAGTAAACTCCTCCACTAGAAGTATCCACTAGAAGTGCTGCTACCTGCTAACTTCCAGCAGGGGGCAGCACTACTGTACAGCAGCTAACACACAGGTTTGGCTGATTTGAAAATAGCTTAGAAGGGTTGATAAGCAAACAAGGAATTTGAACTGAGCATGTGCGAGATTTCAGAGCTACAGTTGGCTGGGAACATATAGGTAGGAGGAGCCAGTGAAATCCAAGATGGCTGCCTCAGCTAGAACTGCAGTGGAGATAGGGGAGATCTTGCAGAAGGAATAGTGAGCTGATCATTTACATTATACAAACAATTCTAACTGTTTTAAAAATCGGATTTTGAACTTTCACATAGTGTATTTACTTAGTAAATGATTTTGGTCATGATTGGTGCCCTTTAAGAAATAACCTCACCGAAACTCCGCTTGCGCTTCTCTTTAGAAAAGGCAACACGGGGACGATCCATCATGCGGCGCTCGATTTCTCCTCCCTGGCTATCTCCTATAAGGAAAGCAGGGAGGAGAAATCGAGCGCCGCACAATGGATTGCCGAATCGTCTTTTTCGAAGAGGAGCGCAAGCAGAGTTTGGCCAAGTTATTTCTTAATAAAGACTTAGAGATTTAAAAGTTTAATTTGTCCTTGTGGTTTTTTTTTTTTTCATTTGATGTTACTGGTCCTTTAATGAAATCAAATCGACAATGGAGTGTGGAAGAAATATATATACCTTGGTTTTGGCATTCACTTTAGATCCATGCTGAAGCAAGAAGGTTACCATTTTGATGTTTCCATAGTGACTTGCCACGTGTAAGGGGGTATAGCCCATCTGCCATAGGATAGAAGAGAAAGTATAAGCAGTTCATCCAGTGAAGAGACTTTCCAGCTGGTGTTCAACTGTGCTTCAATCTACCATTTGGTTGCTGTTGGGTGTCTGATATTCATTGACAGTTAATTATATCTTATAGGGGGCTACTTTTGTCTAGAAGATGTATTAGAGCTCACTCAAATAACTGATTGCAGTACAAACAAAATCTAACGAAATAACTGCCTTTTGCACAAATCCTGCATGTAGAGAGACATGATGTCTGGTGATTTTAATAGAGTGAGCTCTAATACATCTTCTAGGCAAAAGGAGACCCCCTATAAAGGTGGCCATAGACTCAAAGATCCGCTCGTTTGGCGACATCGCCAAACGAGCGGATCTTTCCCCGATATGGCACTAAACTGCGTGGCTATATCGGGGGTAATTCGAGCGTTCGGCCGTATGGCCGAACGATCAAATTACGATGCGCCAAGCGGCTCCGACGGGTCGGTCGGGTAAAAATCCAACCTCCCCGATCGATATCGTGGCCAGATATCGATCGGGAAGACCCGTCGGAAGCCCCCATACACAGGCAGATAAGCTGTCAAATCGGTCCAAACGACCGATATCGGCAGCTTTATCTGCCCGTGTATGGCCACCTTAAGATATATTGGATCATTCATCTGACACCCAACTCCTGAATGAAGACAGAATGTATCGAAAGGAGAGGAATAGTGAAAATAAACTTGATGAATAAAAAAAAACATTTTTTTAATTGATTGTATGAGGAAACATATTACATTTTCGCAAAAGTTCCCCTTTAATATTACTGAATAAAAAGCACCTTACTGGCCTCAAAGCAGTCACTATTGAACCTCTGTGCCAAAAAGCTCAAGCAAGGGTTTTGGTGCCAAGGTCCACTTGGTCCTCCACCTGAAGAATGAGGTGGTCAAAATCCCCATGTGCCGTGCCATACCCACCAGGATATAGTCTGCACTAAACAACGTGCAAATAAAAATGCTTGTTTTGCCCACTAGCGAGATAAATGTGTTTTTAGATAATAATCACTGTTCATAGTCCAATCAAGTAGAAGGGCCTCTCGGCACAGTCATTTACAAGCAGAACACCAACAGTATCACGGGGCTTAAGCTGGCCATAGACGCAAAGATTTGATCGTACGAATTGAAATTTTCGGCCCGCGTGTGGAGTGTCCCTATCGGTCGTTCAGACGATCGGACAGGTTAGAAAATTCCTGTCGGCTACCGATAATAAAAGCAGGTATTGCCGATCTGCCGATATCAGTTGGAGACTGTCACCAGCTTTTGTCGGACATAACTTTCGCACTGATCGTCTGAGCTGTTCTTTTACTACTTTATTTGATCTGAATGGTTAGTGGCAGGTCTGGAGATGGCACCAAACAATCGTTCATCCGATATGAAGGTAAATCTACACGTCTATGGCCAGCTTTAATCTGCACTTGTGACAAGCCTCAGACTTTTTCTTGTTTCCACAAACAATGACAAACTAGAGACTTATTGCCGATTGTACGATTTGCTAGTTTTGTCGGCCATAACTTTTTTACGATTGCTGTTGGGGGCAGAACATTGGCTGATCTGTTCTTTTACTACTTTATTTGATCTGAATGGTTAGTGGCAGGTCGGAAAATGGGGATTTGAACGAACTGATCTTTGCATCTATGGCCAGCTTTAAACGGCACAGCTAAGAAGGGTTAGCTGAAGAATTACAAGCAAAACCATAAACATTAATATACATTTTTTTTCCAAAAACTCAGCATCTCCTATTGTCAGCGCCGGATTTCAATAAGGGGCGCCCCTAGGCCGCGCGGTCCGACCTCACCTTCCCTTCCCAGCGCACCGGCGAAAAAACACCGGCGCAGCTGCTGTAATTGAATGGGGACGCACGCGTCCTAATAATGCGGCTGGGCGGCATGCCGCCCCTATTTTTTTGCTGCCCTAGGCCCGGGCCTATGCGGCCTTGCCGTAAATCCGGGCCTGCCTATTGTACAAAACACCGCAATATTAGTTATGATGGTGAGAAATAGAATGGGTTTATATCAACAGGGCTGTAGGGTTAATTATATGGTGCCGAACTGTGTGCTTGCTGCTCAATTATTAACAGCATCCAGTCTCCTGACTCTTTGATACCGTTTCCTTGCCCTCGGCACAGTTCTATTCAATCAATATTCTAAAATGATCATATTCAAATGGCAACTAGTGATGGGCGAATTTATTTGCCAGGTGCGAATTCGTGGTGAATTCCCACGATTCACTGCCAGCGAATAAATTCGCGAAACCGCCGTGAAAATTCGCCGGTGTCAAAATAAATGGACACTGGTGCAATTTTGCCAAAAACGGACGCAAGCATCAAAAACAAGACGCTGGCGCAGTTTCAGCCTGTAAGCCAGAATACTTTGATGGCATATTTTGTATTTTAGAACAAATAACAGGTACCTTTGTTATTCCGTCAATAACAGCCCCCTGATTGGCCAGAACCTCCGCCACATTAACTCTGTCTTCTTGTGCAGCCAGATGAAGAGGAGTGAGTCCACTCTGCAAACCAAAAACAGTTTTTCTGTTACCACAAATAATATAAAATTATATGAAATTTGGGATCTATAAGTTGGACAGCAGCCATGTTGCTATCCCCGGGGTACCCAGTGCTGCACAAATCTCTCAACCAATCAGGGTTGGTATCTTCCTACCTTGTTGCTGACATTGACGTTGGCATTCCGAGTGAGAAGCAAGGATACCATGTCTACGTTGCCTTCTTGTGCCGCTAGATGTACCGGCGATATTCCTTGCTTGGTAATGACGTTGGCATCTGCTCCATATTCCAGCAAGGTAGTAGCGATGTCCATCTGGTTCTTCTTTGCGGCAATGTGCAGTGGGGTGTAGCCATTCTATAGCCAGAGAAATGCTTTGTTGAGAAATGATGTAGAGGTACAAATGGATAAACATCCACTTTACTCAGACACAAACTCAGAATTATTTATGGATTGCGGTCTACCTTCGAGTTCACTCCAGTACCTGTTGGAGATCACATTTTGTTCCTGTAGCTGTTGATGCCATTAAAGGAATTGTTCAGTGTAAAAATAAAAAGTTGGTAAATAGATAGGCTGTGCAAAATAATTCTAAAATAGTCAGTTAGCCAAAAATGTATTGTATAAAGGCTGGAGTGACTGGATGTCTAACATAATAGTCAGAACACTACTTCCTGCTTTGCAGCTCTCTTGCTTTCCACTGACTTGAGGGGGGCCACATGGGTCATATCTGTTGCTTTTGAATCTGAGCTGAAGGCTGAGGATCAATTACAAACTCACTGAACAGTTATGTCCCATGTGCCCCCCCTTCTAGTCACTGACTAACTCAGAGTTAGAGAGCTGAAAAGCAGGAAGTAGTGTTCTGGCTATTATGTTACACATCCAGTCACTCCAGCCTTTATACATTACATTTTTGGTTAACTAACTATATTAGAAACATGTTTTATTGCATCTATTTACCCACTTTTTATTTTTAGACTGAACAATTGCTTTCATATGGTTGGTTGAGACAAAAGTGCAAAAAACCCTCATTTTTCACGCATTGCTTTGTGGATTGGATTCTACCCTAAGAAGCAACACGTGGTTCTCCTAGAACTTCTTTAATGGAACACTAGGAGCTTTGCCTTGCTTTAAATACAGAGCTGTCTTAATTTATCAGTACTTTATTCAGAGGGGACTGGTGATGGGCATCGTGTAGGTGTCCCTTGGAATGTCACTCAGATATGAAGACCAGGGAGCAGCAGGAAAGCCATATATTTACCTCCTGCCTATGGCAAATGTTAAGAACAGGGCTGCCTTGTATCTGACAGTCAATTATTTTTAATTGATTGCAATAAGAATAATACTAAGGGGAGAAAATGTTGTGCATTTTCCCCCAAGGTCAACAGTTAATGAGCCCATAAGTGGCTGAAGCTTTAGAGGAGGAGACCCCCATATATTGACACTATAGAATGCTGGGGTGCAGCAGAAGATAATTAGGTTATACTCTTCGGAAGCAAAATGATGGGGGCAAAGTGCAATAGCAAATGGGAAATATCACCAGACAGCCAAATTGGCATTTTAATCTTTTGAACTGACAGATGGGACTGCAATAACAAGTTGCAACAAGATGAGGCGATTGACTTAAAGCTTTAATATTGTTTCCTAACCATTTCTAATGAAGTCACAACTCAATATATAAGACTTGTCTAACTATACACCCCTGCATGACTCTCATTTTTGGAAAGGTCAGGCTAGAGACTCCAGAAGGCAAATGAGATCTTGATGGCCCACGGCCGAGCTTTTAGCTCTCATTGATGTCATATGAATCTTATCTTCTAATTAGTTATAACATGAATGGGTTGATTGGTCACGTGTGTTGTATGCAAATGTGAGCATTGGCCACTAAGAATAAGCCCTTTATATCAGCAGAGAAAGGAAAGAGAAAGTACATTTGGGGCCACAAATGTAACTAGGAAGGTTTTCAACTCTATGCACCTCTAACTAGGACCTCCTGCCCCTCAATAACCACATCACTGGAACTTCAAAAAAAAAAAACCTGGGATTGGCAGTACCTTTTCACTACATGCAGGGTTGCACAGCAGGGTTGGAAGCCACCATCACTGACATCCAGTTTTTAGGTTTCTGGCTGTTGCTGAGCAGAAGCAAGAGCACCGGAAGCCAATTTGGTTCTGGTTTTTAGTACAAATTCTCCTGGTCATTGAATTGCACCAGGGAACCTAAAAACCAGATGTGAAAAGAACAAAGATGGCAACTGCCAACCCTTCTGAGCTGAATTGTCAGATATACAGGTAGAAACAATAGAATTCTACCTGTATCTGAGGATTCAGCATTAACAATGGCCAATGTTCGGGTGCCTTCAAAGGCCAACCCAATCGACCAATATCCAATGTCTCCCACCATACACAGACCAAATATCGGACGAAACTTTATTTTGTACAATATTATTGATCTGTCTATGGCCATCTTATGGCAGATATCTGCTATCAAATTCAGATACAGTTTGTGTCCTGGTGTTATCCTACCTTTGCTGCTCCATGTGGAGAGGCTCCTTTATCCAACAGCAATAGCGCCACCTTCTGGTTATCGTAATGTGCAGCCACATGCAATGGAGTTAGACCACTCTATAAACACATGCAGAGATACCCAATGTTAATCGGGTGCTCAGTCTTACATAGGGGCCGGTAAACGCTTCCCGGTGCCAATTAAATTGGTTTAGTTATTTATCTTTATATTGGTAAGGAATGGGAGATTTTTGGGAAAATGGTTAGCTGTGAAATGTGCATGTTAATATACAAATGAAAAAACTCCCATGAACTCATTTTAATAAAATCACTTTTTTTTTTTTAACTCAGACGAATAAAATCGACCTGAAAACCTGAATCGTATTAGATTCGAATGTAAAAGACTTTTCTCCAAAAAAAAACCTCGAATGACAGAAAGGCTGCAAACAACTCAAGATTGACCCCTGGACCTCTCCCATTGACTTAAACAGAAATTTAACAGGTTTTAGGTGGTGAATAGTCAAATTGGAGTTCTTAAAGGGCCAGAGTATGATAAATCTCGAAAAGCTAATTCGATCTTTTTAAAAAAAAAACTCAAATCGAATTTGAATAACTCTCTAGTCTAATTTTACAGTTTTGACCATAAAAAAAAAAAACTTGAAAATTTACATTTTGAATTGGAATTTTCAATTCGACCCTTTAAAAATCTGCCCCTTATTCATGTTTAAAGCGGCACACTATCCATTGCAAACTCATTGAAGAATTTATTGAGCCCCTCCAAAACAATTCTTCAATGAGTTTGCAATTGCGTGTGTGCCGCTGTACTTTTTAATATAGAAATAGAAAGGCATGCTGGGAGCTGTAGTCCAGCAATTTCAAAGCTGTAGAGTGGAAGCAATAATGCTATATAAAACTTCCTTTCATTATGGTCGATGGCTCTGTGCAAATGCCACAATATGTGTTTCAATGTGTCATATGACACAAATGACATCATTAGGCTTACGTGACAACTCATGACATCACTGTTGATTAGAGTACAATTCACAGATGATTCATAGTTCTTATGTATTATCCAGAATGATTGGGACCTGGGGTTTTCCGTAGGGCAATAGGCCCTAATATTTAAAAATACAAAAAATATATTGCAACAAAAATATTTTTTTCAATTGTGCCTAAAGTAAATGGCTCGGGCCACAAGAAACTGATGTAAGTTGGTTCTGGGTTGAAAACAAGCTATTTGGTTAAGGTTGAACTGCTTGTTTTTCTAGCTCAGTGACATAATAAGAATGGGGCATTATAACATAGTAAGTTAGGTTGAAAAAAGTCCAAGAGCAACCTTTAAAGTCTATGTATAACCTGCCTAACTGCCAGTTGATCCAGAGGAAGGCAAAAACCCCATCTGAAGTCTCTCCAATTTGCCTCAGAGGGGGAAAAATTCCTTCCTGACTCCAAAATGACAATGGGACCAGTCCCTGGATCAACTTGTACTATGAGCTATCTCCCATAACCCTGTATTCCCTCACTTGCTAAACACCATCCAACCCGATGCATGAGAACGGACATCAAGTCCAAAAGCAGAACAATTTTTCAGTTTGTTTTTCCTGTTCTTGTGGCTACAGGTTGATAGTCAATGAACACTTACTTTGGGGCAAACCCAAGCTTATAGGTACAGACCCTCCTGGTGGAGAGAGTGGGATGGAATTAAAGCCCAGGATTTCAGTAGTGAGATCTTGATCTACTGCAGTTGGTTAAGCTCAAATAACGACATCACATTGTGTGTCTGTGTATCCTGAATCCAGGGCCGTCATCAGGGGGTACAACTATACTGGGCCCGGGCCTGAAGGGGGGCTTGGCTGTGCTGTACTTTTCAAAGGAGCTAGGCCCCCTGACATCGCCGAACCCACACCGCCCTTCAGAAGTCCCGAACCGCTGAATATCTGAAGTCCTGAAGCGGCAAAAAGACCCGAAGTCACGAAAACACTCAAAATCGAAGTCCTGAAGCGGCAAAAAGACCCAAAGTCACGAAAACTAATGAAATTGAAGTCCTAAAGTGGCAAAAAGACCCGAAGTCAAGAAAACTGACAAAATTGAAGTCCTAAAGCGGCAAAAAGACCCAAAGTCACGAAAACTGACTAAATTGAAGTCCTGACGCGACGAATAGACCCAAAGTCACGAAAACAGTAGAAATGTTAGTCCTGAAGTGGCAAAAAGACCCGAAGTCAAGAAAACAGTCAAAATTGAAGTCCTGAAGCAGCAAAAAGACCCAAAGACACGAAAGGAGCCGAAGTTGAAGTCCTGAAGCCACAAGTTCAATTCTACTGAATACCAATGTGTGTGTGTGTGTTTTTTTATCCCCTGGCCACCAATGTATTATTTTAATACTCTATAGGCCCCTGCCACCAATGTTTTTTTTAAAAAAAAAAATTCTCTGTGGGTCCTGATCACCAATTACATTTTTTTTAACTTGCGGGGGGGGCCTGACCACCAATTTTTTAAAAAAAACTTTTATGGGGGGCCCTGGCACCAGAGTTTATTTTGACTTATAAGGGGCCCTGACCATCAATAGCTTTTTGTAACTTGGGTATGTGGGGGGTTACCTTTTTTAGCGTTGATGTCTGTGTGGTCTTTTAACTGTGGTGTGGAGTGGGTGAGATCTTGGGTGGGGCTTGGGGGCAGGGCCCATGGGGCCCCAAAAATTTTGAATGATTTCTAATGGAGGCACTGGCTGCATCTATTCAAAGGTACAAATACAATTTCAGCAATTGGCCTTTAGTATTAGCATAACTAGAGACACGTGAAGTGACCCACTGGCTACTGGGGGAGCAGAAAAATTGAGGGTCATTCCCAAGAAACAAAACCAGAAAAATTTTGTCAACACCCACCTTGCCGGCAGCATCCGTGGACGCATTCTTCTGCAGGAGAAGTTTGACTACTTCCAGCTTCCCGTACTTGGAAGCCACGTGGAGTGGAGTGAATCCTTTCTATAAAATTAACACAGATGCACAATTTGACTGCACTCAGCCGGCCACAAAGTTTGCCCCGTGTGCAAAAAATAAATAACGAATACTCTTAGTACTAGTACCTTAGTAAGTATTCCCAAGGAAGCTCCATGCTCCAGTAGAACGGAAGCCACATCATCGTGTCCTTCTCTACAAGAGAGGTGCAGAGGAGTGTACCCCGAGGTAGTGGCCGCATCAGGAGAAGCTCCTTGCTTGACCAACTGCTGGACTATAACAGCTTTCCCCAGCCGAGCGGCTATGTGCAGCGGAGTTTGGTCATCCTGGGTAGAAATTTAAAAAAAAAAGTCATCAAAATGAAATAATCTTTTGCTTCAGGTGTGAAAACAAAACAATTCCACTGCCTTTAATGAGCTGCCAAATGGTCACAACTGGAGATCAAAAATTCCCTTTTTTTTTTTTTTTTAGAAAATAGTAAATTCAAAGACTAATTTTAGTTACGTGGAAAAATAATTAAAAAACACAATTTCAACATCCTTTTTTTCCCAGTTTTTTTCATACAAGTAAATTGATGGCTGGAAAAACAAACAGCGTCTCTGAGGTTGATTTATGACTTACATACAGTTTTATTGAATGTCATTTTTTTTATTTTTTTTTGATAAGGTTAAAGGTCAAGTAGCTGCATCAAAATTTCTGGAAAGCCCGATCGACGAGCCGACTGATACCCCTGCCTATATCGGACGGCTCGTTTCCCACCATACACACACTGAATATTGTACTAAATTTATTTTATACAACATTATCGGCACGTCTATGGCCACCTTTAATGCACTGGATCTGGAACTAAAGTACAAGGTTCCCTGAACCACCAGACTGGTTGCAAGTAGCACACAGACCCCGGTGCTCTAACTAGAAGGACGACCAAGTAGAGCCAACCTTTTAACTCTTTTTGCATGCCCCTCACAGTTTAACTCCATAACATAGAAACAACATGAAGCACTCTGTGTACTTACCTTGGCTTTTGCCTCTACCTGAGCTCCATTCTGTAGAAGGTACCGAACGACTTCAGATTGTCCGGCTCTTGCCGCCATATGCAATGCAGTTTCTCCTCTCTAGAGAAAACATGAGGACAATAGGATTATACAGCCAAGGTCAGGGGAAATGTTTCCGTACATATATTTTAATATTACAGTATATCATATGGGCAACGCAGAGGCTCAGTGGTCAGGAGTCCAATTCTGGGCTGGGCACTCTATGCAAGGATTTTGTTGGTACAACAGGTACTTGATAAGAATAAAAACAGGGTGTGTGACTGTCATAGGGACCTTAGATTGTAAAGCTGGGGCTTGCTTTCATATTCACCAGAAACAGATAATAGCGGGACTTTCTTACCCATAAATAAATACTACTTTTCCACTTAAGGGAGTTTTAGTATGTTATCGAATGGCCAATTATAAGCAACTTTTCAATTGGTCTTCGCTATTTAATAGTTTTTTTTTTAATTTTAATTTTTTGCATTCTTCTTCTATTTCCAGCTTTCAAATCAGGCGGACTGGCCCCATCTAAAAAAACAAATGCTCTGTAAGGATACAAAATGTTTTGTTATTGCTACTTTTTATTACTCATCTTTGTCTCCAGGCCCCCTCCTGTTCATAGTCCAGGCGATTATTTATGCACGGTTGCAAGGGTAATTTGTGACCCTAGCAAAAAGATTGCCTAAATTGCCTACTGGAGAGCTGCTGAATAAAAAGCCAAATAACTCAAAAACTGCAAATAATAAAAAATGCAAAAAATTAATTGCAAATTGTCGCAGAATATCACTTTCTAAATCATGCTAAACGTTAATCTAAAGGTGAACAACCCCTTTAACATGAATCCCACTTGAGGTTCAAGTCAATCGATTATGTACTTGTTCCATGACATGGGCAGATGAGTATACCCAGAGCCAGGCCAAGAGGCTTCTCCATGGTTTATCAACAACATAACCCCTTGTCTGGAAGAGGCCATGGTAGACAAAGACCAGTAAGCAAGGTAAGTGTAAGGACCACCAGTCTAATGGTCTTAAACAGTGAAAATATAATTTGGAATTCCCCCCACACATCAACGCCTTCCAAAAATGTCTCAGGCACAGATGCCCCTCCTGCCTGCCCCTAGTTCCAGGCCTGAGTGTATATTTCCACTTATGATTAGCATAATTCCCAAGAGAGCTCATATTAGTAATAACATACAATTTAGCTAAGCAATTTCCAAGATTACATAAGGTCTTGGCAAACTGGAATAAGAAAAAAAAAATGGCGTCCGTTTTCTTGGCTTCCTGTGCCTGATTGGTGAGACATGAATGTCCTGATCCAAGAGGCCACAGTTGAATATATCATGTGCAGTCAATAAGACTAGTTATTTCCATGACAAAAATAGCCCAGTTACACTGCAGGGGAACATGACAAAAATTCAGTTTGAAGAGGAAATCAATATACCAGATGGATGGGCTTGCTGTTTCATATTGAGGAAGGCAGAGTTTTTATTGTGTGCCAACACGAACAGGCCCGAATTTGTGGAAAGGCCACCTAGGCCCAGGCCTAGGGCGGCAGGATTTTAGGGGGGCGGCATGCTGCCCAACCACACCCACATTGGTCCAGATGATAAAAATTTGCACGAAAAAAGGGGAGGGGACAGGGGCGACAAACGGCAGTGGGCCTAGGGGCGCCCACTATGTAAATCCGGCCCTGAACACGAACGCACATTTCATGCCCTAGAAAACTCAGCCGTTCTGCTGACAGAAAGGGAAGAACCTTTAGAAGGCTGGGCCCTCAGAGACAGAGACCTCAGAGATCAGCTTTACCATAACAGGAAACAGGAACAGCCGATATAGCAAGAATTTTCATTCTGCTCTAGGATCGTGATGATGTACAAACTAGTGTATGGGCATAATCAGTGGGAATGCCCATTAAAATAGGACCTTAGGCATTACTTTTATGGTTAGAACGCATAGCGCCATTGGGTGATGAAGGCACTTCTTTTATCTGAGGTTGACCTGGCTATACCATACTTCAGCACTGCCCTGTAAACTAGACTAGAAGGCCTTTGGGCTCGGACGGGGGCATACTGCATGCTCTTATAGTGGCAAGAGCTCCATGGGTTCTTGACCATTACAAGGTGGAACGTATGTTGTGCTAAGTGATGGCATGCCACCTGAGACCTCTTCATTGCAATGGTCAGCACCATGAGATTTCTGAGGTTGAAGTATGGAATCATACTTTATTATAATCTGACCTCCTTAAAAATAAGGCACATTGTGAAGTTAAAGGGGATGTCATAATATTACACAATTATTTCAATTCACTAACTACAGTTAGTTCTGTACTATTTTGGCCCCAGGACTGAAGGTATAGAAGGTGTAGAGCAAGTTGGGTGTGGTCCACATTGACCTGGTTTTTAAATTCCAGATGTTCCAGGAGCTATGATGTACCTTACTTTGCTTTGCTAGAGCTTAAAATTCAATCTGTGTTGCTTTAATTCAAGGAAAAGAAGAAACCCTCACCACATTGGTTGTGTTAGGCGATGCTCCATGATGAATTAACTGGGAAACAATATTGACATGTCCCATGAAGGCAGCAACATGGATTGGCGTCAGGCCGGACTAGGAACAAGCAAAGCAAAAGTAAGACAATTTTCAATGATGTAGACCAGAGGTTCTTCTCATGAACCTGGGACCCCATATGCTTAAATGTAGCCTACACCCAGGTCCTGCAAAGCATTTCTACCAATTGTATTGATGCATTCAAAGAGGCAATGGATGCTAAATATTCTTGCATGTGAATAGAAAGCAATATCAGTGGTAGATACTGTAGATCTCAATAATTTGACATCAGAAAAAGTGCAAAATGTCGCTATCACTGTTTATTACCAGGCATGTCCTATCTCAAGCCCACCATAAAGAGACTATTTGAACAGGTGGAGAAGCAAAGTATCACATCCCAGTGTCCCAATCTGCAGTTCTCCTCCCTTATTTTCTGTCTCTTGCTAGAAAGGCATCGCCCTTACCTCTGTGACTGCTTGGATAGACGCTCCATGTTTCAAAAGCAGCTCCATGACTTTAAGCCGGTTCTTCTTGCAAGCAATGTGAAGTGGCGTGAAACCATTCTGTTAGAGACAATAGAAGAGGTCAGAGTCCCTGCACACATTCTAGACACGCAGTTTTCATGACATTATGTACTGAATTTCTACTTTTACCCTAAGATAAGGGTTTCGGATAGGAGACTTAAAACAGGAGTATAAAACAGGAGACTTCAAGGGGATTTACCATGTATTCACTGCAGGTAGGTTACCTAAACAATTGCCTGCACACGTTTCTAACCAAAAGCTTTCTCCCATCAGCAGAAAAATGAACTTTCCACTTTAAGTGGCAACTTTCCATGCCACGAGCCATTAAGTCAATACCATGGAGAATTAGATGCGATTTTTTCACAATAGAAGGTGTTTGAGGTTATTGGTTAAACATTTCAGACTCGGTGTTGGACAGTTATCAAGTGCAGGGTGGCAAAACGTCAACATTGTATTCCAGTGGGTCTTGTGGAAATAATAGGACGTTTCCAAGCCCCATTCTCTTCCCCCACAGCAGCAGGGTCTGCTCACACTACATATACGTCCTCAATGCAAAAACTCTCAGGGGTTAAAGGCAGAATGACTCTCAATGCTTTTAAAAGAAAATGATACTAATGTCATATGTAAACCAGTAACTGTTCTGCATAACACCACAACTGTTTTACTAGAGCAGGAATCCCTGTACTTTACTAATGCGGGGTCTACTTTTAGTGATAATGTCCCATTATTATCTACATCCTTAAAAGCATTGTCAGTCAGCATTCTGGTCCATAGAAAATATTACTTAAATTTTGATCTATGAGAAATATGTATTTTGTTATATTTAAATATTTATTTCTTATGTAACCATAACCAACATAATAAATATCCGAATGAAAGGCATGAAACAAGAGGATTTGATGACAGAGTCTTGAGATCTACTGATCACCAGCTAAAGGTCTACCGGTAGATTCCTATTTACCTTTTGGACACCGCTGTACTAGAGTCTCGGGAAAACAAATATGGCTGCTCCCGCGGATATGAATAAACACAAACTTGCCGATAAATTGGGCTCCCTGGGGAAATTAGCCCATGTCAAACATTCTACTGGACATTTGCAGGAAAATAAGCAGTTGACATAAAATATATTGATTGGGCAGTGTAGTAAGGTGTATTTCCCTGCATCAGCACACAGGTAACAAACTGCATCACACAGCGCTATAAACACACACTCTGCAGCTTGAACGTGGTCCTTGGCATTCACGCTTTTGTACAGAGACGCCCAGATCTAATAGTTACAGGTGCATTTAGGTAGCGAGGCCCAGAACTAATGGTTTATTTCTATTCTTTTAGGCAGAGATGCTCAGATCTAATGGTTTATTGGATACTTTTGGGCAGAAAGGTCTAGATCTAATGATTACATGGTGCTTTCGGACAGAGAAGTCCAGGTCTAAGCTAATATTGCACATAGTGAATCTCAGCCTGTGGACAAATGCACTTCTACTCTTCATGATGTTTTCTTGATGTGTACATTGCACTGACCCAGGTACAGGTACACCCAGTTGATTTTGGCATCAAGTTTCGGTGGCAAAACACAGAGTAATACATCTGGGTGCAGGCACATCAAGAACATATCAAGAAGTGTAGGAGTGGATTTTTTTTACCTGAATTTGTCTGCAGGCTGGGATCCACAATGTGTGACTAGGCTTGGGCGAATTTGACCCATTTAGCTTCACCCAAAATTCGCCGTGTCCCATTAAAGTCTACGGGCGACGAAAATGTTTTGACGCGCTGCAAATTTTTTTTTATGTAATTTCCGCGGCAAAACGAGGCGGAATAATTCGTCCATCCCTACGTGTGACATTAACCACAGGGTTACAGGTGCTTTTATGTGGAGAGAGAGGGCAGATCTAATGCTTTAATGGGTATTTGTATGGAGAGAGGCTTAGATCTAATGTTTTAATGGGTGCAATTACACAGAGAGGCCTAGATTTAATGATTTACTGAGAACTTTTGGACAGAGAGGCCTAGATCTAATGAACACATGGTGCTTTCAGGAAAAGAAGTCCAGATCTAATGCTTTACTGAGTGAGTTTTGGCAAAGTCCAAATCTAATGGTATTCAGGTGTTCTGCAGAGAGAGGCCCAGATCTAGTGGTTACAGGTGCTTTTGGGCCCAGATCTAGTGGTTACAGGTGCTTTTGGGCCCAGATCTAGTGGTTACAGGTGCTTTTGGGCCTAGATCTAGTGGTTACAGGTGCTTTTGGGCCCAGATCTAGTGGTTACAGGTGCTTTTGGGCCTAGATCTAGTGGTTACATGTGCTTTTGGGCCTAGATCTAGTGGTTACAGGTGCCTAGATCTAGTGGTTACAGGTGCTTTTGGGCAAAGAGAGGCCTAGATCTAGTGGTTACAGGTGCTTTTGGGCCCAGATCTAGTGGTTACAAGTGCTTTTGGGCAAAGAGAGGCCTAGATCTAGTGGTTACAGGCGCTTTTGGGCAAAGAGAGACCAGGATCTAATGGTTACAGGTGCTTTTGGGGCAAAGAGAAGCCCAGATCTAGTGTTAAAGGGGATTTTGGGCAAAGAGAGGCCCAGATCTAGTGTTAAAGGGGATTTTGGGCAAAGAAAGGCCCAGATCTAGTGGTTATATGTGCTTTTTTGGCAAAGAGAGGCCCAAATCTAGTAGTTACAGGTGCTTTTGGGCAGAGAGAGAAGCTCAGATCTAATGGTTTACTGGGTGCTTTCCAACAGGGAGGCCTAGGTCTAATGGTCAAAGGGTGGTTTTAGACAGAAAGGCTCTGTTTTAATGGACATTTGTCTGCTTTATTGGTTCAATATGCTTTGCTGGGTGGAGAAGAAGAGTACACAGCCAGCAGACACCCTGCTGACACAGATCTACCAGTATTTAAAAAAAACCTCATCCATCATTAGCTGAATATTTACTACTTACTATAAAGGCAAAGGAGTAGAGGAAAGAAAGATGACAGAACGTAGTTGGGACAGAAACCTCAGAGCATCACGCAATAAATCTCCATCATAAGTACATGGGGCGGTGGCTAATTGAACTGAATCACTGGTTTGTCTGCGATGCACTGTCCAGCACTGCTAGTTAGTTACACACGGGAGATTCCAATAAAAGAATATCAGCAGGGATGATGATATAAAGAATACATGTGCTGTTAAAGGGGTTGTTCACCTTCCAAACACCTTGTCAGTTGAGTTGTTTTCATATTGTTCTACAGAATTAAAGACTTTTTTTCAATTGCTTTCTATCTTTTAATTACTTTTTTTTGTTTAAGGTTCCTGTTTGTAGTGTTTGTCAGGCAGCCAGTGTCGGACTGGCCCGGCGGGAAACCGGGAAAAAACCCAGTGGGCCCCAACCCTTAATGGGACAATTTTGCAACATTTAGTTGATACATTTCTCAGCAGCATCTCTGGAATATCAGCAACTATTGTATCAATTCTAACAGCTGCCTGTAATGAAACCCAGAGATTCTGCTCAGCAGGGACAAAGATAAGAAATGTATCCACTAAATGTATCAATTTAGAACAGTGTATAGAGTCGGCGACCCCCGTCCCCCTCCCAGAACTACTTTAAAAAGGTGAAAAAATATAACTTCAATATTAAAAAAACCAATCATATATAGAATATAGAAAGTAATTGGAAAAAGTCTACATTTCTGGTGAACTATCTGAAACCAAATGACATGAAAAAGTTTTGGAAGGTGAACAACCCCTTTAAATTAAATGAATTTTGTTACAACAGCGCCACCTGCTGGTCAGTTTCCCACCAGTCTGACCACCAAGTAGTCAAGGAAGTTGTCAGGAGAAAGAAAGAGGCTGATCTGATGTTCTTCTGCTTAGGAAAACAATTAGAAACCTTTCTCACATCTTTCCTAAGCAGAAGAACATCAGAGCAGCCTCTTTCTTTCTCCTGACAACTTCCTTGACTACTTGCTGGTCAGACTGGTGGGAAAATGACCAGCAGGTGGCGCGGTTGGAACAAAATTCATTTGTATTAACAATACATTTATGTTGGAATAACAAGAAAATAAATAATGAATGTAAAAGAAAAAAGTGCTTAGAATAGCTCTCTCATCAATTCTACATTCACTTATTTTTAAGGTTTACTTATTCTTTAAAGCAAACAAAATGTCTATAAACTGCAAAAATGCTCAAACTAGTTGTGTTATATCCCCTTTATTAAACTGAAGCACTGGGGGGAAAAAAACCCTGCATTTAATCAAGAGAAAACCAAAGATATTTTACATAAAAGTAGAAAACAAACCAACAAATCAGAAGGATTGAGTGTCGGGTGGAACAGTTACAGATCAGGGGGATGTGTTTGAAGTAGCGCTGAATAAAAGAGAAATGTCGAAAGGGGAAATGAATTATAGATCAGAGACTTTATATTCCCACTAGGCATCGGCAGGTGAATGACAGAGGCACTATCAGTTCCACGAACTGCATTCCCGCCGACTAGAATCTAAATCGCCGGCGGGGTGGCACTCAAAGCGATTCCTTTTCCGAGGTTGCCCGAAATTCCCTCATGAGAAAACTTCGGGAGGCTTCGGAAAACAAAGCGTTCCGAGTGCCATCCTGACAACGATTTAGATTCTAGCCAGCGGGAAGGCAGTTTGGGGAGATTAGTTGCTCGAAGAAGAGGCAAATTGTCGCCGGGCGACGAAATCTTCCCGAATCTCTGCCCTAATACATTAGGATACAAAAAGTCGCCTTAAGAAAAAACGCCCATTGACTTTAATGCATTAGGACAAAAAAGTCACCATAAGAAAAAAAATGCCCATTGACTTTAATGCAATTGGACTAAAAAGTCGCCATAAGAAAAAACGCCCATTGACTTTAATGCAATTGGACTAAAAAGTAGCCTTAAGAAAAAACGCCCATTGACTTTAATGCATTAGGACTAAAAAGTCGCCATAAGAAAAAACGCCCATTGACTTTAATGCAATTGGACTAAAAAGTCGCCTTAAGAAAAAACGCCCATTGACTTTAATGCATTTGGAGAAAAAGTCGCAGTAAAATAAACGCCCATTGACTTGCATTTGGAGAAAAAGTCACGATAAGAAAAAACGCCCATTGACTTTAATGCATTTGAAACAAGAAAAATTGTAGCACGCGTAAAAATTGATGCTCGTAAAAACGCCCATTGACTTCAATGCATTTCGAGAAATTTCACCGTTTCACAAATTTTTCAAAGTTTCGCAAATTTTTCGGCAAAGTGAAATGGGACAGATTTCCTCATCACTAACTAATAGGTCAATATGTTATTTTTTTTTTTTTTGTCTGTTCCCATTATTTTCTATAAGGGTAGGACTACATGGACGTTTTCGGCACGATCCGACGCGCTGTGACAAAACGCCTGCGACAAGTCACATGCGATAGAAATAAGGTGAGAGATAGAAATGTCGGATGAAGTCGCGGGTTGCACTTGTACAGCTGCTTATTAGGGAATGGCTGGTTTCAAGCTAATTGGTTTTCTCTTAAAGCGATAGCAGCACACATGAGTGGTGGGTACGTACCAAGGCTTTGGCATTTGGATTGGCCTTCTTATCCAGCAGGACCTTTGCCACCTTGTAGTGGCCACAATGGGCCGCCACGTGCAGTGTAGTCAGGTAGTCGTTGGTGACGTCGTCAACGGGCACGTTGTGCTGGAGCAGGAGCTGCACACAATTCAGATGATCTCCTTGGGTCGCCATGTGCAATGGGGAGAGACCATTCTGAAAGCAAAAACAGAACGTCCAACCAGTTCAGATAAGAGTTCACCATAACCAAAGCCACACTCTTGGGCTACTGGTGCCCTGGAATTATCAGGAGTAAGGGGGTCACCTCGCTAAGGCACATATCAAACCCCCATAAGGACTGGCTGATTCATATTAATGCACAGTGCAGAATGTCTCATTCTAAGCAACTTTTCAATTGGTCTTGATTAATTATTTTTATCGGTTTTGAATTTTTTGCCCTTTTCTTCTGACTCTTTTCAGCTTTCAAACATGGGTCACTGACCCCATCTAAAAAATAAATGCTCTGTATGGCTACAAATTCATAGATATGGCTACTTTTTATTGTTCAGGCCTCTCCATCGCATGGGTGGCAGGGTAATTAGCGATCATGGTGATTGAAAATAAAAAAATACTATTATTCAAATACAATTTCACTTTATAACACTATTCAATTGCCAATATATATTCAATTAAAGGATAACCAGCTTGCAGCTTTCCTGTGGTTGTTCAACTACAGCTCCAACCATCCTACAGACAGCTGAAGTCTTTTGGGAGCGCTGAGGGTTGTAGTTAAACAACAGTTTAAAGGAGAACTAAACACTAAAAATGAATAAGGATAAAAATGCCATATTTTATATACTGCTCTAACACATACGAAGGAGTATCAGGCTCCCAAGGACTCCGTTGTACTATGGATAATATAGAGAATAAAGTACCCCCTCTTGTAAAATATAAGGATATTATAAGTTACCGAGGAGTTTCATGACCATATAAAAACACGAGGCCGAAGGCCGAGTATTTTTATACAGGTCATGGAACTCCGAGGTAACTTCTAATATCCTCATATTTTGCAACTGGGTGTACTTTATTTATTATAATACACAAGTTTCAGTGAGTCATGTGACAGAAATGACATCAGAACTCACCGTTTATAACTGATGACATCAGAACTCACCGTTTATAACTGATGACATCAGAACTCACCGTTTATAACTGATGACATCAGAACTCACCGTTTATAAGGATATAATTTACAAGATATTCATGGCTTTTGTGTATTATAAGAGTATAATCTACAACATTAATGGGGAAAGAGCTATACAGCAGCACCTCCTTTGACGCCCCATCTAAGTGAGATGACAGTTAGAACTCCAGTCTATTAACGCTGAACTATTTTATCTTTATTACTGCAGAAATCAGAGACGGGACTATTTACAGCCCTGTTCCCTCCTATTTGAAATCCATGTAGTGAACAATAGAGCTCCCAGAATCCAAAGCCGACTTTCAGTAGCTAAGCATGCTGGGAGTTCAACTTCACATTTTTTGTTAATGCAATTACTATTGAAAGCTGCATCTGTTTATCTCTTTCTCTCCTCTGGTTCTGACTCTTGAAATAATGTAGGGAACATCCATTCTCCTTCAGGTGTGTTAATCCATGTTTTAAGCTTTGCATCACTGATTCTGCTCCCTGATTAGTCTGATTATCTGCCACTGAAAAGCTGCATAAAGGAATGATAATGGCGCCCTCTACCTGCAGCAACAATTATAGTATAGTAAATTATAGTGAGTGTGGATGTGAAAGGTCCATTTCCAATGTGATATACCAGAGTATCTACATGAACCTCAGACCAACAAAATGCACTTGTATTAAAGGAACAGTACCACCAAAAAATAAAGGTGCTTTAAAGGAATGACAATATAATGTAGTGTTGCCCTGCACTTGTAAAACTGATTGTTTGTTTCAGAAACTCTACTATAGTTTATATAAACAAGCTGCTGTGTAGCCATGGGGGCAGCCATTCAAGCACAGGATACACAGTAGATAACAGATAAGTACTACTATAGTTTATATAAACAAGCTGCTGTGTAGCCTTGGGGGCAGCCATTCAAGCACAGGATACACAGTAGATAACAGATAAGTACTACTATAGTTTATATAAACAAGCTGCTGTGTAGCCTTGGGGGCAGCTCTTCTGCTTAGGAATAAAATTAGAAACCTTTCCCACATTTTTCCTAAGCAGAACATCAGAGCAGCCTCTTTCTTTCTCCTGACAACTTCCTTGACTACTCGGTGGTCAGACTGGTGGGAAACTGACCAGCAGGTGGCGCTGTTAGAACAAAATTCATTCATATTAACAGTACATGTATCCCTTAATATCTTGGAATTAAAAGAAAATAAATAATGAATGTATGACAAAAGTGCTTAGAATAGCCCCCTCATCAGTTTTACATTCACTTATTTTAAAGGTGCACTTATCCTTTAAGCAACCAGTTGCACTTCAGTTCAGCAGTGCCCATCTATCACTCCCCCCCATACCTTTGTCTTGGACATGATTGGGGCGCCTCTATCCAGCAGCATCCCCACCACCTGCTCGTGGCCGCTCCTCGCTCCGCAGTGAAGAGGTGTGAGTCCATCCTATTGGAAATAACAGCATTTATTAGCATTCACTCCCGCCTATCACCCCCAAATGCATCGTTAAGTAAATAAACATATTCCCTTTTATCAACTTATAGATCAATGACATAAACATAGTTTATAGCCGACTGTATTAACTTTGCCTTTATTTATATTGTTTTCGTTTACTGTTGTTTTGTGGCCATATCTAACATTATCTTTAGTGCGCAGGGAGGCCCCCTTGTGGATAGTTGGCTTATCTTTAAGGGGTGCTTCACCTTTCAGTTAACTTTTAATATGTTATGGAATAGCAACTTTTCAATTGGTCTTCTTTATTTATCTTTTATAGTTTTTAATAGGGATGCACCGAATCCACTTTTTTGGATTCGGCCGAACCCCCAAATCCCTCACGAAGGATTCGGCCGAATACCGAACTGAATCCGAACCCTAATTTGCATATGCAAATTAGGGGTGGGAAGGGGAAAACATTTTTTACTTCCTTGTTTTCTGACAAAAAGTCATGCAATTTCCCTCCCTGCCCCTAATTTGCATATACAAATTAGGATTCGGATTCGGTTCGGCCGGGCAGAAGGATTCGGCCGAATCCGAATCCTGCTGAAAAAGGCAGAATCCTGGCCGAATCCCGAACCGAATCCTGGATTCAGTGCATCCCTAGTTTTTAAACTATTTGCCTTTCCAACTTTCAAATGGTGGTCACTGACCCCGTCTAAAAACAAATGCTCTGTAAGGGCTCTTACACACGGCCGTTCCGACCTGCGCTCCCCTGCGTTCCGTTTTTTGGCGTTCAGCCGCAGGGGAGCGTAGGAATAGACGCAAGTAATTATTTGGAATGGGGCTGTACTCACTCAGGCGCGTGTAGGCGCCGAACGCAGGAAAAATGCAGCATGTTGCGTCTGAACCTGCGTTCGGCGCCTACACGCGCCTGAGTGAGTACAGCCCCATTTCAAATAATTACTTGCGTCTATTCCTGCGCTCCCCTGTGGCTGAACGCCAAAAAACGGAACGCAGGGGAGCGCAGGTCGGAACGGCCGTGTGTAAGAGCCCTAAGGCTACAAATGTATTGTTGTTGCTACTTTTTATTACTCCTCTTTCTATTCAGGCCTCTCCTATTCATATTCCAGTCTCTTATTCAAATCAGTACATGGTTGCTAGGGGGATTTGGACCCAAGCAACCAAATTGCTTAAATAGCAACACGGAGAGCTGCTGAAGGAAAAGCTACATAACTCAAAACCAATTGCAAATTGTCTCAGAATATCACTCTCTATATCATATTTATTATGGTCAAAACTGTCAAATTCAACTAGGGAATTATCCAAACTGGATTTGAGTTTTTTTAAAAAAAAATTCTAATTCGATTTTTGAGATTTATCATACTCGGGCCCTTTAAGAATTCGACTATTCGCCACCACCTGCCGAATTACTGCATAAGTCAATGGGAGAGGTCCAGGGATCAATTTGGAGTCGTTTGTAGCCTTCCTGACGTTCAAGTCTTTCCCGGAGAGAAAACTCGAATCGAGTTTGGTCGAATTCGATTAGAGTTTTTTGAGTCGGTAAAATGAAATGAAACTTCGGGCGTCTTCTGAAAACAAAGCGCTGTGTGCTTTAGCGCAGGCAACTTTTCATTATAGCGGACGGGAAGACACGCAAAGGCAATTCGGGGAGATTGTCGACTAAAAGAAAAGGCGATTAGTCGCCAGACGACTAAATCTCCCCGAATCTGCCCGTGTGTCACAAGCCTAAAAAAACAAACAATGAAAAGCTGCTTAGCATAGGCCATTCTATAACATACAGAAAGTTAACTCAAAGGTGAAGCATCCCTTTAATCATGATTGGGATTGGTTTAATCGTTCACTGACTGGCAATATGAAAATGGACACTGGGTGGCGCTGCTGCTCCAACAGAAATCACTGGCGTCCCACAAGGCCAACTTACAGTTCTATCCTCCATACCCGAAGCATTGCAGCAAATACACAGGATTGCAGTGAAAAAGGTGCATAGAATAAAAATAGATGCCATTCACTGCTGGCTACACCTGCAAATCGCTGCAGTGAAGCCAGAGACGTCAACTAATTTTATATCATCAGTTACATCATAATCCATGGTCACATTTGGGCAGAGGCTTATTGCTTTTTGGCATTTGATGCGGCATTCAAAAGTTTCATAAGGTTTATTTCCCATACACTAGTCTGTACTTGATAAATGTGCCTTTTTTCAAACTCATATGCTATTTACACTTTTACACGGGACCCCTGAGTTAAAAGCAGTGTCTGACTGAGGGACCTCATCTTAAGTGACACTCTAGCAATATCACCCCCACCCATCCCCCGCCTCTGCCACAATGACCCCACACCTCCGGCCACAAACCCTGCCTGGTGCACATACTCCTACCAAACTCACATGACCCAGTGTGTCCCACGAGAGGATTCCTCTTGGTAACCTATTGGGGCAGTCTGACCCTGATTAAAAGTGTTTGAACTCTCCGTCTTCTGGGACCCTAAGTCACATGCTGTCTGTCTAACCTATCAGAACAATGATATCAGTGTAGGACTGTGACACCAGGGGCCCATACAAAAACCTTAGACCAGGGACCCACAAAAAACCTTAGACCAGGGACCCACCCAAAAACCTTAGACCAGGGGCCCACCCAAAAACATTAGACCAGGGGCCCATCCAAAAACCTTAGACCAGGGACCCACAAAAAACCTTAGACCAGGGACCCACCCAAAAACCTTAGACCAGGGGCCCATCCAAAAATATTAGACCAGGGGCCCATCCAAAAATCTTAGACCAGGGACCACAAAAAACCTTAGACCAGGGACCCACCCAAAAACCTTAGACCAGGGGCCCACCCAAAAACATTAGACCACGGACCCACCCAAAAACCTTAGACCAGGGGCCCACCCAAAAACCTTAGACCAGGGGCCCACCATAAAACCTTAGACCAAGGGCCCACCATAGAACCTTAGACCAGGGACCCACCAAAAAAACCTTAGACCAGGGGCCCACCCAAAAACCTTAGACCAGGGGCCCACCATAAAACCTTAGACCAAAGGCCCACCATAAAACCTTAGACCACGGACCCACCCAAAAACCTTAGACCAGGGGCCCACCCAAAAACCTTAGACCAAGGACCCACCATAAAACCTTAGACCAGGGACCCACCAAAAAAACCTTTGACCAGGGACCCACCCGAAAACCTTAGAGCAGGGACCCACCCAAAAACCTTAGACCAGGGGCCCACCCAAAAAACTTAGACCAGGGATCCACCCAAAAACCTTAGATTAGGGACCCACCCAAAAACCTTAGACCAGGGACCCACCACTGAAAGATATAAGAATTCTTTTGGAAATGAAATGGGACTTCTGAGCCACAAAATGTTTCCAAATCTTGTTTTATGATGTTAGTCAAGCAAAATAAACTTCACTTGCACTATTTACATGATTTCAGTCTTCTTTATTTTAGTCTTGTAAATCACAATCATATCAAGCAGGCAGCAGCCATTCTTCTTCTTCTTGCCAAATCATGCCAAAATCTTGTCTATGCACCATAATGGAGCACCTGATGCCCATGCACTGGCTACAAGAGGAATGCATTGACATGTAGGAATTGCAGAATGGAAAGTGAAAGTAATGGCCTGCCCTGCCTCAATGCCTATGATTGACAGCTGGAAGTTTTAAATGAGCTTATAACCAGGATGGTTGTTTTAATAAAAAAAAAGAATTTGAGTTTCATAATTAATTTTAAAAGGACTTTTATAAAACAGATTCATGTGTGGGTGACAGGTTCCCTTTAAATTAAAATGTGTAATCATTCATATGTATATATCCACTCCCCAACCTCACTACAGTCTTCTGTACCTGTACATAATTATACATAAACTACTGACGAGAAATAAAGGGAAGAGTATTACACCGTAGTGATGTTGTCCGTTCTCCAGGGGTAAGTCCAGTTGGCCAGTTCTCTGCTCCAGTGATATATATAATGCATAAGCCCTAAGGCTGACAATCAATAGAGCAACGTCAGCTTTACGTAAAACAAAATGCGTGAATCTCCAGAAGAATGCAAATTCAGCATCAAGTCTCATTAATACGCACCGTGGAATGAAAACCTGGAGACTGGTAACCTACTAGAACAATATTATTACAGAGTTTCAGGCTTTTACCGTATATACTCGAGTACAAGCCGTCCCGAGTATAAGCCGAGGTACCTAATTTTACCTCCAAAAACTGGGAAAGCTTATTGACTCGAGTATAAGCCTAGGGTGAGAAATGAAGCAGCTTCTGGTAAGTTTCAATCAAAAAATTGAGGGTTTCTGCTGCCAATGGAGGTGCTGGCGTCTCATTTTTGGATGCGGCGACCATTCTGGGACACCGGCGAATATTCTTGGAGACCATTCTTGGACGCCGGCGACTATTCTTGGGCGCCGGCGGCCGTTTTTGCGCTTGACCCGAGCATAAGCCGAGGTAGAGTTTTTCAGCATATTTTGGGGGCTGAAAAACTCGGCTTATACTCGAGTATATACGGTATATTTTTTATATTTACAGTTTTCGTTATATTTTGCTGAATATTATTAGAATATGTTATAATATTTTTCTGAATGCATATAGGGACTCTTAGTAGATTCTGCAGCCTACCTCTAACTGGGGCATGACGTTTGCAGCAGGGAAAACCTTATGCTAAAAATCCTTGCCAAGTGACAGTGTTGCAAAGACTCCAGATATCACTAACACAAGACCTTCTTGGCATCCTATTACTCCTCTGTAGATATAATATAAACTAGAGCATTTTGTCTCACTAGACTTCTCTAGGTCAGAATCTGATCAGGAAGTCTATGGCGGGATTTTCTAATCTGAATAATAGTTGGACCAGTTTCAGTGTCCAGGGCAGGGGTGTAACTACAGAGGAAGCAGACCCTGTGGCTGTAGAGGAGTCCAGCATATATAGGGACCCCATGAGGCCCTAATTAATGAGCAGTTTCAAAATATATTGGTAAAACAGGACAATCTCTGGATATGTTGAAGGCTCTAAATTTAATTTGCTGTGGGGCTCATTAACATCTAGTTACACCACTGGTCCAGGGCCCACCGGGTCAGCCCCTCGGGGCTTTCTACTTCCTACTTGCCTCCATGAATGGGGGTTGAAGTGGAGCACCCAAAGTCTGGTAGGCCTGGGTTAGTGGAGTCTGGGTCGGGGCCAACTGGGTTTTTTTCGATTTTCCCGCTGGCCCAGTCCGATCTTGTACATGTTTACTTACAGCTGAAACTTATAGAGGTTTTAGGGTGTTGGTGGTTGTACTTTAACAACAATGGCGACATCACTTATGTTTATCACTTTTGCTAATTTTCGCTCAGGTGAACGACCGTTACTCTACAAATGAATGTGAGAATTTTCCATTACGATACGCCATTCGCGTTTCCTTCGCCCGCCTAGACCTGGAATTTTAGCTTACCCGTGTTCTGGCATCAATTTTAGATCCTCGATCAAGGAGAAGCTTCACCATATTGCCATTTCCTCTTTTGGAAGCCACGTGTAAAGGAGTAATGTCGTTCTATAGAAATGAAAGAAAAGGATGGAATCAATCATTCTGCATTACCTACACACCAACGGACAATGTAAAAGAGGATTCAAGCTTTGTGCCTGCAGGATCCTATATGGAGGATTCTGTATGCGTGTTAAATAGGTACCAGCTCAAACAAAACCAGTTGTTTAACTGACTCATCTGAACTGTATTGCTGGGAAGATGCAGAACTTCCCTTTAGCATGAGGATTCAGAAATACTGAGTTCATAGTCTATAGCTTAGAACCTGGGGGCAAATTCACTAAGATGCGAAGTTGCGCCAGGCGCAACTTCGCCGCACTTCGCCAGGCGTAGTTTCGCGAGTGCTCCGCAAATTCACTAAAATCCAAAGTTGCGCACAGGGGTAGCGTAAGGTTGCGAAGTTGCGCTATCGTTGATTCGCTATATAAAGCAAAGTTATGCTAGCGAAGGCTAATTTGCATACGGCGCGAAATTCAAATTTCAATGGAGGAACACGTATCAGCACTACAAATGGCTAGAAAACCTTCAAATCAGCAAATATAAATTTTATTTTGCCCTACACATGTGCCCACTGTCTAGGTAAGTTGCCATGAGTCAGGAAATGTAGGGGGGAAGGAGGGGAGCCCCAAAAATTTTTTGATCTTTTTCAGCCTATCACCCATCATGTAGAAAACACGCCAGCGTTTTTTGGGACTTAGAAAAAAATTTGACTTTTTTGGAAACAATCCCTATCTACTCTATTGTGCTTCGCCAGGTCTGAGGTGGCGAAGGAAGTCTAGCGTAAAAGGTAGCTTTCAGTACACTGCGCAAGTTAGTGAATTTGCGTAGTTACATCGCTAGCGAAAATTCGCCTGGCGTAAGGATGCGAAGTAACACTAGTGAAAATACGCCAGCGTTCGTTAGTGAATTTGCGCAGTAGCGAAAATGCGAACGCTAGCGAATTAACGCTAGCGTTCGGCGCTTCGGCGCTTAGTGAATTTGCGCCCTGGAATCTGTTGCAGTTCTGGTGTTGGAGGAAATGAATATAATTTTTCTGTGGTGTGTAGTTCTACTCATAAAACAGGAAAAGCATCAATCCAATTTAAAATGTATAAATTCACGCTGCACACAACAGGCCACGCCATCAATTTGGAGCAGTATCAGAAACCCTAACATATTCCCATATACCAAGGCTGAATAGGCTAAATATGCTCTATTATTATCTACTTTATGGGATTTTTGATATGTGTGCATTTCTCTGCTTTGTCATTTCTCCCTGCCCTATTCCCCCTTAATGGATTCTTGTCTGAAAGGAATCATTATGCCAGAATGTTAAAATGGGATGTCAGTCACTGGTATTGCTTCTCCAGCACAATGTTATATATACATGCCTACGCCAGGCGATCAATAGAACCTCATACCTAAATGTGCCCACCATAAGCATTCTTTCTCCCCCACTCCCAGAATCCATTATATATACCTGCTAATTCCAGGGCTGCTTTCAAACTCAACATTTTTCTTTTGCATAAAGATGTTGATCCATCTCCAAACATACTATATCTCCTGACATCCTAATTATTTTGCAGACTAGCTAGCTCATTTTGGTCTGAAAAAGACGTGTATAGGGTCTGTGCCACTGTGACCAAATGTTACATTATAAAGATAATAGGGATGCTCTGAATCCAGGATTCAGTTTGGGATTCGAGCAGGATTCGGATTCCTTTTTCAGCAGGATTTGGAATCTTCTGCCCGGCCGAACCAAATCCGAATCCTAATTTGCATATGCAAATTAGGGGCGGGGAGGGAAGTCGCATGACTTTTTGTCACAAAAAATGTTTTCCCCTTCCCACACCTAATTTGCATATGCAAATTAGGATTTGGATTAGGTTCGGTATTCGGCCAAATCTTTTGCAAGGGTTTCGGGGGTTCGGCTGAATCCAAAATAGTGGATTCGGTGCATCCCTAAAAAGATAACTATAATCTCAGCCATAAAGCAGGACAGGACTGCTGTCCTCTCCTATATTCCCCTAAACATTACACAATGTGTTTGGACATTTGCACGACTTTTTTCACTTTTTTGATGATAGTGTGTTATTCAATAACCACAAGTCATCTCTAGATGAACACAGGGTTGGACTTACCTGTCAGAGCACGAGAGCATCTCCCAATGGGGCCAGGCCTAGATCAATCTCTATCAGCCCTTTCTTGTTTCCACCATAATCTTACATACCACTTATACCATTGCCACATGTTCTCTGAAGGAGGCCCAGTCCAACCCTGGATGAACAAGACTTACCCTTGCGGTGAAATCGACAGCGGCACCACGGTTAAGCAGCAGAGTAGCCACGTTTATGTTTCCATAGTGAGCCGCGATGTGGAGTGGAGTAAAGCCGCTCTGGAAAATAGAATAGAGAGAATATTAGGTCATTTTATGGATTGCCACATAGATTCAGTTAGTACAAGCAATTGTGCAGCAAATGCAACAGCACAGAAAATTCATTAGTAAACTGCAATCACTGCCCAACCCAGAGTCTATACTTGGCCAAGTTCTAAAGTTAAACTATAACACTGCAAAACACATGGATCACTTAAGCCAATTGTCGGGTAATGTCATAAAGGATGCAAAGTAATTGCTATTGGTCTAGCAACCCATAGCAACCGATCAGCAAGTGGCATATAACAGTCATCCAACTCGTTGCTAGGGGTTACTAGACCCAGGTAAACATTGTACTTTGTATTACATTACCCTGTTGGGCTTGTTTAGCAAGTTTACAGCAGTGATAAAGGCACGGACCCTTTGCATGTTGTTATTTAGATTACTAATGATACGTTCCTACTTTGTATGAAGTAGTAACTATGTTATATGTGTTTAAGGCAATACATTATCATAGCAACCCAGATAGTTGTGCAAGCTATAGTGGAAGATTACTTATCCCTGGAACACACTGATGTTTGGCATCCAAATCTGATATTGAAAATCATAGAAATGTTGAGCTCATGTGGCTTTTTGGATCTTATCACTGAACTGAAGTTAATATTGTAGCTCTCTAGTTGCAAAAACCTCAATAAAATGTCACCCCAACACCAATCAAGCCATTGCTTCTAGGGCAAGTAGAAGGAACAGCACCACTTCAGTTTCCCATCAGTGCAAAAAAGCTGGTGGACAAAATGCTATGGCTGACATTTGCCTTAGAATTGAAGCTTACAAAAGGAAGAACCGCACCCATGTGTCATCCCAAATGTGAACATTCATGTCAGACAGTCAGATTCTCCACACAAGCACTTGGAGGGAAGCTTTTGGCCCAATCAGATCAGAAAAAAGAGGGTAGCGTGCAAGCAGAACTAGGCTATGATTCACTGGGTTAAAAGCAGGCTGAGATGCACTGTGGTGGAAGGAGGCTGAGATGTCATGTGATGAAAGGAGGCTGAGATGTCATGTAGTGGAAGCAGAATGAGAGGCTGAGATGCCATGTAGTGGAAGGAGGCTGAGATGCCCTGTAAAGAAAGGAGGCAAAAATGCCCTGTAGAGGAAGGAGGCAGAGATGCCCTGTAGTGGAAGAGGCTGAGATGCCATGTAGTGGAAGGAGGCTGAGATTCCATGTAGTGGAAGGAAGCTGAGATGCCATGTAGTGGAAGGAGGCTGAGATTCCATGTAGTGGAAGGAAGCTGAGATGCCATGTAGTGGAAGAGGCTGAGATGCCATGTAGTGGAAGAGGCTGAGATGCCCTTTAGTGGAAGAGGCTGAGATGCCCTGTAAAGGAAGGAGGTAGAGATGTCCTGTAGTGGGAGAGACTGAGATGCCCTGTAGTGGAAGGAGGCTGAGACGCCATGTAGTGGAAGGAGGCTGAGATGCCCTTTAGTGGAAGAGACTGAGATGCCCTGTGGTGGTAGAAGGCAGATATGCCCTGTTTTGGAAGTAGGTTGTAATGCTCTGTGGAGACAGGCTCAATTGCCCTGTGGTGGAAGTATGCTGAGATGCCCTGTGGTAGAAGTAGGCTGAGATGCCCTGTGGTAGAAGTAGGCTGAGATGCCCTGTGTTGAAAGTAGGATGAGATGCCCTGTGTTGGAAGTAGGATGAGATGCCCTGTGTTGTAAGTAGGCTGAGATGCCCTGTGTTGTAAGTAGGCTGAGATGGCCTGTGGTAGAAGTAGGCTGAGATGCCCTGTGGAGGAACTAGGTTGGAAGGCCCTTTCAGTGGACGTATGCAGAGATAAAATGAAGCTGAGATACTATGTGGTGGAAGTAGGCTGAGATGCCCCATATTGTACGTAGGCTTAGATGTACTGTGTTTTAAGGCTGAGATGCCTTGTGGTGGAAGTAGGATAAAATGAACTGTGCCTGTGGTGGGACTAGGTTGAGAGGCCCTAAAAGGGAAGTATGCTGAGATACCCTGTGTTAAAATGAGGCTGAGATGCCCGGTAGTGGAAACAGACTGATATGACCTATGATGGAAGGATGATGGGATGCCTTGTGTTGGAAGAAGACTGGTATACACTGTGGGGGGTGTTTACTGGCAATTGGTAAATGAGATTGAAGATAGAAAGGTGCATATATCATGATAAAACAGACTCTCTGACCCTAATTTATAACAGAAGCCTTTAACAATCAGTAATCACATGCAAATGGTGCTCTGCCTGTTTCTTATAAGGATGCTACAGAGAGAGAACAGAGGTACCCAGCCTTGCAGACATGCTTGCCCCCCCCCCCCAATGAGCACCCTGAGAAGCCTCCAAACTGACCAATGGCAGATACTCCTCAGGCTCCCAGTAGGGGGGTGGGTTAAAGGATCTTGTCTCCGCCAGTTTTTTCCATTATTCAAGGATGGATCCTGACTTTGCTGACACCAATAAGGCAAAGTGTCATGCAGAGAAGCCTACAGATTCCCACTAGGAGGCAGTATACCGAGGCTGAAAGACTGACTGTCACATGCATTGAGTGACATGCTGGTAATCGGGATGCCGATCCTTGCACCACAATGCACCCCTCAGCCGCAGAAAGAGGTTTCTTTTTTGCTATTTGCAGTATTGACTCCTATGGCACATGCTATCTCAAAGGTCTAAAAGCAAACGATCAATAATACATAAGAACAGAGTGGGGAAGAAGGAGAGAAAGAGATGAAGCAGCAGCAACAGCAGCGCAAGGTTATGGGCAAGTGAGGGGTGCACATATAGATATATATTTATATACCTCTGTGGTCCTATTCACCAACATCTACGTTAACACATTTGGAAGCAAAAAGAGGGGGATAAAGAATGAATGGTTAGTTCACCACTGATGATATGGTTGGCAGAAGCTTTTTTGGAGTGATGAGTCTCTTATGGAAAGTCAGAGGGTGACAACATGGCACAGACAGAGGGGCAGTTCGACTACAAGAAACTTCGTGTTCTAACAAGGCACGTTTTGAATTACTTTTAATATTCGAGGCAGAATAAATAACCGAGGTTCAAAATATTCTGCCCCAATAAATCCATCCCTGAACCCCTTGTACAACCTTACTGCATAAAGTCTTTAAGGTTTCATTTCTTCTGTGCCATAGAGCTCAATTATATTCCATTAAAGGGATACTGTCATGGGAAAATGTTTTTTTTTTCAAAATGCATTAGTTAATAGTGCTGCTCCAGCAGAATTCTGCACTGAAATCAATTTCTCAAAAGACATTTTGTCAATTTCCCAGCTGCCCCCAGTCAGTGTGCTCTGATAAACTTCAGTCATTCTTTACTGCTGTCCTGCAAGTTGGAGAGATATCACCCCCTCCCAGCAGCCTAACAACAGAACAATGGGAAGGTAACCAGATAACAGCTCCCTAACACAAGATAACAGCTGCCTGGTAGATCTAAGAACAACACTCAATTGTAAAATCCAGGTCCCACTGAGACACATTCAGTTACATTGAGTAGGAGAAACAACAGCCTGCCAGAAAGCAGTTCCATTCTAAAGTGGTGGCTCTTTCTGAAATCACATGACCAGGCAAAATGACCTGAGATGCACCTACACACCAATATTACAACTAAAAAAAATACACTTGCTGGTTCAGGAATGACATTTTATATTGTAGCGTGAATTATTTGCAGTGTAAACAGTGTCATTTAGAAATAAAAAAATACATCATAAAAATCATGACAGAATCCCTTTAACCTTATTAATTTGATTGCAAATGTCGGCACTATTCACTTGTCTGAGAGATCACTGTCTATGTGATCCCTTTCTGTTTAGGCAACGGTGCTGTGACCCTATGTGGGGCTTTCAGTTACGCCACTGCTGTTATTACGGGAAACAAGCTCCTTGCTATTAACCCTGGCTTTCGTGTCAAAATGAATGCAAAGTTATGCATAAAGTAATATAAACTTTAATGCATTTTAGCCGAGCAGACATTCCAATTAGCTAAATCATTTGGCACATGCAGCTTCAAATTATATTATAACAGCAACTTAAAAAAAAGACCACAGAGATAGTAAAAATACAGATTCGAAGCAAGAAGACTTTAGGTTCCTCAGGGGAAGGGCTAGAGGAATGCAGGGTTTAAAAAAAAAAAAAAACTACATTTATCACAGATCAACTTATATAACCAATTTTATTCCAGTGTCCTTAATATTTTGGTATTAAATGAACAAACCTTAGACTCTATGTCAGCATTGTTATCGTTCTGTAGAAGAAGAGCCGCAGCCTTTGTATCATCTTTCCGTGCCGCAATGTGAAGCGCTGGCAGCCGCACTTTCCCTTTCGTGTCGTTTTCAAGAAGAAGCGAAACCACCTGATCGTGGCCTTGCTGGAGGGCAACAGCCAAGGGCGTGAAGCCATCCTAGAGGAACGAGAGTATTGCTTCATTATAAAGTTTATTTTCCTTAATATTAGAGGCTCTGTCTCCCCTTCTGATCCTGGTGAAAACACTGCCATTGTTTTGGGGAAGTATTGGAGTTTTCTTTTTTGTTTAAGACCCCATTTGAGGTCCAACATTTGGTGAAAGCCCATATTAGCTCATTACCAGCTTGAACATTTTTGTAGTTTCATCTATTCAACCACAGTTTAAGAATATGTCTTCATCCCCAAATCTCATTCCACTTAACCTTCAAGCTGGGCTTTCAAGAAGGAAGACCAAGGGCCCACCCAAAAACCTTAGACCAAGGGCCCACCAAAAAAACCTTAGACCATTGGCCCACCAAAAAAACTTTAGACCAGGGGCCCACCAAAAAAAATCTTATACCAGGGGCCCACTCTCAGTACTATTATCCTTCCTCTCCTCACTCAACCGCCTTTACATACTATAATACTATACATACTATAATCTATTATTCCATCTATTTAGCCTCTTTGTTCCCATAAAGAAACAATGAAATAGGCTAAATGTTTAGAAGTAAGAGGCCCACTATCACCAGGGCCCACCGCTAGTTTTCGTGGTATCCCGGTGGGCCAGTCCGACACTGTCTAGAACTGCAAAAAGTCTGAGGTTACCATCTTTTTTGGGAAAAAATACTAGCATACCTATATTTTTCTTGATTCTATTAATAACATTGGTATCAAGCATCATTTCTACCTCTGATTTGGCAACCCTACCCATCTCACCCTACAGCCATTGCTCTGGGCCCTCCTAGAGAGGCCACTGCCTTACAGTATACTTCCGTTGTTTACTATGCCTGGAATTCAACCCTTATGGATGCATAGCTGACACATGCAACCCTTACCTCTGTAGCAAGGCTCTGACTTGACCCATTATCAAGCAGGAACTTGACAACTTCCAGGTGGTTCTCTTGTGCTGCCATGTAGAGCGGGGTGAAGCCATTCTGCAAGAGAGAATTGGTGTTTATATCAGCCTTGGCTTGGATTTTTCAGCTTTAAGAGGAAAATGGAAAAAGTATACCAATAATGAGCAGCATTGGGGGACTAGGTGATGCAAAAAGTCTGGGGCTCCAAACAGATAAAGATAACTGTATACATTTTAATTATCCAGCCTCCAACTCCCATGTTGGATATAACCAATATAAAACGTATAATTATCTAGCAACTGTTTGAATGTGTAGAAGTCACAACTCAAATAGAGCTACAAAGCTTCTCCTTTAGCTCTGGTGCACAGGGTAACCAATGTATGATGTCCAACTTGGTAAACAGGCACCAAAACAATCCAAATTACCCAATTGTTCACTTACACTCACAATTACGGATCAGCTGATTACCAATCAAGTGATTATATATGATTAATATGACTATTCTATATATACTCTTATTTATATTATTCCAGTTCTATAAATTAATCAAACAAGAGCCATGAAAACTGCTTCACTAAGTCACGATTTTTGCTATACTTGTGCCTATGTAAGGACTACATTATTTTATTCTTCATCCAATTATTTTTTATTTTTCATTCCTAGTTTATTTCATTATTATGATCAATTGAGTTGAATGTTTTGTATTTGTTTGTTTTCAGTGCCCCTTGTCTGAGTATATGAGACATTTTGGTTTATTGGAGATTTATAGGGATGGGCGAATTTTTTCGCCTTGTTTCGCCACAGAAATGACGCCCTTGCGAAACTATTCGCAATGTGAAAAGTTATGCCTTTGCGCGAACAAATTTTGCTTTGTGCGAATTTAATATAGCTTTTGCGAGCCCGGAAACTCTTTAGCGACCACTTCCGACAGTGAAAGACCGTTTGCGAATTTTATAGTTTGCGCCAATGCGCAGTCAATGTAATAAAACTTCTTACTGAAAAAGTCGTTATGTTTGCTCCAAAAGATTACGACACCTTCAAGCACTTCTTATGAGTGCGCAATTAAAATTCGCAATGCAATAACAGTTCAAGGAACAATATTACATTGCGAGATGTGGATTTTTAGTCTTATTGGTGCGCATTGTTTTGCTCTTTGCGACTTTTCTTACATTCCCCTGTATGACTTGTATGGCGTTGCGCATCAAAAAAAATTTGACGCCCATATACTTTAATGGGCGTCGGCGACATTTGCGGATGAATTTGTAGTGAAACGGGTCAAATTGGCCCAAGCCAAGAGATTGAGCTAACACTATCATAGTATCCACATATATGCAAGATTGCACCTATTCACAGTTTTTAATGCTATATTTCATTGGCTGTTTGCCTATATGACACTCATTGAGTTTGGTTTTGAGTGAGGATCCTTTTTCTATTGGTTAAGGCTTTGTATTATGTATCGTTTTCTGATTGGTCATCACCCATATAAAAAGTTTGTACAGGGGTGGGACCACTAGCCTATGAGTAAGTGCCCATTTGGCACGAAACGCGTTTGGCTACACATGTCCTAATAAATATTTTACTATTACTTTGCTACTGCATTTATTATCTGTGGGTCTTTTTACTCACTTTGAGCTTTTCTGCAAACCCAATGAAACCCAACATGCCACTTGCTTTCAGGCACAGATACGAGCATTATTATTGGCTCATAGGGATGCTTTAAATCTGTACCTACATGTTAGTAGGGATATGCAGAATATAAACTCCACTGTAGTTTTAGGAAGGTGACCTGTGTTGGGGGAGGGTATTCAGATTTTGCACAGCTTTTTGGATCTGTTTCTAGGGTTGATAAATGGGAACATTCCATTACAGAGCACTCAGGCAGGGTATCAGCTCGGAGATTATTTAGGAATGTGTTTCCGAGTCTAAGCTTGGCACAGTGGAGCTATGGATTACTGTCCAATTCATTCTATAAGCCTCATTGGCTCACATGAATCTTTGAATCTAAAGGGGAAGTTGTATTTGCTAGTGGAGATCAATAGTAAACATACATATATATATATACCTATGAAAGTTGTTTTTCATTATATATATTATTACAATGTGGCAGTATTACTAGTAATTAAGGGCTTCTCCCCCTTAGCCTCCCTAAAATATATCATCTGGTATTTGTGTTTACAGTTATTTTCCTCCCATGGAAACCTCCCTAAACACACTGCCTGGTAGTTTTAAAGTTTTAGTTTGCCTTTAATGACAATTCATTCATTCTGAGGATTTCTGACACAATTGGTTTGCACTTGGAGCACGAGTCTGAGGGGTATATTCACTAATGGGCGAATTTTCACCAGAGTCAGCTTCGCACAGATCACACCAGTTCGCCAGGTGCAAATGCGCTACAACAACGACAATTCACTAATATGCGGAGTTTCATCCTGGGCGCCAAATGCTGGCGACTTTTCACTAGCGTTACTTCGGCAGTGCGAGCATTTCATATCGAAGATGCGCTAGCGTTCGTTTGTGCCTATTGAAACTTCGCTAGTGATCTTGCGCTTAGGTCAATTTGCATAAATTTAATAAGTTTATCATAAATATTGGTGCAAATGCTTGAAGTTAATAATTTTTAGTACAAATGTCCAGGGAACCTTAATAAAGACAAGGGAGTTAATAGAATGTACTTATATGTTAGTTGGGAAGAAGTACAAGGTACTTTCATTACTACAAGGAAAAAGGAACTCATTTTTTAAAATATGAATTATTTTATTATTATGGAGTCTATGGGAGATGGCCTTTCCATAATTCGGAGCTTTCTGCATAACGGGTCTTTGGATAACGGATCCTATAGCTGTACGTGATTACATTGTTGTTCTTTGATACTGGAACTATTTAATGCAAATTTTTAGTTTTTAGTGATTTTTTGAGTAACCAATAGGGTTGCCACCGGGTTGCCGGTATTACAAATTTACTGGCAATGTAGCTGCCGGTAAATTTGTAATACCCCCTCGACCAGCCCCGCCCCTTTACAGCATAACCCCACCCCCTTTTCCATCACACCACGCCCCCTTTTTGTACCCGCCCCCACCAGCCGGAATTTTTTTGGGGAAAAGGTGGCAACCCTAGTAACCAACCATGAAATCAAATGAAATCAAATGTGAACTGTGAATATTAATAAAACGGGTCTTTCCCTTTTATGCACCATGATATAAGATCTGATTGGCTTGACACCGTGAGTCCACACGCATTATACAAACAAGGCAAACAGCTCCATTATCTTCCACAGCCATCAAGAAAACTGCCGTCTCTTCATTCTATAAAGGCTCTGGCGTATCAGCACTTTCCCTTCCGAATTCCCAGAGCTTGTTATGGGTCCGTTTGTCCAAGGGCAATCGTTCAAGTGTGAAAAACTCCTTAGATCAGAAAGGCACTTAGAGAAGACCAAAGCACTTGCCTTTAACAGCACAGAGATAAGAGACATGGGGAAAAATATACCAAATAAGGATAAATCAAAGCACTTTCTGTTCCGTCCCAAATGCTGCTCCAAAGAGCTTTATTTCCAGCAACAGCTCGGTGACATTGAACTGTAACACCAGAAACTCTATTCCCTAGTAAATAAGCAGGAATAGTCTGCACTCATACATGTGACACTTGCTACCAGTAATGGCTGTTGATATGGGGTGGCCAGTGTCCCCATTGTGCCCCGAGTTTTAGGAGCAGATTCATCAAGGGTTGAATAGTAAATTCGAAGTTTCAAAACTCACACATTCAAATTTGAATCCCCCTATTCGAATGTGAGATTTATCACACCTCGACCATGAAAACATAATTTGAATATTCGCCACCTAAATCCTGCCGAGTTCATGTCTGTTGAGCCACTTGGAGAATAGCCTTCCTGATATTCAGGGGGTTTTTTTGGGGAGAAAAACTTGATCTCTTTATATCGAATACGAATCAAATAACATTCGAATTTTCGTGACGGAACCATTCGATCGAATATTAGACATTTAATTTTTTTCTTTCATAACCTCCCAGGCGAATTGTGAGTATATTCGAATTAAATCTAATTCACATGAATTTAAAATTCGACCTTTGAAAAATGGGCCTCTTAATGACTGGCCTGGTAAGGGGTAGATTTAACAAGGGTAGAATAGTAAATGTGAGAGCTAATTTCAACTTTCAATGGCAGATGGAGAAAATTAAATACCTGGGTGTCTATATTCCTAATGACTTAGACAAAGTATATATTTACAGTTATAAACCTATGGTTAGCTTTGCTGAAAGAGTGGGACAAAACTCACTTCACATGGACAGGTAGAATAGCTATTGTGAAAATGTCAATTTTGCCTAAGATATTATACCTGTTTCAAACTTTGCCTGTCTTAGTTCCCAAGGGATTTTTTCTATCTCTTAATACAATAATAAGCAAATTTGTGTGGGCTAATAAACATCCTAGGATCGGCAGGCCTATATTATATTTACCTAAAGGAAGGGGCGGATTGAGCCTGCCGGACTGTTTTTCATATTACCAAGCATCTTTATTAGCGAAATTAGTTGAACATTCTAATGCTCATTCAATGAAACAATGGAAGTGTATAGAGGATAGCGGAGTCAAATTCCCCGTCAGCAACATTCTTTGGAACAAGGGGAAACATGTGGTGCTTAACCTGAGAGACAATCCTCAAACGTCAGCCTTGGAACAATTCTGGTACAAATTTAACCAAACACATCCGCTTATTCCGTCCCCCTCTCCGCTATTTGCCCTGAGTCAAAACCTTGACTTTATGCCAGGAATTCTGGATAAGGGAATGGCATCTGCATTTGGGATACATAACCTACAGCTTTTACAGGTATCCGGGTGGGCCAGTCCGATAATGGCCTCACAGCCCAAGGTATTTCTTGAGATCATTCACTAAAGGAATGAAAACTGTTTGATTAGTGGGACCACTTCAATTACAGAAGATGTGTCCCAAGTATTATCATATGTCATTGACAATATACACCAAACACAAGAGGGATGGTCTGTAACTGGGGGAAGGTTTTACCGTTGGTGCATTTTTAGATATGTAACCCTAATTTGGTTACTGTCTCTTTAAATAGCAATTAACTCTTGGCAATCCAGGGGCCCTGAGTCCCTTTTGCGTATGAAAAGTACTGGGAACTGGGATTTAAAGTGCAGTGCCGCCACCTATGGAACACTGAGGAGCACATCTCGGGGGGGGGGGGGTCCCACTAGGAAAAATAAAAGAGTTTGCAAATGAAACAAATATAAACTTTATATAAAAGAGTAGTGAAAGAACTTGGGCGATCTAATACACAATACGCTCCTGCAATGGGGACACGTGGGACCAACCTATCAGGTTCCTTACTGTTTCTCCACCACAGTTCTTTTTATTATCCAAGTTGAAATCCTCTGGAAGGGGTTAATAACCACACAGTTCAGTTCAAATTAAATGTTCCTTCCCCACAGATCTTATACCTCAGGTAGCTCTACCTTTCCCAAAAGTACCTCTCCCTTTGGGACTTAGCAACTGCTCCCACGTAGCAGGTAAATGCATAATACCTGTCCTCAAATTGGGGCCCCACGTTTGTATCCTTGCCAGTATCCTCCCTTGGGTGGCTCACTCACCAGGGTGCTCTCAGAGGAAATCACACTGGAGATTTCAGGCAGCTCTGCAGCAGGATCAATCTCACCAGCGGCACCTTTCACCTCCAGCAGCTTGGCAAGAAACAGGATGGACTCTCTCTGTACTTCCACAGATGCAACAGCTCGGAAAGTTTCACAAGAACTGGTTCTGGCTGGATGTTGCAGCACACAACCCCTGTTAAGCTCTGTTGGAGACCCTGTACAAAAGGCTCCAAAGTCAAGCACTCCCTCTCTCTCCCAAGGATGAACTGGGGCGCCCAGCCCTCCGGGCTAAAACTGGGCTGGATGATGTCACAGACATAAAAACAGGAGAAGGATTTGTCTGATCCCCTACAGATGCTTGTTGTTAATATTAAAAGGAAGATAAAGACAAAGTCATCCTAAATTAAGAACCCAATGCCTTCACCCATTCAGTACCAATTGTGGTAAAGGCTATAATAGATAAAAACGATATCCCTGCACTCAGTGCAAAAGTTTTTACTTGTCACTAAACTAAAGCAGAGCTGACTTTCTTTTCTGCACTTGGATTTAAAGCAAGAGAGGAAAGAGATGTTCCATGCACAGCCATCTCCCTCATTATCTATTCAAGCCATGTAACAATGCAGTTTGCACTATACGGATGATACATAGGCTGGGTGAATCCACGATCAGTGTCTTATAATGTCTTATAAACACCTTTACTCTCCAATTAATGTGAGCAAAAAAATTATATAAAACACATCTTTCCTTTGGCTGTGGGGGACTATTTTCGCCCTTCTGGTTAAGCAGACCCCTCATTTCCTTTGTCAGACCCAATCAGAATTAACCGTGGTGTAGTTATGCATAGCAACCAATCAGATGTTTGCTTTGCCACTTCAGTCAATGGTGAAATGATAAAGGAAACTTTTAATATATGAGATAGGTATTAAATGATTTTTAAAGTAAACCTTAAAAATAAGTGAATGTAAAACTGATGCTATTCTAAGCACTTTTGTCATTTGCATTCATTATTTATTTTTCTTTATTTCCAAGATATTAAAGGATACATATACTATTAATATGAATGGACTTTGTTACAACAGCGCCACCTGCTGGTCATTTTCCCACCAGTCTGACCAGCAAGTAGTCAAGGAAGTTGTCAGGAGAAAGAAAGAGGCTGCTCTGATGTTCTTCTGCTTAGGAAAGATTTAAGAAAGGTTTCTAATTTTATTCCTAAGCAGAAGAACATCAGAGCAGCCTCTTTCTTTCTCCTGACAACTTCCTTGACTACTTCTTGGTCAGACTGGGAAACTGACCAGTAGGTGGCGCTGTTGTAACAGAATTCATTCACATTAACAGTACATGTATCCCTTAATCTCTTGGAATAAAAAGAAAATAAATAATGAATGTAAATTGCAAAAATGGGTAGAATAGCCCCCCATCAGTTTTACATTCACTTATTTTAAAGTTTTACTTATCCTTTAAGAGATGTTTCAATATCATGAGCAGCTGAAAGAAGAATTTAATAACAATCCTCCTGAGAAAGTACCATGTGGCTAAGGAGAACTGTTAGTGATGTAAATCTGCACCCAAACTGTAGTTCCGCTAGAAATAATGCTTTTTTCCAAAACAAATTTCTATTTGTTATTCTTTATAGTTTTATTCACCTTTCTTTACAGTCTTCTCTACATACAACACAGGGTTTTTACATAAGACAAAGCAGGACTGCAGACTTTTGCCTCCAAGTGCATACCACTGACGCAAGAAATGCGGCTAGCTTCAGAATTTTTGAGGAATTGCCTTTGCTTTGCAAACACTGGTGAAATCGTATAATATTCGTCTTTACCTGAGATTGTGCGTTGACGTTAGCACCATTGGTAACCAGCACTCTTACGACTTCCGTTTGTCCAGCCAAAGCCGCTATGTGGAGGGCGGTGTTTCCTTTCTGAAAGTAAAATGTTCATATTCAATGAATGCAATAAGTTCCTAGCTTGCACATCTGAATGACACACAAGTTGGGAGGTAATCCATATAACACCCATGTGTCCTTCAACCCAAGGGGGTTATTTATCAAAATCCGAATTTATCTCATTATTTTCTAGGGATGCACCGAATCCAGGATTCGGTTCGGGATTTGGGCAGGATTTGGCCTTTTTCAGCAGGATTCGGATTCGGTCGAATCCTTCTGTCCGGCCGAACCGAATCCGAATCCTAATTTGCATATGCAAATTAGGGGTGGGGAGGGAAATTGCGTGACTTTTTGTCAGAAAACAAGGAAGTAAAAAATGTTTTCCCCTTCCCACCCCTAATTGCATATGCAAATTAGGGTTCGGATTTGGTTCGGTATTCGGCCGAATCCTTCGTGAAAGATTTGGGGGTTCGGCCGAATCCAAAAAAGTCGATTCGGTGCATCCCTATTATTTTCTCAAATATGCTCTGACCAAATCCACACGGGTTATTTGTTCTTGTTTATCGTAAAATTTTCCCGAAAAATTTCAGTTTTTTCAGTAGAAAAAATTGTGAAAATCGAAATTTTTCAGATTTTCAGCCTGAAAAATCAGTTTTTTACTTGAAGACCACAAAAACCTCGGATTTTTGCACAAAACCCAGAGCAGATGAGGGTATCTTTGGGACTTCTCCCATTAACTTATATACAACCTTGGCAGGCCTGAGATGGATTTTTGGATTCTGACGTTTCCCATCCTCGAGGTATAATAAATCATGAAAAAGAGGGGTTTATTTCACGAAAAATTCGGATTTTATAGTAAAAAAAAAGATTTGTTTGCATTTTTGGCATTCGGACTTTAATAAATAACCCTCTAAATGTGTAGCCTTACAGAGTATTTTTTTTTAGATGGGGTCAGTGACCCCAATTTGAAAGCTGGAAAAAGTCAGAAGAAGAAGGAAAATAATTCAAAAACTATAAAAAAAGAAATAATAAAGACCAATTAAAAAGTTGCTAAGAATTGGCCATTCTATAACATACTAAGGGGCAGATGTATCAAGGGTCGAATATCGAGGGTTAATTAACCCTCGATATTCGACTAGGAATTTAAATCCTTCGACTTCGAATATCGAAGTCAAAGGATTTAGCGCAGAAAATTCGATCGAACGATTGAAGGATTATTCCTTCGATCGAACGATTAAATCCTTCGAATCGAACGATTCGAAGGATTTTAATCCAACGATTGAAGGAATATCCTTCGATCAAAAAAACTTAGGCAAGCCTATGGGGACCTTCCCCATAGGCTAACATTGACTTCGGTAGCTTTTATCTGCCGAACTAGGGGGTCGAAGTTTTTTTTAAAGAGACAGTACTTCGACTATCGAATGGTCGAATAGTCGAACGATTTTTAGTTCGAATCCTTCGATTCGAAGTCGTAGTTGTAGTCGAAGGTCGAAGTAGCCCATTCGATGGTCGAAGTAGCCCAAAAAACACTTCAAAATTCGAAGTTTTTTTACTTCGAATCCTTCACTCGAATTTAGTGAATCGGCCCCTAAAAGTTAACTTAAAGGTGAACCACCACTTTCAGGAATGTATTTCTGTATCAATCGGTGCCTTACCTTTGTTGACGCATCCACGTCAGCATCTCTTTGTATAAGTTCCGAAACGATTTCTATGTGACCTTCTTTAGAAGCCAAATGGAGAGCGTTGAGCCCATTCTGAAACATAGCAGAAACCGAAATCTCTACATGGAAATCATGATTAGCAGGGCCCATGTGGAATCAATATATAGATGTGGTCATATAGACGTGCCCCTAATCTTCCCTAAATCATATCTAATTCCTATGTTTTTTACTGGCTGCATACTTGTACTGTACCACATTACAGGGAGAAACAGGGGGGTTTTACCCAGCATACAAACACAGTTGCCTATCATCCTACATTTTTTCATTATTTATATTGTAAAAAACATATTATAAAAAAAATATAAAATAAATAAATATGTTATTCCTGTGTAAAACGCATGTACATCATGATTTAATGGGGTAATGTGGAAACTCTTATAAACACAAACAGGAGAGCACTAACCTGGTTGCAGATATTGATGTCCACACCGGTTTTTAAATAGTCAAGGGCTTTCTCTAGGTTGCCGGATCTGGCTGCTCTTAAGTAACTTGCATTTGTGTCAGTTTGCTAAGGAGAAAAAAAACGACATATAAGTGCCCATAGTGCAAACAATTCAACATGGCTTTTACATTTGGAAAGGGTGATTTGTATTACATTAAACAATTCTCTGTTCTTAATACCATCTCAGTATAGAACGCATAAATAAAAAACACAAGCCCCTAGTAAAACAGATTTTATTTTTGGAACAACAAACGAGACAGGCAGAACTATCTCAACAATTGCAAATCACTAGTTGCTCAGTTGAAGGCAGGAAAAACGAAAAAGAGCATAATAATATTCCCTGTCGCTGTGGGATAGCAGGTATAGTAGGGAGAGATGGTGTCTATAGTAACAGTGGATAATAGTCTCTGGGAAGGGAGTGTGACTGTGGGATAGCAGGTATAGTAGGGAGAGATGGTGCCTATAGTAACAGTGGATAATAGTCTCTGGGAAGGGAGTGTGACTGTGGGATAGCAGGTATAGTAGGGAGAGATGGTGTCTATAGTAACAGTGGGATAATAGTCTCTGGGAAGGGAGTGTCTGGGGCATGGCACGAGTGCTAACATTTCTTAAGTGCTAAATTTCACAAGTGCTCAGAAATGACAGTTAAACAAGACAGTTCAATGGAACTAACTCCTATCTCTTCTCATTCCTACAGGTAATTCTGCTATATCCACATACTGCCATATCCATATACTGCAACTGTTTATTCTGGTAATTCTGCTATATCCACATACTGCCATATCCATATACTGCAACTGTTTATTCTGCTACATATAAATTCAGGCCCAGTATTGGGGATGGCACTCGTGTCTGGGGCATGGCACGAGTGCTAACATTTCTTAAGTGCTAAATTTCACAAGTGCTCAGAAATGACAGTTAAACAAGACAGTTGGACAAGGCATTGACAAGGCAAAAGGAACCGGATTCCCCTGCAATCAACTGTGAACCATCTGGGAGAAGAAGAAAACAGATTTTTTTTTGTACCTGCTAGTTTGTTACTTCTTACTCCAAACATGCTTTATCCTGCATTTCTCCTTCTTTCATTCTCATGCTTCATAAAGCATTTTTCACTACCTCCTCCGACTAATCCCACTTCTATACAAATCTCAGCCTCTCTTCTCTCCTCTCCTTCCCTCTCCACACATGAAGTATATAAAGTACTCTGTTTAGCTATTCCACAAAGCCCCTCTTTTTCATACAAACCAAGGACTTATAAATCCCACTCTCACTTAGTCTTTCTTTCCTTTCTATTGCTGGCAGCTGGGGACATTTCCCCAAACCCTGGCCCTTACCCCATCCCAGTTATAACACGGCCACGAGCTCCTTCTCTCCGGAGCAAATTCAAACAGTATAGAACACTTACTCCTATACCCAAAAACCCAGTTAATCTTTCATGTGCTCTCTGGAATGCCAGATCTGTTTGCAACAAGCTCACCGCTATACACGACCATTTCATTGCAAATTCCTTTAACCTACTCGCACTTACTGAAACCTGGCTTTCTCCTACTGACACTGCCTCACCTGCTGCCCTGTCCTATGGGGGCCTACACCTTACTCATACTCCCAGTCCTGGTAACAAACCTGGAGGTGGGGTAGGTTTGCTTCTGTCTCCCCGCTGTACTTTTAAAGTTCTTCCACCTGTTCCCTCTCTATCATTCTCCTCATTTGAGGCTCACTGCATTAGGCTCTTTTCTCCTGTTTCACTCTGCATTGCTGTTATATATCGACCACCAGGACCAACTGCACAATTTCTGGACAACTTTGCTGCCTGGCTTCCTTACTTTCTTTCATCTAACATCCCATCCATCATATTAGGTGACTTTAATATACCTGTTAACAACATTAACAACTCTTCTGTCTCTAAACTTCTTTCACTAACCTCCTCCCTAGGCTTATCTTTGTGCTCAGACTCCCCCTCTCACTCCAGTGGTAACAGTCTGGATCTCATATTTACCAGACTCTGTTCAACCACCAATTTTACTAACTCACCATTTCCCCTCTCTGATCACAATATGCTCACATTTCAACTCTCACTAACTCCCTCCTCAACCCCTGCTATTCCCCAAACACGTACTTACCGTGACTTGCAAGCTGTAGACGTGTCACATCTCTCTTCTTCCTTTGACTCTCTTCACTCTAATATCTCAGCCATCTCATGTCCTAATGTGGCTACCTCTGTCTACTATAGTACTCTCACCACTGCCCTAAATGAGCTTACTCCTATAAAAACGAAACGTTCTAGACCCAAACCACTTCAACCTTGGCATACTGCTCATACAAAAGCGCTCCAAAGACACTCACGTGCACTTGAGCGTCGCTGGCGCAAATCCCGTTCAGAATCAGACTTTTGGAGCTACAAATCTGCCCTGCGCTCCTTTAACACCAGCCTCTTCCAAGCCAAACAAACATACTTTACTTCACTCATTAACTCCCTTTCTAAAAAACCAGCACAACTTTTCTCCACCTTTAACACTCTCCTTTCCCCTTCTCCACCCCCTCCATGCACATCTGTCTCTGCTCAAGATATTGCTGAGCACTTCAAAAACAAAATTGACACTATTAGAAGGGACATTACACTACTCAACCCCCCTAGACTTCCACCACCCTCCCTTCACACTCCCCAGTCTCTCCTGTGCTCCTTCACCCCTGTCACTGATGAGGAAGTCTCAAAGCTTCTGGCCTCTTCTCACCTTACCACCTGCCCGCTTGATCCAATTCCCTCAAAACTTCTCCGCAATACCAATCCTGGTCTAATCAAAGCCTTAACTCACCTATTTAATCTTTCGCTCTCAACTGGACCGTTTCCTTCTCAACTAAAACATGCTCTTGTCACCCCCATTCTGAAAAAACCCTCTCTTGATCCCTCCAATCTTGACAACCTCCGACCTATCTCTCTGCTACCTTTCATCTCTAAACTACTTGAGCGCCTAGTCTACAACCGACTTACCTCATTCCTCTCTGACAATAACCTGCTAGACCCCCTACAATCTGGTTTTAAGCCACAACACTCCACGGAAACTGCCCTGACTCGACTAACTAATGACCTTTTAACCGCAAAAGTCAACAATCATTTCTCACTACTAATACTGCTTGATCTCTCAGCCGCATTTGACACTGTAGATCACCCTCTCCTCCTCCAGTCCCTACAGTCGCTTGGCCTTCGTGACACAGCCCTGTCCTGGTTCTCTTCTTACATCACCAATCGTTCCTTCAGTGTCTCCTACAATGGAGCATCATCTTCTCCCCTACCTCTTTCTGTTGGAGTTCCTCAAGGCTCTGTCCTAGGACCATTACTATTCTCCCTCTACACTTCCTCCCTTGGCAAATTAATAAATTCGTACGGTTTCCACTACCACCTCTATGCTGACGATACTCAGATCTATCTCTCATCTCCTGATCTCAACCCAGAACTCCTAACTCGCGTCTCCTCCTGCCTGTCCGCTATCTCTACCTGGATGTCGCAACGCTACCTTAAATTAAACCTCTCTAAAACTGAAATGGTTCTCTTTCCTCCAACTAACACCAGTAGCATCCCCGAAGTATCCATCATAGTTAACAATTCCACTATCACCCCCTCTCCCCAGGCCCGGTGCCTTGGGGTTATCCTAGATTCTGCCCTGTCATTCACTCCTCATATCCAGTCACTTATCAAATCATGTCACTTCCACCTAAAGAACATATCCAAAATACGATCATTTATCACCCAAGACGCTGCCAAAATTCTTATTCACTCTCTCATCATATCGCGTCTAGACTACTGTAACTCGCTTTTAATTGGCCTCCCCCTCCAGAGACTGTCACCTCTCCAGTCCATAATGAACACTGCTGCGAGGCTCATACACCTCAGCAACCGCTCCTCCTCTGCCTCGCCATTCTGTCAATCCCTGCACTGGCTTCCGTTACCTTTCAGAATCAAATTCAAATTAATGACACTGACTTTCAAAGCACTTCACAACTCTGCTCCACCCTACATCTCTGAACTCATCTCTATATACTCACCCACTCGCTTACTACGCTCCTCTACTGACCTCCTACTCAACTCTTCTCTCATAACCTCCTCACATGCTCGCATTCAAGACTTTGCAAGGGCTGCACCCCTCCTCTGGAACGCTCTCCCACGGTCTGTCCGACTTTCTCCCACCCTTTCTACTTTCAAAAAATCTCTGAAAACGCACTTCTTTCGAGAAGCCTACCCTCACTCCGCTTAACTACCAAACGCAACACCACATACAATACCACATTTCTCACCCACTTACTTCGATCTTGCCCACTCCCACACCTTGTGTATTACTCCCTCCCCTTTAGACTGTATGCTTATGCATAGGGCCTTCCTCACCTTTTTGTACCTGTATTGATTGTGATGTCTGTTACTCCATATATTCTATATATGTAATTTGTGTGATGTAGTTGTATAATCACATTTACTTTACAGTGCTGCGCAATATGTTGGCGCTATATAAATACATGTTAATAATAATAATAATAATAATAATAATAATAAGGGAGTGTGACTGTAGGATAGCAGGTATAGTAGGGAGAGATGGTGCCTATAGTAACAGTGGGATAATAGTCTCAGGGAAGGGAGTGTGACTGTGGGATAGCAGGTATAGTAGGGAGAGATGGTGCCTATAGTAACAGTGAGATAATAGTCTCTGGGAAGGGAGTGTGACTGTGGGATAGCAGGTATAGTAGGAAGAGATGGTGCCTATAGTAACAGTGGGATAATAGTCTCTGGGAAGGGAGCGTGACTGTGGGATAGCAGGTATAGTAGGGAGAGATGGTGCCTATAGTAACAGTGGATAATATTCTCTGGGAAGGGAGTGTGACTGTGGGATAGCAGGTATAGTAGGGAGAGATGGTGCCTATAGTAACAGTGGGATAATAGTCTCTGGGAAGGGAGTGTGATTGTGGGATAGCAGGTATAGTAGGGAGAGATGGTGCCTATAGTAACAGTGGATAATAGTCTCTGGGAAGGGAGTGTGACTGTTGGATAGCAGGTATAGTAGGGAGAGATGGTGTCTATAGTAACAGTGGGATAATAGTCTCTGGGAAGGGAGTGTGACTGTGGGATAGCAGGTATAGTAGGGAGAGATGGTGTCTATAGTAACAGTGGATAATAGTCTCTGGGAAGGGAGTGTGACTGTGGGATAGCAGGTATAGTAGGGAGAGATGGTGTCTATAGTAACAGTGGGATAATAGTCTCTGGGAAGGGAGTGTGACTGTGGGATAGCAGGTATAGTAGGGAGAGATGGTGTCTATAGTAACAGTGGATAATAGTCTCTGGGAAGGGAGTGTGACTGTGGGATAGCAGGTATAGTAGGGAGAGATGGTGCCTATAGTAACAGTGGATAATAGTCTCTGGGAAGGGAGTGTGACTGTGGGATAACAGGTATAGTAGGGAGAGATGTGTCTATAGTAACAGTGGGATAATAGTCTCTGGGAAGGGAGTGTGACTGTGGGATAGCAGGTATAGTAGGGAGAGATGGTGTCTATAGTAACAGTGGATAATAGTCTCTGGGAAGGGAGTGTGACTGTGGGATAGCAGGTATAGTAGGGAGAGATGGTGTCTATAGTAACAGTGGGATAATAGTCTCTGGGAAGGGAGTGTGACTGTGGGATAGCAGGTATAGTAGGGAGAGATGGTACCTATAGTAACAGTGGATAATAGTAGAGAGAGTAGTGATAGTCTTATCTCTAGGTGCTGTAACATAAACAACATACCGTATAACCCGCCGAGTTTTTCAGAATCCAAAATGTGCTGAAAAAGTCTACCTCGGCTTATACGCGGGTCAGCGGTACCCGACCAGAGTAGCTGAGATTGCAGTCACTTTTAATCATTCCTATACCAACAGTTCACTTGGGGAGAGACTGCAATATCCCACAATGCCCTCTGTTGGTTATATGAAAGAATAACAGTGCGCCCTCTGTTGGTTATATGAAAGATTAACAGTGACTGCAATATCACACAGCGCTATCTGTTGGTTGTATGAAAGAATAACAGGGACTGCAATATCACACAGTGCCATCGGTTGGTTGTATGAAAGAATAACAGACTGCAATATCACACAGCACCATCTGTTGGTTGTATGAAAGAATAACAGGGACTGCAATATCACACAGCGCCATCTGTTGGTTGTATGAAAGAATAACAGAGACTGCAATATCACACAGCGCCATCTGTTGGTTGTATGAAAGAATAACAGAGACTGCAATATCACACAGCGCCATCTGTTGGTTGTATGAAAGAATAACAGAGACTGCAATATCACACAGCACCCTCTGTTGGTTATATGAAAGATTAACAGTGACTGCAATATCACACAGCGCCCTCTGTTGGTTATACAAAAGATTAACAGTGATGGCAATATCAAACAGCACCCTCTGCACATGGTAGTGGGACAGTGGGACAATGCACACAGTAATCCGTTTGGCAATTCTCTGTCACCATCAGCTTTGCAAAGAAGTCCGGTTGATCGCTGGGGGGGGTCGCTTTGGCAGAATGTACGCTGCTGGGAGACAGGGCTGTAGTTGTGTCTAGGCTTATACGCGAGTCAATACGTTTTCCCAGTTTTTGTAGGTAAAATTAGGTACCTCGGCTTATACACGGGTCGGCTTATACACGAGTATATACGGTAAGTATAAAATCATGTTACATTGCACAACACAGATTGTTATAATGAAATGACCAGCACATATCCATACAGTTCTATTCTTTCCATAAATGTGAGTGATGTGGAATATTATGTGGATAAGACCAGCTCAGGCGTATGATCACAATGTACCTAACACTGTATAACAAAGCCCTATGAGCTGCACTGACTACAAGTATTTTTGGGGTCTGAGCCAAGGAATGTTCCTGCCCATTACAGAGATTTCCGCTGGAGGGTGTCCTTACAACAAACACAATTAGCTGGAAATCTGTAATCTAACGGCACAACATTGTTTACAACTGAATATTTCGGATACTGGCGGATATAGTTTCCTAACGCAAAAGCTTTAAAAAAAAAAAGCAAAAGCCAAGTAGGCCAAACCCATTAAAATAATCCCTGGTTGATCTAAAAGGACACGCTATTAACAAAGCTCTAAAAACAATCTCATTCAAAAAAATTTTTAGAAATAAAAATTCACCATATTTTGAATATATTGTTATATTTCTTTTTTTTTTTTGATCGGTGCTGTAACTTCCTTTGTCTTTTTCATGGTAGTCGCTGCGTATTCCCGATTGAAGGGGTGGTTCACCTTTAAATTAACTTTTAGTATGTTGTAGAATGGCCAATTCTAAGCCGCTTTTCAATTGGTCTTTATTATTAACTTTTTTAATATTTTTTTTTTTATTTATTTGCCTTCTTCTTTTGATTCTTTCCAGCTTTCAAATTAGGGATGCATCAAATCCACTTTTTGGGATTCGGCCGAATCCCAGAATCCTTCGTGAAAGATTCGGCTGAATACCGTACCGAATCCTAATTTGCATATGCAAATTAGGGATGGGAAGGGGAAATTTTTTTTGACTTCCTTGTTTTGTGACAAAAAGACATGCAACTTCCCTCCCTGCCCCTAATTTGCATATGCAGATTAGGATTCAGATTCGGTCCGGTATTCGGCCGAATCTTTTGTAAAGGATTCGGGGGTTCAGCCAAATCCAAAATAGTGGATTTGGTGCATACCGAATCGGAATCCTGCTGAAAGAGACTGCCTCCTGGCCGAATCCCAAACCGAATCCCGGTGCATCCCTAATTATTACCCCTTCCACCTTATATCCCCGATGGTTTCAATAAACACTAAAGGGTAGGACTTCCCTAATTCTCTCAGTTATACAAGTAAAAAATAGGAATGTTTAAATATATATTTCATGCCAATGCACAAAGGGAACACTCTAATAAATGCATCAACATTTACCAATATTCCTCTGGGGAAGAGTCTAATTTTTACAGAAACATCATCACATGAACATCAGGGCAATGAAGCCGCTTCAGGTGGTCTAAACAGTATGGAAGCCCCCACTAGCCGGAATAATAACTGACCTGCACATAAATGATGCTTCCTGGGCAGAACAACTCATATCAATATACCTGAATTAATATTTATAATATTTATACATTGATTCTATACTCTGCTTTTATTTCCCCAAACACAGAATTAGTCTTTTTCAGAGCAAAGCTCTTGCCCTGTTCCACCAGCAGATGGCGATAGAGAGCTATTTGTCTTTATTTGGAGGCCTTTTCTGAAGGCGGCACTTGGGCACGAAGCAGAACTGACAGTGCAGGTGTTGTACCTCTTTTGTCCTATTAAGGGGAGTAACTACAGAGGATGCAGACGGGCCCATTAGGTATAGGAGACCCTAGTTAATGCGAAATTTCAAATTGGTAAAACAAGACAACCTCTGGATATGTTGGGGGCCCTTAAATTAATTTTCATTTCGGGGCAGCAGGTAAAGCAGTTTGATATGCCAACCAACAGTGTTGCCTATCCTGTGGCCCCTCAGCTATTATAGAAGTCCAGCTCCTGACACCCTTCTGAAAGCTGGACTGCCATGATTTATACAAATAATGGTGTTCACTGAGCCAGGGTCGGACTGGGCCAGCGGGAAACCGGGAAAAAACCCGGTGGGCCCCAGACTCGTGTGGATCCGCACCCTAAGCTTCCTTTTCCTGCAGCTGGAGACCGTTCCAACACATGTGCATACACACAGCGCTGGGTGGCGCACACAGGGGCTGCGGCGGAGGGCTGTCCAGCGGCGGTGGAGGGGGGTCCTGCAACAGCAGATCCAGTGGGCCCCCGGGCCCCCCAGTCCAACCCTGCACTGAGCTCTAGGCTGACAGTACAGCTGCCATACAAGGATAGATCCGCTCATTTGCCCCAAACGAGCAGCTTTTTGCCCCATTTGCCCCCCATTGAGCCAATGATCAGATCATACAGGGGTTCTGTCTGTGGACATCATTCCATATGTGGTACTTGTCCAACTGGATCTTCAAACCTGGCAATTTTTGGCTAGATATCAGTTGGGCATATGCCAACTTGGTCTGGATTGGCACCTGTTATTGGCCCCTATAGCCAGTTGAATGTTAACTGGGCACCTATATATTGTAAGCAGATCCTCACACTGTCCGTTATACAGGAGACACAACACTGCAGAGATTCCGCAGCAGTAAATACGGAGCAGCCTCTGCCAGTCTCTCTCTGTGGCTGCTGGTGAGTCATTCACTGACAAGAGAGGGAAATCGTTTGCATTCTGTTGGACATCTAAGGTCACTGTACTGTGCCAACTCTCAAGGTGAGCTCAAGAATTAGCCGAATAAGCCGAATCCTTGATTATTCCCACCGGTAGGCCCAGGTAGGATGTATGTGTATGTATTCCATTTTAAAGGAACAGTAACACCAAAACGTTAAAATATTTTAAAGTAATGAAAATGCAACGTACTGGTGTCTTGCACTGGTCCAACCGGTGTGTTTGCTACAGAAACTCTACTATAGTTTCTATAAACAAGCTGCTGTGTAGCCATGGGGGCAGCCATTCAAGCACAGGATACACAGTAGATAACAGATAAGTACTACTATAGTTTATATAAACAAGCTGCTGTGTAGCCATGGGGCAGCCATTCAAGCACAGGATACACAGTAGATAACAGATAAGTACTACTATAGTTTATATAAACAAGCTGCTGTGTAGCCATGGGGGCAGCCATTCAAGCACAGGATACACAGTAGATAACAGATAAGTACTACTATAGTTTATATAAACAAGCTGCTGTGTAGCCATGGGGACAGCCATTCAAGCACAGGATACACAGTAGATAACAGATAAGTACTACTATAGTTTATATAAACAAGCTGCTGTGTAGCCATGGGGCAGCCATTCAAGCAGAGGATACACAGTGGATAACTGATAAGTTCTGAAGAATCCCATTGCATGCTTATCTGAGCTTATCTGCTATCAGCTGGTTATCCTGTGCCTTTTCTCCGTTTTCAGCTTTGAATGCCCGCCCAGCAGCTTGTTTATACAGGTATGGGACCTGTTATCCAGAATGCTTGGGACCTGTGGATTTCCGAATAATTGATCTTTCCGTAATTTGGATCTTCATACCTTAAGTCTATTAGAAAATCATATGAATATTAAGTAAACCCAATAGGCTGGTTCTGCTTCCAATAAGGATTAATTATATTTTAGTTGGGATCAAGTACAAGATATTTTTTTTTATTATTACAGAGAAAAAGGAAATCATTTCAAAAATTTGGATTATTTGGATAAAATGGAGTTTCTGGGAGACAAGCCTTTCCGTAATTCTGAGCTTTCTGGATACCGGGTTTCCGGATAACGGATTCCATACCTATAAACTATAGTAGAACTTCTGTAGCACACACACTAGTTTTACAGTGCAGGGCAGTACAGTACATTGTATTTTCAATGCATTAAAACATTTTGGTGTTACTGTTCCTGTAAGTGGTGAGGCCACTTATTGCCTCCCATAGTCCTCCTGTTGTTCCTTATTGCACTTACAGGCAGGCACTGGCATTGCATTAGCAGGAACAATCTCTACAATATTTACAATGCTAATGCACGTTGCCTTTGCTTATTGATCGGCTGATGTTTGTCCCAGCCTATCAGTGAAGAAAGGCTCTTTCATTAATGAGCAATATGGCAGCACCCACTTATATATGTATGTATATAATTCAAACATGCAGATAACAAATAATCAGTATAAACAGTAAACAAGGCTGCTGGAGACATTTGTAGTCCAACAAAAGTAGGGATGCACCGAATCCAGGATTCGGTTCAGGATTCGGCCTTTTTCAGCAGGATTCGGATTCGGCCGAATCCTTCTGCCCGGCCAAACCGAATCCGAACCCTAATTTACATATGCAAATTAGGGGTGGAGAGGGAAATTGAGTGACTTTTTGTCACAAAACAAGGAAGTTAAAAATGCAAATTACATATGCAAATTAGGGTTCGGATTCGGTTTGGTATTCGGCCGAATCCTTCGCCAAGGATTCGGGGGTTCGGCCGAATCCAAAATAGTGGATCCGGTGCATCCCTAAACAAAAGCCACCAGGCCACGGGTTTTATGATAAATGAGCCCCACAATGTATGATTGTGACCCTGGGCCCAGTAAAACATGGGCCGGAATTAGTCCTGTAACCCTGATATTGTAATATTTCTCAGCAAGGAATGTGAGCTACACCCCGCAGTAGTTTCACTCAATCACGGCTGCTTTAAGCCTGACCTATGATCATTTGTTTGGGACAAAAGTACATTAAATTCATTTATCAGTGTTACAGATCCGACTCCTAATCCTAATGAAAGCGATTTGTTCTGCTTTAGCTTTAGCACAAACATTAAAATCCCAAATGGTGAAACAGCACTTGGACCTATTCTGAGAAACTTTCCCATTGGTCTCCATTATTTATTGTGCAGGTTTTTATTTAATTAAAGGGGTCGTTCACCTTCCAAACACTTTTATCAGTTCAGTTGTTTTCAGGCTTTTTTTTTTTTTATTGATTTCCATTTTTTATTTTTTTATCGTTTTTTCCAGGATTGAAGTTCAAAGTTGAATGTTCCTGCCATTGGTGTTTCTGTTGGGCAGGTCCCACCCCCTTTCATGACATCACAGTGGAAGATAATTAGGGATGTACCGAATCCAGGATTCGGTTCTGGATTCGGCCTTTTTCAACAGGATTCGGATTTGAATGCTTCTGCCCGGCCGAACAGAATCCGAATCCTAATTTGCATATGCATATTAGGGATAGGGAGGGAAATCGCATGAATTTTTGTCACAAAACAACAAAGTAAAAATAGTTTCCCCCTTCCCACCTCTAATTTGCATATGCAAATTAGGATTCAGATACGGTTCGGTATTCAGCCATATCTTTTGAGGAAGGATTCGGGGGTTTAGCTGAATCCAAAATAGTGGATTCAGTGCATCCCTAGAGATAATAGAGCTGACACTCCGTTTTGGGGGTAACAGTGGGTTTTTTATAAATTGCCCCCACCAGCACTAGGACACTTGCAAAAGGAGGGAGCTCCCTGCTGTTACCCCCCAACTGAAGTGCGAACTGTAATAACTTTGGTTGGGGATAATATGAAACTCAGGGATTGTGCTCAGCAGGGAAAAAGATAAGAAATGGATCAACTAATGGATAAAATTAGATCACAACCAGAGATGCTTCAGAAAGACAAAAGAAGGTGAAAAAAGAAAGAAACTTTTAACTTCACTACTTCAGTACAGGTATGGGATCCGTTATCCAAAAATCCATTATCCAGAAAGCTCTGAAATACAGAAAGGCCGTCTCCCATAGAATCCATTTTATCCAAATAATCCAAATTTTTAAAAATTATTTCCTTTTTCTCTGTAATAATAAAACAGTCGCTTGTACTTGATCCCACCTAAGATATAATTAATCCTTATTGGAAGCAAAACCAGCCTATTGGGTTTATTTAATGTTTACATGATTTTCTAGTAGACTTAAAGTAGGAAGATCCAAATTACAGAAAGATCTGTTATTCAGGTCCTGGACATTCTGGATAACAGGTCCCATACCTGTATTAGAAAAATGGCCACAAACAGAAAGTAATTGGAAAAACAAATTATTTCTGGTGAAAAATGTTGGAAGTTGAACAGCCACTTTAACTGCCTTCCTATTTTAGTTCTTTCCAGCCTCCAGCTGAAAATTCTGTCTGATTGTAAGGGTCACTGACCCCTGCTGCAGTTTCCCCACGAGACCTGCTTATCTTAAATTGTTACAATTGTTTCTTTGATTATCTTAAATCGTAACAAATGTATCAAAGTGCACCTGCCGCATATTATGGGCTCCCTGCCAAAAGCCAATTAAGTTAGAAGCTTTGTATCTTTTTCCAGCTGTTTAGTGCAGGAGATAAAAGAGAAAGTCGGGACATTTCAGTAACAATCCGGGACTGCAGCCTGAGCTGTCAAAATTGGGACAGTTGGGAGGTATGATATACCAAAGCTGCACCACCACTAGAAGCCCCTAAATATTTCCGAATATTTTTATGCTGCCTGGTTGGCAACCTAACTCAGGGGCACAACTGCAGAGGAAGCAGACTCTGGGGCTGCAGGGGGAGGCAGGAGGTATAGGGGTCCCATTAGGCCCTAATTCATATACAATTTTATATACATATAAAGGCACAAGGCTGCAGGCTGAGTTATACAGGGAACTCTGAGTATCACTCATGTATTATAAGGGATAATGTACCCCCTACTGTAAATGATAAGGATATTAGAAGTCACTGAGGGGTCCTATTGCCATATAAAGGCACAAGGCTGCAGCACATATTTTTATAAAGATCATGTAACTGCCCAAATTTCTGACATCACCAATAATAACTGAAAAAATTTTACATCTACACATATACAAACATCTACAATGGTATATTTCACAAATTATTTATGCATTTTGTGTAATATATTTAATATATATATTATTTTTAATATTTATATTTATTAATATGCAGTATATATATGTGTGTGTGTGTTTGGGCTTGTGGTGACCCTGCCAAATGTAGGACCTTGACTAGGAAGTCTTACACCAAATATTCTATAATCCTCAAACCTAAATCCTCGTGTGACTGTGTGTAACCTACAGATGGGAAGATCCATGTCACGCAAGGATTGTCTCGGAATTCTTTCCCTCCCGTCTCGCGCTCGTTAGTAAAATGACAGCGGCTCTAGAGGTCACACGCTGCAGAACTACAATGTCATGCTCCTAAAATGTGTGTAAGCAGTGTGTGCAAATCGACTCTCCAGCAGGAACAGCAACACAGAGCTGAAAGGAAATGTATGAATCCCCAGATGCCGCACGACTACAACTCTCTGCACCCTCTGACATGTAATCCAGGTTGATAAAACAAGCTAGGAGATGTCAGATGCTCACAGGACTTTACTACTCAGGCACTTCTGTCTGTGATAACCTACTGGTAGTGATGGGTGAATTTGTCCCATTTTGCTTCGCCATAAAATTTGCGAAACGTGAATTTTGATGCCGCCGACAACTTCCACGCCGGCAACATTTATTGCTCATTAAAGTCAATGGGCATCCGTACAATCATCGCCAGCGTCAAAATTGTTGCCGGCGTCGGATCCGTTGCCTGTGTCAAAAACCTTTTGCTGGCGAATTTTCGCTGCAAATTTGTGAATTTATTCGTCGTCGGCAAAATGTGGAAATTCGCCAGCAAATTTGTGCCTGGCGAATAAATTAGCCAATCACTACCTACTGGCACATTTTCTGCATGTCAGATAAGTACAAGGGAGGTCACTGATTGGGAAGGATATTCTATATAAGAAACACATGATTGGCAAAGTCCTGCTGGAGGCGGAGTACTGTACCTGTGCCAGATTCAGCAAAGATGCACAATAATGACTTCACTCCATCTAGTATAAGTCCCTGTGCCAGGAGTTCACCTCATACTTGTTGCTTATATAATATATATATATATATATATATATATATATATATATATATATATATATATATATATATATATATATATTAGGGATGCACCGAATCCAGTATTCGGTTTGGGATTCGGCCGGGATTCGGCCAGGATTCGGCCTTTTTCAGCAGGATTCGGATTCGGCCGAATCCTTCTGCCTGGCCGAACCGAATCCGAATCCTAATTTGCATATGCAAATTAGGGGCGGGAGGGAAATCACGTGACTTTTTGTAAAAAATGGTTTCCTCTTCCCACCCCTAATTTGCATATGCAAATTTGCATATGCAAATTAGGGTTCGGATTCGGTATTCGGCCGAATCTTTCACAAAGGATTCGGGGGTTCGGCCGAATCCAAAATAGTGGATTCGGTGCATCCCTAATATATATATATAATGATACCCCCTGCTCCGGGCACCAATTAGGTGCAACAATGAAGTGAGTGGCCGGCACACACTGGGTGAAAGAACACTCACCTCCCTGCAAGTCTGCCAGCGCAAAAAACCAACTTCCGCAGGAATCTTCATTGAGAGGCTAAAGAGAAAGCTGACCCCATGGTCCAGGCCCCCATTTCCCCCGGCCCCCGAGACTGACGGCTTCCTCTATAGTTACACCACTGCCTCCTCTAATAACCGTTCTGCCCAGACATAATGAAGAGACTGCTGCAGAAAAACATCTAAAAACTCCAATAAAAAGCTGCTCTGCTCCTTCCAAATATATCTATCTACAGTATACTATATATATATATTTGAGATGCACCGAATCCACTATTTTGGATTCGGCCGAACCCCAGAATCCTTCGCGAAAGCTTCGGCCGAATACCGAACCAAATCCTAATTTACATATGCAAATTAAGGGTGGGAAGGGGAAAACATTTTTTACTTTCTTGTTTTGTCACAAAAAGTCCAACGATTTCCATGCATATGCAAATCAGGATTCGGATTCAGTTCGGCCGCGCAGATGGATTCGGCCGACTCCAAACCCTGTTGAAAAAGGCCGAATCCCGAACCGAATCCTGGATTCGGTGCATCCCTAATATATATATATTCGGCACCCTGACAAAGATTCCTGTGCAGAATGGAAACGTTGGTCCAATAAATAAACCTAAATGAATTGACTTCTTGTCTAAGCCTGATTGAATATGGAGTGGCGTCATCGATGGGATTACTTATATAATTTAAAGACTTGGCCTTCGGATTTTCTTTTTGGTTGTGCGTTCCTCTTTACTTGGTTTATATATATATATATATATATATATAGAGCCTGAAGAGCAGCGCACTCATCCCTAGAAAAAGGCAAAAAAGTCCAGGTGCTGCCGCAAAAAGTAAAATCAACATGAAGAAATCGGAGCACTCAAGCCGACTACACCATTCAAGTTTTGCACATAAAGTAAATCCCATGAGTACTCTGTGTTCTGTAAATCCCATGAGTACTCTGTGTTCTTTATGCCTATATATATATATATATATATATATATATATATATATATATATACACACATCTATACAAGGAACAGTCACCCCATTAACACACATACAGTACAAACAGAACACGGTACCAAAGGGATGTTCATTTCCATCGCTCAGCCCCCTGTAAAACCATCTGAGCACAGGGTCCAAATGAGGACTAACGAACCAGGGGACGCCACTATAAATCTCTCCTATTGTTCCCATAATGTGGCATGCACAGGGTCAGCACACTCCTAAATCCCCTCATAACAACTGGGCTGGGTGGGGACAATCCATTGCAGCCTCATTTCTGCTTCACTCCTATCAGATAAACATGATAGATCAGTAAAAGCAATGGGCTTCTATTGTTCTTATTACTGAAATTATTTAAATGTATTGACCCGTGGCTCTACAATGTGTCTTTTCAACAGTTAACTGGTCGCTAGGGGTCAACTTATCCTAGCAACTAGGCATTGCTTTAGCACTGACGCATTCTATATAGTGTTTTATAGAGATTGTTCATCCCTTACATTAGTCTTTGGATCTTACAATCACACTAAAAGCTTGTCTTCTATTAGGAACCAACTAACCTGCCTGTGTATTTTGGAGTGTGGAAGGAAATCAGAATGTCGGGACATTGGGGAGATTAAATTAAAGGTCAGGATCGAACTCAGCACCCAAAGCTGCAATTGTAGCCTCCTGGATCTGACGAAATACCCCCATCCATATGTTCAAGTGTTATTAGTAATTACTAATCCACTATTTTGGATTTGGCCGTACCCCTGAATCCTTTGTGAAAGATTCGGCCGTATACCGAACCGAATCCTAATTTGCATATGCAAATTTTTTACTTCCTTGTTTTGTGACAAAAAGTCATGCTAGTTCGCTCCCTGCCCTAATTTGCATCTGCAAATTAGGATTCAGATTACGTTTGGCCGGCAGAAGGATTTGGCTGAATCCTGCTGAAAAAGGCTGAATCCCAATGCATCCCTAGTAATTACACCTTTCCTTATTACTGCCCTAATTTTCAAGTGACGCACTCACTCAGGGATGATCCGGAATCACACAGGGAGAATCACACTACAGAACATACTGGCGAGATATATCAGCAATATGCAAAGACGCAATGCAGCGCAAGTGTTGAAATGACATTAGTCTTCACCTCTACATTCTTACATAAATGTGCTGCAAGAACATGAATGGGATCAGATATCCCGGGATGGGCCGGAGCTGCTGCAGGATGATGTCAGTATGCGGTGTACATACGTGCTGCTCCGTGCAAGGACTCATGTTCCATTTAGCACACAACCAGGGCACACTCACACTTCATCTGTCTGCAGCTGAAAAAAATGGTTTTATGGGGTTGCATTTAACCCCCAGACTTACTACATGGTGGACGCTTCATGTTGTTGGAGGAAAAAAATTGATTGCTAAAATTACAAAAATATATATGTTCAGTTAATAGCTGTGGGAGGTCAGAGAGCTGCTTGATATGAATACTTGTACAATACGTTTACACTGATCCGCTGCATTCATACACATTTCCCTGCAGCTGGTGCGTGGAAAACCTTATCTATTAGGAAGGCAATGAATCCAGGATTCGGTTCGGGTTTTGGCCAGGATTCAGCCTTTTTCATCAAGATTCAGATTCAGCCGAATCCAAGTGGCAGGCCCAACCGAATCGGAATACTTCAAATCACATGTCTTTTTGTCGCACAAACAAGGAGAAATGAATTTTAATCGCCGGCTGTGTGCACGGTTCTCTTTCACCCTTCCTGGCCACAGGGTCGGTCCGGGCTGGGACACAGGGAAAAACCATGGTAGGCCCTCAAGTGCCCCTGCCAACCCAGACCTGCTCCCCTGATCTGCCGCCCCCAAAAGAAAACAATAATATGCGGCGGCGAAGTACCCGGTGGGCCCCCAATGCTCCAGTCCGACCCGGCCTGCCCGTAATTTGCATATGTAAATTAGGGTTTGTTTCTGTATTTGGACGAATTGTTCAAGAAGGATTTGGGATTCGGCCAAATCTTGAAATAGTGGATTCGCTGGATCCCTACATTCACTTCCGTATAGTTATTAATTCCACGGTTTCCACAGCAAACTGCGTCAAAAGGCGCTTATGTCTAAAGATTCAAGTGCAGACGTTGTTCCGAATTAAGTGCACCCCAACCCAACAATCTTGCAACCCTACTCACTAGGGATGCACCAAATCCACTATTTGGGATTTGGCCGAATACCCCGAATCCTCTGTCAAACATACGGCCGAATAACGAACCAAATCCTAATTTGCATATGCAAATTAGGGGCAGGAAAGTAAAAAGTGGAAAAACTTATTCTTTTGTGATGAAAAGTCACACGATTTCCCTACCCATCCCTGATTTACACATGCAAATTCGGATTCAGATTTGGTTCGGCCAGCCACAAGGATTCTGTGTGAACAAATTCCTCTTTTATGGGTTTTTTAGACCTGCAAAAGTATTTAGCGACCAGTGAAAACATTATACAGTTTGTGCCAGTGTAGGTAATAAAACACCTTGCTGAAAAATTCAACTTTTTTTGCACCAAATCCTTTAAGTTTAAATTCTCTGTATGGAATTAAGATTCTCATTTAGATTCAACTGATGAAGAATATTACTTTGAAAATAATTGTTGTTTTTATTTATCCGCCATTTATTGCAGGTTCAAATTTACGCTCTCCCCCTGCATCTCTTGTTGGTGTCGATATGAACATATACTACAGACAAACCTTTTACTACAGCTCATCTTAAAATGCAAGAAATCCTATTCAGGGTCGTATCTGGTTTAGCAATGCTGATCTACGCTTATGTACGCCATGAGAGTCTAAAAACGCCATTCAGCAGAGAAAATGACCTTGGATCGAGTATCCCTGCCCCTGATCCAGTAACATAACTCTACATTTATATCTGAACCATATAGAATACAGTAACCAGATCAAAACATGTAAATGTCATTTATACCATGTCAAATGGGAAGGATAAAGGCCTGGTCATCATTTATCCAACTGACCTTCAGACTGTAAGTAGCATTTCCTCTTGCAATGGAATTATAGTCATACATCCTCTAATAAATAATAATATATATATATATATTATTATTTATTAGAGGATGTATGACTATAATTCCATTGCAAGAGGAAATGCTATATATATACAGGCTGATAGAGATGATGAATGTTCCCTTTAAGCACCCCAATAATGAGGCACTGAACAAATTAAGATCCGCACAAGTTTTTGAGTGTAAATTTAGTACACCTATGAGATCCATTATCCAGAAACCCATTATCCCGAATGGTCTGATTACGGAAAGGCTCCCATAGACTCCATTTTAACCAAATAATCAATGATTCCCCTTTTCTCTGTAATAATAAGGGTAGATCCAACGCACTGCCACAAAACGCATGCGTCAAATCTCATGCGACGAAAATAAGGTAAGTGTCGCAGCGGTGATCTGACGCGACGGGACTGTCGGATGCAGACGTAGCGTGCAGCTGCCGAAAACTTTCGGTTAGTTCTACCCTAAAACAGTAGCCAAACTAAGATATAATCAACCCTTATTGGAAGCAAAACCAGCCAATTGGGTTTATTTAATGTTTACATGATTTTCTAGTAGACTTAAGATAGATATCAAGATCCAAATTACAGAAAGATCCATTATCCGGAAAACCCCAGGTCCAGAGCAGTCTAGATAACAGATCCCATAGCTGTACTAAATCTGGGCACCCTCATCTCTTTTTAAAAAAAAAAAGTGCACCAACAAGACATTAGGGTCACCCGACCTTAACAAATTTAGGGGGACTAGTGTCTAAGAGCCCCTGTCTAAGGGCCAAAAAGGCTTAAAACTATGGGATGTAAGATCTGCACCTCCCCAGAAGGCACTGCATAAAATGGCACTGCTGATATAAATACTAAAAATATCTATTTGTTAAACAATAATATATTCCTTTTCTGCTTTCATTAACATTTGCTCCTGCAAGATCCCCTGACTTTGGACCCTCTATTCTGCCTTAAAACCAGCCCATTTATATATATATTTCATCTCCGTTCTTTCTAAAAAACAAATCACATTGATCACGTCTCTGGGTGAGATCAGTCATCATCCTCCACTATAAATGCAAATTGTCCTTTGAGGCCCAGAACAAATGGAATGTACAGTCACTGGCTGGTCACATGTACCCTGAGGACAAGGAGAAGCCGCTGCACTGCTGCCTGTAGACACCTCTATTTATTATATAATGAGTATTATTTATTATATAATAAGACATATACACATGCAGGTGCTCTAGTGCAGCAATATACACAACCATGAACCCTTACTTGATCCGAGAGGCAATCTCCATCCTCCACAGCCATTCTCTGGGGCTAACAATGAAAGGTGATAGCGGTTTTGTTTAACACTGCCGACTCTGCATCACAATTAAAGGCAAAGTAAATCCTTTCTCCGGCCCAACCATGGTTACAAAGTGATAATAATAAATCCAGAAAGGGTTTCAAGCAGGAACCTGAGCACCTGGAACTCCAGCAGGAGACTTGGGAACAACACAAAGCAGGAGGGTGACTTACCATATTTGTAATTGTGTGTATGTGTAACCATGATATGCAGAATACCAAAAATAGCAGCCGAATCAGCTGGCAGCCTCCCTTGGGGACAGGCTTTTGTCAAATTGCTTATCGGCTTTCTTCCAGGGTAAGGGCGCCTGCTCTGCACAAAGCAAACAAATGCCAGTACTACAGCTGCAGCAAAGCAACCAGAGAGTAAACTATACTGTAAGATTTATTTCTAAAGGGGAACTATGCCTCTTTGTGCTGTTTGGTCCCACGTGTCTATTGCTTACATTCAATGCTCTGTCACCCTGGACATAGATATATTTATTTTTCAAAAAGCGCATGACCTTAAAAAGTGCAAATAAACACTTTTATCAAATACATATCATAGTGTAATTTTGCATGCAAAAGGCTATATTACCCTATACCGATGTAGAGCGATCCGCAGTATTACTACAGAACGGCTTTTATTATAGGCTTGTATTCAGTATAATCACTTGTGATAACAGATGTTCATACTAATCTGATGAGAGATATACAGTGGATTATGTACCCCCAATTTTTTCCAAAGAGATAGAATCACTGAGGGGGTTCTGTGTATCACTCATGTATTGTAAGAGATAATTTACCTCCTACTGTAAATGATAAGGATATTAGAAGTCACTGAGGGGTTGTTCTGTGACCATATAAAGGCACAAGGCTGCAGGCTGAGTTATACAGGGAACTCTGAGTATTACTCATGTATTATAAGGGATAATGTACCCCCTACTGTAAATGATAAGGATATTAGGGATGTGCCTTTTTCATATCCAAGTGCCTGGTCAAATTTGCCAGAATTCCATGTGGAAGGATCAGTGTTTACCCAAATCCTGAAGATTCAGTTCATCCCTAATTAGAAGTCACTGAGGAGTTGACCACATAAAGGCACATTACTCCTAATATAATTTTAATGTAGAGTAGGGTGCACTCCTTTTATTGTTATTTACCTATAAACACTAACACTGCCCTTTATTCAGATATCTTTTCAGTGCTTCATCTGGGTTTTAACATCTGATACTTGGTTTCCGGTGTAATGTTCTTCATTAACCTGTTAAAGGGGAAGTAGAGTCTAAAATAGAATAAGGCTAGAAATGCTGTATTTTGTATACTGAACATAAACTTGAACGTACTGCACCACAAGTCTAATCAAACAAATAATTTATGCTTTCAAAGTTGGCCACAGGGGGTCACCATCTTGTAACTTTGTTAAACATCTTTGCAAGACCAAGACTGTGCACATGCTCAGTGTGGTCTGGGCTGCTTAGGGATCATCATAAATGATTAAAACAGCACAAGTCAAATACTAACTGCCAGAAGCCAATACACAAGACTAATTAATAATCAGAATATACAGACTGCACTGGCTCCTGTGTTGTCATGTAATCTAATGTGGATTTTATAGTTTTTGTATTGTTTAATACAAACTTTCTCCAACTCTGCAGAACCAGTGGCTGCAGCAAAATAATTCTCCAAATAGAATCCCAGTTTATCTGTTTAAATCTGGCTCCATGATCTTTGTCCCTGCAGCTGGAGTTGGAAACATTAACAATGTAAAAGCAAAAATAAAATCCAATACAAATCTCTACACAGACGCCGACTTCTCTACAGGGAAACAAACAAAGCTGCTTGAGTTCTGCATGGCTGGGAAGTAAGGCGGGGGCTCCCCCTGCTGTTCATAAGTATGATTGTTTCCCTGCAGAGCAGTTAGGGACCGTCTGACAATTCCTATCCACAGCAGTAAATGAAGGGAGAATATAACTGCATACAGTCAGGTTTCTTATAAAAACGGTACACATTTTTTAATTAAAGTATATTGGAGATAAGTTTCTTTTTCATTATAGAAAGTAAAAATGGGATTTTATTTTTTTGCTTTTACATGTCCTTTAAAATCAAGCTATATTTTAAGCAATGTGTTTGGCAACAATTAGGACTATTTATGGCAGAAAATTGAACTTGTCTTAATTGCCATAGCTAACGCTAACTATTCCAGCTTTCGTTTTGACCCTTAATGGAATAATGGACTTCCTTAATGGAATATATGCATTTTTCATAAATCAGAATATAAAAATGTAATTACGGATAACATTACTTTTACATTTCCGATCCGTGATGGAACCTATTATCCATACAGAATTGGTTTGCAGAGGTGGGAGTGGAAGAACTTGATTGGCCTGCACAGAAATCTGATTTCAATCCTAATAAACTAATATGGGATGAACTGTGTGTGAGATCTGATCCCCAACATCAGTGCCCAACCTCTTGCCCATGGATGGAAGAAAATCCCACCAAAAATGTTCCAACATCCAGTGGGAATGGGAACCTTCCTAGAGCAGAAGAGGTTGGTAGAGCAGCAAAGGGAGGGCCAACTTCATATATATCCTCATGGCTTTAGAATGAGATGTTGGACAAGTGGATGTCTAGATATATTTGCCCCATACATGCAGAGAAGGAATATTGTGTACACACTCATACAAACAAACAATATGGCAACTCCCACATGTATACTACCCAACCCTACATTATGCTGTGGTCTCTAGTGATGGGCGAATTTATTCGCCAAGCGCAAATTCGTGGAGAATTTGCGAATAAATTCGCGAAACGCCCGCAAAAATTTGCCGGCATCAAAAAAAATTCCACTGGCATCGAAAAAAAAACGGGGGAAATTCGGGAATTTTCTAGCAAAGCGAAATGGCGCAAATTCGCCCATCACTAGTGGTCTCCTGCTCTGATCGCCTGGTAGAAGTGAAGCAATTTACAATAACATTTTTATCCTTTCCAGGAAGGAATTAGAGACATGTTTGCTTCGTCAAGTTGAGTTGTAAAAGAGCATTTCACTTATTATGGGAAATATATTCTCTTCTGTTTACTCCATTAACATTCCTATGGCAAGTTACAGTCTAGGGTCCTATATATAGTGAATAAAGTACCCCCTCTTTTAAAATATAAGGATATTATAAGTTACAGAGGAGTTTCATGACCATATAAAAACACAAGGCCGAGTGTTTTTCTACAGGTCATGGAACTCCGAGGTAACTTCTAATATCCTCATATTTTGCAATTGGGGGTACTTTATTTATTATAATACACACATTTCAGTGAGTCATGTGACAGAAATGACATCAGAACTCACCGTTTATAACTGATGACATCACTACTCACCGTTTATAAGCTATTTACAAGATATTTATGGCTTTTGTGTATTACATATATATAAATATATATATATATATATATATATTTTACGGGCTCTTTATATTGCACTAATGTACCATTTTATTACAGATACAAAATAAATGCCCCTCTCTTTATTGGATTAGTTTAATATGCTATTAGTATGGAAAGTTAATCTCCTACTAGAATTAATCTGGATCTATTTAGAACGATTAACGGAACTGTATAAAGCCTTGGTTGGGGGCCTGAAAAACAGCACTTTTATTAAGCAGAGGGGCTTTATCTCAGCTAAAGAATCCAGTAGTGACTCACATGCCCTAAGCACTGACAGCTCCTCCAGGATTCAGTAATTTACTCATAGCTGGGAAAGCTTCATTCACACACTGCTAAATTTAGACAGAAGCCTGTTAAATCTTAGTTGTGAGAGCAAATTGTGGTACGTGTTGCAGAAACCCAGTAGGAAAACATTTTTTGCATTGGTGCAATAGTAATACAAGATATTTACTAGTGCAAATAATAGAGAAAGTTCTTCCTTCAATTAGACCAGACGTCCCGATGGTCCTAATAAAAGATGGGATATAAACTGCTTTGTTTAAATCTTTGACAATAACAATATAAAAGGAGAGGAAAAAAATCCTTTAAATCCATATATTAATTATGGCTATGGGGAAAGTTTTCTACAACTGTATTTATTGCTAATACAAAATCTCTGATATGGGTGTTTTGATATTATACACTCCTCATAAAGGGATATATGTATTTCTACAGCTTTACTTACCCTTTAAACATGTTCCTTAGAGGGGGTGCTTGAGTATAAAATGCTCTTGTTTTCAATTGGACAAAACTTGTCATGTGATTTTATATATATTTATAAATATTATATATTTAAATGTTGTTTGAATTGTGCATCATTTAGCCTGTGATTAAAGGGCATGTAAAGTCTAAAATAGAATAAGGCTAGAAATACTGTATTTTGTATACTAAATATAAACATGAACTTACTGCACCACCTTGTTACTTTGTTATACATCTTTGCAAGACTAAGACTGTGCACATGCTCAGTGTGGTCTGGGCTGCTTAGGGATCGTCATAAACAAAGCTGCTTGAGTTCTGCAGGGCTGGGAAGTAAGGCGGGGGCTCCCCCTGATGTTCATACGTATGATTGTTTCCCTGCAGAGCAATTAGGGACCGTCTGACAATTCCTATCCACAGCAGTAAATGAAGGGAGAATCTCACTGCATACAGTCAGGTTTCTTATAAAAACAGTACACATTTTTTAATTGAAGTATATTGGAAAGTAAAAATGGGGTTTTATTTTTTTGCCTTTCCATGCCCTTTAAGGACTAGTTGATGCGTCTACATGTTTTTATGTAATCTTTTCTAACCGCAAAATAATAAAACATAAAGATACCTTTTGGCTCATTCTCAAATTATGTATGAGTTCTATTTCATGGGGAAGTATCTTTAGCTTTTGAAAAAAAACAATGATATAATCAATTAGAAATAATGCTGTTCTCTACTACACTGTGACAGGGAATCATCATGAAAACAATAATAAAATAATTGCGTACTATTACCAATGCTGTCCCATAATAAGCATGTGCAGGTATGGGATCCGTTATCCGGAAACCTGGAAAGGCCGTCTCCCATTGACTCCATTTTATCCAAATAATCCAAATTTTTAAATATGATTTCCCTTTTCTGTGTAATAATAAAACAGTAGCTTGTACTTGATCCCAACTAAGATATAATTAATCCTTGTTGGAGGCAAAACCAGCCTATTGGGTTTATTTCATGTTTACATGATTTTGTAGTAGACTTAAGGTATGAAAATCCAAATTACAGAAAGATGGAGCATTCTGGATAATAGGTCCCATACCTGCACTGAAAATGTTGTTTTTATTTCCTGTAGAAAACTTACAAGTGTAAATGTGAGACCCCTAACCGTTCTTCAATCTATGAACCAATTCCATGCATAAAACAGATGGAGTTGTGTATATAGTGAATAAAGTACCCCCACTTACGTAAATTATAAGGATAATATAAGTTACCGAGGAGTTTCATGACCATATACAGGTCATGGAACTCCAAGGTAACTTATAATATCTTCATATTTTGCAGCAGGGGGTACTTTATTTATTATAATACACAAGATTCAGGGAGTCATGTGAGAGAAATGACATCACTACTCACCGTTTATAACTGATGACATCACTACTCACCGTTTATAAGGTTACAATTTACAAGATATTCATGGCTTTTGTGTATTATATACAGATATGTGCCGGTACAAGATATATATATATATTCTGAGTATAAAACAATAGCTGTAAATTGCAGTGGGATAGTTGTGGGCTTTTTGAAACTAAGGGGAAGCAATGAGTTCAGGAAGGAATCCTGCTATAACACTTCACTCTCTTTACAAAAAACAGCATTTAAAATAACAGGATCAGCTGTTCCATCTCCCTCTGGGGCTGCTTCTATTCAGGTCATGGACCAAACTTTGTATAATTAAGCGAGCAAGCAGAAAGCCGGCCTCACACAGCAGATGGCAGATGAATGCATACATGCCCAGTGATTGGCCTGCCACGTCTTACACCAACCTCGGGCACTGAACAGCCGCACTGTTTGTTTATACCAGAACCCACAGTCGGACGATGCTGTCTTGCACTATAGGCCCACCATGTTCATAGAAAGCTTTTTTGGCCTAAATTCTTGAGATGCGAAATTATAATCAAGACAAATGTGAGTTTCCCAAGATTCAATCAAAATCAGTTACAAAGTACAAAAGCACGAGCGACAAAAAAGCCTGACACATTTCGTGCCTATTGGGGCTTTTGTACTTTTAAAGAGGACCGTCACCGTATGCCTTAGGCATAGAGGAGGGGCAGGCAATATATGATTGACAGCTGAAATCATTAAATGCAGCATTTATAACGTGTGGATGCTTTAATAAAAAAAATAATTTGGGTTTCATGTCTAATTTGGAAAGGATTTTTACTATGCAGCTTTTTATGTCTGGGTGAAAGGTCCACTTTAAAGGTATTTTGTAGTGATGGGCGAATTTGCGGCAAATTCCCGCGATTCGCCGACGGCAAATAAATTCGCAAAACTGCAGTGAAAATTCGCCAGCGAAAATTTGCCAGCGTCAAAAAAATTGGACACAATTTCTCCAAAAATGGGTGCTGTTTCACGAATTTTTCACATTTCGTGATTTTTGCAGGAAATTCACAAATTTTTTGGCGAAGCAAAATGCCCCAAATTCGCCCATCACTAGTATTTTGTCATGATTTTTATGATGTAGTTGTTATTTCTAAATTACCCTATTTACACTGCAAATAATTCACTCTACCATATACAATTTAATTCCTGAACCAGCAAGTGTATTTTTTTTTATTTATAATATCGGTGTGAAGGTGCATCTGAGGTCATTTTGCCTGGTCATGTGCTTTCAGAAAGAGCCAGCACTTTAGGATGGAAATGCTTTCTGGCAGGCTGTTGTTTCTCCTACTCAATGTAACTGAATGTGTCTCAGTGGGACCTGGATTTTACTATTGAGTGTTGTTCTTAGATCTACCAGGCAGCTGTTATCTTGTGTTAGGGAGCTGCTATCTGGTTACCTTCCCATTGTTCTGTTGTTAGGCTGCTGGGGGGAAGGGAGGGAGTGATATCACTGCAACTTGTAGTACAGCAGTAAAGAGTGACTGAGGTTAAGCACAAGTCACATAACTGGGGGCAGCTGGGAAACTGACAATATGTCTAGCCCCATGTCAGAATTAAATTTGAAAAAATTGTTTTTTTTTTTTGCTTTTTTGAGAAACAGATTTCAGTGCAGAATTCTGCTGGAGCAGCACTAATGTGTTTTGAAAAAAATATATTTTCCCATGACAGTATTCCTTTAACTATTTTTGATTGATTTTTGGGAAACTCACATCATTTTGCCTTTTTTTTTACAAATTTGCACCCTTAGAACGGGGTGAGACTCTTCACCCATTCTTATTTAATTTCTTCAATTAGATTGTGGTGTAATTGGGTAGTGCCTTCATTTAACCTTTCATTTTGGTGCAATGCACAATTGTGTCCCCTTTTCCTAAATGCTTGGGACCTAAAGACTTTCTGTAATTGGGGGCACCATGCCGTAATGCTACTATATATTATTTTAAAGATATGTGGGTCGCACAACAGGGTAACAAGTTCATTGATTTCATTCTGCACTGCAGGTCCATTCCCACAGTAAAAAGAGATGCCGTTGCACTGCAACGGCAGTGCCTAACTTTTGGCACCCCCAAGTAAATATAGTCTTTCTCCTTTAAGGCTACTAAACATTAATTAAACCCAATAGGCTGGTTTTGCTTCCAATAAGGATTAATTATATCTTAGGTTGGATCAAGTACAATCTACTGTTTTATTATTACAGAGAAAAAGGAAATAGTTCATAAAAATCAATTTCAATAAAATGGAGTTTATGGGAGAAGGCTAAGGTTGCCACTGTCAGGCTCTGCTGGGATTCGAGCCAGGGACTTTTGAGTTTCTGGCTCTGTGCCTTAACCATTGGGCCAAGTGAGAAGTCTGCAAGGATTCTCACTGTCTATCACCTGGCCTTTGAAGCTCTAGCCCGGCAGCAGCTTGATTGGTTTGCAGTCAGCCAATCAGGGCTTACTCTGCCCTATTTAAGGCAAGCCCTCCAAACACTCCTTGCCTTAGCATTGGTTCCCAAACTAGCAGTGTGGCATCGTCCCTAGCTAAGGGTTCCAGCTCTAGCCTCCTCGCCTTGCCTTGTTCTTTCCTTCTTACTTTACCTTCTTTTGTATCTGCCTTGTCTTTCCCTCCTGGTTCTGCTCCAGTCCTACTTTTAACCTTGTCTTAACCTATCCCTGCATTGACCTTGACCTGATCCTGCCTTCCCTGTTCTTGATTCTTGCTTCCTGTTCTACCTTGTACCTTTCCCTGCCTTGACCCTGAACCAAAACCAACCTTGCCTTGCCTTACTGATTCCTGTTCTGCCTTGTACCTAACCTGTCTTATATCCTGTCCTCTCGATATCTGTCCTCTACTGCTATCTGCTCCAGTCTCCTTCTGCTTTCTATCCCCAGTCTGATCCGCTCCTGTTCCTATCCAGTCTGTTCTTGTCCTGAATAATCGCCCTCTTCATCCTGTCTAGTCCAGTCCTGATATTCGCCATCTCTGTCCTGTTCCAATTTGACTCATCGCCCTCGTCACCCTGTTCCTGACATTTTCCTGTCTGTGTCCCATGGGTTCAGCCAGATCTTGCCTAAAGGACTCGCCTACCTCATCAGCTTCCACAGCGCCCCCTACCTAATCATTGACAGTCGCCTGGCCGGTATTTCAGCAGTCCTGTCTATATATGAGTATCAGACCTTATTGCACAATCTGCTAACACATTATGAATGAAAATGATAAATAAGGGATGTTATCTGCCTACCAGCTGCATTATTATCATATTTAATGGGCCGCACTGTGTCTGCATAGCCTGCAAGTTCCTAGAATTCTCTCTCTAATTAGTATATTGCGCCAGCCACCAAAAAGCAAGGCTTGCCCCCGAGCTAAATAAATCAGCTGCATGTTAAAGAATGGGTTTTGATGCTTCCTCTTACTGTAGTTTCACGGTTAAGCGCCAGAAATCTTTTTATAAAAATCTTACCCTATAAAAACCAAAACAGCAACATTATTTCTGAATACCGTAGTATGTACATTCATACCAAGCTCAGAAAAGCGGTGCCTGCTATCATTATGCTGGAATTTTCGGACAGTTTGCATGCAGATTTTGCACTTATTTTTCGCCGTCTAGAGAATACCTACTGGATTGCTCCCCAGTGCTGCTTGCTTTGAACCGGCAATATACACGCCACAATCTATGGTGATCTAATGGGAATGTTCTCAACTCTCTTAATTCCCATCCCTGGGAAAGGGGCCGCAGCGCAGGTTGCTGAAAGGTATGCGACGCACATGCAGATATTGACTCTTGTCTATGTGAGTTATGTCAGCAGCTCCATTCCTCCTGAGGCTGCCAAAGCTATTTATAATGCAGAATATGCTGTTATATTCTTTATCCAGGCTCTTTGCTCTCTCTCTTTATCACATTTCAATAAACCTGGATTGTATCATGAGCTTTTCATTTAGAATATTTTAGGTCATGAAATAACGACACAGATACATACTTCATACTCTAACTGCAGAATAACCTATATATTGACTGCTGCTGAGTTGCATTATAGCAAGGGTTCTTAAAACTAAATCTAAGTAGAGTATAAATGCTATACCTTTTGCTTTCATACCTCCCAACATTTTGGAAATAGAAAGAGGGACAAAAAGATTTTTTGAACACACCCATTTTTGTTTCCACTCCTCCTAATTACCATGTTCATTTTCTAAAATTTGGCAGGTTTGAACACATTACAGTTCTGCTAATGACGATGAATTGCCCTTTAAGGTGCAAGTCACATTTTCCCCCAAGAGACCTGCTCATCTTAATTTGTTACAATTGTTTCTTTGCTTATCTTAAATTGTTACAAATGTATTTAAGTGCACCTGCCACAAATTCTGGGCTCTCTGCCAAAAGCCAATTAAGTTTTAGAAACGTTGTATCTTCATCTGGCTGTTCAGTGCAGGAGATCAAAGAGAAAGTCGGAACATTTCAGTAGCAATCCGGGACTACGGGCTGAGCTGTCAAAATTGGGACTGTCCTGCGAAAAATGGGACATTTGGGAGGTATGTGCTTTGTGTTACTCAAGACAATCACAGCCCTTTAGTAGTAAAGCTTTATGTCCACAATAGCTCCCTATCTTCTTTTCTGCTGATTCCCAGCACATGCTCTGGGCTGCTGCCACTTACTTCAGTTAGGGGAGAACTTGGATCTTCCTACCCTAACTACAATAAAATCATATAAACATTAAATAAACCCAAAAGGAAGGTTTTGCCTCCAATAAGGATTAATTATATCTTAGTTGGGATCAAGCACAAGCTGCTGTTTTATTATTACACAGAAAAAGGAAATAATTTTATAAAAAATTGATTATTTGGATAAAATAGAGTCTATGGGAAGCAACATTTCTGTAATTTGGGGCTTTACGGCTAACATGATTCCGGATAATGGATCCTGTACTTGTAATTAGTTTAGATCACATTAAATGGCAGCTCAAAAACGAGTGCATTCTGTATTTTGCTTAATAATCAGCCAAGAAGCACACTGAGCATGTGCAGCGCCACTGACACTAAAAAGATGAACAAACAAGATCCAAGATGGGGAGCTGCTGGAGAATATTTTAAAGGTCTGGATGATTACTGTTTATATAGGGCTGCTGATCCTCTGGGCTGGTACAGTAGGCTTTAGTTTCCTTTAAGTAAGATAAGTAAACCTTTACAATAAGTAATTGTAAAACTGATAAGGGGTCTATTCTAAGTACATTTGCAATGCACATTAATTATTTATTTTATTTAATTCCAAGATATTAAGGGATACATGTGCTGCTAATATGAATGAATTTTGTTACAACTGCGCCACCTGCTGGTCAGTTTCCCACCAGTCTGACCACCAAGTAGTCAAGGAAGTTGTCAGGAGAAAGAAAGAGGCTGCTCTGATGTTCTTCTGCTTAGGAAAGATGTGATAAAGGTTTCTAATTGTTTTCCTAAGCAAAAGAACATCAGCGCAGCCTCTTTCTTTCTCCTGACAACTTCCTTGACTACTTGCTGGTCAGACTGGTGGGAAACTGACCAGCAGGTGGCGCTGTTGTAACAAAATTCATTCATATTAACAGTACATGTATCCCTTAATATCTTGGAATTTTAAAATAAATAAATATTGAATGTGCATTGCAATAGTGCTTAGAATAGCACCTTTATCACTTTTACATTCACTTATTTGAAAGGTTTACTTATCCTTTAATGGCAAGTATGAGTACGAGGGGTGCTAATAAGTGCACAGTACGTATGGGTGTGAAACTGAACACTTTCAATGATGCAGAATTTGGGAATGATGGGTATTGATTGCTTGCCCCCTAAAGCATATCCTAGCACTCATTCCCCCTGAGACAAGACTGAGAATGATTGTACTTGGGTCAGGTTACAGATGGCTAGGAACAAAGCCAGTCAGCCAGGAGCTATATTTGCCCAGGTTTGAGAAGTAAAAAGTCCAAAAATAAATTTGTTTATAAAATACAGCAGAAGAGATTATTTGGGCTGAATTAAAAAAAAATATGGGTATTGAAAACGTAGAAATTCTCCATCAAATGTTGAGTACAATCGCAAGCAGATGCTTTGCTCCAAACATCAAGCTCAATAAGGAGGAAATGAAATGAGCCTTTTATAGTAAATCGCGCGGGCTAATGAAAAATCAATATCATGGCCCTGCTTCCTAATGAAAACATCCACTTTCAGCATATGAAACAAATAAATACAGGCCAAATCAGTACGTGTCCGGCTCCTGCAGCTGTTGCCATCGCCCCCCCAGCAGTAGCCTCTGCCATAAAGTGGGGGTTAAGGTCAATGGGGTTATGGAGATTTAGAGAACTGCACAATTGATTTAGAAACTACAAAAATATTAACATCTTCCCAGCCTATATAGTGCACTGATTATCATGTAGGGGTGATCCAAGTGCCGGAACCCTAAACCCACAGTATATTGACACAATAATTAATTATACATAAAAGTGAGTCCAAAGAGCCAAGTGAACATTGTTTGCAAAGTGACTGCCATATGTATTTGGGTTCTCCACCTGGGGGCACCTTAAGAACCCTTTTTTGAGGGGATGGAGAGCAATTATGTTGGAATTCTACCAGAGGAAAAATGCTGGACCATGAGAAAAGCATAAGGGATTATCCCCACAGGACTCGGATAACTATCGCTTTATTCTATCCTAATTTGTCCTGACCCTCTCGCATCTTGCCCTAGAGACATGAGACACGGAAGGAGAAGGAAAGCTTCAATTACTGGGGGATGCCAAACAGTTGCTTCAATGCAATCCCCTTCCTGCTTATTCTTTCTTCATGCGGGGGGAACATGCAAAGTAGATTGAAAGACAAAAAAGTCGATGGTTGGACAGGAAAACAGGAAAAGAACCAGGGTCAGACTGGAGTATTTGGGTTCCAAACTTACGGGGCCCCACATGCCACACATCATTGTTTTGTTTTGGGGACCAACCCTGGAAATAACCCATTGGGCACCACCAGGCCTGGACTGGGAGTCAAAATAGGCCCTGCCATTCCAAGTACACAGAGGCTCAAATAGCCCCGTACCAGCCCACTATATGGAACCATACAGCAGCCCCTCTGGCATTTGCCAGAACCCACAGATTGCCAGTCCGGGCCTGGGCACCACCAGCCCAAGCCCGGTCCCCACCGGGAACTGTGGGTGCTCCCCTCGTTCCACTTGTCGTGGCTGCAAAAGTTAAAAGGTACACAGGAGGCAGATGGAGTAGCTTGGGGCAGGGAGCCTGTAATTAAGGTGAGGGCCCCTGAGTTGGCAGCCCTGGCAGCCCCAGCCTCCCAGTCCGACACTAAAAAAATTGTCTTTTTCACTCTACTGTGTATGCATCAGCCCAAGGATTTGAGGAAGAAAGAAGAAGATTGCTCCATGGTGTCCAAGTCGGTGAATTTTCTGCTAACAGGAGCACTGGCCTAGGGTACCAGGTAAGTGATTATAATCACTGGGAGGGCTTACATTTGGCATCCACCGTGACTGAAGCAATACTTAAGGGCAGAGAATCCAAAAAATCTTTGGAGCAGGCACTCACTCACAAGAAATCACTAGGCAGTATATTCAAAGTGAATAAAGTTTATTGTGTCCACAGTCTTACGTGTTTCATGTCATAAACACTTAATCACAGGGCAGAGACACACGTTGCTATTTCGGGAGTTTAGTCGCCCAGCGACAAAACGATTCTTCTTCGGGCGACTAATCTCCCTGAACTGCCTTCCCGCCGGCTGGAATGTAAATCACCGGTGGGATGGCACTTGAAACCCTTCGGCTTTCCGAAGTCGCCTAAAGTTTCCTCATGAGTGCTCATAAACAAGATAACAACCTACTGGGGGAAATTTAATAAAGGACAAATGTTGCCCTCGGAAGGCGCAGCGCATACACTTATTCATCAAAATGTGAAGTTAGATCTCTGCAGACAGACTTTGGCGAAGTTCTGCCAGAGAAAACTAGTCAGCGCAAGTATTTCATAAGGAACTTTCGCTAGCGTTACTTTCTGCCTATCGAAACTTCGTTAACTCTCTTACACTTAGGCCAATTTGAATAGGGTGGGTACATACAGGTCGTATATACGTCTTTACTAGAGATGTTGGTGAAATTGCTAGAAGTGGCCTCTTATTATTAAAAGTGTCCAAGGAAGCAAAATAAAAACAAAAAAGAGATCCTTTAATGTCCTAGACATGAGCCCACTCTAAAACAAATGTGACATGACCCTCAAATGGTTAGCTTCGGAGTGATTCGTTTTCCGAAGTCGCCTCTAAATAGCTGGCAGGAAGGCTTTTCAGGGAGATTTATCTCCCGGAATCTTCACGTCTGTCTCAGCCCTTATTTGTGAGGGGGTCTCATTTTCCATTGTAGCACCATAATGGCCATGTTGGTGGTTGATAACATTAAGAAGACCCCCCTTACCATTATCAAATGTGCAATAATGAACAGCTTGGGCTATAAATCAGGCCTGACAATGGAATGTAATCCACACATATGAACATTGATACCAGCGCAACGAGAACCCACCGGTCCACAGTCCATTCCTTTTTTAGGGTAGAACTACACGGATGACTTCTATGCGTTTTCGGCGGATCCAACACGCTGCACCAAAATGCATGTGTCAAGTCAGATGCAATGGAAAATAAAAAGGATAGAACTACACTGACGTCTTCTATGCGTTTTCAGTGTTGCGCCAAAAGCGTAGGCATCAAATCGGATGAGATGGAAAATAGGGTAAGAAATACAAATGTCGGATCTTGTCGCAACGTTCATCTGACACGATTGTCAGATGCGCATGCAGCATGCAGCGTCTGCATCCGACAGTCGTGTCGGATGAACGTTGCGACACCATCCAACAACCGTCACATCCGATTTGACACAGTGTGTGGATTCCACTGAAAACGCATAGAAGTCGTCAGTGTAGTTCTACTCTTAGATTGGACACAATTGCTTTTGCTTTATTAAGCGGCTCCCACCCATTTGGATGGAATGTAGTGTTTATGAATTCAGCTAAAAACGACAATTCCAGACATTCACATTCGGTTGAATGGCATTAAAACCCAGAACACACTAGCGAGCAGGCAGTGTCTGTAAAAATCACGGTAATGGTACTTATTAATGTTTGATTTCAAATTAAATTAGGAAATGTGTTTATAGTTAAAAATTTCGACTCAAAGTCGATTTTTTTTTTTTGGCTTTCAATTCGCTGCTGCAGAAAAACTTTAGATGCTCTTTCGCCCATCATGTGAATCAGCGGTTTATGAGTATTAGCTGTGATTGTATCGCCGAAACCACTGAACTGTCAAAGAATGATTAAAGCACAACAAAAAAAAAAGAACAATGCTCCGGGGGTTCGGAATTGGGAGGCCGAATTCTCTCCAGTTTGTTGGTATGAAAATGCCCACATCTTGTAGACATCAATAGATATCAATGAATATATATATATATCAAGGCAAAGACACAGAGGAAAAACCTGGTGGACCCATCGAAGCAGACCCAATCCCCGCCTGCCCTCCAACGTTGCTCCCCTAATGCCCTCCCCGATAGCACCTAAAGTAAGTTAATTTGCACTGGGGGAAGGAGCTGGCAGTGGGGGGCCCAGAGGGGTGTGGGGGCCCCTGGAGTAGAAGTCAAAGGCCTTGCACACCACTGATAAGATGCTAATGGCTTTTACTGACGAGCGGTTGAAGCTGCACTCCTCTGCGTTTCCGTTTTTCTGCGTTCAGCCGCAGGGGAGCGCAGGAATAGATGTATTACGTTTTTTCCAATGGGGCTGTACTCACACAGGTGTGTGTAGGCGCCAAACACAGGAAAAATGCACCTGTCTGAGTATTGCCCCATTGGAAAAACGTAATGCGTCTATTCCTGCGCTCCCATGCGGCTGAACGCAGAAAAACGGAACGCAACTTCAACCGCTCGTCAGTAAGAGCCCCCAATTGCATCAGATCTTTGATTTTTATATAGTCTGTTCTAATGATACCTGGTCACCTTTTTCGGTCAAAACCTTTTATTGAACTCCAATTAACAGTTTTCCCAAGTCAGTTCACCGAGACACAAGGAGGCTAAACTGCACCGGCGCAGTTTTTGGGACCACTCATGAACAAGTAGCCTATAGCTAGGTCAACAAACAAGTCCTTTTGGCTCATGAAATTGTTCAACCCCAAGTAGATGAATAACAAATACATGATGCAATACATTTATGTATCAGTAGGATATAACGGTGATGGTGACAATCTGCAGCCCTTCAGTTGTTGTTTCACGTTCAATTCCAAGAATCCCACTAACAGGCAGTTAAGGGTTCCTGGGAATTCTGCCGATGACTATTACTGACTCGCAGGGCCACAAAGCAGCAGCTGAGGAGAGGAATAGCAGGAATAGTGGGAAGGGAGACAGTAGGACAAGATATCAGCTGTTGAAGCCTAAAGGCCATAGAACGGTGTTGTCTTACATAACTGGGGCCTCACAATTATGACTTGCTCATTGAACCCTCTGCATCAGCTGGTACAAACACTGGGCTCAACAGACACAAGCCCAGAGGGTCAATTCTTCTTCCATTGTGGCTGGATTAGCCTGCTGTGCTCATTGAAGCCGCACCAACAGACCTGCCGCCCCCACACAGTGATCAGAATCCTTGCACGGCCATAGGACCAGAGCGTTGTAGCCATTGGCTACCTTCTGCCTTCCAATTTGCCCACATTCTTTTCATGCAGGGAGAAGGAAATCACACAGGAACCTTTTAAAAGTGTATAGATTATGGAAAATATACGGGTACAAAGGAAGTGAACAAGGTATTAAGAATATGAATCTCGAAAAGCTGTACTAATTTACATAAGTACTAAACTGTGCCATTAGGCAACCAATCAGCACTTAGTTTTGGTGAGCATACTATAATACATTTCTATATAAGTAAGTCAGCTCTTTTGGCACCACCAGATTTTTTCCAAACACATCAGTTAATAGTGCTGCTCCAGCAGAATTCTGCACTGAAATCCATTTCTCAAAAGAGCAAAAATATTTTTTTATATTCAATTTTGAAATCTGACATGGGGCTAGACATTTTGTCAATTTCCCAGCTGCCCCTGGTCATTTGACTTGTGCCTGCACTTTAGGAGAGAAATGCTTTCTGGCAGGCTGCTGTTTTTCCTTCTCAATGTAACTGAATGCGTCTCGGTGGGACATGGGTTTTTACTATTGAGTGTTGTTCTTAGATCTACCAGGCAGCTGTTATCTTGTGTTAGGGAGCTGCTATCTGGTTACCTTCCCATTGTTCTGTTGTTTGGCTGCTGGGGGGGGGGGTGATATCACTCCAACTTGCAGTACAGCAGTAAAGAGCGATTGAAGTTTATCAGAGCACAAGTCACATGACTGGGGGCAGCTGGGAAATTTCCAATATGTCTAGCCCCATGTCAGATTTCAAAATTGAATATAAAAAAATCTATTTGCTCTTTTGAGAAATGGATTTCAGTGCAGAATTCTGCTGGAGCAGCACTATTAACTGATTTATTTTGAAAAAAAAAAATGTTTTCCCATGACAGTATTCCTTTAATATAAGTGTCATCATACTGAAATAACAAACTTTCTAAATACAATCCATTAAATATTCTGCATTGCTTCTAAAATAATCAAGTTTATCTTCACTATTCCTCTCTCAGCATCTGTTTCTCTTCATTCTGTCTTCATGCAGCAGTTGGGTGTCAGATATTCATGGACAGTTACATCCAATATATCTTATAGGGGGGCTCCTTTCCTAGCAGATGTATTAGAGTTCACTCAAATAACTGATTCCAGTACAAACAAAATCTAACAAAATAATTGCCTTTTGCACAAATTCTGCATGTAGAGAGACATGATGTCTGGTGAGTTTAATAGAGAGAATTCTCTGAATGGGGGAAATTGATAAGCTTCCAAAATAACTTACGTTTTTTAAATGAATGCTTTAAAGGTTAATCATTTTCATGTATGAAGCGGCACAGTATTCTAGTCTTATTACTTATCATCATGTGTTATTCAAGTATAGACAGAAACTCACAATGAATCAATATCAAGAGACCACGTTCCCAGATGCCCGAGTGGCAGCCGTCCAGCCAGTTTGTTATGGGCAGAGCTGCCAAATCTAGAATTACTCGCATCACTGCTATGCCCGGCTCAGCCACTGGCACATTCCTGAGAGTAGATGTCATGCTTACAACCTCTAGTAGTCACCGACCTGGTTATATGTCACCACTGCAAACTGGAAATATGGAGTAGCATGGATAAAAGGAATCTGTACAAGGACAACATGACAATAGCACCTGTTGGTAACAAGGATACCAGTACCTGTAGTAACAAGGATAACAGTACAGCAGCACCTGTAGTAGCAAGGATTACAGTGCAGCAGCACCTGTAGTAACAAGGATAGTAGTGCAGTAGCAACTGTAGTAACAAGGATAATAGTCCAGAAGCACCTGTAGTAGCAAGGATAATAGTGCAGCAGCACCTGTAGTAACAAGGATAACAGTGCAGCAGCACCTGTAGTAACAAGTATAACAGTGCAGCAGCAGCACCTGTAGTAGCAAGGATAACAGTGCAGCAGCACCTGTAGTAGCAAGGATAACAGTGCAGCAGCAGCACCTGTAGTTACAAGGATAACAGTGCAGCAGCAGCACCTGTAGTAGCAAGGATAACAGTGCAGCAGCAGCACCTGTAGTAGCAAGGATAACAGTGCAGCAGCAGCACCTGTAGTTACAAGGATAACAGTGCAGCAGCAGCACCTGTAGTAGCAAGGATAACAGTGCAGCAGCAGCACCTGTAGTAGCAAGGATAACAGTGCAGCAGCAGCACCTGTAGTTACAAGGATAACAGTGCAGCAGCAGCACCTGTAGTAGCAAGGATAACAGTGCAGCAGCAGCACCTGTAGTAGCAAGGATAACAGTGCAGCAGCAGCACCTGTAGTTACAAGGATAACAGTGCAGCAGCAGCACCTGTAGTAGCAAGGATAACAGTGCAGCAGCAGCACCTGTAGTTACAAGGATAACAGTGCAGCAGAAGCACCTGTAGTAGCAAGGATAACAGTGCAGCAGCAGCACCTGTAGTAGCAAGGATAACAGTGCAGCAGCACCTGCAGTAGCGTGGATAATAACAAAGATGCACCTGTAGTAGAAAAGATAATAGCACAGCAGACCCTGTAGTAGCATGAATAAGCACATAGCAACATCTGTGATAGCTAGAACAAAAGCGTAGCACCATCTGTAGTGACAAGGACAACAGCACCTGTAGTAGTAATATTGATAATAAAAAAGAAACATCTATAGCAACATGAATAGTAGTGAAGCAGAACTTGTAGTTGCAATGCCAATACTGGAACACTTCCTGTGGTATAAAGAATTATATCAAAGTAGTAGCAAATATAGGACAATGGTACCTGTTGTACCAAGGAACCACAGTTACTGCAGCACCACAATTACCAAATATAATATTCTTGCAGCACCTATAGTAGCAAGAATATTAACATAGCAGTCTGAGGCATAACTATATAGGAAGCAGTAATAGCAAGGCTAATAGCACAGTAACCTCAACAACAGAAAGAATAAGAGAACAGCAGCACATGAGTTGAGTCTCTGGCTGCACGTGGGTTGCTGGGAGTTGCATCTGGAGGGCTGCAAGTTGTTTTAGTCACATTTAAATAATCATGTCATTGAATGATGTCGATCAGATCAACGTGGAGCATGCTAATTTCCTTCTTCTATAATAATATACATTTAAGGGGTTTTTCACCTTCCAAACACTTTTTCCAGTTCAGTTGTTTTCAGATCAGTTCACCATAAACAGAGACTTTTTTTCAATTGCTTTCCATCATTTGTTTTTTTTACTGTTTACCCAAAATGTGAGCTTAAAGTTTAATGTTCGTGTCTCTGGTGTTAGAGTCCTGCACAGGTCCAATCAGGTAGACCCATGCCCGACCTGGACCTGCAGACCTGCAAGCCGACCCACATCCCCCGCTCACTATACCCCCGCCCCCCGCCCACGCCACCCAGACCCACTACCCGACCCAGCTGGAAAACAGCTTGCTTACTCCCGCCCAGGCACCTTCAAAAAACTAAAGTGACATCACTTTTAACTGGAAGTGACGTCACTTTTAACCTGAAGTAGCATCACACGGGACCCTATTCCACTAGGTAAGGAAAGAAATGTTACCACAAACTCAGGAGAGGGTAGGAGGGACCAGTCCTGCAACATAGTCGGGTACCCAGACATCTTACTTGCGAACTACCCGCACAATCAGGCACTTTGCCTGAGCTTGTTTATATAAACTATAGTAGTACTTATCTGTTATCTACTGTATATCCTGTGCTTAAATGGCTGCCCCCATGACTACACAGCAGCTTGTTTATATAAACTATAGTAGTACTTATCTGTTATCTACTGTGTATCCTGTGCTTAAATGGCTGCCCCCATGACTACACAGCAGCTTGTTTATATAAACTATAGTAGTACTTATCTGTTATCTACTGTGTATCCTGTGCTTGAATGGCTGCCCCCATGGCTACACAGCAGCTTGTTTATATAAACTATAGTAGTACTTATCTGTTATCTACTGTGTATCCTGTGCTTGAATGGCTGCCCCCATGACTACACAGCAGCTTGTTTATATAAACTATAGTAGTACTTATATGTTATCTACTGTGTATCCTGTGCTTGAATGGCTGCCCCATGGCTACACAGCAGCTTGTTTAAACTATAGTAGAGTTTCTGAAGCAAACACACCAGTTTTACCAGTGCAGGGCAAAAGCACATTATTTTTATTGTCATTCTCTTAAAACACTTTCACTTTTTGGTATTTCTGAAACATTAAGGACTGTTTAACAATACATAAAAGTGCAAAGTACTTTAGCTACAGATTTACGGCTGTTACTTTGCAACGGTGCAATATCACCTGCTGCTGCAGCAGAAGCCTTTGGGGTTTATAGAGTCCAATCTAACAGAAAGCAAATGTAAAAAAACCTTAAAGAATCTAATTTCCAGCAACAATATGACATAATGTCTGCTTAGATTTCATAGGGTCCATTGCAGATCATGAGAGTAAATATCCTTATCGCTAGGGACTATCTACATAACAAGTGGGGCTCCATTATTACATATGGGAATGTCATAGAGCAGCACTGAGCACCCCGCAGGCCTTAGTGTCTCTCTTCTAATCATTTCTAATGCACCCACTTCATTATTTCACTTTGCATTGCAAATAATGATAATTTATTCAAACATTACCTAACCACTATAGCGAGGCTAAACAGGGCGAGGTGAGAATTCACTTTGTTTTCATGATTTAAGCAGAGGATATTTTTTGATTTCATTTCTGAGCTGTGAAAGCAAATGAGGTTCATGTGATTCATTTAAATGACAGCAACATACTGAAGTCATGACAAAGGGTCATGTTTAGACCCAGAAATGTTGCACTTGTTGTGGAGCTACAAAAGCACTAATCACCTACTAATACATGAGTAATACTCAGAGTTGACAAACAAATGTTGGTGCAAGGCACTGTAGTAGGCAGGGTCGGACTGGCCTGGCGGGACACTGGGAAAAAACCCGGAGGGCCCCTGCGGGGCCAGACCCCCTCTGCCTTATTTGGGTTGAAAACATTTTTTTCTTGGCGCCGCACAGTGCATCTGGGCATGTGCTCCGAGTTGCGCCATTTGCGCATGTGCTTGGCACTGTTTGGGCATGCGTGCAGAGCGATTCCTTCATGCTCGGCGCATCACAATAGGGGAGCTGGGGGGCGGAGGGAGGCCCTGGACAGCAGTCCCGGTGGGCCCCGGCCCTCCCAGTCCGACCCTGCTAGTAGGTCACACATAGATCAGACTAGTATTAATTAGATAAAAATTTAAAACTTTTATTTATAAAAACATCTCTTGCCTAACGCATTTCGTGTCAAAGTCAAAGGCTTAAATAGGATACTCAGAGTTCCTTATTAACTCAGCCTGCAGCCTTGTGCCTTTATATGGCCACAGAACAACCCCTCAGTGACTTCTAATATCCTTATCCTTTACAGTAGGGGGAAAATAACCCCTTATAATACATGAATGATACTCAGAGTCCCCTGTATAACTCAGTCTGCAGCCTTGTGCCGTTATATGGTCACAGAACCCCTCAGTGACTTCTAATATCCTTATCATTTACAGTAGGGGGTCCATTATCCCTTATAATACATGAGTGATACTCAGAGTTCCCTGTATAACTCAGCCTGCAGCCTTGTGTCTTTATATGGTCACAGAACCCCTCAGTGACTTCTAATATCCTTATCATTTACAGTAGGGGGTCCATCATCCCTTATAATACATGAATGATACTCAGAGTCCCCTGTATAACTCAGTCTGCAGCCTTGTGCCTTTATATGGTCACAGAACAACCCCTCAGTGACTTCTAATATCCTTATCATTTACAGTAGGGGTCCATTATCCCTTATAATACATGAGTGATACTCAGAGTTCCCTGTATAACTCAGCCTGCAGCCTTGTGCCTTTATTTGGCCACAGAACAACCCCTCAGTGACTTCTAATATCCTTATGTTTTACAATACATTATTCCCGTTTTACACTTTTGCTGTACTCTCCACCTCCAACCTCACATCTTCATTAGCTGAACTTTTGTGTTACAAACTTGCAGACATCTATTGTCTTGTGAAACATCCAGTTCAGTAGGAGCCTTTGCTTCTTAATAGTATAATTCACCAGGAATTAATTTAGCAAAAACAATGTTAAATCCTCCTAACATAGTAACAAAATAATTACAGTTCAAGGCTTTCCATGATGAAGTCTGTACTTAAGCAATGCCCAATTTTCACAATCCCAAACAACAGCTGGAGGGTTGCAGGACGGACACCCCAGAACTTATTTTCTCTTCTCTTCTTATTGCTCGGGCCCAGATATTTAATTCCATATTTCCTTCAATATATTCTTGATAAGGGCTTTATACATAAACATTCTTGCAGGCAACATAATAAATTCCATGCAGGCAGAAAGCACACATATCTATCCCATAACATGAAAACAAAAGAAGTAGGTCTGTCAATTCCATAGAGACTGCGGATTAAATTACCCAGCTCTGTGGCCTGCGTATGCTGCGCTTATTGCGGATAGGAAATTGCATAAAACGGCAGAAGTATCTCATGTGCTGCAGCTCGGCACAGCCCCTTGGGGATCCCAACAGCCCAAGGCAAGTTGATTTATGATACAGGCTGCAAAATTCCCTTTCTATAACGGGTTCCTTACTACACCCACCATTCTTTTGGGGTATCTCAGATAGAAACACCTGCTGTTTATAGATAGTATGTCCTATATAGAAGCCTCGCTGACACAATATCAATATTGTAAGAATATAAACAAGCCAACCAGCTGCGGAAAATGGGTCAGTATGGTTACAAACTGGAACAAAAAGGTAAAAGAGCTCCATTTTTTTTCTTAGACGTGATCTAAAAAAAAGTGGTTTTGCCTGGAAAAAAAAAAGAGTTTACTTCCATACTTAAATATTCCCTAGTACACACAGGGCCTATCTTTTTTTTTTTTTTAGTTATTCTATTCTAGCTCGGGCTCTCCAGTGCAGAAACCATTGGCTGTCCTGCAAGCCAATGATTTCATGAGAAAATTGGAGAAGATAAGAAATTAAACCCCTTTACCATTTGTAAATATCCCAGCCTGTTAATTATTAGACTTATGGGGGAAGTATCGCAAAAATGAAAATTTCATATAAGCTCCGTCATACTGAAATAAAAAACTTTCTAAATATAATCAATTAAACATTTTGTACCGTTTAGGAAATAATCAAGTTTATCTTCACTGTTCCTCACTCAGTATTTGTTTCTCTTAATTCTGTCTTCATTCAGGAGTTGGGAGTCAGATGAATGATCCAATATATCTTATAGGGGGCTCCTTTTGCCTAGAACATGTATTAGAGCTCACTTATAAAATCACCAGACATCATGTCTCTCTACATGCAGAATTTTTGCAAAATGCAGTTATTTTGTTGGTACTGGAATCAGTTATTTGAGCGAGCCCTTATTCATCTGCTAGGAAAGGAAGCCCCCCCCCCTATAAGATATATTGGAACTAACTGTCAATGAATATCTGACACCCAACTGCTGCATAAAGACAGAATGAAGAGAAACAGATGCCGAGAGAAGAATAGTGAAGATAAACTTGATTATTTCAGAAACAGTACAGAATATTTGATTGTGTTTAGAAAGTTTCTTATTTCAGTATGTGGAAGCTTATATTAAATTTCCATTTTTGCAATAGTTCCCCTTTAAATATGGATCACTCGTTCCATATTTCATTTCGGCTATATGGAGAGAAAAATCCAGCCATTCTATGCAGAATAGTAGATATATTAGACTGAAAACCCGATAGAAGATGGCATCAGTGAGCTGACAGTTTAACCCAAGGGAAATTGTGCTCCACGGGTTAAAAAAATGTGACCTAAAAATATGTCTTACTTGCAGCGGACAGGATTCGCTAAATCCAAACCCCTTGCACAAAGCAAGTGTTTATTTAAATTTAAATAAAAATTAAAATTTAAAGGAGAGCTCAACCCTTTCATTAATTCCCTCTTGACAGAGAACTGGCACTTTGTACATTACACAATGTGAAAATCGAACTTTCGGATATAAAATAGCAATTTGCGTTAGTGTAAGGATATTTATTGGAAGACGCCAGCGGGTTGGAAAATGTGGAGAGGATTTATTTCTCCTTGAAAGGTAGAACTGGGGGGCTGCCCTACTGTCTGCTTTAACTGGGTCATCCTTGGTAGAAGAACAGCATAATAATATTACAATAATGTGAAGAAAAGCCAGATGTAAGGTTCAGTTTCCTTGTCAGTGATATAAAGCTGAATGGCTTTTTGCAACATCAGCAATTTCTCTAAAACCCAAGACAATTCAAGGCTTTTATTTTGGCAAAACATTCACATTAACAGATACCTTTCCAAAAATGCAAAATGTTATTTTCGGAGCATAAACCCCCTTTAATTAAGCATAAAGCTTCATGCAAAACACTCTCTTAGGTAAATCTTACAGCGGCGCTGCTTGCAGGGATCTGCTTCTTTATGTTGCACTAAAGACTTAAAGGTTTTCCCTTCCATTTAGCAATTTTGACAGCTTACACCTTTCCCTTCCCCCCATATGCACCAAGGCCAAGACTAAAATTAACGATTCTTTGTCTGGTTGCCATGAAAACGACACAATGTGGCCCTTTTGCTCTGATAAAATGATTTGGTGCCACAAAAGAAAGAGAGAATGTCAACGGAATCTCAGCTGAACTCATCCGCACCCTGTTTGAATGTTTCATAATCACAAGAGCTGCTTAAAAATATATTAATTGAATTAATTCCACCATTTTCCATCGCCTGCCATAATGATAGGCTTGTGGCTGCTCTAAATGCTAAAAGGGTAAATTAACTATAACTGGAGACCTGTGTTTAATTTGCCCCTTCTTAATGAGAGGGTGATGCCAAGCACACTACATTCAAACAAAGACTCCTCCAGAAGCATCAAGCTGGCAATATATATATATTCATCAGTACAAAGATATTGGTAGGGGTTGTCTCTCCAATCATAGATTTTTGGTACATGTATATTGTGAGATTATTCCAGCCCATAACTATAGTAGGGATATATGTTGGTTCATCAGTTCTACATGTTGGAAAATGTCAACTTCACTGTATCCATTTATGGTGCTCCATACTTCAGTGATCAGATAAGAAGATCAATCCTTTGGGCAAACCTTCAGTTTTTCATCTAAAAGCAATTATGAAGTCAGAGAAAGGCAGTGTCAGACTGGCCCACTGGGATACCAGGAAAACTCCCGGTGGGCCCAGGTGTCAGCGGGCCCTCCTGCTTCTAAACATTTGGCTTATTTCATGGCCATTCCCTATTTCTATGAGAATAAAGAGGCTAAATAGATGCAATAATAGGTTATAGTATGTAAAGAAAAGAGAACAGGAGAATAGAGGTTGAGTGAGGAGAGGAAGAAAATAATACTTAGAGTGGGCCCCTGGTCTAAAGGTTTTTGGGTGGGCCCCTGATCAGGGTCGCTCCGGCCATGAGGCAAGGTGAGAATCTTGCCTCAGGCGGCACAGAGCGGCCAGTTACCAGGGGCGGCAAAAAGCCGCCTCTGGTAACTTTAAGAGCCGAATTTCAATAGCGCTCACTGCACTAGCGATGCAGCCCCTCCTCCACCCGCTCCGACGCTGGTAGTTAGAAGAGCGGAGCAGGAGGAGGGGCGGCATTGGGGCTGCTGCCTCAGGCGGCAGCAGCCCCTGAAACGTGCCTGCCCCTGATCTAAGGGTTTTTGGTGGGCCCCTGGTGTCCCAGTCCGACACTGGAGAAAGGTGAATAAATTACTCAGCAGACCAGCTACCAATTATAGCTCAATAGGGGTGTAGCTGAATTCCCCCCCCCCCCAAATAACTAATATCATAACAACATGTAGATATTGAAGCCTGGAGACAAACTGAATTGGAAAAGGTTTCCTGCATTCAATTTCATTGTCTTCATTGTTCTTTGACTCTCTAGCAACAACTTTCCCGTCCCCCATGTTGTTTTCTCCTCCCTCCAAAAAAGAAGTTTCATGTAAGGGAGATATTACTGGAATTTTTAGATTAACACCAGTAATAGAGCTTCTGGTTGCCTTATAAATAATGGAACATGCTCAGATTATTTTGCTCTGGGCACCACCACCATTTGGCCCACGAGAGAACAAGACATCTATGGCCAACGCTCACAACAATAAGATAAGAGACAGTGCCAAATATAGAATATATACTCCTATGGTGAAAATAAGAAAGGGCTAATGTGACTTGACCCAGGTTATAGGTTACTAGGGCCTCGGCCCACCAGGAGTTCCTTCAGTGGGAAAATATATTTGAGGAAAGGTCCTACAAAAGCAAAAGGCAGAAGAGGTCCAGTTGACTATGTAAGAGCAACATCTGGAAGGAACATGCGTTAGTAATATAACCTTGAAGAGTAAGTATTAATACACTCTAACATACTGTACGGCTGAGTTCAAGATCTTCCCCTAATGAACTGCCGGCAGTGTTATACTGTCAGGATGGAGAATCTTTAGATCAGCCGTGATATGAAGCAACCACTGAGAAACACTGAGGTTAAGGCTGTTTCTCTCTACATTAAAATGTTACTACTTTGTCCGCAAGGATTTATTTTTTTGCCCTTCAGTTACTGGGATATAGATGATGGGGCTCACAACCACCAGGAACTGTCAGGGGCTAATGATGTGACTGGCAGCACCAAGGAGAAATGTCAGCTTCAGTGAGGATAAAAATAACCTGATTTTGTATATTATGGGACACATCATGATAGCAGAGAATAATGTATCCTATTCTATAAATTATTAAGCCTATTAGAACTCACTAAGGGGTTGTTCTGTGGCTATATAAAGGTACAAGGCTGCAGGCTGAGTTATACAGGGAACTCTGAGTATCACTCATGTATTATAAGGGATAATGTACCCCCTACTGTAAATGATAAGGATATTAGAAGTCACTGAGGGGTTGTTCTGTGACCATATAAAGGCACAAGGCTGCAGGCTGACTTATACAGGGAACTCTGAGTATCACTCATGTATTATAAGGGATAATGTACCCCCTACCGTAAATGATAAGGATATTAGAAGTCACTGAGGGGTTGTTCTGTGACCATATAAAGGCACAAGGCTGCAGGCTGACTTATACAGGGAACTCTAAGTATCACTCATGTATTATAAGGGATAATGTGCCCCCTACTGTTAATGATAAGGATATTAGAAGTCACTGAAGAGGTTCTGTGACCATATAAAGACGCAAGGCTGCAGGCTGAGTTATACAGGGAACTCTGAGTATTACTCGTGAATTAAAAGGGATAATGTACCCCCTACTGTAAATTATAAGAATATAGACCATTACAATATCTGCTACTGGGTTAGCATACATCCTTGAAGTATTATAAGCTGTGAGCATTACTAATACATTTTCATTTCTATTTCAATAAAATATTTAAATCTGAAATATTCAGGTTATGATTTATTCATCAGCATTTTTTAAAATACGGAAGAGTACAGCTATAATGGAATTTTTTTTTTTAATCTACTTTTCGGTTAAAGCAGATTAAAGGGGGAAGCCTCTTCAGCCCTATTAAATTCATTTTAAAATCCATAGTGACTCTCAAATCCCCCAATTTTTGCCTTTGGTAGGAAAATTGCACTGTTCAATGGATTGTCCACCTTTAAATTAACTATTAGAATGATTTAGACATTGATATTCTAGGACAATTTGCAACTGGTCTTCATTTTTTATGATTTTTCAGTTATGTAGCTTTTTGTTCACAGCAGCAATCTGGTTGCTAGGGTCTCATTACCCTAGAAAACCAATCAGGTTTGAATGAAATACGGGAAGGCCTGCATAGAAAGATAAGAAATAAAAAGTAACAAGGACAATTAAGTTGTAGCCTCACATAGCAATCATTTTTGGCTGCCAGGGTCAGTGACCCCCATTGCTACTTTTTGGGCCTTATTTAATAATAAAAAAAAGTCCAACCAAACTAGAATCCATAATTTGACCTTATTTATTATAAAAAAAAAAATCACGATTTAATCAGATTGGGGACAAACTTGATAAAATAGAGCGAAAATAGTAATTATACATTTAGCAGTTTATTCCCGAAAGGCTCAATTTTTTAGGGCTACATTTTTTGGATTTTTGCATAAAAACACAGAAATAGTCAGATTTTTGGGCTAATTCCAGCACAGACCACAGAAACTTCCAAATAGAATTGGGCTTTAATAAATAACCCCCTTATTCTCAGCAACATCGGATCCAGCAGTGATTCGGAATATAGCTTTGTAGGGATTTAAGAGGGGCACTAATGCAAGTGCTTGTTAATGGGCCTTTTTATTCACCTATATTGATTGACTGTTTGCAAAGCAGCAAGGAATTCTCTTCCCGTCCATTCCCTTCACTGCCTCCTGTATGTGTGACTCAGCAGAATACAGCTCTGGCTGGCTGTTACCCTGCAAGTGCGTTCATCTTCTCTTGCTGACGTCACAATCGGTAGGGCAACGGCTATGAGTATTGGCACAGGCAGCCGGCAATTCCCAGAGGTGTTCGACAATCAACTGGTTCACAGGGCAAGACAAAAATTCATAATACAGAAATAACAGAATACTTTAAGTTGAAAAAAGACACAAGTTCAACAATTCCAACCCTTTAATCAAACCATCCAGTTGGCACCAATAGCCATACCTTATGTAGGCATTGCACGCCTCTGTTACTACTGCTATACAATAGGCAGCAACTAGGTCAATAAAATATGACTTGTAAGTTGTAACCAATGTATTTTATTATCTTCAATAGGGAAACACCAAGTGCTGTAACTAGAGGCACGTCAAGTGCTGTAACTATAGGCACGTCAAAACTGCCCCCAAAATAAACAGCCTTGGACACATATAACAAAAACTGTGCATCTGATCAGATTGACACAAGACCCTGTAGACTCTGACCCCAGGCCCGGACTGGCAATCTGTGGGTTCTGGCAAATGCCAGAGGGGCTGCTATAAGGTGCCATAGAAAGTCAGTATTTAGTGGGCTGATGGGGGCTGTTTGGACCTCTTTTAGGGCTGATTGGGCCTCTGTGTACCTGAAATGCCAGGTATTTTAATTCTCAGTCCAAATCTGTCTGACCCTTTGTGCTTCACTTTGTTTAGCTCCAATTGCATCTCACATTCTGTATACTAGTGATATGCGGGTTGGCATGAAGCCCATGGGACCTGCGGTTTACCAGTGGAATGTGCGGGTTCGGGCAAATTTGGGCACAATGTCTTTGGGCCAAGGACAGGCTGAATTTTGTCCTAAGTCCTCCCTGCCTGCTACCCTCTAACTCCCTGCCTGCTACCCTCTACTGCCCCACTTCCGCCTCAAAGTGCACTTTTTTATATACTCGCACCAGATGCGCCTGCCACAGGCATATAAATGAAGGAGCGCAGCGGGTTAGGTGGGTCAGGTGTAGGCGCTGCTGGGCTGGGTTAAGGTTGGGTGCGGGTCAAGTTTTAGTTGACCAGCACATCACTACTGTACACATCTATTAATAAGGTAACATTTATCCTTTAATTTCATAGAAAGAAACTCTTATTTCAGCAATTGTGGGGAATTTGCACGTTTACTCTGTAGAACTGAGGCACCGTTATTTGTGTGTGTGTAACGTACAGATGACTTTCTAGCTGACAGCATTGTCTAAATAGCTCCCATGCACGAATGGTTACATTCTGCCAGGCTCCGCTTTGTGACCCAAGGCACATTGTGCATGCAGCCTTTCAAGCCGAATTTATTGTATGGACACAGTGATTTTATTTTATATATACACAGGATCCTGACGGATAACGGTTGGAGAATAGAGGTATTTGTTGAGAGCTCTATCAGTCACGCCAAGGATGTTACATTTAGCTGTTTGGTCTATCAGATGGGAAGAGGTGCAGCTTTAATGCAAAAAAACATGTATCCCAAAAGGGTCTAGTTTACTTAAAGGTGGCAGGGGTTTCAGCCTGATACTGCTGAAGTATCTAAAGATAAGAAGGTATCATGTGCCACGTTAAATGTACAAGGGTCTTTCAAATATAGATAGGGCTGGAGGGAAAATAAATCATACATTTATAGTACTTGCATGCCAGAATTTTAAAGGGACACTGTCATGGTAAAAACATTTTTTTTCAAAATGAATCAGTTAATAGTGCTGCTCCAGCAGAATTCTGCACTGAAATCCATTTCTCAAAAGAGCAAACAGATTTTTTTATATTCAATTTTGAAATTTGACATGGGGCTAGACATTTTGTCAATTTCCCAGCTGCCCCTGGTCATGTGACTTGTGCCTGCACTTTAGGAGAGAAATGCTTTCTGGCAGGCTGCTGTTTTTCCTTCTCAATGTAACTGAATGTGTCTCAGTGGGACATGGGTTTTTACTATTGAGTGTTGTTCTTAGATCTACCAGGCAGCTGTTATCTTGTGTTAGGGAGCTGCTATCTGGTTACCTTCCCATTGTTCTTTTGTTTGGCTGCTGGGGGGGGGGAAAGGGAGGGGGGTGATATCACTCCAACTTGCAGTACAGCAGTAAAGAGTGATTGAATTTTATCAGAGCACAAGTCACATATTCAAAATTGAATATAAAAAAATCTGTTTGCTCTTTTGAGAAATGGATTTCAGTACATAATTCTGCTGGAGCAGCACTATTAACTGATTCATTTTGAAAAAAATGTTTTTTCCCATGACAGTATCCCTTTAAAGACGGTGCCATGCATCAGCTAAAATGTTACCCATTCAACTAACATTTGGCTTTGGGTGTGATGCCAGGACTCAGTGTTCAAATACAAATGGAGGTCCTTCCTAATGTGAGTTCTGAACCAAACCAACAAGTAAATAACATAACCTTTGTATATTGTCCAAGCATCTTTTCTTTCCAAGGGGCCCCTGGAATGCCGGGGACAAATGGCAAGTGCGTGGGTTTGACTTAACTATTTTGCATAATTATTTGAGGATGCAATTTATTATTTTGAAGATAAACATCACTTAATTCATTACATCTGTTCAAACATCTTCAGCCGATTGCTTATGAAGGATGCTGGGAGTTACAGTCCACAATAAAGAGAGAGCCCTGTGCTTATAGTATCAGCTGAGAGACTGAATACAAAATAAATCATTCAGCTCTCCAGCACAATTCATTCTAACGGGTACTGGTCATTATAGGACTGGAATCCTATTGTACAGCTGCCCGGAGAGGCCATCTCTGTATATACACAGTACAGCTCAGGAACGAGCACTGCGGATGCAGCTGACACCATGTCTGTTTATGTAATGCAGAACTAACGCTCACTTGCACTGCAGAGGCAGGACTCAGCATTGCAACTGCAGCAACACTCGCAGACTGGCCGCATGACAGACCCATCCCAGCGATACGCGTAACATATAGACCATCATCATCATCATAGAGCTCTAATGCAACTACTGTAAAAGGGTGAAACTAGGAACAAGTAACATCGGGAGTCTTGCCCCATATAAAAATTGATTCAGTATTTTGTACGGACAGATGTGCAGATTGGATCTGTTTATAGGGATAGTACACCTTTGAATTAAATATTAGTATCTGTACTTATATAAATAGCTACAGCAGCACTGCACATCTCTGGAACATAGTGGCATTTTATGCCAAATTGTGGATTCTATATTATTATATTAATTGAAGTCTATCATTTAATTCAATTGCAGTTTATAATTTACATAATGATCTTGCTGTCATGGATTAAATGCCCTAGCAACCATGGCTTGGTTTGGAAGTTAGAATAATATAAGAATAAAAATGTTGCAATTATATAATAAAAATGTAGACCAAGCTTTTGGTTGGTCAGGCAGTGACAGGACAGACATTCTTGTATATTTACACATATTATTCTTAGCTACTCCAAAACAGGTCTATAGAGTATAGCAAATATCTATATAGAATAAAATATTAGCCACAATAATAGAGGCATATGAGTTTAGATTCTTAAATTAAATTATCTTTTAGATCACAGTTTTTTTAGGTGGTGACAGGAGGGGCTGATTTCTGCAGGACCTACCATGCACATGCTTAGGCCTGGTAACATAAGCTTATAATTGTGCATTGATTTGTTCCTTGTTACAGAACCAGCAAGTGTTGTTACATGTAGGAAAATACACACCCAGTTTGTTTGTTTACCTTGTATCCTACAGAGAGTGATATCAATCATCTAATGATGACATGGCAGCTTCCACTCATACCTGCAACTGTAAATTTACTATAGTGCAGAGACACAAGCTCAGGCTCGGGGAGATTAGTCGCCCATCGACTAATCTCTTCTTCTTCGGGGCAAGTAATCTCCCCGAACTGCCTTGCTTGAATGAAAATCGCTGGTGGGATGGCACTCGGAGCACTTCGTTTTCCAAAGTCGCCCAAAGTTGCCTCAAGAAGCTCCGAGTGCCATCCCGCTGGCGATTTATATTCTAGCCGGCGGGAAGGCAGTTCGGGGACAGTGGCAGTGGTATAGCAAGTATAGTAGGGAGAGATGGTGCCTATAGTAACAGTGGGATAATAGTCTCTGGGAAGGGAGTGTGACTGTGGGATAGCAGGTATAGTAGGGAGAGATGGTGCCTATAGTAACAGTGGATAATAGTCTCTGGGAAGGGAGTGTGACTGTGGGATAGCAGGTATAGTAGGGAGAGATGGTGCCTATAGTAACAGTGGATAATAGTCTCTGGGAAGGGAGTGTGACTGTGGGATAGCAGGTATAGTAGGGAGAGATGGTGTCTAAAGTAACAGTGGATAATAGTCTCTGGGAAGGGAGTGTGACTGTGGGATAGCAGGTATAGTAGGGAGAGATGGTGTCTATAGTAACAGTGGATAATAGTCTCTGGGAAGGGAGTGTAACTGTGGGATAGCAGGTATAGTAGGCAGAGATGGTGCCTATAGTAACAGTGGATAATAGTCTCTGGGAAGGGAGTGTGACTGTGGGATAGCAGGTATAGTAGGGAGAGATGGTGCCTATAGTAACAGTGGATAATAGTCTCTGGGAAGGGAGTGTAACTGTGGGATAGCAGGTATAGTAGGCAGAGATGGTGTCTATAGTAACAGTGGATAATAGTCTCTGGGAAGGGAGTGTGACTGTGGGATAGGCATATTAGGGTGAGATGGTGCCTATAGTAACAGTAGGATAATAGTCTCTGGGAAGGGAGTGTGATTGTGGGATAGCAGGTATAGTAGGGAGAGATGGTGTCTATAGTAATAGTGGGATAATAGCCTCTGGGAATGGAGTGTGACTGTGGGATAGCAGGTATAGTAGGGAGAGATGGTGCCTATAGTAACAGTGGATAATAGTCTCTGGGAAGGGAGTGCGACTGTGGGATAGCAGGTATAGTAGGGAGAGATGGTGCCTATAGTAACAGTGGATAATAGTCTCTGGGAAGGGAGTGTGACTGTGGGATAGCAGGTATAGTAGGGAGAGATGGTGCCTATAGTAACAGTGGATAATAGTCTCTGGGAAGGGAGTGTGACTGTGGGATAGCAGGTATAGTAGAGAGAGAGATGGTGCCTATAGTAACAGTGGATAATAGTCTCTGGGAAGGGAGTGTGACTGTGGGATAGCAGGTATAGTAGGGAGAGATGGTGCCTATAGTAACAGTGGATAATAGTCTCTGGGAAGGGAGTGTGACTGTGGGATAACAGGTATAGTAGGGAGAGATGGTGCCTATAGTAACAGTGGATAATAGTCTCTGGGAAGAGTGTGTGACTGTGGGATAGCAGGTATAGTAGGGGGAGATGGTGCCTATAGTAGCCGTGGGACTGTGGGATAGCAGGTCTAATAGGGATTGTTTACCTTCAGACACTTTTTTCAGTTCAGTTGGTTTCAGACAGTTCAACAGAAATAAAGACTTTTTCCAATTACTTTCTATTTTCTATGTATGACCGTTTTTCTAATATTGTAAGTGTAAGTCAAAATTTTCACCTTTCTAAAGCTGCTCTGGGGGGGGGTTGACGCCTCTCTAAACTGATCTAAATTGATACATTTAGTTGACACATTTCTTATCTTTGTCCCTGCTGAGCAGAATCCCTGGGTTTCATTACAGGCAGCTGTTAGAATTGATAAAATAGTTGCTAATAATCCACAGACACTGCTGAAAAATGTATCAACTAAATGTTGCTGTAACTGTAACAGTAAACATAAGTAACTCCAGGACACGTAGCTGTTTAAGAGATTAATCCCGTGTTTAATGTCAAGTCAACAAGCACAACGTTTGGGGGGCGTACCTGTAACAGTTCAGAATCTGCACCTGAATTACGGAGCTGCCAGACTGAAACACCAGGGACATTAAACTTTAAACTTTGATTTTGGAAAACAGTAAAAAATAAAAGATGGAAAGCAATTAAAAAACATCTTTATTCATAAAATATGAAACCAAACTATGATTGTTTCTTCTTTCTATCATCTCACTTCCAAAAAAAATTAACTTTCAGTGTTAGAAAATATCTGATAGGGGCCATTTCTATGCGGCACATAAAATAGTGATTATGCAATAGACGTCCCGCCCCCAACTCAGAACCATTTTTAAAATATATCTCATTGTACGAATAGTAAGCAGCACTTTCAATCATCCCACTTACACCACCCACAGAATTCCCAGCGCCAGCCAAATCCTCAATGGGGTTTTGTCTCTGTGCTGAGCAGAATTCAGTCTTGTAGCCCAAAAAAAAAAACTACTTTAGATGCAATCAACTGATGAGCAAAATTGCCACTTTGGATATTAGGGTAATGTATTCATGAATTCTCCTTGAAGGCTCTTTTTTCTCAGACTAGAGCAGAAAATCTGGGCCTAGCCATGTCCTTATTTCTCTTTTAAATATGAGACTTGGAAATTAAAGTTCCGACATTTCTGGCGTGACGCATTTTTTGGATGAAGCCAAGAAAACAGATTTGCTGATCCAAACTCCAGGAGCTCCACAGGCATTAAGTGGGGCTCTGGTGTACCCACACTCACCTCACCAGGGCTGTCTTTAGAGAGTGCAATAGATTCCCTGTTATAACATTATATGTGAAAATATCTGTATCAACAAATAACAACTGCACAGCCTTAAGAAATGAAAAGAGTTTCGCTGCCTCTTGTCTGGAATTTTGGCCACCCTTTTTACCAGATCGAGTGCTGTTGGCAGGGTTGCCTAGCTGTTAGGTTGCCACTTTTGCCGGCAACTAAACCAGAACAAAGTGCAGATAACATTGTGGGAGAGGCATGCACAATGATGTCACTGGAGTTATGATGTCAGGGCAGGGTTATTGCATCACTTAGACACAACTGCCTGTCCAGTTTTCTTAAAGTTTTGAGCCGGACAGAAAGTTTTGAATGGACAGCCCTTTGAAAAACTAAGATGTCCAAATCAAAACCACACAGGTAGCAACCCTATTTCTATCTACTGTATATTCTGCCTGACGAGTAAGCCCAATCTTTAATTACAGGTATGAGATCCGTTATACAAAAACCAGTTATTCAGAAAGCTCTGAAATAGAGCAACGGCACTTTAGCAAATTTATTTTTTATTTTTGATTGGTTTGATTTTTTTTGTTTCTTTAACAATACGAAATTAACAGCACTTGATAATAAGTAAGCCATAATAAGGTGAGTTTTTATTTGCTGGCCAGATTATAGTTCGGGTTTCACAAGGCCGAAAACCGAACAGAAAGTTGAAACCCGAACTGTTCGAGTCAAACCAAACAGGTGGCAAGCCTAAGTGGTGTGCCTTCCTGCTTCAAGAGCCATACTTCCTGTTAAAACAGGAAACAGGAAGTTCTAGGGGGCATGTTTATCACCATTGGAGAGGAATATCTCTGGTGATGTTGCCCATAGCAACCAATCAGGTCTTTGCTTTTGTTTCATAAGTTGAAGGTGACTGGTTGCTATGGGAAACAACATCGGAAATATTTATGTACAATGTTAGTAAACACGCTCAGTAGTCTGTGATCCATTATCCATGAGACCATTTGTACCTTAGGGTTGCCATGTTTTAGTCCGTTTGAATCTGGGCAGGGCCATGGTGTAATGAGGTGGGTTGTGATTAGGGTTGCCACCTTTTAAAAAAATCTCCACCGGCCGATGGAGGGGACGGAAATAAAAGGTTAGTTTTGACCAGGCTGGGGGCAGGCCACAGGCTTTTCTTAGGTGTATTACAAATTTACCGGCAGCTACATTGCCAGTGAATTTGTAATAATGGCCCTGGCCTTGGCAGGTGTTTTACCGGCCAATTTTCGGGTTTGTGACATTGCCGGAAGTTACGCTGCACACATGTGCAAATCCTCACCTGAAATGCGTATACCGGATTTTTGCCACAAATAGTTAGAAAACATCAGAGTTCGTCAGAAATTGGGGGAATGCATCAGAGTGACAGGAGACTGGGGGACAGAGCCTAAAATCTGGTAGCTCCCGATAAAATCTGGAGAGTTGACAGCTCCACACAAGGTAATGAAGGTTTAGGGTAGCATAGTCTTCCCTAAAAGAGACGACTTTCCATATATACAATATACTGTGGAAAGCAAAAAATGTCACCCCACTGAGCAATTGGGAGGGCGCTCTAACAAATAATGAAATATGGACAAATGGCTAAATCTTCTCCTTAGGGCAGATCTCAGTGGCCCGTTGGTGCTGGGAGTTGTTCCTCCTGCCTAGTGTAAGGTGATATATTTCGCAGTCGAAAGACAATTCTGGGGAAAATGATGCACTGTGGCTAAAAGGGCATGATAAATTGCATTTGATTTGCCACTTTGCACTATGGGGTAAATTCACTAAGCGCCGAAGCGCCGGACGCTAGCGTTAATTCGCTGGCGTTTTGCATTTTCGGTACTTCGCAAATTCACTAATGAACACTGGCGTAAATTCGCTAGTGTTACTTCGCACACTTACGCCAGGCGAATTTTCGCTAGCGATGTAACTACGCCAATTCACTAACTTGCGCAGTGTACTGAACGCTACCTTTTACGCTAGACTTCCTTCGCCACCTCAGACCAGGTGAAGCGCAATAGAGTAGATAGGGATTGTTTTAAAAAAAGTCAATTTTTTTTCTAAGTCCCAAAAAACGCTGGCGGTTTTCTACATGATGGGTGATAGGCTGAAAAAGATCGAAAAATTTTTGGGGCTCCCCTTCCTCCCCCCTACATTTCCTGACTCATGGCAACTTACCTAGACAGTGGGCACATGTGTAGGGCAAAATAAAATTTATATTTGCTGATTTGAAGGTTTTCTAGGCATTTGTAGTACTGATACGTGTTCCTCCATTGAAATTTGAATTTCGCACCGTATGCAAATTAGCCTGCGCAACTTCGGATTTTAGTGAATTTGCGGAGCGCTTGAGAAACTACGCCTGGCGAAGTGTGGCTAAGTGCGGCGAAGTTGTGCCTGGCGCAACTTCGCATCTTAGTGAATTTGCCCCTATGCCTGCTCTTGAGTAAATGATGCCTTAGGTGCTTGCATATAAAGGATATGTGCATCAGTGTAAAATATATAATTTATTTCTTATGTAAAGAGCCATAGAGAGGCTTATCAAGAGGCTCTCTATATAATAAATTATTGGTATATTTTACGTAGTGTTATATATTTTACTTTATTTACACTTGAAGGTTAAAAATGAATTCTGTGTATGTTGTGGCGCAATAAGGATGTGTTTTAATATTTTGTATAAAGCACATGCATCAGCAAAGGATGACAATAATGTTAAGTTGACATTTTTCTTTTGAATCCATAAATATTGCATTTGCTCAATATGCTTTATAAGCGAGCAGATAATTTCAAATGCAAGATGCCTTCGCTTGCTGAAAGCTACCACTGCTTTGAAGTCAACATCAAAGGCATTTTTTTGTTTGGCCAGTGGTGTTATTCACTCCAACGCATCCTCATAAACCCTAATGTGTGCCTGAAAAAGGTACCCGCACAAAGCAGAGAATAATTACTGACAATTTCGATGGACAGGTCAAATACATTGGTATGTTCTCCCTTTGCCTATAGACTATGTATGAACACTGGTTAGTGATGGGCGAATCCGACCTATGTATTTTTGACAAAAATTTGTGAAACGCTGAAAAATTTGCCAAATGCATTGAAGTCCATGGGCGACAATTTATTTTTTGAGACGCAACTTTTTTTTATCACCCATTGGAGTCTATGGCGCAATCCTGGCGAAATATTTCTCTCATCGCTACTGTAACTGGGCAAATTTGCATCCGAGCAGTACCCAGCAGCAACCAATGACATGTTTGCTTTCGTTGTTCTAACTGCAGCTGGCTGAAAATGCTTATCATTGATTGGTTGCTATGGGTTGCTGGTCAGGTGCAAATTTGCCCATTGTTGATGAATGACCCAAACTGTCTTTCAAAATAGCCGACTCTGACACAATGCTGCCCGAAGAGAGACTGATTACTGACAAGAGAATATTTAATTGATTATATTTAAAAACTTTATTTCCGCTTTATTTTCAATTTATATTGTACTATCGTTTTTACAACATCTCCTCTTAAACCGTAGATAAATCGGTCCCTATATCTTAATAGTAGAACTGTATATCATCTTAAGGCTCTCTCACGAGCGGTTGTAGCTGCGCTCCCCTGCGTTCCGTTTTTCTGCGTTCAGCCGCAGGGGAGTGCAGGAATAGACGCATTACATTTTTTTCAATGGGGCTGTACTCACACAGGCGCATGTAGGCGCCGAACGCAGGTTGAGACGCAACATGCTGCATTTTTCCTGCGTTCGGCGCCTACACGCACCTGTGTACAGTCCAATTGGAAAAAATGGAATGCATCTATTCCTGCGCTCGCCTGCGGCTGAACCCAGAAAAATTGAACGCAGTGGAGCGCAGCTACAACCGCTCGTGAGTAAGAGCCCTTACACTCATGTTGTAGCCAGAAAATTGTTGAACTGCCCTAGCCAGGGTCTCCACCTGTCATATTTTAACACAGCAGGTTGTTAGGTTCAAAACTGCCTACCTTGATTTCAAATATCTAAAATTTGGACAGGACTGACTTGAGTGACTCAGAATCCAGCCAATCACTGACTTCCACTGCAAAGCCATATCCCCAACTCAAACATATGCCAACATGACTCCAACATGTAAAACATGCATCTGATCACTTTGGATCCAGGTTGGCATCGCTGCATTGCTTTTCAACTGTATTCTTTTTTGCTGTGGACATGACAATAATGCATAATGTATGATCAATGCTCATTTCAGGGGTCGAGCACTCCCTCCCCAAAGCACTCAGCATAATAAGATTCTATTAAAAAACAGCAGCAATTTTAAGTGCAACCCGGCAAGCAGTATTAAATAGAAATGTCTCTAATTTTTCAAATGAAATGATCACAACAGTGCTTTTGAGTTAATTTTTCGTTCATACCTATGAAGATTTACTGAAATATTTACATTTGGCAAATTGGCAAAATAGTCTGGTGCTTGCCTTGCAGCAGATAGCCTACCAGAGGTTAATTTCCATTACCCCAAACTAACTACTGAAAGCAGGGACAGCTGGGCACATAGTGACCCTCAACACCCTTAAATTGGATGTGCTGATCAGTTTAACAGGGAAAGTCCATTGTCCCTATGAATGAGTGACAGAAGTATAATAAGAAGGTCTTTATAATAAAGGGTCTTTGTCCTTATGTTAGTAAGTAAGTCTCAACCAATCAGAAGCTGACTTGTTACAAAACAATATGCACCAAATGAAAGTCCTTTCATATCACAATAAGTTACTGTGCAATATAAACTGATTAATAATTCATAAACTTTTGACGCTTGAGTGGGCGTTTTTTTTTACATTCCCAAACAGTAGCGTCAATAGGAACATACAGCTTCTTATTGGCTGTTTCGCTGAGTGACATCGAAGGACACAGGAGATAAGCAGCAAAGATAGGGGAGAAGAAAATGAATGTTTCAATTCTTGAAAAAGAATTGTTAATACCGGTAAGTTTAAATTGCAAAGTAAAGTATTTCAATGCAGGGAACATTTTTTCTACATTTTTGTTTAGGAATCTATATCCCCTTTAAAGATGAATGCAAATCGGTATATGGAAGCTAATTGGCATTTGCAAAAGAATGTACCAGTACAATAAGGAAAAAAAGGTTCGGATCTTAAATGACTCCCCCCTGTAGCTTCCAACACCTATGGATTTTCTTAATTTTACGCAATTTTACAGGATTCACAAAGCACAACTTCACATTACAATATTACTCCACACAATAACCCTCCAGAGTCACCACCAACTTATTGGCCTGTATACTGAACCTTCACAATATCAATATCTGGCTATTTATTGGACAGATATTAATTGGGTAGGTCAGGGGCGCTGCGCCAATGAGGCAAATTGAGAAACTCAACCCGCTGGTTACCAGGGGCAGCAAAATACGGTTCCTGGAAATTATAATAACCAAATTCCATTTTTCAAACTGCAAATTTGGCTCTTCCAGTGCAGAGGGATCAATTTCGCTCTATCGCATCCTCAACTCACCCTGTTGGTATCACGGACCCCCATCCCCCTCCACCAAAAAGGTGAGCAGCAAAGGGGCCAGGATCACCCCTGAAGTAGGTTAGAAAATAAGATGAAAACAACATCTGATCCAAACAGTTCAGCCCGGACAGGATTCTGCTATGGTAACTGCATAATTCTGCCAACTGCTAGCCACAGTGTCGGACTGGCCCACCGGGATACCAGGAAAACTCCCGGTGGGCCCAGGTGTCAGTGGGCCCTTGTGTTGCTAAACATTTTGCTTATTTCATGGTCATTCCCTATTTCTATGAGAACAAAGAGGCTAAATAGATGGAATAATAGGTTATAGTATGTATAACTAAAGAGACTAGGAGAATAGAGGTTGAGTGAGGAGAGGAAGAATAATAGTGTTGAGAGTGGGCCCCTGGCCAAATTTTCCTGGTGGGTCCCTGGTCTAAGGTTTTAGGGTGGGCCCCTGGTGTCCGACACTGGCTGGCCACCATATGATAACTCTGCCCCTCCCCCTGTCCCACCACTAAAAGTCATAGTGCCCCCTGATGTGCCCCACTCTACCCCCTGTCCTGTCAGTCCACCAATCACGTGGCATCCCTACCCAATGATGCAGTCCTTCCCCTGCCAGGTTTGAATCGGCCTTTATTAGGTTGGTGGCAAAATTGGGCATATATCCGCTCGTTTTTGTGGCCATGCACATCAATGTACATCCAGCTTAGCATCTTTAAGGAAACATAGACAATACTTTTCAAATTATTTTAACATACTATTTTTAAGCTATAATTAGGGTTGCCACCTTTTCCTGAAAAAAATACCGGTCTTCCTTTATATTTGTCTTTTTTCTCTATTAATAACATTGGTATCAACCATCATTTTTACCGGCCAAGCCGGTAAAATACCGGCCAGGTGGCAACCCTAGCTATAATACTGGGAAACATATGATCTTCAAAAGAGAATTTTCTCAAATGCCCTAAATATTCAACATTGTTACACTTTCTTTAACAGGAGCAGTTATGTCCACGCAATAGCCTCCTTATTCTCTTTAATCTCCTTTAAGCCACACTGTATATCAGGGACTCCCCCACCTACCTGCAATGCACCATTTGAATCACTTCTCACCACTATGTTTGGTGGGTAATATTTTGCTTATTTAGTAACAAAACACAACAAAAAATAACACGGAGCAATAAACTGCTGTTCTAATTTATCCCCATGGCCGTACCCTTTTATACATTCAATAGCACTGGCAACTTCACATAGGCCTCATGGAGGCAAACTGGAATTTTTCCAATACACATGTGTCGCTGCACATTCTCTGCGAGCAGCAGGCAACCAGCGCACACGCAGAGTGGGGCAATTTATTTTTCAGCTCTCTTTTACAATGCAGAAGTTACAGCACAAAAATCATTATAATTAAGGTGCATAAATTACTTTTAGAAAATGAAATGCACGTTTAGGAAAATAGAATGTGTTTTACTCTTAATGTACGAGATCCCCACATCGACATTCAATTTACACTGGGGACCAAATATAACATGAGCCTCTAACCTCAGCTCTCAGGGGAGGGCTTATCAGTTCTGCATTCATGTAAAATCTCAAGGTGGTCCAATGAATGCACCAAACCTATTCTTGGAGTCAAATACAGAATCATCCACTAATGAACCACCTCTGAACGTTAATTGACATATTCAGATATCAAATACATTTTTAAAAGTTTGAACAAAAAACATTCAGTTGTCCAGAGCTTTAAAATCACACGCTCTGCCGCACCAAATCCGAATCCTTAGAACAAAGTACTGGGTTTTAGCTGAACCCTGAATTCCTAGATTCGGGGTATCACTACAGCATAGCACACACTCCAAAAACATGCATGCTCGTGATTAAACTGACCAGAGTGTGAGAATCTTTTTGAACATTAGATCATAAGCTCTACCGGGCCAGAAGGTGAACACATTTCCTACATTAAAAACCGCATTTTTAAGGAATTAAAGGAACTAGGGTAGATATAATAGACGTTCTGGGTGATCTTACATTTATAAACATATAATAGAGACTCTGGTTGGCAACATTTGACTTCCATGGTATAAAAATGAGTTCCTATGATAGTATGTCCTAAGTCAGATAGGTTTCCTTCTGCAGCCAGGCTGATGGATTTACTGCAGAGAGAATATCTTCCGACTGCACATCACAGCAAGCCACCCCCAATGCATTACTTGCTTATGCACGGCAGCAGAAAGGACATATGTGTCGGCAATTGCTCTGTCTTTCATGGTTGAAACACACTATTCTATCTATTAGGAACCTTTACCAGTGAAACAAAGGCAGTAGAGCTGGACTAAAGTAGTGATGTCCCTCTTGTAGGTCTTTATGCCCATAATGAAGACATGTCTATTGTGCATTGTTCCCCTTGTAGGTAGGCCCTTTCCTTCTGTGCCAAGGAACATTCTGTAGGCATCTCCCTGAGTACAAAGGACTACACTGAAGTCTTCTCATAAATCCATCCCGGTGGAGGGGGGGGGACTGAGGTTAGGCATTAGGCCAGGAAAAAATGCTAGATAATAACCAGCGGTACCTGTAATTGTATATCAGTGCCCTGTCCTTGGAAACACTGGGGCTGCCCACAGCTCTCGAGTGCTTAACCTTCTCTTAACCTCACTAATAAGTGACCCCAATGGCAGTAAAAGTCCTCAGTCTTTAGAAATTTAATGTATAGACAGTTTCTTAAATATGTCTTTACGTAAGTCTTTTTCTACATCTGACTTTCAATCGTCATCTATGTATCTGTCTATCCTATCTAATTAGCCTGAAGCTAACATACATATACTACTGATATTGAGCCTATGATAAATATTTGGTATAGACATAATAACAGTAATTTAAATATGCACATTATCATCTTGGATAAACAATGGTGCAACACAGCAAAATGGCACAAAATACACTAGACTAGGGATGGCTGACCCTGGGAGCCTCTTGAGTTGAAAATTGTAGAACCTATCCAAAGCAAAATGTTTCCATAGTTCCTTGGGCTGTTAGGGGATGATGGGAATTGTAAAATAGGCATGGGACCTGTTATCCAGAATAACCAGGGGTTTTCATATCTACATAACTAAGTCTATGAGAAAATCATGTAAACATTAAATAAACCCACTAGGCTGTTTTTGCTTCCAATAAAGATTAATTATATCTTAGTTGGGATCAAGTACAAGGTTCTGTGTTATTATTATTATTATTATTATTATAGAGAAATCATTTTTAGGAATTTGGATTATTTAGATAAAATGGAGCTTATGGCAGACTGCCTTTCCATAATTCGGGTTTCCGGATAACGGATCCCATACTTGTACAGCAACATACAGAGGGCTGCTGTTTTGTTCATCACCTAACAGTCAATAAAGCAAGGACATAAGACTACAACTGCCGCATCCCCAGTATGGAATGATGAGAATTGCAGTTTAATTTTAATTCAACAAATTCCAAATTTTAAGCATAGTCTGCATTACTTTAAATATGGTCTGGTGGATCATAACGGTTAGCCCATTTAGTCCAGGTTGCAGTCTTATCAATACATTTCCAATTCCAAAAAATGCCCAATTATCTGAAGACACCAGGTACCCAAATAACTGCAGTTATGCTATTTTATTAGGCCTGTGCTATTCCCCAAACAGGCAAATCCGTACTTTGCTTGTCCACGTCATAACTGCATTTACACCAAACCCATTACTAGACCAGTTATATAAGAATATGAACGTGAGCTGAGCGATACATGCATTTATGTCAGGGTTCTGGTGCAACAATGGCAATAAAAAGGAACAAAGCAGCATGGGGGCTTGATGGCACACCAGCAAATGGGATCAGGAAATCTGCATGTCACTGAAGGAACTCATGCACCAACGCTCTGAGTAAAATAGGATTATCTATCCTTTACATGAAGGGGAGGTGGAGGGGGTCTCACAAAGGATCATAAAAACCTGCAGCAGCAGCAGCAGGCGACCATTGTCTTTATATCCATTTTTTGGGGGTTAATACATATTAAATGCATCCGATGAGAGTGAAAGCACTACAGGGCCTGATCCACATTGATCAGAGGCTGCCTGGGATATACATGCCCATCATGACACATACAATTTAATGCTCCTTTGTCCGTTATGATGATGATTTCTAAGTATCCAGCATTGTCATCCCTATCCCGCGAAAGTCTAAATGATTTCCCCCATCCTGGCGCAGTCTATTCCCATTTACTCCAGTTTACGGAATACCCTGCTTTACTCAGAATCAAGACGCAGCCTCAATATCACAGCAGATGGTTCAATACCTCCTGGTTTCGAAACGACTTTATTAAAAAACACAATGAAAGATTTATGGAAATATGACTGCAACAGTCACCTTGCTATAGCTGTACTATCTACAGTATATCAGCAATAAGCATGAGCACCTATGGTCGGTTTTGGTTCCCCAAAGGGGCCAGTCTCACTGTTTGGGTGCAGAATCTACAAATACAGAAAAGGGCAGAGAGGGCATTCCATGGGGTCCCCTGTATCCCTAAACTGCAATTGCCCCTGACATATTTTGTGATCATGCTCTTAGTATTAAGGCAAGCGATAACTAGCTGCAGTAGAACTACAACTCCAACAATCCTACTGACAATTCAAGTTGCAGTTTAACCGCAGTCACAGGTTCAACATGCCTGACCGATACAGTTCTTAAATATGGGGGATCCCAGGCACTCTCCCTTTCCTGGGAGTCTCACCGCCCCCCCCCGGAATGTAATTCAAGCATAATAGATATTGCCTGTAAATTTATATCCGTAAATCAGAGCCTTAAAATCGGGATTCCAGCTGCTTTCTAAGAAAAACTGCATATTATAAGCACGTTGCTGCCCATGGACACGGCTAAGGGACACACACCTGCATGCGGAACACAGTGAAATGTGGGTCTGGATAGACAAATGGGAAAAGAGTTTGGGTTCACAATCAATAGGCAGGAAGGTGCCTGATATATATTTCTATATATATATATGAGATATACCTTCTTCTTTTTATCTTTTGATCTTTTCCGGTGCCTTTTTTTTTCTTTGGCATCTTCTTCTGCATTAATGTCCAGATCCCGGTTCTTTTTCAAGTGTGACGCAGCGTGAGCCATGATGAGGCTAAATATCCCATAAAGGTTCCCTTGAAATAGGTTATATCCTTAACGCGCCTTCAGTTCCGACTCCCTGTCAGTGTTCCAAGGGATGGAGGACGGCAAGCCAAGCAGCCAAGGAGGAGCAGGAGAAGAAGCGGGGAGCCAGAATTGTCATGACTTTACCTTCCAGCAGCACCTCTGTCAGGCATTGTCATGTATGAGTGAGAGAGAGAAAGAGGCAGCTGAAGCAGAGCAGCCTGTATCCCAAGCTTGATGTGCCTATGTGATCCCAGCAAAAGGGGGGATTGCTCTTAACGGTGCAGTGGAAGAGAGAGAAGGGGCAAAAAAAGGCTCAACCGAAACAGCACATGGTCAGATGCATAATTAGAATTTGAGCAGAATTCTTCCTCAAATCCACAATGCAGCGTTGACTCCGCACAGTGGGATAACTGCTGACGACAGCAAAATAAATAAATAAATAAATGATAAAATTGACACCCCCCCCAAGAAAAAAAAAATTATCTCTCCACAAAGATCCCCAGCTGCATTATGCACAACACAATACGAGTGCTGCCATATCTCTCAACACTGTTCCTTTTGTGCAGAGCTTTTTTTTTTTTTTTCCCCTGTATGAAAACACATGGAGGGGAGGAAGAGGGTATATAGAGCTCCCTTGTATTATGAGGAGGAGAACATACTCGTTACAACTCACCACCGCAGGAAGGGAAAGATGGGATGGTGCTGGTGTGCAGAAGAGCCAGGCGATTCACATATGGTTCCCTGGAACAATGCACCGGGGCCAAGCCAATTTTTTTTCCCCAAATGTCCCTCAAACACGTTAACAATAGATTATAGACGAGCGTTTCCTACTGAGTCCTCTTCTCAATCACCTCAATATCTTTTAAGCCACCTGAGTCCTCAGCATCTGCAGCTTTTGAATATTCATCACGCCTTCCCAAATAGCAGCAGCAGAAAGGGGCCCTGAAGGAGAATCTATTAATGGAATGTACACAGAGGCAGCCAATCGCAGCCCAGAAGGGGAATATTAATAATTAACCCCCAAACCTGTACAAAGTAGATGTTTACATGTTGTTTTCTGCGTTTTACACGTGTGGCCGCAGCGAGGGGAACCACGGTGAAGCATGGCAACAAAATAAATACAGGTATGGGACCTGTTATCCAGAATGCTCTGGACCAGGGTTTTTCCGGATAACAGATCTTTCCGTAATTTGGATCTTCATACCTGAAGGCTACTAGAAAATCATGTAAACATCTAATAAACCCAACTGGCTGGTTCTGCTTCCAATAAGGATTAATTATATCTTAGTTGGGATCAAGTACAAGCTACTGTTTTATTATTACAGAGAAATAGGAAATAGTATTGAAATATCTGAATTATTTGGATAAAATGGAGTCTATGAGAGACGGCCTTTCTGTATAAACGGGTTTCTGGATAACGGACGCCATACCTGTATCATCGTTTTGCCAAATAACCAGGGTAATACAAAAATAAATAAATAAAAAAATGCAGGGGACCTAATTGTAATATTTATTTATATCCCGTATATACAAAAAAATTAAAATATTTAATAAAAAGAAAAAAAAAATACAAAACGGAAAACACTGAACAATGATCATGGAAATGTGCATAAAATATATCTTTATATAAGTGGAGCAGCAGGCACCATATTGCACAAATATTGGCATTAATTGCATAATTGTAGTTAATTGAACACGTGGTGGAAAGAGAAGGTGACGTGGTACAATTGTATAGTGAATTCTGGTGAGAGTATGTGCCTGTGTGTACCAAGGCTTATGCACCAGGCCTGATATAATATTCATTTACACAATACCAGTCCAAACAAATACCTTATTTGGTGCATGTTATCTGTATGGTTTGCTATCAGTTTGTATTTGGAGATTGTACAAATATCCATTTAACTTTCTGAATCCCTTCCAGTAGGCTGATAGGTCAAGGGCAATGGCACATGAGGGCAGTTGCCAGCATTTAGCCACCCCCTAGAACCCTCAGCCTGCTTCCTTCCCTCAGTGATAGGTGCATGGCAAGACAGAGAACTATGGGGTGCCGTTTGTCCCAAATACATTCTGTATACAAAACTATCCCTAATACACAGAATGAATGTCTCTCGTGTTATATAAGTATTTGTGACCATACACAGAGAAAAAAAATATACAAAAGACTTATTTCTATTAAAGAATGAAAACAAAATCTGGTTAGTGCACAAAAGGATGTCATTATATCACAAACTCCATTCTGTACAGTTTAACAAGCAATCTGTCTCACAAATGTATAACCTCCATGTAAGGGACGCACTTATGTGCAAAGTTACTTACAGAATGAATTATGTAAAAACAAAGTTGGACATAATATATAATAGTGTAACTAACTAGTGCTTGTCAAGCTAGATATGACTGACAAAATAGATATCTGTGACAGAAAGCAAGATTTTATAGCACAGGATTCATTCTTTCCACAAAATGACAGTTTTGTTTCACAAAACAGATAAAATAACCATTCTGTGAAGCAACCAATAAGAACAAAGCTTATTGCCATATACAAACAAGTTAGAAACTTTGTTTCTTTTTCTGGCTGTTCAGTGCAGAGAAAAGAGGGACTTTCTGGTACAAATGAGGGACCTCAGGTTGAGTTGTCAAAAGAGGGACTGTCCCTCTGAAAAAGGGACAGTTGGGAGGTATGTGTGCACATGATCAGTCCCAAGTCTCTGGCTAAATCTATTATGTAGTAGCTAAGCACATTATTAAGAGACTACTATAAGCCAATTGGTGCAAGATTACAGCTAGGAGGAGACATTGGAGTCTAACTATCAAATACAAAACTTTCTCTGAGAATCAGGCAAAGCAGCCAGACAAGCACAGTAACTTCTTGTACATTTAATACAACATGGCAGGTGGGTGTGGCCTGTCCCATTATTGCTCTCAGCTTAGACAGGAAGAGGAACAGGAGTGAGTCATAAGATAATGGCAAAACAGCAGGAATGCCCTTAACCAAAATGGCCACACAAGCAGGTTACTACAATAAGAATAGCCATATCACCTAAAATGATCATATTTATGTTTTGCATACTTTTCTTTCTCTACAATCATTATAAGTGCAGCATTATATTTCTCGGCCATTTGTAAAAACGTCCATTTATGAACCTGTAGTGTTTAACAGCAGCTCTTTTAGGAAAGGTTTGTTCATGTTTATTACTATGCAGCACAGGGGACATTAGAGGCGCCTCTATAGCAGGTCAGATACTTTGCCTTAGCCATGTGGAGCAGAGCTGGCCACTTCTCATCTTGTTTGTATATGGCAATAAGCTTTGTTCTTATTGGTTCAGGAATGTGACTGTCAGTGTTGCTTCACAGAATGGTTATTTTATCTGTTTTGTGAAACAAAACTGTCATTTTGTGGAAAGAATGAATCCTGTGCTATAAAATCTTGCTTTCTGTCACAGATATCTATTTTGTCAGTCAAATCTAGCTTGTCATGCACTAGTTAGTTACACTATTATATATTATGTCCAACTCTGTTTTTACATAATTCATTCTGTAAGTAACTTTGCACATAAGTGTGTCCGTTACATGGAGGTTATACATTTGTGAGACAGATTGCTTGTTAAACTGTACAGAATGGAGTTTGTGATATAATGACATCCTTTTGTGCACTAACCAGATTTTGTTTTTATTCTTTAATAGAAATAAGTCTATTGTATATTTGTTTCTCTGTGTATGGTCACAAATACTTATATAACATGAGAGACATTCATTCTGTGTATTAGGGATAGTTTTGTATACAGAATGTATTTGGGACAAACGGCACCCCATAGAGAACCCCCCTGTAACGCAGGGTATCTCAAACCCAGAGCTAACTCCAAGGTTCCAGTCACGGCCCACTCTTCTGCCTATAGCAGCCGCCTTTGGCTTTGGGTGGAGCCCTCCACTACTCAGATGCCACCAGGTCTTTTTGTTAGAGAACCAGGGAGACAGTTTTGGGCAAGCACGGGAACCAAATGTGAGTGGATAGGATGGGGGAGCAGTCAGCGAGGCTTGAACAGCCAGTGTCAATACCAGACAGGCAATTCGGTACCAAATCTGAAGCAAGGTCGGGGTCACAGGCCAGGGTCAAAACCAAAATGGTGGCGAGGCACACAATCGGAATCCAAGGAATGGTCAAACCAGGCAGGGGAACGAAGAAGAAATTCACTGGCACTCAGGTAATGCTCGCAGGGTGAAACCCTTGCTTTAAATTTATTCATGCCGCATTGAATAAATTTAAAGCAAGGGTTTCACCCTGCGAGCATTACCTGAGTGCCAGTGAATTTCTTTTAGTTTGGACTGTTGAGGGGTTGGCCGATCCCCTATTTCGCTGGGCACCAGGGATTCAAGTTTCAGGAGGGCCAGGGTGTGCGCTTGTAATTTGGAGAAGCCAAAGCCAGGCAGGGGTCAGTATCAGGCAGACAAGTCAGGGACAGGCAACGATCAAAACCAGAATATACAATAAATAATAGCACCCAGGAACTCAGAAAAGACCTTTTACATTGGGCAATGAAAATGAGCTATTTGCAGCCCTTCTGAAAAAAGCCAACTGGGGCCCCTCCCGGCAGTCCCCGGGACCCCTCCTGAACTCCAGCCCCCTGTCTGCCTCCACAAACATGCTGGGACAGCATCCACGAATGTGCCAAGTATGCGCAGAAGACACGCCGTGCATGTGCCGAAGACGCGTCGCAGCATTAACTTTTATTTTGAAGGCGTGAGGCCCACCAGGTTTTTTCCCGGTGTCCTGCCAGCCCAGTCCGACCCTGTCCCCGCCTCCCCACTAGACCACAAGGTATTCTCACACCCCTTCTCCTCAGCTCCACCGGATTTAGCTTCCAATAATTTTCTTCCAATTAACTTTCTTATTTACCGTATATGCCCCCAAGGGCCATTCCTTTATAGCTGCAGTCCTATACATGGGCCCTTGAGTGTGTATATAGTAAATATGGCCCTGTGGCCACTCACCAAGCTAGAAACCTTGTACACAGCAGCTACCCCTGTATATACTCTCATGGCTGTACAGACCATCATGGTTAGACAGACCTGGCAGGGTTCCGCCAAACTGGTATTTCACTGACCTTACCGGGACATTACCTGCAACAGCTGGGTCAATATTACAAATTAACCAAATAATGTACTTGATGGTAAATTTGTAATTACTTATTCTCCCCCCCCCTGAATTGTTGCTCTCAATCCCCACTCCAACCACATACTTTCTCCTGCCAGATCCGTGACCTCATTTCAACACCAGGCCAATAAGATTCTACCAGAAAAGTCACCAACATGGGCCAATTCCCTGGTCTAAGCTTTCTGTTCTTCACTATATATACAGTACACTCGAGGGCTATACCATTGACACCCATGATGAGTCCTAGATGGTCCAGTCTAGCTGGTTCTGCCAGTGCAGTAACAAGACAGGCGATTATCACTGGAAAATGCTGCATTAAAGTTTCCTCACAACTTCCAAGGGGGCATAAAATGCAAGATGAAAATTCCAGTTAATCATAGAAATTTTATTTTTCAAAGACTGGATTCTATCAAACACCAAATAGTCTATTCAAATCCTTTAATCAGGACAGTGTGCAGAGCTGTAGGGGCAAAACTACTATTTCCAGATTTACCAGATTCATATTCATTAAATGCTAAGGATTTGGCCAAATACTTGATCCAGGGGAAGCTTCCGAGCTCCGAGTGCAACCTCCCAGACTATACAATGCAGAGCAACCTTGCCAATATAAGTTGGGCAGAAATTTGTTTGAATCTACATAATAAAAAAAAATAGCATAAAAAAACAGAGGATTTAGTCATTCACAAACGAAATCTTGAATTCAATGCTAAAAGCTTTTAGCTACTACCCCTGCCTAACTAGTATTAGCCAGGTAAGACAATACAGTAACACAAAGACTGCACTGCTGTGTTAAAGTAGTCTCCATAGATCTCCATTATGATCCATTATTGGGCGCAGAGTCCAAATGATTGAATTAGCACAATCCATACCTCCCGTTTTTAATGGGACAGTCCCGATTTTGACAGCTCAACCCGAAGTCCCGGATTGTTACTGAAATTTCCTGACTTTCTCTTTGATCTCCTGCACTGAAAAGCCAGAAAAAGATCCGGTTATAAAACTCAATTGGCTTTTGGCAGAGAGCCCAGAATACTTGCAGGTGCACTTAGATGCTTTTGTAACAATTTAAGATAAGCAAATAAACAATTGTAACTATTTAAGATAAGCAGGTCTCTTGGGGAAACTGCGACTTGCAGCTTAAAGGGAAATTCACCTTCACATAAAACGTGAACCTTAAACCCCCAGAAATATGTCCATAACCTGCCAAATTTTGTACAATGAACATGGTAATTAGAGGGTGTGGCCATAAAATGTGTGTGGTCAAAAAAAATCCGCTGCAAAACTTTTTGTCCCTCTTTCTATTTTCAGAATGTTAGTAGGTATGACAATGACCCACTTTGAGTAAAGATCCGCTCTTGTGGCAAATTCCTCAAGATTTAGACAAATGAGCAACTCATTGGCATATAGAACTAAAGCCTTTGCTTTTATTAACTGGTACCTGCTCTTGGCTCATTCCGCGGCACAGCCAGCTGCAAGGAAAATCGGAGTGGCCGAGGACAATGGCTGCCATGTAATCTGATCTCAATTTAAAGAATAAAATAAATCCCAATCTGGCAACGGCACTGTGGAAGCCATAGTTTGCAGCCTAAATATATCGAAGCCACCAGCCACAGGCAGCGGGAAATTAAACATTAATACACATTTCATCAGAGTGAAGGGTACGGCCACAGAGTGCAGCTCGGTTAATCTCCCCTTGCCTTCTCCAGATGTCTCCATGCACGTAACATCAGCACTGTAAAACCTCATACTGTGCATGGGAGGGTAACTGCTTTATCCAAATTCGTTTAATCCACATGGAAAATTGATTTCGCCAACTGTTATGTATTAACTAGGTCAGTCTGAGAAGAAAAACAACAACAAGAACAACATGTCTGCTGGGTTAAGAATGGGACCGTATAAAACAGGGGGACAAAACGTGAACAAATAATACAATTTTATAACAGAATAAAGGCCATGTATATAAAGAATTTGCAGAAAGAAATGGCTTGATGAAGAAACACAGTCAGGCACAAATAAATATAAATGTGGTTTATTCAAGGGCATTGCTTCAATCTACCCTGTACCCTAAGCTAATTATGAAGGGTCCTCCTGCACCCCGGAGCCTATTCAGCAAGGACCCCCTTTGACATGTCCAGCACATTCTCTTGTATAAAGCATTTGTCTAAAGTTCTCCAAATAGTGCAATAATTATCCATTATACTAGGGACTAGGTAACACAACTATCATCTCATACGAAGAAGGCAGAGGTACTTATCGCAGCTTGGGGCCCATAAAAATATCTTGGGAGGGCCACATCTTGCCCTGTTATAGAAAATATGTCTGAGCCATTACCACTAATGATGCAAGTGGAATAAAAAGTGATGGCAAAATACTTTGACATTGCCAATACCATAAGTACAGGTATGGGACCTGTTATCAAGAATGCTTGGGACGTGGGGTTTTCCGCACCTTTGGTTGGGGATAACATTTTTACCCAACTGGTGCCCTTTAAGTCTACTAGAAAGTCATTTAAACATTAAAAACATGTGCCTTCAGTTAGGATTAATTATATCTTAGTTTGAGCTTACTCAAATAACTGGTTGTAGCACAAACAAAATCACTGACACTGGCACATGTCCTCCATGTAGAGAGACAGGGTTTCTGGTCATTTTAAAAGAGGGAGCTCTAATACATCGTATAGCCATTTTTGTGATAGTTCCAGGCCCGGATTTGTGGAAAGGCCACCTAGGCCCGGGCCTAGGGCGGCAGGATTTTAGGGGGGCGGCATGATGCCCAACCACACCCACTTTGGTTCAAAAACACTGGGGATGCGCTGGAGATACAATACTTTTTTCAATTTCCCCATTGATGATGAAAATTTGCACGAATAAAGGGGAGGGGACAGGGGCGCCGAACGGCAGTGGGCCTTGGGGCGCCCTCTATTTAAATCCAGCCCTGGATAGTTCTCCTTTAACGAGACCTGAGTTCTAAACATAAAGTTTAGGAAACGTCCCCCTGGTTTCCAAGTCTACAAGTCGCTGCCTATGACATCAGGTCAACTAGTCCTATCTGTGACAGTGACTCTATTTAATAATGGTTCCCCTGTGTTGGATATATTATAAAATGAATACATTTTGGAACTTAGAATCTTTACTTAACTAAAGTCTAAAATAGAATAAGGCTAGAAATGCTGTATTTTGTATACTAAACGTAAACATAAATTTACTGCACCACAAGCCTAACAAACAAATGATTTATGCTTTCAAATTTGGCCACACTTTGTTAGACATCTTTGCAAGACTGTGCACATGCTCAGTGTGGTCTGGGCTGCTTAGGGATCGTCATAAATTATCAAATAATATCTGCCAGAAGCCAATACACAAGACTGATTAATAATCAGAATATACAGACTGCACTGGGTCCTGTGTTGTCATGTAATCTAATGTGGATTTTATAGTTTTTGTATTGTTTGATACAAACTTTCTCCAACTCTGCAGAACCAGCGGCTGCAGCAAAATAATCCTCCAAATAGAATCCCAGTTTAAATCTGGCTCCATGATCTTTGTCCCTGCAGCTGGAGTTGGAAACAGTAAAGAGGATATAAAGGTAAAAATAAAATCCAATACGAATCTCTACACAGTCGCCGACTGCTCTACAGGGAAACAAACAAAAAAGCTGCTTGAGTTCTGGGAAGTAAGGTGGGGGTCTCCCACCTGCTGTTTGAAAGTATGATCATTTCCCTGCAGAGCAGATAGGGACTGTCTGAAGTTTCCTATCCACAGCAGTCAGAGCAAGTAAATGAAAGGGAAATTTCACTGCATACAGTCAGATTTCTTATAAAAACTGTACACATTTTTTAATAAAAGTATATTGGAGATAGGTTTCTTTTTCATAAAAGAAAGTAAAAATAGTCTGGTTAGGGGTCAGTGGGTCTGGCACAGGTCCTTTCAATTGGACCCGTGCAGGACTCTAGCTTGCCTAGAACAGGACATACAGTATATGCAATAAATAATAATAATAAACAAAGCCACAGTGACCCCAGTAACTAAGATCACAGTGACTCCCAGAAATAAATGCTAGTGTGTATGAGAATGCCCGCAGGATACCTGTATTGAAAAGAAGGGGATTTACAGAGAGAGGATTCTGGATTTCTGGAGGGAAATACTACATATAGGGCAAATAACATCAGCAAATTGTGCCGATCTTACACCTTTATTAGTTAATGAAGCTCAGTGTCTTTTGATTTAGGCTTTCTGTTGTCTTTTTTTTCAGGACAAAACGTGAGTAGGGCTCACTACAGTATGTGTAATTTGATCAGGCATTTAAATTTTGATAGCAATTCTGCATGGAATTGCAGGCCATTATAACAGAGATTAAGCCATGCGCATATCAAATATCTGCAGCCGCAGTTTGTTTCAAACTGCTAAGTACACAATAACACTATATAAAAAAAAATTAACTAGGGAAAGATGGTGTCTATAGTAACAGTGGATAATAGTCTCTGGGAAGGGAGTGTGACTGTTGTATAGCAGGTATAGTAGGGAGAGATGGTGTCTATAGTAACAGTGGATAATAGTCTCTGGGAAGGGAGTGTGACTGTGGGATAGCAGGTATAGTAGGGAGAGATGGTGCCTATAGTAACAGTGGGATAATAGTCTCTGGGAAGGGAGTGTGACTGTGGGATAGCAGGTATAGTAGGGAGAGATGGTGCCTATAGTAACAGTGGATAATAGTCTCTGGGAAGGGAGTGTGACCGTTGTATAGCAGGTATAGTAGAGAGAGATGGTGCCTATAGTAACAGTGGATAATAGTCTCTGGGAAGGGAGTGTGACTGTGGGATAGCAGGTATAGTAGGGAGAGATGGTGCCTATAGTAACAGTGGGATAATAGTCTCTGGGAAGGGAGTGTGACTGTGGGATAGCAGGTATAGTAGGGAGAGATGGTGCCTATAGTAACAGTGGGATAATAGTCTCTGGGAAGGGAGTGTGACTGTGGGATAGCAGGTATAGTAGGGAGAGATGGTGCCTATAGTAACAGTGAGATAATAGTCTTTGAGAAGGGAGTTTGACTGTGGGATAGCAGGTATAGTAGGGAGAGATGGTACCTACAGTAACAGTGGGATAATAGTGTCTGGGAAGGGAGTGTGACTGTGGGATAGCAGGTATAGTAGGGAGAGATGGTGTCTATAGTAACAGTGGATAATAGTCTCTGGGAAGGGAGTGTGACTGTGGGATAGCAGGTATAGTAGGGAGAGATGGTGCCTATAGTAACAGTGGATAATAGTCTCTGGGAAGGGAGTGTGACTGTGGGATAGCAGGTATAGTAGGGAGAGATGGTGCCTATAGTAACAGTGGGATAATAGTCTCTGGGAAGGGAGTGTGACTGTGGGATAGCAGGTATAGTAGGGAGAGATGGTGCCTATAGTAACAGTGAGATAATAGTCTTTGAGAAGGGAGTTTGACTGTGGGATAGCAGGTATAGTAGGGAGAGATGGTACCTACAGTAACAGTGGGATAATAGTGTCTGGGAAGGGAGTGTGACTGTGGGATAGCAGGTATAGTAGGGAGAGATGGTGTCTATAGTAACAGTGGATAATAGTCTCTGGGAAGGGAGTGTGACTGTGGGATAGCAGGTATAGTAGGGAGAGATGGTGCCTATAGTAACAGTGGATAATAGTCTCTGGGAAGGGAGTGTGACTGTGGGATAGCAGGTATAGTAGGGAGAGATGGTGCCTATAGTAACAGTGGGATAATAGTCTCTGGGAAGGGAGTGTGACTGTGGGATAGCAGGTATAGTAGGGAGAGATGGTGCCTATAGTAACAGTGAGATAATAGTCTTTGAGAAGGGAGTTTGACTGTGGGATAGCAGGTATAGTAGGGAGAGATGGTGCCTATAGTAACAGTGGGATAATAGTCTCTGGGAAGGGAGTGTGACTGTGGGATAGCAGGTATAGTAGGGAGAGATGGTGCCTATAGTAACAGTGGATAATAGTCTCTGGGAAGGGAGTGTGACTGTGGGATAGCAGGTATAGTAGGGAGAGATGGTGCCTATAGTAACAGTGGATAATAGTCTCTGGGAAGGGAGTGTGACTGTGGGATAGCAGGTATAGTAGGGAGAGATGGTGCCTATAGTAACAGTGGATAATAGTCTCTGGGAAGGGAGTGTGACTGTGGGATAGCAGGTATAGTAGGGAGAGATGGTGCCTATAGTAACAGTGGATAATAGTCTCTGGGAAGGGAGTGTGACTGTGGGATAGCAGGGAGAGATGGTACCTATAGTAGTGACTTTAGTTTAGATAAATCATATAGTAAAAATATCCAAGCCACTTATACCCTTAATGGGACTGCACTAGGCAAATCCATTATGGAAAAGGACCTTGGAGTCCTTGTAGATGATAAACTTGTCTGTAGCAAGCAATGCCAGTCGGCAGCATCAAGGGCAAATAAGGTCTTGAGCTGTATTAAAAGGGGCATAGAGTCAAGGGAGGAGGGGGTCATTCTTCCACTGTATAGAGCACTGGTATGGCCCCATCTAGAATATGCCGCACAGTTTTGGTCTCCATCACTCAAACAGGACATTATTGTATTAGAGAGGGTACAGAGAAGGGCAACTAAGCTGGTAAAAGGTATTGAAAATCTTAGCTATGAGGAAAGACTGGCCAAGTTGGGGATGTTCACGCTGGAGAAGAGGCGCTTAAGGGGAGATATGATAACTATGTATAAATATATAAGGGGATCATATAATAATCTCTCTAATGATTTATTTACCAGTAGGTCTTTCCAGCTGACACAAGGTCACCCATTCCAATTAGAAGAAAAGAGGTTCCGCCTAAATATTGGGAAGGGGTTTGTTACAGTGAGAGCTGTGAAGATGTGGAATTTTCTCCCTGAATCAGTGGTACAGGCTGATACATTAGATAGGTATAAGAAGGGGTTGGATGGTGTTTAGCAAGTGAGGGAATACAGGGATATGGGAGATAGCTCATAGTACAAGTTGATCCAGGGACTGGTCCAATTGTCATTTTGGAGTCAGGAAGGAATTGTTTCCCCCTCTGAGGCAAATTGGAGAGACTTCAGATGGGTTTTGTGCCTTCCTCTGGATCAACTGGCAGATAGGAAGTTAATAATAATAAAAAAAAAAGTTGAACTCGATGGACATGTGTCTTTTTTGAACCTTACTTACTATGTTACTATGTAGTAGAAGTATTTTCCAAACAGAAGAAGAAGTACACCAATGCTCATACAGTAGGAGTGTTGATGTAGCCACAGGTATAAGTGTCAGAGTTACAACTTGCTCCCGAGTGAATAATTTATAGCAGCAAAACATTTATACAACACAAATACAACTAAACAAAACCAACTTCAAATATCGTTGTTTCTGGCCAGTCTGATTAATTGTTGTTCTCTTGCTCCTTCGTAAAAGCAATGCCCCTTTTATTCGTACTGTTCCTTTAACAGTTAAATCTGGCTGGAGGGGGGTGAGTAATACTGGCATGTGGTTACTATATTCTCGGGTTTCATGTCGTTTTCATGAATGGAGCTATAAGCAAATGACAGGTTGTTATTATGTGCCCAGACAGTGTGTGATACAGACTGGGATACACTGCCACTCTCTATTCTCATTACACACTGGATTAAAAATAATGAATCAAGACAAAGAAGAGGATTGTTCACTTCCAACCAAGAAAACAAGATGATTGTTCTGTTGATATTCATTGCAGGAACACAAAAAGCTGCTTTCAACGAACAGGTACATCCCAAAAAAATTGCTATGCTGTAGCCTTGGACAAAGTTGCTGTACAATCTCCCATGTACAAAAGCCCTGTGTAACTAAACCTCATTGCAATTTCTATAATCCCAAAATCTGGATTATAGAATATAGATCTGAATTGATCAGAGGTATCATTGCACCGATCTGCTATAAACACAGAAAGACATAAGGCTGCAGGCTGAGTTATACAGGGAACTCTGAGTATCACTCATGTATTATAAGGGATAATGTACCCCCTACTGTAAATGATAAGGATATTAGAAGTCACTGAGGGGTTGTTCTGTGACCATATAAAGGCACAAGGCTGCAGGCTGAGTTATACAGGGAACTCTGAGTATCACTCGTGTATTATAAGGAATAATGTACCCCCTACTGTAAATGATAAGGATATTAGAAGTCACTGAGGGGTTCTGTGATCACATAAAGGCACAAGGCTGCAGGCTGAGTTATACAGGGAACTATGAGTATCACTCATGTATTATAAGGGATAATGTACCCCCTACTGTAAATGATAAGGATATTAGAAGTCACTGAGGGGTTGTTCTGTGACCATATAAAGACACAAGGCTGCAGGCTGAGTTATACAGGGAACTATGAGTATCACTCATGTATTATAAGGGATAATGTACCCCCTACTGTAAATGATAAGGATATTAGAAGTCACTGAGGGGTTGTTTTGTGACCATATAAAGACACAAGGCTGCAGGCTGAGTTATACAGGGAACTATGAGTATCACTCATGTATTATAAGGGATAATGTACCCCCTACTGTAAATGATAAGGATATTAGAAGTCACTGAGGGGTTGTTCTGTGACCATATAAAGACACAAGGCTGCAGGCTGAGTTATACAGGAACTATGAGTATCACTCATGTATTATAAGGAATAATGTACCCCCTACTGTATATGATAAGGACATTAGAAGTCACTGAGGAGTTCTGTGACCATATAAAGACACAAGGCTGCAGGCTGAGTTATTTCTGTATCTCCTGATCTTGAGTTTAACACAACGTGGCAATGATATCGCAGCCAGCACAGAAACGCAGAGGCACCAATCCCCAACAATGCCCCGAGAATTCATACACCAGAAAGGTAAACCTGACAGCTTCTGTAATAACCAAACCCGGCGCATTTCTTTACTGATCTCATGCACAAAAACAAGCTTGTAATGGATACATGGCCTGGGAGAGATACATAAGGTGCTGTTACTCTGACCTGCTTCAGCTCAAGGTGTATGACGGTGGAAGGTGACATGAGCCCGCTGCTCCGGTTTCATTCTGTATTCACAAGCACAAAGACCCTGGCACTCCAGGCTAATAACTAATAACATAAACTGTTCACCATGTTGTACGCACAATGCAATGTTCTTTGCCAGTGAGCCATGCGTTGGCATTCATTTGTGTGTTCTGGAATGTGAAATGCCATGAATGCCATTGCCATAACCGGAGTGGTCAGGTGTAAAGTACAGGCACAACAGGCAAATCCGGCACACCACAAGAAAACTGCCCATGCTGGAGTCTCTACCCCAGGCAGCAGAAGCAGGATTGAACTGGACCGCCAGGATACCGGGTAATTGTCAAGGCTGAGGTAGGGGGCATTTTGGAGGTAGAGGACGAAGTCGAGTCCTTCAGGCAAGAACTGGCTGTGCCCAAGGGACATGGACAGGAAAAGGGCAGGAACAGGGTGAGGAGGGAGATAAGTCAGGACAGGAGCAGACTGGGTGGGAGCAGGATGGTGTGGGCATAGATTGGGACAAGACAGAGCGGGTGTAGATCGGAGCAAACTGGGTAGGATAGGACAGAACAGGACGGTGGGGGCGATAATTGGGAGTAGACTGGAAGCAGGAACCGGACTGGAGCAGGAGAACTGGTGGACTGGAGCAGGAGGTCTGGAGCAGGAGGACTGGAGCAGGAGGACTGGAGCCGGAGGACTGGAGCAGGAGGACTGGAGCAGGAGGACTGGAGCCGGAGGACTGGAGCAGGAGGACTGGAGCTGGAGTACTGGAGCCAGAGGTCTGGAGCAGGAGGACTGGAGCAGAAATGGGAGGGCAAGGCAGAGCAATATTCAGAATGAGACAAGGAAAGATATAGTGCAAGGTACAAGGTATAAGGCAGAACAGGACTGGAAGCAGGAACAAGGTCAGACAAGGAAAGGCAAGGTCAAGACAGGACAAGGTAGGCCAAGGCTCAGCCAAGGAGGCTAGCCTTATATATGGCAGGGTCAGCCCTGATTGGCTGACTCCAACTCACCAGGATGCTAAGGTAAGATGACTAATCCTGGTTCTCAGTAGTATAGATAAAAATTTGTTGGCTGTTTCCCTGGCCGGTGCTTAGGGCAGCTACTAACGACGAGGTCCCAGGATCAAAATCCAGCAGAGCCTGACATTGATGTACCAATGGGCCCCAATATATAACAAATCCATCAGTTCTCTTATGATTTCTAACTGTGTGATGCAGGTAACATCCATGTAATACATTTCCTATCCAAAGGTGCATAAAACAGGGGGCCACATGTCAGGTTCCTTGCTGGAAGTCCCAGTTGACAATGAGCAAAGTGTGGGTTATTTCTACCATTCTGCCACTTTGTTTTTAGTGCAGGAAAAAACGTGTAAAAGATTTGGGAACCTCTTTATAGTTCCTATATGTCACTGGATTGATTAGGAATCTAAACATTGACCCTTTTTACGGATGTGGTCAGTGGCACCCAGCTACTTTATTCTACACATTGATTCTGATAGGAATTGCTCCTCTGTCCTTGGCTGAAAGCTCATGTGTTCTCATAAATATTCTATAAATGAGCCTGGAGCAGCTGTGCGACATACAGTAGCATTGGTTGCTATGCACTCAGTGTAAAAGTAAAGTCTAAAATAGAATAAGGCTAGTAATGCTGTATTTTTTATACGAAACATAAACATGAACTTACTGCACCACACGCCTAAAACAAACAAATGATTTATGCTTTCAAAGTTGGCCACAGGGGGTCACCATCTTGTAACATCTTTGCAAGACCAAGACTGTGCACATGCTCAGTGTGGTCTGGGCTGCTTAGGGATCGTCATATATTATCAAAACAGCACAAGTCAAATAATATCTGCCAGAAGCCGATACACAAGACTGATTAATAATCAGAATATACAGACTGCACTGGGTCCTGTAATCTAATGTGGTTTTTATAGTTTTTGTATTGTTTAATAGAAACTTTCTCCAACTCTGCAGAACTAGTGGCTGCAGCAAAATAATCCTCCACATAGAAACCCAGTTCATCTGTTTAATCTGGCTCCATGATCTTTGTCCCTGCAGCTGGAGTTGGAAACAATAAAGGGGAAGTAAAGGCAAAAATAAAATCCAATACAAATCTCTACACAGTCGCCGACTGCTCTACAGGGAAACAAACAAAGCTGCTTGAGTTCTGCATGGCTGGGAAGTAAGGCGGGGGCTCCCCCTGCTGTTCATAAATATGATTGTTTCCCTGCAGAGCAGTTAGGGACCGTCTGACAAGTCCTATCCACAGCAATAAATGAAGGGAGGATTTCACTGCATAGAGTCAGATTTATTATAAAAACAGTACACATTTTTTAATTAATGTATATAGGAGATAGGTTTCATTTTCATTAAAGACAGTAAAAATTATATTTTTGCCTTTACATGCCCTTTAAGCATTAGGTTCAGAAGCAGAAATGCATGATATTAGCATTATAACCTGCAACCTCCACCCACTTAATGGAATAATGTGAGGCCACGGCTAAAATGCCATAAGCACTAATGCACAGCAAACAATGCTTCCCTGCTATGTCAACAATAACACAGAGGGTTATATTTATATATAAACTGTATCTCTCTCTCTCTGCATTTAAAGAAGCATTGGCCTTCTGCCACCTGAACTGGGCTGGGTTTTAGCTACTGCCCCCTTGTTCCACCCCAAGGACAATGAATCTAATACTCACTTACCCATCATGGAAAAAATTCTAAAATCCTTTGACACAGCCATTTCCGGAAAATCTCATCGCAAAACGTAATTTTGTGATGCCTTTTGTTTCACATGACTCACTGAAACGCGAGTAAATCTTAGAAGTCACCTGACCTGTCTTTGGTGTTACTAGCCCTTTAAATCATACTGCAGGCTGCACTGTATTTCAGTGAGGAATCTGTCGTATACATGATACCAGTCTGTCTTTGCATTCCTCTATTAGCTGGCACTGTCTTGGGAAATGCTGCTTTGTGTTGGAGTTTCCCAGTGCGTGCTGCCCCCTAGTGGCCTTCTTTTATATTGCAGTGGCTGTAATAAAAATTCTTTTTTTTTTCTGTGACCCACTGGGGAAATGGGTGGGCAGTTGGGGAACAGAAGCGAGGATTATGTCAACATGAATGCTAATAGGCAATATTTTATTATGGTATTTCAAGTTATTAAATAAGAAGGCAGGCCCACTGCTTTCAGACTACAGATCCCCGGATTCTTTGCACTTTCACAAGCATTACCAAATCCATGCATAAGAGAATATCTGATAATTAAGCTTTTTTTTTCATCATAAAAAAATATAACATGCCTCTATGAAGAACAAATACTTGTCAGCGCCACCCAGTGGCCACAGTGGACCTAAGCATTTCTGCAGCAATTCTTTATTTGTCCATAATACATGATGCAGTAGCCTCCAAGACCAAGTCATTTCCTACTGAACAAAGAAACTGTCTTTGAAGAAAATATGACCAATGAAAAAACTGGTTATAGAGAAAACCCACCCACATTGGGTGACATGTAACATACAGCAGCCCCATAGCAATCAAAAAGGGGACCAAGGCATCACAACAATACTGGACTCTGCCATGTAAAGAACATAATCAATATACATAGCACTTAAGGGGTAATGTAATATACATTTCAGACTTTACACCAGGTCTGTTACATCATGGCAGCCAACTTGACCTACAATTGCTGCCTGCTAAGTGGTTGCTATGGGTTACTAGACATAGTGCAAACTTTGCATACAACAAGTTACCCAACACTTCTTGTGAATAAACCTTAATCTTACCACTAGAGGGCACTGCTATTCCTCTATATCACTGGTGTTTTTATATAGCACATTACAAGGCAATGGAATAAACGGAATTCTAAAGGGGGTTGGGAATCACATGGATTACAGGTACTGTATATCATTTAGATGATAATAATTTAGATCAAGATCCAGACGGCTACTGGTGGACTGATGTGACTGGCTGCAGGGTGGTTCTCGCTCTACTCCATTTAAAGTTGGTTGGTTATATAAAATGAATATTATTCCATATATAGAGATCTAGGTAGAATGAGTCAGCCAGTTTAGATATATGGCAGCTCCACTCATGTTTAAATGGGATCTTAAATCCCTTGCTAAATTTTACTCTATTGTGATTCGACTATGACCCAGGAACCAACCAGCTGAACCAAACACTGAAGACAGATTGGGGGTAATTTAACACAAGTAAATGAATGGAGAGACCAGTGTTCTGATAGTCTGGTCAGACTAAATATGTTACTGTCAGATGAATTTCTCCAACCTCCTATATAGACTGGTTACGAAAGCAGTTCTTCACTAAATGCTACAACTGTATCTAAGCCTGAAGGTGTCGGCTCCTCACTGGTCTCCTCTGAGCTGTCCTAGAAACGGACATTATTTATTTATGGGTCAAGATAAATGTTTCTTTATTGTTCCACTCATTTATTTCCAATTCACTGTATTGTGTCACATTCCTGATGTCATTGATAATAGAGACATTAACAATTGACACAATCAAACCTGGAGCAAAATGGGAAGGGAGTGTGACTGTGGGATAGCAGGTATAGTAGGGAGAGATGGTGTCTATAGTAACAGTGGATAATAGTCTCTGGGAAGGGAGTGTGACTGTGGGATAGCAGGTATAGTAGGGAGAGATGGTGCCTATAGTAACAGTGGATAATAGTCTCTGGGAAGGGAGTGTGACTGTGGGATAGCAGGTATAGTAGGGAGAGATGGTGCCTATAGTAACAGTGGGATAATAGTCTCTGGGAAGGGACTGTGACTGTGGGATAGCAGGTATAGTAGGGAGAGATGGTGTCTATAGTAACAGTGGATAATAGTCTCTGGGAAGGGAGTGTGACTGTGGGATAGCAGGTATAGTAGGGAGAGATGGTGTCTATAGTAACAGTGGATAATAGTCTCTGGGAAGGGAGTGTGACTGTGGGATAGCAGGTATAGTAGGGAGAGATGGTGTCTATAGTAACAGTGGATAATAGTCTCTGGGAAGGGAGTGTGAGTGTGGGATAGCAGGTATAGTAGGGAGAGATGGTGCCTATAGTAACAGTGGATAATAGTCTCTGGGAAGGGAGTGTGACTGTGGGATAGCAGGTATAGTAGGGAGAGATGGTGCCTATAGTAACAGTGGGATAATAGTGTCTGGGAAGGGAGTGTGACTGTGGGATAGCAGGTATAGTAGGGAGAGATGGTGCCTATAGTAACAGTGGATAATAGTCTCTGGGAAGGGAGTGTGACTGTGGGATAGCAGGTATAGTAGGGAGAGATGGTGCCTATAGTAACAGTGGGATAATAGTGTCTGGGAAGGGAGTGTGACTGTGGGATAGCAGGTATAGTAGGGAGAGATTGTGTCTATAGTAACAGTGGGATAATAGTCTCTGGGAAGGGAGTGTGACTGTGGGATAGCAGTTATAGTAGGGAGAGATGGTGCCTATAGTAACAGTGGATAATAGTCTCTGGGAAGGGAGTGTGACTATGGGATAGCAGGTATAGTTGGGAGAGATGGTGCCTATAGTAACAGTGGGATAATAGTCTCTGGGAAGGGAGTGTGACTGTGGGATAGCAGTTATAGTAGGGAGAGATGGTGCCTATAGTAACAGTGGATAATAGTCTCTGGGAAGGGAGTGTGACTGTGGGATAGCAGTTATAGTAGGGAGAGATGGTGTCTATAGTAACAGTGGGATAATAGTCTCTGGGAAGGGAGTGTGACTGTGGGATAGCAGGTATAGTAGGGAGAGATTGTGTCTATAGTAACAGTGGATAATAGTCTCTGGGAAGGGAGTGTGACTGTGGGATAGCAGGTATAGTAGGGAGAGATGGTACCTATAGTAACAGTGGGATAATAGTCTCTGGGAAGGGAGTGTGACTGTGGGATAGCAGGTATAGTAGGGAGAGATGGTGTCTATAGTAACAGTGGGATAATAGTCTCTGGGAAGGGAGTGTGACTGTGGGATAGCAGGTATAGTAGGGAGAGATGGTGTCTATAGTAACAGTGGATAATAGTCTCTGGGAAGGGAGTGTGACTATGGGATAGCAGGTATAGTAGGGAGAGATGGTACCTATAGTAACAGTGGATAATAGTCTCTGGGAAGGGAGTGTGACTGTGGGATAGCAGGTATAGTAGGGAGAGATGGTGTCTATAGTAACAGTGGATAATAGTCTCTGGGAAGGGAGTGTGACTGTGGGATAGCAGGTATAGTAGGGAGAGATGGTGTCTATAGTAACAGTGGATAATAATCTCTGGGAAGGGAGTGTGACTGTGAGATAGCAGGTATAGTAGGGAGAGATGGTGCCTATAGTAACAGTGGGATAATAGTCTCTGGGAAGGAATTGCACCATGTTCATTTTGGAAATAGGTTTGTGCACAAACAGTAACTGCCTTTTTAGAGGCATCAGAATGTGAGTCTGTTTCTCTTCCCCTAGTGACACACAGACACACACATTCAAAACACAAACACTACTAGAGACCAGTCTCTTTTACACACAGTGTTATTATGACCGTTATCAACTACAGGCAGTTCTGCTGGAATTCAAAATCTTACCCCCCCCCCCTCCTGAATGAGAAACACTGGCAGACTTTATTTAGACAGAACATGCTAATAACAGTTGTATTTCCAAAACATATTGTTTTTTTGAGATACAATCTCAGCATCTCTGATCTCCAGATGGGCCAATGTACAAAATATATGTTGGGCTAAATAAAGAGAAAATATAGAGGGTTCCATCTGTTTGTTGTGGGTTTATAATGAGTTCAGTGGTTACTGAGTTAGTGGCAGCAGCAGAGTTGTTTACTTTGCCTTGATTAGCTTCGTTATCACTGCTCTAACTGGTTTCTGGGTAAACTTTCTTCCCTATGTCTGTATGGCCTTTAGCTACAGGGGCATCACTCTCAGCTTATCTGAGCATGCTCACTTTCTAGGCACCAAATCTCAGTGCCAATGTTACAGAAGATATATTGGGGTATTAAAAAGCACAGAAATAAGCTGCCCCACCTAAGAAGACTCACACAACACCTTCAATGTAGGTGAAATACTGTCATGTTTGTGCTTTGGTATCCCTTTAAGAAGCTTCTTTGCATGGATGCATGAACTGATCAGCATAAACCTAGCTCCCTCTTTGCCAAAGTGACTCACGGCAGAAAATTATGACTTTTCTCGTTTCTGACGCCATTTAATGGATCTCACAACTGACGCAGTCAAGCCCTTGAAATGACAGTCGATGACTCACAGGATATTAAATACTTGGGGACCCAGTTACTATAGGAACCTTGTTCCAAACAGAAAGAGGTTTCAGCTTGGTGAAGTCCAACTTATTTAGACTATATCAGGATTCCCCTCCCTTGAGAAATCACAAACAACCCTTCCCCCTCCCCATTCAATATTTTTTCAGTTGGGAGCTGCCATGCTGCTTGCTTCGGCAATGGTGTGGTGTTTATACAAATGGCCTGTAGATGTCAGTGTGCCCAGACTTATACTGTGCATACTTCATGTCAGCTTAAAAGGGAAAGTGAAAACTTACTGTTGTGTAATGAACAGCACCCTCTAGTGGTCAAACATATGGTCAAGAGAATGGTCAGGCCAGGAGTTCTGGGGTACCCAACCCCTATACTTTTCAATTCCTTGTAACATGCACTATATAAAGGGACCTGATACCCATCTGCGTTGCACTGAATTTTCAATCCAACTAGTCCTTGCATGAGGTCCCAAAGTCCATGATTTTACTGCAGTTGTGCCCAACCCTTCTTAGATGCCTCCTTGAATCTCATGTTGAGAAGTGCAACGTGAGGGCTGCTTTGTGACCTTGCACAGCAGCCGGCACATCACTCGGGGGGATCCATGTTCTAGCAAGTGTAGGACTATTTGCCCATAGGAATTAAAAGCTGTATGGCAATTTAATGAAGCGAAAAGGTGTTTGGAACAGAAGCCTGAGACCTAAGGAATGAGAGCGAATGAGAGAAGTCATCAGACGTCCTGCTAATATCTTTGTTGGGTTAGGAATATTAACTGGAAAGTTACTGAATAAAGGGGAAATAAAGCCTTGTATGAACATGAGTATGAACATAGGCCAAACAGGATCATCTTTAGATGTGGTTGAGCTCCTTGTTGATGAGTTTCACCCTTAGAAGGCCAAGTTCTGACTATCACAGGGACCCCTCTTGCCCTGGAGTTAAAGGGCCAGAAACCAGACAAAGCAACAATGTGAGAATGTGCAGACTTCCTCAGTGAACATGGGGCCGTGACTCTTTTCCAAAATCAATATTACAGTGATGCGACTAATGAAGACGCCAGTGACAGCCTGTCTAAAGGCATTATCCCAAGACAAAGCAGCATGAGCATACACACATTTAATCCTCTTTACTGTTCTTCTGCCTCTTAAATGAATTCCCCAACATCTAAAGTCTCCTTCTAGGGTGCATGTGCCTAGAGTTGTTCCTGCAAGACTGGTGCACCGTTAGTGTCCAAGGTTGGACTGTTACTCTCTTCTTTATATTATAAATAATATTCTTTTCCTTCAGTTTCTCTGATTTTTGCACATATACATATAAGCTGGGTTTAAAGGAGCAACTAGAGATGTTCCAAATCCAATCACCAATTTCTCTAGCATAAATGTGCCTGAATATCAAACTGGCCTAATACCAGGTCAGTAGGGTCCTCTGTCCCAGAAGGCCAAATATTATCTCAATGTTCTTCAGGGTCCCCTGACAACAAATAGAATGGACCCCAATGGAAAAGGTCCTGTACATGCATGTCCTATCACACCATAACTTCACCCATGAATTACCAATTCTACATACACCACACACTCTTCTGCAAGTCCTGCCCACCCCAGGATCCACAAAGGGCCAACCAGAAGCGTGGGGGTTGGATGGCTTGGGTCTACCTTCTAGTGCCCAACTTCTGCGTATGCGCTACTTTTTATAAACCTGCGCACCCGTGTGCCCCACCCCCTTCTGTGACATTACAGCATGGAGGGGCGGGAGCTTGTATATAAATAGGAGCACATGGCAGGTTATGGTTGGGTGCGGGTTCTCAGGGGTTGGGTGTCGAGTCTTTCTTAACCAGCACATCACTACCTCTGTACCCCAGTGATGGTTGCCCTGGCTAGGAATTCAGGATTCAGGGGTTAGGACCAACCAATAGCCAGGAAATTAGAAACAAATTAAAGGTTAACAGAGACAACTAGGGTTGCCACCTGGCCGGTATTTTACCATTCATCCCAATGTTATTAATAGGGAGAAAAGATAAATATATAGGTAGGCCGGTATTTTTTTCCAGAAAAGGTGGCAACCCTAGAGCCAACTGCAACAGAGGCTGAAACATGCTCTGCACAGGACAGACCTACCATGTTGTTGTTTGTCTTGTCTAAAATATTCTCCCTGGATACAGTAAAATCTGCTGTTTCATTGGTCTGCATTGAAAATGTAAGCCATATGGCCGCTCCCGGTTGACGTATAAGTGGTTCTGTACAGAGAAAGAATACCTTGTTCCCAAAATGAGTCACGGTTAGGGTTGCCACCTGGCCGATATTTTACCGGCCTGGCTGGTAAAGTTAATGCTTGGCCCCAATAGTAATAATAGAAAAAAAATCTAAATATATAGGAAGGCCGGTAATTTTTTCCAAAAAGGTGGCAACCCTGGTTATGCCCTCATATTTTAATTTCCCATGCCGTGTATATTAAATACCATTCTGTTTAGGCAGATGCCTGTATAACGGAAAGGTCAAATAAGAAGAGAGAAGAATTCCTTCCAAGCAAACAGATTTCCATTCCCCAAACACAAAGATGCCGATCAGGACTCTCGGGGGCCCCCGAGCTCAATGTGTCCTCCAGATAGACACCTTCCCTTCCCAGAATCCTTATCAGTCCATTGCACATGGCGGAGGCTCAAAGCAGCCCCCTCCCACATTTGTGTACATTCAATGCACCGCTCAAGAGCATAATTAGCACTGCCGTAACCATGGCAACCCAAAGCAGAAAATCACAGTCCGTCCCTGATGCTGGAATTACAGTCGGTGTAACCTTTTGGATTTAAACTCTATGTGAATGGCTCTTATCCACTCGGTTTAAAGAGCTCAAGACACTTAGGGGAATTAGTCACATGCAAATAAATCATTTCTCTTCTCTCAAATCATCGCTATTTTGTCCGGTAACAGGATAAGCGCATTATTTTGGCGCTGCCTTCAATCAAATGGATATGGGTTCAGCAGGTGGAGGGAAATCTCATTGGCTTATCTACTTTTATATGATATGAACGTCCCAATATCAAGCTTATTAAAGGAGAAGGAAAGCTGCGGAGGCATTTTATTGCCAATAGATTAGCTGCAATAGTGCAAACTAGAATGCTATATTTATTCTGTAGAATGTTCTATTATACCTGAGTAAAAAGCTCTAGAAGTTCTCTGTTTGTTTAGGATAGCAGCTGCCATATTAGCTTGGTGTGACATCACTTCCTGCCTGAGTCTCTCCCTGCTCACTCATAGCTCTGGGCTCAGATTACAGCAGAGAAAGGGGAGAGGAGCAAACTGAGCATGCTCAAGCCCTATCCCTGGAGGTTAATGCTGAAAACAAGAAGTCTGATACAGAAGCCCATGAGTACACAATAGAAGGAAAGAAATGTGGTGTTTCTTTTGACAGAGGACTCAGAGCAGCATTACTTTGAGGGTTTACTGGTATATTTAGGTGGACCTTTCTGATAAAGCTTACTTAGTTTTAACATTTCCTTCTCCTTTAATGCACATTTACATTACACGGCACCATAGAAACCAGTGAACTCTGCAGCAGAATTAAATCAGCCCTGTAGCAATAGATTCCATGAACTCACGTTCTGCTAACAGGGGCGTAACTACAGAGGAAGCAGACCCTGCGGCTGCAGGGGGGTCCCAGGAGGAATAGGGGGACCCATGAGGCCCAAATAAAGTGCAATTATATTGACAACTTCTGGATATGTTGGGGGCCCTAAAATAAATATACTGAGGGCCCAGTAACTTCTAGTTACACCACTGTCTGCTAATATATAAACTTAGCTGCCCAGACCACATTGAGCATGTGCAGTGCCACCGGCACTCAAAGATGAACGAACAAGATCCAAGATGGCGAGCTGCTCTAGACAACTTGTATCATTGCTGTTATAGGAGTGCACGGTGTAACTTACAGCATTTCTATCCTAGCCATGTTTATTTTTAAGCTTTAGTTTCCCTTTAATTTCTGCTGCTTCTACCTGAACATGATGAACGGCACTTCCATAAAGGTCAGTGTAACTGCCATGGGGGGGGGGCATTAATAATTCAAAGCTGTGTTTTCAGGATGCGTCTCATTATCTTGGACAGGCTGGAGATACTACAGACATGGTTTGTTTTCTCATCTCCTCTACTTTTCTCCTGCAAACAGAACACTAGACTGCAGGTTTGAGATCGAAGAGAACTTTGGAGTCGTGCCTCCCTGGGGCAATTCTAAGCATTTTGATGCTAAAAGGCTGGTACAGTAAGTTCAGTATATACTAAAATATAGCATTTCTAACCATATTCATTTCTAGGTTTAGTTCTCTAGCTGGTTGTGGCTTTACTTGCCCTTTAATGTCTTCATATGCCGACCACCATAGTTATTCTGGCATCAGAGTTCCTTTAATTAACGCCGCCCAATGACTTAATGAGCTCTTATCATTAAATTAACAGTTTTATTCTAACAAGATAACAAAAGCCAATCGTGTGGCCCCTAAACTCAGTTGGCTTAAATCAAAGTCACTTTATATATTTGCTTCACAGTCACAGTGATTTTCAGTGCACTCTCATCCCATAATATCTACCTCAATTTCTGTATAGGTCCTACTGTACCAGGTCTAGGGACCCAACCCAGCTGTAATTTTATGACTACTGAATCCTTACACTTAGCTCTGAGTTTACACAAGGGTATTTCTGTACAGACTGTGACCAAATTTCAGGGCTGTTCCTGCTGAAACATGTTTAGTATACAGGGATGTCTATACTGGCAAAGGTTTATGGTATCTCTCTGTACAAGCTACAGAACTGTCAATAGACCTAGATTAAATGATGGGGATGCCATGGCTGTTCCAGGGTAGCAATCAAAACCTCCTCAGACAGCTCTGAGACTAAAACCAAATGTAAGGGCTGTTCCTGCTGAATTATGAGTGTATATAGGGCTGTTGCTGATACATTGGGCTTAGTACAGGGGACTAGGGATGGGTGAATTTGACCCTTTTCGTTTCGCCAAAAATTCACCACCGGCGAAATGTCGCCGACGCCATCCAAGTCTATGGGCGTCAATTCTGTCGCACGATGCCATGCAAGTCTATGGGCGTCAATTCCGAGGCGAAACAAGGCGAAAAAATTCGCCCATCCCTACTGGGGACCCCAGATGCTAGCAATGGTTTCTTGTATCACAGGCTATAGAGCTATCAGATGACTCTCCCCAATATATATATATATATATATATATATATATATATATATATATATATATATGTATAGAAATATATATATATGTATATATATATATATATATATATATATATATATATACTGTATATATATCCAGATAAGGGATATTTCTGTAATTTGGATATGTATACTGTCTACTAAAAAATTAAATTAGGCTGGTTTTCCTTCAAATAAAAAAAATACTGTTTTATTATTACTGAGAAAAAGGAAATAATTTAAATTTGTATTATTTGGATAACATGGAGTCTATGGGAGAGGACCTTTCCATAATTTGCAGCTTTCTGGATAACGGGCTACCGTATAACGGACACCATACCTCCACTGGGTAGGGGCACTGCCAAGGGTGTGATTGGGAATCAACACTGGGTGTAGCCAACCACAAAATGGGCTGTTCCTGCTGAATATCTCTCATCTCATTATAGCAATCAGTATCTTTTTTTTTGTGGCAAAAAGTCCATGTAGGCATGACGTGAAATTGTGATATTATGGGAAACAATTTGATCACATTCTCGTAACATTACCTGCTCTGCACCATTCACTAATCCCTTTACTGTTATATTTGCTTTTAGTCAAAGAGCTGCTGGGGAAGGAATATGATTTGTGCGCAGTAAGGCAATTAGACATGGGACTGTTCAGGCTGTTCAGTCACATAAAGGCAAAGTTGTCGGCACATTGATGCGAATGGACAAGGGATTGTTACTGGCATTCCGAGCCATTCCCAAAGTATATCCAGGAAGTGCCGGAAGCAGATATTTGGATACAGCTGAGATATCACATCACATTCAACTGTTATAAAACCAATGGGATCTTGTCATCAAAAACAGTACAGTTATTTCCATCTTGGTCTCCAATTTAACACTGCCTGTGCCGCACTGGAAAATGGCTCATTATGTGCTAAATACCGGCTGAGGTTCTGCATTAATTGGGTCAGATGCATGCCTGGACCAACTCACATATAATATACACGCCACGCCTGTACCTGCTGCATTAAATACCCACACCCTGTCCAGAAATGGTTAAAAAAGGTCTAGGCTGTGGGTGCCCAAAAATGTAACGGGGGTGAGCTACAGTAACTTGCTTTGTCCCTCCCAAGCAAAAAAAATCTAATTAATTTTTAGAATGAATGTTTTTCTGTTATAATCAATAGAAAATTGTTTTGTTTTATTTTTTTGGATAATATAAGCGATATGGATAATGAGATCTGTATAAACAACCCCCTCTCTCCCCAGTTGCAGTCTTTGCTAGGCTAAGATAAGGAGCAGCTATTTATCATGGACTTTATTTTAGTACTTACTCGAACTCAGTGTCTAAGCAGAACCAAGTAATAGGAAGTAAGAAAGTGGTTTCAATTTCCAGGGAAAACAAAAACTATAGATAATTCAGATCAATCCCTATTTATTGAGCTGTACAACCCATTTAAAGGTGCTACAGGTGAAAGACAGTTATGAGTCAAAGCAGGAAGTCTATTAAAGGGCATGTAAAGTGTAAACTAGAATAAGGCTAGAAATGCTGTATTTAAATAATGGTTCCCCTGTGTTGGATATATTATAAAAGGAATACATTTTGGAACTTAGAATCTTTACTTAACTAGAGTGTAAAATAGAATAAGGCTAGAAATGCTGTATTTTGTATACTAAACATAAACATGAACTTATTGTACCACATACCTAATCAAACTAATGATTTATGCTTTCTAAGTTGGCTACAGGGGGTCACCATCTTGTTACTTTGTTAAACATCTTTGCAAGACTAAGACTGTGCACATGCTCAGTGTGGTCTGGGCTGCTTAGGGATCGTCATAAACAAAGCTGCTTGAGTTCTGCATGGCTGGGAAGTAAGGCGGGGGCTCCCCCTGCTGTTCATGAGTATGATTGTTTCCCTGCTCAGCAGTTAGGGACCGTCTGACAATTCCTATCCACAGCAGTAAATGAAGGGAGAATTTCACTGCATACAGTCAGGTTTCTTATAAAAACAGTACACATTTTTTAATTAAAGTATATTGGAGATAGGTATCTTTTTCATTAAAGAAAGTAAAAATGGGATTTTATTTTTTTGCCTTTACATGCCCTTTAAATGGGCTTTAGACCAAATAATTTAATTGCTGTAAATAGGGATGGGTGAATTTGTCCTGCCTCACTTTCGAGAATTTCCAACGAAATTCGCGAAACGGGCTGATTCCAGCGATAATTCCGACACCATTTGATGTGCATTAAAGTCAACGGGCGTCCGTTTAATTGTCGCCAGCATCTAAATTGTTGCCGCGAATTTGTGTCTGCCGAATAAATTCACCCATCACTAGATGTAAACTTTATTATATTATATGAGCACTACAAGCTCTATACAGGTAAGTACAAAACAGGACATATATAAACAGGACAGAACTTACTGCTATCCTACTAACAGCTGCGTCTGGATACATGAGGAATCTCCCTGATGCCAAAGTCACAGTAAAGCCTTTCAAGCGTGTGAGGCCATTATATGACAAGGATATAGAGACACAACGCGTTTCACAGTCAGAAAGGGAAGAACTGACAGTTGCAAATTCAATAGCAGCGAATATCAGAGTCATGATGTCGCACCACAAGCCCAGCTAAAAATATATCCACCTCTCACCGGCTTATAGGAGCTGCCATGGGATCAAACACAGCCCCGGTATTTTGTCGGCACACAGCAGTAAACGTGTCACTGACATGTTAAGAGTTACTCACACATAAAATGCCCTTGCCGCCACATGTTTTTAGGTCAGTTTACTCCGAATGGACAGAATAATGTTTTGCCGCCATTTAGGAACAGTAACGTCAAAAAACAAAAGTGCTTTAAAGTAATAAAAATAAAATACAGTGTTGCCCTGCACTAATAAAACTGTGTTTGCGTCAGAAACACTACTATAGTTTATATAAATAAGCTCCTGTGTAGAAATGGGGGCAGCCATTCATAGGAGAAAAGGCTCAGGTTAGACAGCAGATAAGCTCTGTAGAACATAATGGTGTTATCTGTTATCCACTATTTAACCTGTACCATATAGTCTTTTTTCACTTTCCACCAATGCTACACAGCAGCTTGTTTGTATGAACTATAGTAGTACTTATCTGTTATCTACTGTGTATCCTGTGCTTGAATGGCTGCCCCCATGGCTACACAGCAGCTTGTTTATATAAACTATAGTAGTACTTATCTGTTATCTACTGTGTATCCTGTGCTTGAATGGCTGCCCCCATGGCTACACAGCAGCTTGTTTATATAAACTATAGTAGTACTTATCTGTTATCTACTGTGTATCCTGTGCTTGAATGGCTGCCCCCATGGCTACACAGCAGCTTGTTGATATAAACTATAGTAGTACTTATCTGTTATCTACTGTGTATCCTTGCTTGAATGGCTGCCCCCATGGCTACACAGCAGCTTGTTTATATAAACTATAGTAGTACTTATCTGTTATCTACTGTGTATCCTGTGTTTGAATGGCTGTCCCATGGCTAAACAGCAGCTTGTTTATATAAACTATAGTAGTACTTATCTGTTATCTACTGTGTATCCTGTGCTTGAATGGCTGCCCCCATGGCTACACAGCAGCTTGTTGATATAAACTATAGTAGTACTTATCTGTTATCTACTGTGTATCCTGTGCTTGAATGGCTGCCCCCATGGCTACACAGCAACTTGTTTATATAAACTATAGTAGTACTTATCTGTTATCTACTGTGTATCCTGTGTTTGAATGGCTGTCCCATGGCTAAACAGCAGCTTGTTTATATAAACTATAGTAGTACTTATCTGTTATCTACTGTATATCCTGTGCTTGAATGGCTGCCCCCATGGTTACACAGCAGCTTGTTTATATATACTATAGTAGTACTTATCTGTTATCTACTGTGTATCCTGTGCTTGAATGGCTGCCCCCATAGCTACACAGCAGCTTGTTTATATAAACTATAGTAGTACTTATCTGTTATCTACTGTGTCTCCTGTGCTTGAATGGCTGCCCCCATGGCTACACAGCAGCTTGTTTATATAAACTATAGTAGTACTTATCTGTTATCTACTGTGTATCCTGTGCTTGAATGGCTGCCCCCATGGTTACACAGCAGCTTGTTTATATAAACTATAGTAGTACTTATCTGTTATCTACTGTGTATCCTGTGCTTGAATGGCTGCCCACCAAATGGTGGGCATGGAAGAGGAATTGGGGGGGTAAGTTGGATTCCAATTCTAACCTGGCCATAATCAGTTGCATGCAACCTGTTCCCACAAGCCCGCTTCCTCTTTTTAATGGTGGGCATGGTGATGGAGGGCATGATGATTTTTTTGTGATCGCCAATGGGTTTCTGGCCAACCTGGACATCATTTCTATCTACCTACTTTTAAAGATTTGTATATGAATAGAGCAGGCAGAACCTCCAGAACTCAAGATAGAATTGAAGGTGAGGTTTGAAGGGCACTGAGCTAGTGACTCATTCCATGCAGCGTTACATTCCCCCTACAGAAAGGAAAGACTTAAGGTTACGTAAGCTAACAATTCGGGTACTTTAGAGTCTAGACCAATTTGGCAGCTTATCAGCACGTGTATGTGCAAAATAGGCCAGATATCAATCTGGCAGGTTCGATTTTTTTTTTCGGCACAAATTCCAGCCTGATATTGCCCTGCCTTTGGTGAGCATATTGGGAGAAAGATCTGCTTGTTTAATGACCATGTCAAATGAGAGGATATTATAGTATATGGCCACCTTTAGCAAGGTTGGAATCCACAAATCCCACCATCTAGACTGGAGGGAGTGAAGCTATAAAACATAGCAGCAGTGAAAGTGGACAGCAGATGATTGTGAGTTCTGTAGTCAAGCAGGCTGCCAAAAATAGGAGTCTTAGTTCAAAGCCACACGCTTGACCGAGCCCAATAAGCCAGGGGAGGTCTTGGAGCTTACAGGAATATTTCTCATATATAAGCCTGGAGATTTCTCTCTCTCGACAGACAGCAGCTTAAAGTGGTGGAGTCATACAGAGGGCTCAGCTGGCATGTGGCAAGTTGATTGTAATTGGCAGGTAACGGCTTTATATAATATTCCATCCGTGCCGCACAGAATAGATGCCTTTGACTTGTCCCCCATCGGCAAACGAATATTCATTCCATTTAAGATACCCACGAAGCTTGTTGTTTATTACTGGTGACCCAGTTTCGCATGTAAATGAAAGCACGGGAGATTTCCTTCCTGATGCCAATGGGATCAGAGCCCACAACCAGGATTTGCTCTGTTTCTGGGTGAATATTTAGTATAAAAATACATTGTCTGGGTCTGGATCCATTAACAATTCTACATGTATCTCCTGAGACAATGCCGTGCTGGAAGATAAAATGAATATCTTGGTCTTGGAGGAATATGAGTGCAGGAGGTTAATGGACGTTATATTGACCGCTTATTCACGGGGTGATCCAAAAGACCTCCCAAATGTTCACTTGAGGAGCACCTGCCATTCCGGCTGGAGTCTAAACAGGATCTAATATGATTCAGTCTTCAACAATTCATGAACAGTTTAGGTGGCTCCTGTTTTTTTATTGCCTTTCATTGGACCCAGGGGCCAATCCTACCCAGAAGTTGTGGAGCTGAGCCAAGCTATTTGCACTTGAGGCCATTAGATATAAAGTACATTATTTCTATGGTGCACGGGTTCTTCCCTTAACCAGGTTGACCACAACAAGGAGATGGAACGCAGAAGCTGATGGCGGATGCAATCCATTAAAAAAAAAAATCATAATGGGGAATAATTGCTAAACGCTGCATAGCAAAAGCCACAAGTTCACATCGGCTGTGGCTATAATATGATTTTAATTCATTGCAGAAAACGAGGTCATAGGATGTCTCATTCCATAATGACCATTTCCTCTTCCAATTCCCATCCACCCTCTGGTTCCCTTTAATAACCATTCCTGACCTTTGAAGTGAGACCTAACCATGCCATTTACTTTCCAGGAAAAGTATGGGTATGGGCGCCATTTTTATAGCTAGAACACTAATGAGGTTGGTGGCCTATAAGGAGTAGAACAATAAATTAAAATATCCTACTCAAGCATGGTCACATCTCGTGATCCAGACATTATGCTCAAACCCTGCTTATGACCCCACCTACACTTTATCAAGCCCCTCCCAGTGAGAGCGGCTTGGGAGAGAGTAGGTGGAGTCATAAGCAGGTAGAAAGTGGGTGGGGTTATAAGCAGGGATACAGAGTCAGGGGCAGGCCCGGACTGGCAATCTGTGGGTTCTGGCAAATGCCAGAGGGGCTGCTATAAGGTCCCATAGAAAGTCACTATTTAGTGGGCTGGTAAGGGGTTTTTGGGCCTCTGTGTGGGCTGATTGGGCCTCTGTGCCAGGGCCTATTTTAATTCTCAGTCCGGACCTGGTCAGGGGCCACATGGCAGCGGGGGGTTCTCTGACCCAGGTACCTTGTACTACTCTATGGAGGTCCTGCTTGCTGGAGTCCAACCTACAGATCACTATATAAGTGCTTCCATTCTACAGCCTGACAGCCCAAGCTCCATAGCAGTACAAGGGCCCTTTGCAATCACAGATCTTACAATAATACTGATACCAAATGTAAGGGGATATAATCCTAAGCAACAGTCAAATGCACATTTGGGACACATTTTCATTGGTTTTATCATTCATTTCCTGCACTGCTGGTTCTGACTCCTTAAATAATGTAGTGGCAGTCAGTTGAACTTGCTAATTTGTCAGCCAGAAGCGGAGAACAGGAAAGGATACACACTGTCGCAATTACAGGGGGGCAGAGTTCACCATTAAGGTGAAAAAATATGATTTCTGCTTTCCAAGCATTAAACCTTTATGAGATTCAGAAGGTTATAAAATGAGCTGTCAGCCTTGCAGGGGTAGTTGTACCAGCCTTTCTCCCCAATTTTGACCCCCATTCCACATTTGGTAGGTCTTCCCAGATTTTTCATGAGTCACTGGTACTTATTGGGACAAGAGGCATGACTGGGCCAGGGCATGGCCAAAAAACCCTGCATCTATTTCCTGGGTGGTTAATGTCAAAGCTTGGACCAGGCCTAGGAACCCACTGTATCCAGTGGACATAAAAGACAACATTTGATTGGTTGTTATGGGTAACTAGACCTGGTACAAACACTTATTTTATACTTTAACCCCCAAAGAACTGTAATGTCACAGGAAAGCCCACAACATGGGGGTCTATAGAGTGTAGCACAATAGTCCAAGCCTGGAAACATGTGAAATACTGTACAATCTGCTCAGGAGAAACACACACACACACAGAGCCAACCAGGATTATCCAACCTGTATATAGTTGAAGAGCTGTACAAACATAGCAATAGATAACACTAGTGTGCTGTGTGCAAATCTACGAGGAACAAGTTCCCCAGCCAAATCATTAAAATAACGGGAAAGTGCAATGGCAGTGATTCAGGAACGACAGACATGCACAGAATATCAGTGACCCTCAATATACCAAAGTGACCCGACTTTTCCCTTCTCTAATCTTCTGCCCATGGGAACCGGCTGCCCATGTTGGGGCACAAATAAACTGCCTGATGGAAGGGCTGAAATTAAATGAATTGTATCCCAGCTTGCAAACCTAAAGCTGTTATTTGACTACAACGCCCAGAATCCCTCCACAGGCTTCAGTTGCACATTACACAGCCCTAGAATAAATGGCATAAGAGGCTTATAGGCATAAGAGGCATATGGAGTAAAACTGGGGGGGGAGGGGTGGCTGCCCGGCCTGGCCCTGGTTGCTGACACAATATTTCCTTACTTTACTCACTATCTCACATACGTGGGCCGATAAAACCTGGCTTATAGGCCCAAGCTTGGGGTCCTCCGACGGGCAGAGGTAAAAATCCCATTGGATCGCGGACCGGATCTGCTCGTTGATGCGGTCCCGCGATCCAACTGCCCGTTATGATCCAATCGTAGGGCCCACGATCAGATCAGCCCAATATCGCCCACCTCAAGGTGGGCAAATCGGGGAGAGATCCGCTCGTTTGGCAAAATCACCAGAAGAGCGGATCTCTATGTGTATGGCCACCTTTAGCTGGTGATCTCAAGACACTGTCAACAAACAGTTTGTCTGAATCATGTTTTTCATTCAGATATTTATCACGTTAAGGTTACATAAGATATAGTTGTCTGTTAAATATAGCAATATACATGTTGACATGAATCAGTATTTAAGTAATCATTTCCATGGAACAGAATGCTGACAATGCTTGTATGGATGTAGATCATAATGGGACAATAACACTAAAAGTAGACCTCACATTAGTAAAGTATGGGCACTCCTGGTATAGACTATCTGCACCCAGTCCCCTATCATCTACCATATGCTAGAGTCCTGCACGGGTCCATTTTTTGGAACCAGTACCCGACCCGTACCCGCAACCTGCAATCCGCAACCCGGACCCGCAACCCATATTCTTACCCGTTTGGACCCGATACCCAACCCGACCCTCAGGTACCTTATCCGCAACCCAGACCCGCGACCCGCTGACCATTAAGAATCAGTAAGCGCTGTTGTAAACCTGCAGCCTGCAACCCAAACCGCAACCCACATATTTACCCACTATGATCGGCTACCTGACCCGGACCCGCAACTGCCTTATCCGCAATCCGACCTGCAACCCAGCCGGGCACTTACCATCTCTCTCCCCATAAGTGCACTTTCCTGCACTTCTCTCATATCTGCCCCAGCACAACATATCCGCACAGTGAGAGTGACAAGAGCCCAGGGCCACTTACCTGGGGAGAGAGAATGAAAACATGTGAGTCAGTTAATTTCATGGCGCTAAGCTCGTTAGGCCCTTGCTAATTGTTCCTGACATTGAGCCGCATTATGGCCCAATGTGTAACCTTGTGATGTTTAAACACAGATCTTGTTGTGACACTCCTTCACCTCCACGAGGACTACAACTCCCATAATGCTCTGCAATTCAAAGCTACTGGGGATTCGTTTTACAATGCTCCTAAGCTTATTTCCCATGTGGATTCCTTTAATGGGATTGTTCACCTTTGAGTTCACTTTTAGTAGGATGTAGAGTGATATTCTGAGTCAATTTGTAATTGGTTTCCATTTTTTATCATTTGTGGTTTTTGAGTTATTTATTTTTATTCAGCAGCTCTCCAGTTTGCAATTTCAGCCGTCTGGTTGCGAAGGTCCAAATGACCCTAGCAACCATGCATTGAATAAGAGACTGGAATATGAATAGGAGAGGACCTGAATATGAAGTCAAGTAATAAAAAGTCGCAGTAACAATACATTTGTAGCCTTACAGAGAATTTGTGTTTTAAATAGAATGGGGTCAGTGACCCCCATTTGAAAGCTGGAGAGCGTCAGAAGAAGAAGGCAAAGAATTGAAAAACATAGTCATTCTATAATGTATGAAAATTTAACTTACAGATGAACCACCCATAGTTTAGCAACTGCAACACAATGTGCCCTTTGTGATTTTATTTTTATTATAGGTAATGATGGGCGAATTTATTCGCCAGGCGCGAATTCACGGCTAATTTGCGTGATTCTCTGCCAGCGAATAAATTCAAGAACTGGACGCGAAAATCCGCAGGCGAAAATTCGCCGGCATCAAAAAAAATGGATGCCGGTGTCTATTTTTTTGGACGCCGCCGCATTTTCGCCAAAAAAAGTGGATGCCGGCATCAAAAAGCGGCCGCCGGCGTAAAAAAACAGACGCCTGCGTCATAAACGGACTCCAGCGTAAAAAATGAGATGCCGGCGCCGTTTCACGGATTTTTCGCCATTTTGCAAATTTTTCACGGTTTCGCAAATTATTATTTTTCGCCCATCACTAATTATAGGTTATTATATTACAAGTCCATCTCTTCAAAGGTCCCTGCAATGCTCTGACCACAGTACTAATGAATTCTCTGCCCTGCCTCCGTTCTATATCACCTACTGCTATGAATATATAATGCTCTGCTTATATCACATGATGGCGGTAAGAGAAGTGCACCGAGCATTACTGGTTGTTTACATTCTCTGCATTGCTAGTTCTCACTTCTGAAACGATGTAGCAGAAGTCAGCTGGTTATGAGACCTGGAAGAGAACTGGCTTCTTGCTACATTGTCAGAGCCAGGGAAAAGAAAGTCATTATTTTCAGTAATAACTACATTTACACATAACTTTAAACCCATTGGAAAATGAGCAAATGAAGGTTATTGGGAATATGAGTTTTCCTTTCATTATGGGAATAAACCAGAGAGAGTGACAGAATGTTCAGTGCCATGATAATGACAAAAATAAGAGATTTATTGTTTCTATCAGGGAATAGTATGGAATATAGAAGCAGCAGCAGCCCCCACCATTTCCCAGTGTTTATTGGATGTGACAATAAGCCGGTGATGGAAATTTAAGCTCCTTTAGCCTCTCCGGGTGATCCGGTCAGGAAGCATCTAATGACGGCACTGTATCCGCGGCAGCTTTTGCCTTTGTATCACGGCACAGGTCCTGCTTGGGATTCTGCCAGCGATCTTCTAGGCAATTGACATCTCAAAGGATCTACAAATAGCATCAAACCCCCCAGAGCTTACTGCTCCCCCCCCCCGCTGGCTGCAAATACCGCTCGCTCCTCCACCATGTAAACAATCCCATTCAACCTTCAACTCGGAGTTGAGAGTTGCCACGTGATGCGGATTTGGAAACGTCATTGGAAGTTTTGTTCCTTTTGGAGGTTCTGTCTGGGTCTGTGTGTCCAAATGTATCCGTCTGTGCACAGAATGCTTATTTGTTCTGCTCCAGGGCCTTATTTCCTAAGTGGTGACCAATACCCACAATGCATCTATTACAAGTTCACTAGGCTACAAGTAGGGTTGTCACCTTTTCTGGAAAAAAAATACCGGCCTTCCTATATTTTTTTTTCTCTTTTCCCTATTAATAACATTGGGATCAACCATCATTTTTACCGGCCAGGCCATTAAAATACCGGCCAGGTGGCAACTGTAGGTGCAGGACGGCATTAGCTGTGTGTGCAAATGGAACAGAATCCCAGAAAAGCGAGTGTTTCCTCTGTTTAACTTATTCCCTCGTGGCCAAAACAAAATATGTCACTTTCAGCTTCATCTGCTGTTGTTTTTGTTCAGGAAGAGTGAAACCCAACATGTGCCAGTGTGCCAATATTCAGGCAAATATATCACGGTACCAGATTCAAACTCAACATAGAATCACTTGTTCTACCTGCACACTGTGTCTGGAGAAAATACCTCTGATGACCATCTGAGAACGAATTGGATCCGACACATTTACACCGGATATGAAATAAGGTTACCACCCTGTCAGTATGTGATTGGGTTACACCCAGGGTCGGATTTCGGAGTTGCTCACCCCAAGGCGCAGCCACCCCTACAATCTTGCCACCCTAGACCTTTGTGGCCTCTCCACAAATCCGGGCCTGGCTACACCACCAGCCAAGGCTGAGACCAGTATCACAAGTATACTGCCAATGTACTTGCTGGTATATTTGTAATTCCCAAGCCCTGCCCATTTAAGCCCCCAATCCACCCACCAGCTTACCTCTGATCTACTAAACCTTATCCATACCCACCCAGTAAAAACCAGGAAAAAGGCTGGTGGGTCCCACTGCACCAGACTAGTTGGACATAAGACAATGTGGAACATGGTGGGATCAGATTTGGGGGGCAGTAATCAGCAGTGAGTGAGTAATGTGTTGGGTGGGCCTTGATAGAGCCCCAGGTATGCCAGTCCAACACTGGGTAGATACGATTGATACCAATAAATGGTTTGGAATGCATTATGTTCCGTACCTAGGACTGCCAGCACCCAGTAGACAAGAGAGAGCAGAACCAGGCACCGACATGGTAACCCAGGGAAAGGAAGCAACATTGAATGTAGAATTGGTTTTAGTTCCCCTTTAGAGAGCATCTTCTCTATAGAGAGTGAGATTTGTTCGTGTATATGAGATAATGCAAATCTTATCTCTGGGACAGTCAGTTTTTCTGTGCTCAGATCCTGAACCTTAAAAATAAATGTATTCCTTTGAGACTCTACCATGTATGTAGCAATGACTGGCTCACCCCGGGGTTCTGATTTTCCCTTCCCTAAACCTCGCTGACCCAAGTAGGATCAAACTCAATATTCCTGCCATGCTGCTAATCTAATGCACCGTATCTCCTGCTGGCCCAGTTGTTATAATGTAATACACAGCCTGGAGGCAGGGCCGCCATCAGGGGCGACAGGGGGGATAAGTGTCCCGGGCCTGAAGGGGGGCCCTGCAGTGCTGCACTTTTCGAAGAGCTGGGCCCCCCTTGACAGCTCCGAAGCTGTGCCGCCCGATCGCAGTCCTGAACAGCCAAAGGCGGAAAGACCCGCTATAATTGAAGTCCTGAAGCCACGAGTTCAATTCTACTGAACACCAATGTGGGTTGTTTTTTTTTTAATCCCCTGGCCACTAATGTTTTATTTTAATAATCTTTTTTTTTAAAAAAAAAATTTATGGGGCCCCAATTTTTTTCGTAACTTGTAAGGGGGCCCTGGCGCCAAGGTTTTTAAAAAAAATATTCTTGGGGCCCCAATTTTTTTATCTTGTAAGGGGGCCCTGGCGCCAAGGCTTTTTAAAAAATATTCTTGAGGCCCCAATTTTTTTAACTTGTAAGGGGGCCCTGGCGCCAAGGTTTTTTAATAAAAAATTCTTGGGGCCCCAAATTTTTTTATCTTGTAAGGGGGCCCTGGCGCCAAGGCTTTTTAAAAAAATATTCTTAGGGTCCCAATTTTTTTAACTTGTAAGGGGGCCCTGGCACTAAGGTTTTTTTAAAAAAATATTCTTGAGGCCCCAATCTTTATAACTTGTAAGGGGGCCCTGGCACCAAGGTTTTTTTTCAAAAATATTCTTGAGGCCCCAATTTTTTTAACTTGTAAGGGGGCCCTGGCGCCAAGGTTTTTTAAAAAAATATTCTTGGGGCCCCAATTTTTTTATCTTGTAAGGGGGCCCTGGCGCCAAGGCTTTTTAAAGAAATATTCTTGGGGGTCTCAATTTTTTTAACTTGTAAGGGGGCCCTGGCACTAAGGTTTTTTTAAAAAAATATTCTTGAGGCCCCAATTTTTATAACTTGTAAGGGGGCCCTGGCACCAAGGTTTTTTTTAAAAGTATTCTTGAGGCCCCAATTTTTTAACTTGTAAGGGGGCCCTGGTGCCAAAGTTTTTTTTAAAAAAAATATTCATTGGGGCCCCATATTTTTTAACTTGTAAGGGTGGCCCTGGTCACCAATTATTTTTTTTAACTTGTAGGGGGGCCCTGACCACCAATTAATTTAAAAAAAAAACTTTTATGGGGGGCCCTGGCACCACAGTTTGTTTTTTTTTACTTATAAGGGGCCCCTGACCATCAATAGCTTTTTATAACTTGTGTATGTGGGGGTTTACCTTTTTTAGCGCTGATGTCTGTCTGGTCTTTTAACTGAGGTGTGGAGTGAGCGGGATCTGGAGTGGGGCCCCAAAAATATTGTTGCCCGGGACCCCGTGATTTCTAATGGCGGCCCTGCCTGGAGGGGCCAGATATTGCTACACATTTGTACAGTAAATAGTATTTGTTCGCAGAGAAGTGGGAGCTGCCATAGCGCTTGTCTCAGTATAGACCCTAACCCTTTGCTATTGGATTCCAATGAAACAGTCTCATGGTCCCGCAGGCATTGCTTTGTTATAGTATTGTCTATGGATGCAGTCCCAGCCTCAATGCATTCCCATCAGCCTCTACAGAAACATTTACCATTTGCCACAATCTACAGTATATCTAATTGCTCTGAAAATGGGACCAGAATGTCAGGTTCTCTGGTGGGCCCAAGGAGACCCAGTCCCACAATGGCAGTATTTAAACACAAGATGAACACTGTCACTTTAAGCTGTACCCTCAAACTTCCGTCTCTAATATAAAGCCTGCCATGCTTTGGCCAGTTACCCTTTAAAAACGTAATCATTTTATCTTTTCTATGAAAAAAGGAGCTATAGAAGACTTTGAACAAACAGGACTGGGTGCTTCCAGAATCTTCAACAATTACAATTATTATTTTTTTTCTGGACTCGCATTTTAATTGACCTCAATTATTTCCTGTTGTAGATAGCGCACGGCAGCGCCACTTCCCTGGGCAAACCCCGATTTCCATCTGCATATATTTAATAGAAATATTAACATATCATAATGGGCCTCTGATGTGCGGAGAGGGGAAGGCGCTTATCCGTGACCAAAAAAACGAGAATCTTCTAAGAATTATTCATGGAGGACACAAAGAGATTCCGCGCTTTTAACGAAGATTCTCCGGGGGGTTTCATTGGGTGAATAATGTTCTTCTTGAAGAACTGAGAGGTTTCATTTGTTCCCTTCATTTCTCAAAATTTGTCTTTAAAAGCCACAAACGCATGCTCCAATTATTGAGCCAGAGCATTTAAAGGGGAAATGCACCCTTTATTGGTAAGGTTCGTCTTGTTGTTGTGTTACCGTGAATGGAAAGGTCACGAGAAGTAGAGAGTGTGTAGGCATCTCGTGTTCAGGTAAGGGAAAGATAAGCTGCTTATAGAAAATGGATATATTTCTAGGGATGCACCGAATCCACTATTTTGTCAAAACCCTGGATCCTTTGTGAAGGATTCGGCCGAATACCGAACCGAATCCGAACCCTAATTTGCATATGGGAAGGGGAAAAAAATGTTACTTCCACAAAAATAGGGATGCACCGAATCCACTTTTTTGGATTCGGCCGAACCCCCGAACCCTTCACAAAGGATTCGGCCGAATACCGAACCGAATCCAAACCCTAATTTGCATATGCAAATTAGGGGTGGGAAGGGGAAAACATTTTTTACTTCCTTGTTTTCTGACAAAAAGTCACGCAATTTCCCTCCCTGCCCCTAATTTGCATATGCAAATTAGGATTAGGATTCGGTTCAGCCGGGCAGAAGGATTCGGCCGAATCCAAATCCTGCTGAAAAAGGCCGAATCCTGCCCGAATCCCGAACCGAATCCTGGATTCGGTGCATCCCTACACAAAAAGTCACGTGATTTCCATCCCAACCCCTAATTTGCATATGCAAATTAGGATCCGGATTCGGTTACGCCAGGCAGAAGGATTCGGCCAAATCCGAATCCTGCTGAAAAAGGCCGGATCCCAAACCGAATCCTGGATTCGGTGCATCCCTATATATTTCATTCTCACCCAGGGAGGGATTAAAAGAGAACTAACCCTATTCAATGCAGGGTCTTTAAATTAAGGACCAGAAGTCCTGATGGTCTTGATAAAAGATGGGACATAAACTGTTTTTATTTAAATTTTTGACAACAACACTATAAAAGCAGAGAAAGAATTCTTCCTTAAAAATTATCCATCTATTAATTATGACTATGGGGAAAGATTTCTACTAATTGTACTTATTATTAATATTACATTTCTGATATAGATGTTCTGATATCATACATTCCTCATAAAGGGATATATGTGTTTCTACAGCTTTACTTTCCCTTTAAACATGTTCCTTAGAGGGAGTGCTTGAGTATAAAACGCTCTTGTTTTCAATTGGACAAAACTTGTCATGTGATCTTATCATTGTATAGTTAAATGTTGTTTGAATTGTACATCATTTAGCCTGTGATTAAGGACTAGTTGAGTCCAAAACGCATCAGGCAATGATGCGTTTACATGTTTTTATGTGATCTTTTCTGCGGTCTACATCTTTTCATTCTCTATTCAATGCAGCGAACTGGAATGCTGCCAAGGAGTGACTATTAGTAACCCACAGCAACCAATCAGACATTTACTTCATTATAGTAATGGCAGTGGATTCATGAATACTGATTGCTGATTGGTTGCTAGGAGCCCGCCTTATTTACTGTGAACACTCAACTCAACCATGAGAACTGTGCACAAAGATGGAGACTATACTGGGCGGACTGTACTATGCGCTCCAATATGTCAGGGGGTCACTTAGAAAGGTAGTTCATGGTGGTGTTCGTTTAGGGGGCAATCCAAACATAATTCAGAAACATGTTTATTAAGCAGCGATTAAATAAACACAGAGCTGTCAACTGGCTCCGCGTGCAATAAAGAAGAATGATTTTATTATATCCAATTACATCCTTTAATTATTGTTTCATTATATAATAAACTGCTGACACGCATTTTGCTGCTATTATAAACAATAACTGCAATTCCTGGAAATCAGGATAAACCGCCTTTTGCTCCAAATGAGGTGTACCACTCGCTTGGGCACATTGGCAGGGTTGGCATTTTCCATTGTGAGCAGGGAGGGTGGTTTTAGGGATATTGATGCCAACCAACCTTTTCTGCATTTGCCTAAAGAAAAACACCTTAGAAAGTAGAGCAGAGAAAATTATATTTCTGGGTTTACATCCCCTTTATTTAAAATAAAAAATGGCATTTAACATCCAATCCGTGTGCCCAATTAATACCCTCTGTGTGTGGTGCTGAATGCTTTGGCCTTGAATGTACCTGACTGATATAAAAGGCGAAATTTCATGGAAAAAAACAAGAAGGTACCAGTTAATTTTATTAATTTTGATATAGAAGGAATGTGCTTCAGAAAGTAGTGTTTCTAGTTACTTTATTGAAAATTCCTACAAAATCCCTACTAGTCCCACCCATCTGTTCCACTTCCTGCTGCCTCCTTTCCCAGGCTGTTCAGGGGAGCATTCAGCACAAGGCACTGTAGGACAGGAACCAATCAGCAGCAAGGCTGACCTGATAGGGGACTGAAGCCTGTCTTTGTTTGTGTGACTACATGGCTGTGATTGGCTGTCTCCTCTCCTACTGTGCTTCTGGCAGGGACTTTAGGACACACCCATTTGAAACTCAGACAGGGACCACAAAGCATCTATGGGGAGCTCCAATAAAGGGGCTACATTTAAATAAAATATTACTTTGTAGCACAATGTGAGACCAACACCACATATTATTCATAAATGCCTAAAAAATTTGGCTTTTTTCATTTATCCTATATGTCTCCTTTAAGAAGCAGCAATGGACCGCCATCCCCATCTCTGCTGACCTTGTAATGGGAAAACTCTGCCTGTTTATTAATTAAAGCCTCCTTCCCATTAATCTTAACGATGTCCCCACATCCTCAGCAACCACCTTTGCATGAAAATCTTCTCCATTTGCCATGTGTTTATTAGAGCCAGACACATTCTTTTTATAAATATCCTTTATTAATTCTCTTCTCCGGTTCTTGAAACTGTGTAGCAGTCGGGTCTGTTTAGGGGGTAGTTCACCTCTAAATAAACTTTAAGTACAAAATGTCCTTTTATCAGCAACATTTCCATTGGTCTTTTTTTATTACATATAGATTTTGAATTATTTGTCTTCCTCTTCTGCCTCTTTCCAGTTTCAAATGGGGTCACTGACCCCAGCAGCCAAAAAGGCTTTATTGTTACTGCTATTGGAATGTGACTTAGAATTATGTTTCCTTTAATTATGCAATAAACAGTTTTTGGGTGCAGTTACCCTTTAACTCCATCTGTTGTGTCACCATGGGGGCAGCCATTCAAGCACAGGATACACAGTAGATAACAGATAAGTACTACTATAGTTTATATAAACAAGCTGCTGTGTAGCCATGGGGGCAGCCATTCAAGCACAGGTACACAGTAGATAACAGATAAGTACTACTATAGTTTATATAAACAAGCTGCTGTGTAGCCATGGGGGCAGCCATTCAAGCACAGGATACACAGTAGATAACAGATAAGTACTACTATAGTTTATATAAACAAGCTGCTGTGTAGCCATGGGGGCAGCCATTCAAGCACAGGATACACAGTAGATAACAGATAAGTACTACTATAGTTTATATAAACAAGCTGCTGTGTAGCCATGGGGGCAGCCATTTAACCACAGGATAAACAGTAGATAACAGATAAGTACTACTGTAGTTTATATAAACAAGCTGCTGTGTAGCCATGGGGGCAGCCATTCAAGCACAGGATACACAGTAGATAACAGATAAGTACTACTGTAGTTTATATAAACAAGCTGCTGTGTAGCCATGGGGGCAGCCATTCAAGCAAAGGATACACAGTAGATAACATATAAGTACTACTATAGTTTATATAAACAAGCTGCAGTGTAGCCATGGGTCAGCCATTCAAGCACAGGATACACAGTAGATAACAGATAAGTACTACTGTAGTTTATATAAACAAGCTGCTGTGTAGCCATGGGGGCAGCCATTCAAGCACAGGATACACAGTAGATAACAGATAAGTACTACTATAGTTTATATAAACAAGCTGCTGTGTAGCCATGGGGGCAGCCATTCAAGCACAGGATACACAGTAGATAACATATAAGTACTACTATAGTTTATATAAACAAGCTGCAATGTAGCCATGGGTCAGCCATTCAAGCACAGGATACACAGTAGATAACAGATAAGTACTACTATAGTTTATATAAACAAGCTGCTGTGTAACCATGGGGGCAGCCATTCAAGCACAGGATACACAGTAGATAACAGATAAGTACTACTATAGTTTATATATACAAGTTGCAGTATAGCCATGGGGGGTAGCATTTTCTATCTGTCCCTTACTGTCTGCTCTCACCTTATTTACTTTTTCTATCCCAAATCCCAATTCACCTACACTATATATAATGGTCTCTACTTTCTTATTGATTCTATAACTGCCCTTTTCACTTATTCTCTCTTCTTCTTTTCTCACTTCTTCATTTCCTTTCTTTCCTGCCCTCCTCTGTTTGCCCCCATTAGCTGTATTGGGCATCCTTCAATTAGCCTATTACATTATCACAGATTATCACATTACTGTTGTCCATTGATAGATTATTCTGCCAAGCATGGGCTGTTCTGCAATTATATTGTGACTTTCAATTTGCTGTAACCAAAAATATGTTCCATTATTTTCAATGCTGAAAGTCACACTAAGTGGGAGAATAGCAGAACCTACTTCCACCTGCAACAATGTTATCTGTATGAAGAAAGACTAAAGCTATGATATCTCCAGGATATACTTCAAGTTAAGTTGGTACATTAAATATTTCTCAGCAGCCGCCCCTACTGAGCATGCTCCCTGAGTAGGGTAACTGTTAGCGGCAATACAATAGCTGCTGCCATTTCACTGATGCTGCTGAGACATTTATCAATGTATATATCAAGTTTTAATAGTTTAGAAGGTCTGGACCTAGATTCCATAACTTCCACGAGAGAGGAAACCTTACATTTTAGAAAAACATTCAAGTCAGGAAGTAAAAAAATGAAAAGTTGAACTTCCCCTTTAAACCTTACATCAGGGTTGGCAACTTTAAAAACTTCCATTTGCTGAATTCTACTAAGAATTCTGTGAATTCATGACTATGACATATTAATGCACATTTAGCCTTTTAGCTTTGTGAGCGAAGCCAAGCTTGTTGGACCACTGGACGCTCAGAGTTAAAACAATTAGTCTAATTGCAGAGAAACCAGAATGGCCGTTTTTCTGAATCACGATAGAAACTTTTTCATCGTTAATTAATTAAAAAGGTCTTTAGCCTAATGGCACCTGCTAATGGACTTTGTATCCTGATGGCGCAGCATCTTTATAGGACATCATTAGTTCTATATTATAGGGCTGACTCGACAATGATCCTACAGATGATCTACAGGGAGTTGTAGTCCAACAAACACAACAACAGCCTTTGCTCTTAAGCTCTTCTGTTGTCTCCAACTCTAGAGTGTTTGATATGATTTTATTGAGCTTTCCCAACTCTTCCTACCTACATCCACTAGCCTGAAGGGTGTCACTACGTAGGGAGCCCAGGGTATCTACCAATGTTTAGACCAGTGATCCCCAACCAGTGGCTCAGGAGTAACATGTTGCTCACAAACCCCTTGGATGTTGCTCTCAGTGGTCTCAAAGCAGGAGCTTATTTTTGAATTCCAGGTTTGGAGGCAGGTTTTGGTTACTTAAAACTAGATGTAATGCCAAACAGAGTCACCTGTAGGTTGACAGTCCTCATAGGGGCCAGAAAATAGCCAATTGCAGCCCTTATTTGGCACTCACATAGGCTTTATTCATGCTTGTGTTGCTCTCAAACTCTTTTTACATCTGAATGTGGTTAAAAACGTTTGGGGACCTCTGGTTTAGACCCTCTTATGTACATTTCTTACGTACCCTGGCCTTACATGATTGTGGATACCAACTAGGGGTGCTCCCGGCCAGTATTTTACCAGCCCAGCCGATAAACGCCTGCCAAGGCCGGGGCTGGTATTACAAATTTAACGGCAATGCAGTTGCTGGTAATTTGTAATAGCCTTTAAAAAAAAGCCCTTGGCCTGCCTCCATTTGCGCAGAACTTTTTTGTAGTGTTCTTCACATCACCGCAATGTTGCTCCGCCCCTTTTTGTGTCCCGCTGCGTAGCCTCGCCCCCTTTTGCATCATGGACCTCCTCCTTTTTGTACCCGCCCCCCACCGTCCGGTTATTTTTTTCACTAAAGGTGGCAACCCTAATACCAACCCAAATGAAATAAAGACACAACATACTTGAGCAGTCATGTACCAATGTAAGCGCAAGAGCACTACAAACCTGACCCAAAGTGCTGTCAGCTGCAAGGCAGGCCTCTGGCGCCCCCTAACTGCAAACTAGGGATTCCCATGTGGCCCCTGCACTTTCAACTCTGTTCAAAATCCTCGGAGCACACACCCAAAGTTGTGCCAGCGGGCAGAAGCCACAAGGCAAAGTATAAAGCCCCAGCGTAGAAAATGAGCCCTATGTTTCCCAAAACAGGTCAAACTACTGGCAGCCTTGTTAGTCCATTAAGCCCTAGGGATCCCCCCTTGGAAAATAGATCTGGTTTATCCTGCAAAATCATTTGTCGTAAACTGGAAGTGACATCATTAGAGATAGGCGTGATCAGAAAAAAAGGAGTAAAACAGGAAGTGCTGTCATTGTAAACCAGGAGTGACTTCATTAAAAGTAGGCGTGATCAGAAAAAGAGGAGTACAACTCGCTATTGAGAAGACTCGTGGCCCAACCGGTGACCCCCGGGGCCCTGGCGCCAGTGTTTTTTTAAAAAAAAATTTTTGGGGGCCCCAATTTTTTTTAACTTGTAAGGGGGGCCCTAGCACCAATGTTTTTTTTTAAATATTTTTTGGGGCCTCAATTTTTTTTTAACTTGTAAGGGGGGCCATGGCACCAATGTTTTTTTTTGACCTCACTCTCAAAACACTTTGCTCATTTGGAATGAAACCTGATCTGACTGAGGGTCCCCAAACAGTGTATCATGGGCTAAATGCCTGCTTAAAGGAGAACTAAACCCTAAAAATGAATATGGCTAAAAATGACATGTTTTATATAATAAGCTTATTGCACGAGGCTAAAGTTTGAGCTTGTCAATAGCAGCAATGATCCAGGACTTCAAACTTGTCACAAGGGGTCACCATCTTGGAAAGTGTCTGTGACACTCACATGCTCAGTGGGCTCTGATTGGCTGTTGAGAAGCTAAGCTTAGGGCTCGTCACTAATTATCCAGCAGAAAATGAGCTTCCCTGGCTGTAATATAAGCTGATGCTACAGGTTTGCTGATTATTCAATTCTGATGCTAATTGCACTGGTTTCTGTGCTGCCATGTAGTAATTATCTGTATTAATTACTAATCAGCCTTATATTGTGACATTTCTATTCTATGTGTACTGTATATTGTGAGTGGGTCCCTAAGCTCAGTAAGTGACAGCAGCACAGAGCATGTGCAGTGAATCAGCAGAAAAGAAGATGGGGAGCTACTGGGGCATCTTTGCAGACACAGATCTTTACTGCTAAAGGGCTGTGGTTGCCTTTGGCTGGTACAGAAGCACAAAATATAATGAACAGAATTTCTATCTACTTCTTTAGTTAAGCTTTAGTTAACCAACACGGACGTGTTATATTGCTTAACATTGCAAGGCTGCAATTATTGATTTTATAAAGTAAGGGGGACACCAGTAGAGCCCTGGGGTACAAAGGTGTAAATGGAAACTCCATGACATCATATGCATGACATCATCATGTCAACAGCTTTCACAATGAGTTAGAACAGATTTAATAGCTAAAAAAAATAAAATGCAAAGAAAACAACGACCAACTGCAACAATGGTTTGATGACTGATATCGGCAGTGTACTAAAGATGCATTGCAAAGCTGGAATAATGCCCAAAGACTCTGCATGATCACTGGCAATGCCAAACACCTGGGTTTTGCTGCCTGTAGGATTAGTACAGCTCTGTATGATTAATGGTTAATTTGACAGGAGCCGGAAACACAGAATCTGGGATTTGCTACTGTGATTCATCCAAATCTTTACAATCCCTGACCCGGATTGGACTGAATTAAAACCCAGAACAGGGGATGGTCTCTCTCTCCAGGGAGCTTCAACACAGTCAGGCACAGGATTCTTTTGAAAGTTTGGGCCCCCCTGAAATGAGATTTATGAGTGTATTTTCCTGTAGCTTTAGTGTACAGCAGCACTGTGCAATATAATAGATCTCCATTCTGTCCCTCTGTACTAATAAAACATTTGTTTAAAATATTATAGCAACTGTTTCCTAACTGTTGCTTAGAAACCCCAGGCCCTAAGCATTCTGGATAACAGATCCCATACCTGTATTAATTAGGGATGCATCGAATTCACTATTTCGGATTCGGCCAAACCCCCAAATCCTTGTCAGCCTAATACGAACCTAATCCGAATTTGCATATGCAAATTAGGGGTGGGAAGGGTATAACATTTTTTACTTCCTTTTTTTGTGACAAAAAGTCACATGCATGTGCAATTTAGGATTCGGATTTGATTCGGTCGAATCCTTCTGCCTGGCCAAATCAAATCCTAATCCTAAATTGCATATGCATGTGACTTTTAGTTCTGCTGAAAACGGCTGAATCCCGAACCGAATCCTGGATTCGGTGCATCCATAGTATTAATAGTCCATGGGTGCCCACATTCAAACCATCAGGGATTCAAGAAATAACCCAATCTCACTGTGCACTGCGCCTTGCACGGAAAAAAATAGTTACCGGCGTATGGTAATTTCCAGTACCTCCACATCATTTTATTGGAACTAGAATAGCATGCAGGAGACTATAAAGCAAAATGCAGCAATTAAAGGATAAGTAAACCAGGAGAAAGAGGCTGCTCTGATGTTCTTCTGCTGAGGACAGATGTAAGAAAGTTTTCTAATTTTATCCCTAAACAGAAGAACATCAGAGCAGCCTCTTTCTTTCTCCTGACAACTTCCTTGACTACTTGGTGGTCAGACTGGTGGGAAACTGACCAGCAGGTGGCGCTGTTGTAACTAAATTCATTCATATTAACACTACATGTATCCCTTAATATCCTGGAATAAAAAGAAAATAAATAATGAATGTACGTTGCAAAAGTTCTTAAAATTGCCCCCTCATCATTTTTATAATCACTTATTTTAAAGGTTTACTTATCCTTTAAAGTGTCTACGCTTCCCATGTATGGGAAAAAGCACTTTGCACCATGATCCATCGGTTGCACCCTATGTCCCAGTATAGAATGGTCATTGTCTGAATTCGGCAGTGGATCCCCTGGAAGGAACCCTATGCTAGAGAGTGTCAGGGGCCCCTGGGAGCCTTATGAGGAGTACAGAGCTACTCTCTGCCTAACGAGCTTGCAAGTTGCACAGCATACACTGCTCCACTCTCATATACTATATACATGGGCCCTAAGAGGTGCAATTTTGCCCTGCTTAGAGTCTGTGCCCTTGTACTTTGGGCAATGAGCCATGTAATTAGTTTAATTATATAATAAGGGGATGCCTAGCAACACATTTATTGACCTTTTTATTTTTTAAATACAAATAATACTTATACTGTTTCAAAGCCAAGCATTTTATGAGTATCAGTGTGTTCCCCACCAGGACGGCAGGCCTGCAGATAGACAAAGGTTGGTATTAAATAATAATACAGGATGAAACACACCTAAATATAATAACCTACTGAACCGTAGCCCCAACATCAAAGCAGGAGGATTAAGCAGGAACGTACCACTTGCCAACGGGTATGATATTTGCTATTCAATTCTTCCACATCAATCTTGCATGAAACAACATGTTATACTGCTTTAATATCAGAAACGAGATATCTCAAGAGTAGGTTCCCCTATTAGTCTCAATCACTAGGCCCCAGTATCACTTCATATAAAGACCTGAGAACTGTTCTCAAATGCAAGTGAGATCTATAAAGGTTAAGTTATCCTGTCCAAAAAGCAGCAGGTGCCTCCTCGGATGTCTTCCATTATGTTTAGAATGAATCAGCCTTGTACTGGCGATGGGTTCCATTAGCACCTAGGTTTAATATCACCATTTCACATCAATAGGAGACGGGTGTAGAAAAATGGGTATGGGATCCATTATCCGGAAACCCATTACCCAGAAAGCTCTATTTTATCCAAATAATCCAAATTTTTAAAAAATAATAAAACAGCAGCTTGTACTTGATCAAAACTAAGATATAGTTAATCCTTATTGGAAGCAAAACCAGCCTGTTTATATGATTTTCTAGGTATGAAGATCCAAATTACAGAAAGATCCATTATCCAGAAAGCCCCAGGCCCTGAGCATTCTGGATAACAGGTCCCATACCTCTACAGGTATGGCATCTGTTATCCAGAACCCCATTATCCAGAAAGCTCCGAATTTTGGAATGATCTTCTCCTATAGACTCCAATTTATCCAAATAATCAAAATTTTATTAAAATGATTTCCTTTTTCTGTGTAATAATAAAACAGTCGCTTGTACTTGATCCCAACTAAGATATAATTAATCCTTATTGGAAGCAAAACCAGACTATTGGGTTTATTTAATGTTTACATGATTTTCTAGAGGACTTAAGCTATGAAGTTCCAAATTACAGAAAGATCAGTTATCCAGAAATCCCCAGGTCCTGAGCATTCTGGATAACAGGTCCCATACCTCTACAGGTATGGCATCTGCTATCCATAACCCCATTATCCAGAAAGCTCCGAATTTTGGAATGATCTTCTCCTATAGACTCCAATTTATCCAAATAATCAAAATTTTTTAAAAATGATTTCCTTTTTCTGTGTAATAATAAAACAGTCGCTTGTACTTGATCCCAACTAAGATATAATTAATCCTTATTGGAAGCAAAACCAGCATATTGGGTTTATTTAATGTTTACATGATTTTCTAGAGGACTTAAGCTATGAAGTTCCAAATTACAGAAAGATCAGTTATCCAGAAATCCCCAGGTCCTGAGCATTCTGGATAACAGGTCCCATACCTCTACAGGTATGGCATCTGCTATCCAGAACCCCATTATCCAGAAAGCTCCGAATTTTGGAATGATCTTCTCCTATAGACTCCAATTTATCCAAATAATCAAAATTTTATTAAAATGATTTCCTTTTTCTCTGTAATAATAAAACTGGAGCTTGTATTTGATCCCAACTAAAATATAATTAATCCTTATTGGAAGCAAAACCAGCCTATTGGGTTTATTTAATGTTTACATGAATTTCTAGTGTATTTAAGGTATGAAGATCCAAATTACAGAAAGATCAGTTATCCAGAAATCCCCAGGTCCTGGGCATTCTGGATAACAGGTCCCATACCTCTACAGGTATGGAATCTGTTATCCAGAACCCCATTATCCAGAAAGCTCCGAATTTTGGAATGATCTTCTCCTATAGACTCCAATTTATCCAAATAATCAAAATTTTTAAAAATGATTTCCTTTTTCTGTGTAATAATAAAATAGAAGCTTGTACTTGATCCCAACTAAGATATAATTAATCCTTATTGGAAGCAAAACCAGCCTATTGGGTTTATTTAATGTTTATATGATTTTCTAGTAGAGTTAAGGTATCTAAATTACGGAAAGATCCATTATCTGGAAAACCCCAAGCTGTGCACTACTTTTTGTTGACCAGCTTTATTCATTTTAAAAGGGTTGTTCACCTTCGAACTTTTAGCATGATGTAGAGAGGGATATTCTGAGACGATTTGCAATTGGTTTTCATTTAGCAATTATTTGTGATTTATGAGTTATTTAGCTTTTTATTCAGCAGCTCTCCAGTTTGCAATTTCAGCCATCTGGTTACTAGGGTTCAAATTACTTTAGCAACAATGTATTATTTTGAATAAGAAACTAGAATATAATTAGTAGAGGACTAGCATAGAAAGAGGAGTAATAAAAAGTCAAAATTAGCATTTCTTTTTTTAGACGGGGTCAGTGACCCCCTTTCGAAATCTGGACAGAATCAGAAGAAAAAGGCACATAATTAAAAACGATAAAGAAATAAATAATAAAGACCAATTGAAAAGTCGCTTAAATTCTATAACATACTAAGGTGAACCACCCCTTTAATCCATGACTGGTAACTGGAACCTATGAATCAGTTACTAACACATTATATTTCAATATAAATGTAATGTATTTTGTTCCCTACTGTAAACTTCTATTTGAAAATACACAGTTTACCTTCCAACATTCAGGTTGATGGATACAGGTCCAATAAATATTATATATTTAAGCAAACAGATATATCTAAATTGTTGATATGAAACACTCCTTTTGAGGTTTGCAAGTTACCAACCCACTTAGATTGCAAGCTCTACAGGCCAAGGAACGTCTTCTTCTTTTACCTCTTAACATACATACACAAGACTGGGAACTGCCATATTGCTTGCCATGGAGTGGCGCCCTTCCTTGATTTAAGTAGAACGGCCCAGTTTATTTTTGGCCATTAGATGGCGCTGTTTCACAATGCCTATGGAGATTTCATCTGATTTTCATTACAAACTGCTCCTAGTAACCAGCACCGATGTAGATAAGCCGGCAGGGAATATCTGTGAGCATTATAATGGTGGTCTATCCAAACTTGCAATAGGTTTCTGCAGCAGCTGTACAGGCTAAATATCAAAACTACAGCTCCCAGCATCCCCAGCGGCATAGTGCAGATAACATACAGAAAGCGGCTGTTTGCTGAGAAGGGTTTAAATATACTAAGCCCCTGATATCACTCTAATATTTTAAAAGCAGATTTTCTCTTTGTTCATGGAATCCGGAGGAGAGGATGAGGAGGATGACAAGACTAAACACGTTACATGGAATATCTCGTGCCTCATTCAGACCGTAGAAGGCGTGAATTAAACCCGCTGCTAAATGTAAATCCCTCGCTGGCATAAGAAAAGGGCCAAATCCAACTCTCAGATTAATCCTCCGCTTCCACCAATTAGCAGCCGGGAGGGAAAAATTTTGATCCCTAAGGGGAACATTAAGGGCAGATGTATCAAGGGTCGAATATCGAGGGTTAATTAACCCTCGATATTCGACTGCTGAATTAAAATCTTCGAAGTCGAAGGATTTTGCACAATTCGTTCGATCGCACGACTAAATCCTTCGAATCGAACGATTCGAAGGATTTTAATCCATCGATCGAAGGATTATCCTTCGATCAGAAAATTGTTAGGAAGTCTATGGGGACCTTCCCCAAAGGCTAACATTGGCATCGGTAGGTTTTAGGTGGCGAACCAGGAGGGTCGAAGAAATTTTTAAAGAGACAGTACTTCGATTATCGAATAGTCGAACGATTTTTAGTTCAAATCGTTCAATTCGAAGTCGAAGGTTGTAGTCGAAGTAGCCAATTCGATGGTCGAAGTAGCCAAAAAAAAAAACATTCGAAATTCAAACTATTTTTCCTCTATTCCTTCACTCGAACTTAGTGAATGGGCCCCTAACTAATCGCAAGGTCATTTTAGACTGATAAAGTGAATTTGTAGGAGTTTAGACTTGCAGAACTTTCATCTCCACTTAACTAAAAGGACGTATCCGATTTAAGGCTCGTGGCCAGCAATCTTCAGCTGTTGGATCGGGTCCCCCCGGAACATTGACCGGATCATAATGGGGGACTTTGTCCCGATGATTTTAATGGGTTATACCAGGACTAGAGTAATTCCAGTTGCTGATAACAAAGACATTGTAAAGGAACCCAAAATGGTGCGTTCCTATAATTCCATTAAAAATAAAGCGAAAAGTACAACAGGTATGGCAGCCGTTACCCAGAATGCTCATGGATCTTCAAAAAAGTTAAACTTAAATAAACCCAATAGGATTGTTCGTCCTCTAATAAGGGTTAATTATATCTTAGTTTGGATCCAGTACAAGCTACTGTTTTATTATTACAGAGAAAAGGGAAACATTTAGAATTATTTAATTAAAATGGAGTTTATGGGAGATGGCCTTCCTGTAATCCGTAACTTTCTGGATAATGGGTTTCCAGATAACAGATCCCATACCTGTATGCTGTGAGCACTGCCTGTACACTGGCCCTACATGACCTGACTGGTTTTCTTGCTTACATATGAATCGCTGAGCAATGGCATTGGCACAAGTTCTAAGGGATAATTAGTTCATTGGTTTTAAACTGCTCTTATCTTCAGCCTCCTCGACATCAACTCGGTGTCCTAGAATCCAAAACATGGGTTTCTGTTAAAGGTGGATGCTGTGTGCAAGATACAAGAGATAGGTGAGGCCAGTATATAAATAGGTATGGGACCTGTTATCCAGAATGCTCAGGACCTGGTGCTTTCTGGATAAGGAATCTTTCCATAATTTGGATCTTCATACCTTAAGTCAACTAGAAAATCATGTAAACATTAAATAAACCCAATAGACTGGTTAGGCTTCCAACTAGGGATGCACCAAATCCACTATTTGGGATTCGGCCGATTCCCTGAATCCTTGGTGAAAGACTCGGCCGAATACCGAACCGAATCCGAATTTACATATGCAACTTAGGGGCAGGAAAGGAAAAAGTGGAAAAAATTATTATTTTCTGATGAAAAGGCATGTGATTTCCCTACATATGTAAATTAGGATTCGGATTCGGTTCGGCCAGGCACAAGGATTCGGCCGAATCCGAATCCTGCTGAAAAAGCCTGAATCCCAAACTGAATCCTGGATTTGGTGCATCCCTACTTCCAATAAGGATTAATTGTATTTTAGTTGGGATCAAGTACAAGCGACTGTTTTATTATTACACAGAAAAGGGAATTTTTTTAAAAAATTTGGATTATTTGGATAAAATGGAAAGTGCCCTTTCCATAATTCAGAGCTTTCTGGATAACGGGTTTTCGGATAACAGATCCCATACCTGTATATCAAATACACAAGAGTTTTAAAGGGATGGTTCACCATTGAGGTAACTGTTAGTATGTTATAGCAACCTTGCATTTGGTCTTTGTTTCTATTTGTATACTTTTTGAGTTATTGCTTTATAAGGCTACAAATGTATTGTTATTGCTACTTAATTACTCATCTTTCTATTCAGGCCTCTCCTATTCATATTCCAGACTCTTATTAAAGGAGAAGGAAAGGCATGTTATTCTTGGGGGGAGCCAAATGAGGCACCCAAGTGATTGTATTTACTCCCCTGACACCCCGGGTCGGTGCTCCTATCAGGAGAAACTGCACCAGCCCCGGGGTTATTCCAGTGAGCACCACAGAGCGATCGGCTTCCGGCTTCTTCTTTCCTCTCACGGCTGCACATGCTCAGTAGATCGGAAAGTCGAACTTAAACGAAAAAGCTCTATTTCACTCTACTGCGCATGCGTCTTTCCCCCCGGGACAATTGAAGAAAGAAGAAGCCAAATAATCCAATTTTTGAAAAATAATTTACTTTTTCTCTGTAATAATAAAACAGTAGCCTGTACTTGATCCCAACTAAGATATAATTAATCCTTATTGGAAGCAAAACCAGTCTATTGGGTTTATTTAATGTTTACATGATTTTATAGTAGCCTTAAGGCATGAAGATCCAAATTATGAAAAGATCCGTTAATCGGATAGCTCCAGGTCCTGAGTATTGTGGATAGCAGGTCCCATACCCGTATACATGAGTGTAGCCATACTGCAAAATTACCTAACAGGCGACTTAGAGTTCCTGTGTAAGTAGGAAATAAAGTAAAAGTCATTTGAAATCAGTAGCCCGAGTGCTGCTAGTCCACACAGTCTAATTAACAAGCCCAATTAAACCTCGGGTTACAGGTCAAGGGAAGTTGCTTGTGTCTACGTGTGTAAGTGTGTAGGTGTGTAAGGTGTGTAAGTGTGTAGGTGTGTACGTGTGTAGGTATGTAAGTGTGTAGGTGTGTAGGTGTGTAGGTGTGTAGGTATGTAAGTGTGTAGGTGTGTAAGTGTGTAGATGTGTAAGTGTGTAGGTGTGTAATGTGTGTAAGTGTGTAAGTGTGTAGGTGTGTATGTCTGTAAGTGTGTAGGTGTGTAAGTGTGTACGTGTGTACGTGTGTAAGTGTGTAGGTGTGTAAGTGTGTAGGTGTGTAGGTATGTAAGTGTGTAGGTGTGTAAGTGTGTAGATGTGTAAGTGTGTAGGTGTGTAATGTGTGTAAGTGTGTAAGTGTGTAGGTGTGTAGGTCTGTAAGTGTGTAGGTGTGTAAGTGTGTACGTGTGTACGTGTGTAAGTGTGTAGGTGTGTAAGTGTGTAGGTGTGTAAGTGTGTACGTGTGTAGGTGTGTAAGTGTGTAAGTGTGTAGGTGTGTAAGTGTGTAGATGTATAAGTGTGTAAGTGTGTAGGTGTGTAGGTGTGTAAGTGTGTAGATGTATAAGTGTGTAAGTGTGTAGGTGTGTAAGTGTGTACGTGTGTACGTGTGTAAGTGTGTAGGTGTGTAAGTGTGTAGGTGTGTAAGTGTGTACGTGTGTAGGTGTGTAAGTGTGTACGTGTGTAGGTGTGTAAGTGTGTAGGTGTGTAAGTGTGTAAGTGTGTAGGTGTGTAAGTGTGTAGATGTATAAGTGTGTAAGTGTGTAGGTGTGTAAGTGTGTACGTGTGTACGTGTGTAAGTGTGTAGGTGTGTAAGTGTGTAGGTGTGTAAGTGTGTACGTGTGTAGGTGTGTAAGTGTGTAGGTGTGTAAGTGTGTAGGTGTGTACGTGTGTACGTGTGTAGGTGTGTAAGTGTGTAAGTGTGTAGGTGTGTAAGTGTGTAGGTGTGTAAGTGTGTAGGTGTGTAAGTGTGTAGGTGTGTAAGTGTGTAAGTGTGTAGGTGTGTAAGTGTGTACGTGTGTACGTGTGTAAGTGTGTAGGTGTGTACGTGTGTAGGTGTGTAAGTGTGTACGTGTGTAGGTGTGTAAGTGTGTAGGTGTGTAAGTGTGTAAGTGTGTAGGTGTGTAAGTGTGTAGATGTATAAGTGTGTAAGTGTGTAGGTGTGTAAGTGTGTACGTGTGTAAGTGTGTAGGTGTGTAAGTGTGTAGGTGTGTAAGTGTGTACGTGTGTAGGTGTGTAAGTGTGTAGGTGTGTAAGTGTGTAGGTGTGTACGTGTGTACGTGTGTAGGTGTGTAAGTGTGTAAGTGTGTAGGTGTGTAAGTGTGTAGGTGTGTAAGTGTGTAAGTGTGTAGGTGTGTAAGTGTGTAGGTGTGTAAGTGTGTAGGTGTGTAGGTGCAGTTCCGGTGGGGTTTGAAGGGCAAATGAAGGACACAAGTGATTTCTTTGGGCAGCCACAGAACCTTCATAACAAGGGTAAGAAAATCCTGCTTTTCTGGCATATTTACTAAGTTTGGAGAAAGTGATAACATTCCCAGCAGAGGAAGCCAAGGGCACAGCACTTATTAGCAAGGGATTCCAAAATGACACATACGATTGCTCTTATCTCCCTCCTCCCAGACGTCTGTACCAGGAGAGGATCAGTGGGCAATAACACATTACTTTATTGTGTATCCTCACAGCTAAACCAGCATTTGGGGCCCACTATAAAGTCCCACTAGTTCATTTGTTCATAATTAGATTGTAAACTCTTTGGCCAAGGCCACATTTGATTCCTTATTTAATGCCTGTAACTATAGTGCAATTCTTCACATGCGATGAAAGGAAATTTTCCAACAAACATGAAATAACATTTTTGAATGGTTTAAATGGAATATTAAATCAAAACAATGAATGTGCAATTGCTCAACAAGCTCTTCTAAACTCATTTGAAATGTACATATTGGTTTTCAGGGTTCCCTTAGTAAGTGAAAGCATTTAACGTTTCTCCAGTTCATGTCTAAGCTTTAATATCCCGTCAAACTACACGCATGCTCCCCATCATAATCCCCTGCACCCCAAGATGGTAATAGGCCAGCTTTCAAATGGGGGTCACTGACCCCAGTAACGGAAAAAACAATTATTTTGTGCTACAATTCTATTACTTTTGTAACGTTTTATTCCTTATAATTCTTCTTTCATTCCACCCACTGCCTTGTTGCTAGGGTAAACTGGACCATAGCAGCCATATCATTTTCCAGCAATCCGTACAGGCATGGGATCCGTTAACTGGAACACCATTATCCAAAACACTGAATTAAGGGAAGACTAGACCCCATTTTAATAATAATAATAATAATAATTCACATTTTTCAAAATAATTTCCTTTTTATCTTTTTGATCCCGACTAAGATATAATTGAATCCGTATTGGAAGCAAAACCAGCCTATTGGGTTTATTTAATTTTTGAATTATTTTTTTTAGCAGACAAGGTATGGAGATCCAAGTTACGGAAAGATCCCTTATCCAGGAATATTCCAGGTCCCAAGTATTCTGGATAACAGGTCCATTGTATGAATTAGTGATTGTTTTTCTTGTTTTGTTATTTAGAATTCTCTTTCTGCCTCCTGGTCTCAGCCAGACCAAGCAATAAATGCCTAAATGATAAGCTACACTCTCATACTATAAGTAAAAAAATAAGGCACCACACAGCTATACATATAAATGCACATAGACAGAATAAAGCCCAGAATAAAGCCACTTTTAGGCAAAACTGTTGGAAATGATTTTCCTTGCAGTGGGGAAACAGACAGTAATAATATTTCTCTCCCATTTATTCACGGCACAATAGGTGGGAAACAAGTGGTGTGACGGGGCTTTTGCCCATTACTCTGCTGGATGAAGCCCAGACATTGTTGCCTTTCTGTATAATTCCCTGTCATGATCCATGGGAAATAAATTGAGCTTAATTGCCTGTGTCCCATAAAAGCACAAGAATGACTGACACACCTATTAGAGCTTGAGATGAACATCATTTGTTGTGTCAGAGCTGAATTTGCTCGGCGCTGATATATGAGCCCATAAATTACAACACTGTGTAAATATCATGTCCCACCGACCCTTTGATTCTCCTGCCCTGGGTAAATTCAGGCACAGACTGAATCCCTCGGGTACCACTAGTGCATGTGACTCAGCAATGAGGACAATATTCATATAAAACCCAAAGCTGCAGGATTCATTGTAAGGGGGTGCAAGAATGGGTGCCTGGGAGCTAATCTTACTGGGACTCCAGGGCAGTGTGTAGTAAGGGAATATGGTGTCATGGGAAGGGGTTATACTCCAGACTAGTGTGTATAGTAAGGCAAGATGGTGTCAGGAAAAGGGGCTCAACTCCAGGGTTGTGTGTATAGTAAGGCAAGATGGTGTTAGGGAAAGGGGCTCAAATCCAGGGCAGTGTGTATAGTAAGGCAAGATGGTGTCAGGGAAAGGGGCTCAACTCCAGGGTTCTGTGTATAGTAAGGCAAGATGGTGTCAGGGAAAGGGGCTCAACTCCAGGGTTGTGTGTATAGTAAGGCAAGATGGTGTCAGGGAAAATAGTTAAACTCCAGGTCAATGTGTATAGTAAGGCAAGATGGTGTCAGGGAAAAGGGCTCAACTCCAGGGTTGTGTGTATAGTAAGGCAAGATGGTGTCAGGGAAAATAGTTAAACTCCAGGTCAATGTGTATAGTAAGGCAAGATGGTGTCAGGGAAAAGGGCTCAACTCCAGCGTTGTGTGTATAGTAAGGCAAGATGGTGTCAGGGAAAGGGGCTCAACTCCAGGGTTGTGTGTATAGTAAGGCAAGATGGTGTCAGGGGAAGGGGATCAACTCCAGGGCAAGATGTGAATGATAAGCTAAATAGGAAAGATGGAAAAGTTGTCCCAAAATCTGTGGTCATGGGCGTTCAATTAGGTTGGAACAATTGGCCGGTCAGATTTAGAGGAGACCCTCCCCTTTGGTGATGCATCTACACCAACCCCCTCCCCTTTGCTGATGTCAACATGACAACATCACTTATTTGTGACATCATCGCAGCAGGCTGGGTCAGACGTGGGTTAAAGGAGAAAGGGTAGGTTGAACCACTGGGGAAGGGGGCAAGTTGTTAGGGACCCCTCAGTCATTCTGTTCTCTTATTTCTGATTGTACCAGCCCAGGGTACCTTTTGCACAGTACAAAAATCAGCAGAAGGTGTTGTTGAACTACAGGTCCCAGCAGATACTGTTTAGACTTACAGGGGGTTGCAGATTGACAATATCTGGGGGAACCCTGTAGAAATATGTATTTCCTTCTGCTCCCCACCCCCCAAACTGAAACAAGTTTAGAAAAATATTGCCCAATATCAAATTCCTAAAAGTGTCCTGTAAACGAGGGGAGGGTAATTATGACGGGTTCTTATTACCAGCAGGTTATCTATTTTTAACCATTATTAATCCTTTCCAGGGAATGCAAGGGGAGATCATCATCTACGTACCTTAGTTATACCCTATGTAGCCCCGAATACAGAATGAGGATAAGGTCCCAGACTGCTGTGATCTGATTGGCAGCCCATATCTACTCATTTTAATATGCAAAGTCAGGCTGGCAATGTCGATTTAATGGGGATTTATGCTGTAATAATCAATGCCAAATATAACCAATCATTCGCCATATCGATTTTCTTATTATTACTAACGAACGCTAATTATTGTTTGCAGCTTCCACTTCACAGTGACACGTTATTACCATAAAGGCAGAGGTCGACGTACCTTAGCCCATAGCCTTTTCACCATAGATTATACAGGGAATCACTTACTCCGTGTTGTAAATCAGATGAGACATCCCAGTGTTCCACAGTAACAATCATTTTCAGCTTTTATTAATACATGTGTTATGTGACATCATTAAGCATGATATAACTGATGACATCAATAAGCACTATTAATAAGACTTTATTGTACAGTATATTGGTAGCCTTTTTGCAGTTATATATATATATATATATATATATATATATATATATATATATATATACTCAATTTGGAATAAAAATAAAATAAAAATAAAGCATTCCCAGGCCAGCACTTCCCTTAGTAAATCAAGTGATTTTATTTTTCACACATCACAGTACTCCGACCTTTTTCTCCACAGTCTTCATGTTAATCAAATAATTACAATTTTTAAAAAGAATTTCCTTCTTCTTTGTAATAATAAATCAGTACAGTGTACTTGATCCCAACTAAGATATAATTAATCCTTATTGGAAGCAAAAACAGCCTATTGGGTTTATTTAATGTTAAAATGATTTTTTAGAGGACTTAAGGTATGAAGATCCAAATTACAGAAAGACACATTATCCAAAAAAAAAACAGGTACTGAGCATTCTGGATAACAGGTGCCATACCTGTGTGTGTGTGTGTGTATATGTGTGTGTGTATATATATATATATATATATATATATATATACACGTTTAATGTGTGGATTGTTTAATAGTATAATAGTTTAATGTTTAAATGATTTTTTATAAATTACAGAAAGATCCCTTATCCAGAAAAACCCAGGTCCTGAGAATTCGGCCAGGATGCAGACTATTTCAGCAGGATTCGGATTCGGCCGAATCCTTCTGCCCGGCTGAATCCTGATTTGCATATGTTAATTAGAGCCAGGGAGGGAAATTGCGTGCCTTTTTATCACCAAACCAGTATTTTTTTTCCTTTTCACACCCTTAATTTGCATATGCAAATTAGGATTCGGATTCAGTTCGGTATTCGGCCGAATCTTTCGCGAAGGATTCGGGGGTTCGGCCGAATCCAAAATAGTGGATTAGGTGCATCCCTAATATATATATATATATATATATCCACTAAGTTGGATTCGCCGAACCCCCGAATCCTTCGCAAAACATTTGGGCGAATACCGAATCTAATCCTAATTTGCATATGCAAATTAGGGGTGGAAGGGGAAACCATTTTTTACTTCCATGTTTTGTCACTCGATTTCCGTCCCTGTCCCTAGTATGCATATGGAAATTAGGATTCGGATTTGGTCCGGCCGTGCAGAAGGATTCGCCTGAATCCTGCTGAAAAATGCCGAATCCTGGCTGAATCCCTCATCGAATCCTGGATTCGGTGCATCCCTAATATATATATATATATATATATATATATATATATATATATATATATATATAAAAGCACACATTAAATGAAATCTTGAACAGACGGTGCTAAATATAAAGTTTGATACCTTTATTTTCTGATGTGATACTTGGAAGGAGAAATACAATTATTTAATGTTCTAGCATTTTTCCTGCAGCTGGAAGGTCAGTGTATGGTGTGTATCCATATCTCACAACTGGTGGCGCTGTTCTGATGTTCTCTGTGCAAGTGGCAGCAGGTGATAAGTGGTACTGCATCGGTAATGTAACTTTGGAACAGTGTGAGTAGTAAGGCAAGACAGTATCACTGTGCAACAGGCAGTCGACTGCCGGGAGATACTGGGAGTTCCAGTTCAGTAACAACTAGTGAGCTGCAGTCTGGGTTATAAACATGTAAATGAATAATTGAAATCCTTTAGAGAACACAATGCACAAATGTGTTTTTTTTTGAGTGACATTAATAATTGATCCCACATGTGTCCCCCCTCTCAGCAATGGGCAGTTTATAGGCTCCTTAACGATGATCACAAATTCTAACCCGAATATTATTAAGGGATATGCCTGGGGGTGGGCGGGGCTACCATGGCAAATAAACAAATAGGTCAGAGCTCCGGAAATTCTTTCATCTCTTTTTAATTCTTTCCAGTGGAATTTAAATAATACAGAACGCTTTTAAAGCTAAGTCACAGGATCAAATAATGTCCTCATTATATAATCAGAATCCAAATACCCATTAACACATTTCCATTGCACCCCCCCCCATCCCATTCCCAAGATTCTCACTGTACAAAACACGCCGGCCGTCCAAGCCGAGCCGCAAATTTATCATTCGCACTTCCCTTCGTTCATTTTCTCACTTCCACTTCTAATATGGAACCTCACTGTCAGCCCAAGCTGCCAGCCCTGGGAATTGCATGTTATTGTAGCTGCTCTGTGTGTGTGTTGCCTGAGCTGCCCAGCAGTGAGATATACTTGCCACTGTGTTGCCCAAAACCTGCCATTATTCCTTTGTATTGGGAAGATCAACAACAAGGGTGTGGTATATTCACTTTTATTGCTTCCAGAACTTGCTTGTGCCAGATAACCATTAGCAAAGCACCTGTAACCCTGTATCTACCACGTACCAATCAATCATTTATATCTCTGCCTCGTTAGCTCTGTCTGTCTCTCCCTATATGAATGTCTCATTCTCTGTCTTGTTTATATCACCGTCTCTCTCTTCCTTACGGTTACCTTAGCCCTGTCTCTCTCCATAGCAATTATCTTTATCCTCAATTTATATATATATTGCTGACATATTCCACATTACAGTTCTCATCTATCTATCTATCTATCTATCTATCTATCTATCTATCTATCTATCTATCTATCTATCTATCTATCTATCTATCTATGCATTACAGCACATCTATATTATTTGTATACTTCCAAATCCCCCATTCCAGCCCTCCCTCACTAATCCCCCCAAAACCATTCATACTAGTTATACTAGTCCACCCCGAATCACTGAGCTTTTGATCCATTCCATTCACTCAAGTCTCCCAGTACCCCCTAACGTCTGGGACGCCTTCAGCTGGTTCCCAGTTTCGTTTGGCCAAACAGGTTGGATTTGAAACCATGTGAAGCCAAAGTTTAAAGCACAGGATTTGCCTACAGCTGGTGGCTACATAGAAAACTGTGTATTTAGGGTAACGAGTCTCTGTGAATGTGACCACGGTTCTTAATCAGCACATCAATAACAATGAGAAATGGCACCAATAATACTAGTTTTATGTCATTGCCAATGGTAAGTAATGGCTTTATCCACAGCACACACCCAGTCCATAATGTTAATAATAAGAATAACAACAACCAGCATCTCTCTGCCTGTTCCACAGCAACTTCTTCTGCTCCCAGCAGTGCAAAAGCCTGACGCCTCGGGCTGTAATCACTCCCTACCCATCACCCAGGCAGACAATGAAACCAGTAGAGAGAAACGTTACCTTTTTGCCTTTCCTTTTCCTATGGGCAGGCTTGGCTGCTTTTTCCTTGGTCTCTTCACTCATTTTACCAGGATGATGGTCGACAAGGGACGACTGATCTTATATATTCCAACATCCAAAGCCAAACGCGTGTATTCAAAGACCCCTGAACCCCTTAAAGTCCAGTCCCCTGATGCCTGCCAGATGGTTAAGCACAGCCTTGATTCCAGCGGCACAGTCTGAGATCTCCCGCGCTCATTGCCACTGCTCCGCTTTCCTTACAAAGCAGCTCAAAACAAAGCAAAAAGCAGGGAGTTGCCTCTGATCAACAGACTATTATTTCTTCAAAGCCAATGAACGTTAAGCCTGTGCACTTTTTCACTAAATTATATCCCCTGAGTTGTATTGGAACCAGACTTCAAAGCTTGTTTATCCACGGCACGTCCAACCCTTAGACTGGAAACTAGTCAGCCTCGGATTCAGAAATCGCAGATTGCTGACAAGTGAGCTTACAATTTTTTTCTCTCGTTGGTGGGACTGGGTGTAAATTGCTCTGATTGCTGCGCGAGAGCGAGCGAGCACTAACACAGGCACATGTGCTGAATGCATCAATGCCTGACAGCGAGGGGACCTGCTCCTCGGATCGCCTTTCCCTGTCTCTCAAGCCACTCCCAGGCTCACTCAGTAGGAGACAGAACACATTACAGAAGGGAGAGACTTTATTCTTAACGTTTAATATTGTTTATAAAGGGAATGTCAAAGGCTACCGGAAGAGGGATGGTGGAGTGCTGGTAAATGAAGAGCAATATATACTCAGTACTGCTCTACATCTGGAACAAATACAGCAGCCAGGGACATAATATAAAATGGAGGAGGATTTCAGTCTCAAGCATTTACTTGTAATATAATAAGGTTTTAGCTCCATCCCTGAAAAAAATTGCAATTAAGAGTCCTGAGTGATTTAATTGCTGCTTATTATATAATTATAGCAGTACTGTGCATTAACATTCATCATTACCAATAAATAGGGACATAAAATCTATGAACTGCACCTGAATTTAAATGCACCCACCCACCCCAGCCTGCATACCTGTACTTTTCTCTGGACCCCCAACCCGCAGGTGGCATTATAGAAAAATATCACTAAGGGGGTGGCGGAGTTGCAGGCAAAAGATCCAGCTATATTGAAGGGCAGACAAAGCGCCCCTTTGTGACCCAACCTGCGTGACCCATGGGAATAAGCACAGTTCTTGCAGGTTCACCCAGAATCAAACTTCTTCTAGTCATCAATCCACCCAGGCTACCCCCCATTACACAGATTCCCAGCCAGGTCACCCCCAGCCATTACACTCAGCCGCTCCCAGGCCCCCATATTCTTCCTAAAAAACCGAACACCTTTCCAAGCTCAATTACATTAGATGGAAGATCAGTGGTGTAGACTAGAGAGGGGCCTGGCGCACTCTGACCCCCATCCTCTCGCCCACTTCCCAGTGTGATCAGGGGCCTATCTTGCTTTTTTCAATTATTATTTATATATATATTAGCTCAGGTGCATGCGTACATGGATCTGCATGCATCCGAACCCAGCAGTAGCCAGACGTTAGGTTAGTAGGAATTATGAAAAAAAGAGGCTGAACTTGATGGATGCATTTTTTCCTTTACTTACTATGTATTCTTTGCATTTGGATACTTTTTCACTTAGTTACCCACCTTTTTAAATGGTAATTATGCCCCCTTTTTGGGTGGTTTAATTTGATTTATGGGAGCAGCTCCACCAATGAGAATGCTACTCTATACACTCCAAACTCCATGTCATCTGATCTGAGCCGGGGACAAATCTCCTCTTCATCCAGGCGACTAATCTCCCTGAACTACCTCCCCTGCCTTCCCACCGGCTAGAATAGAAATGGCACTCAGAGTGCTTCATTTTCCGAAGTTGCCCAAAGTCAGTATCGGACTGGGATGCCAGGGGCCCACCAGAATACTTTAGGCTGAGGGCCCACTTTCCAAACTATTAGTCCTCCTCTCCTTACTCAACCTCTTTAGTCTTCTAGTCTTTTCTCTACATACTATACCGTGTTCTTCTATTAAGCTTCTTTGTTTCCATGAAGAATTAAACCATGAAATAGGCTAAATTGTGAGAAGCAAGAGGCCCACCGGGAATTTTCCTGGTATCCGGGTGGACCAGTCCGACACTGCCCGAAGTTTCCTCGTGAGGCAACTTGGGGCGACATTAGAAAAACGAAGGCAGGGGAGGCAGTTTGGGGAGATCAGTTGCCCCAAAAAAGAGGAGATTTGTCGCCGGGTGACTTAACTTCTAGAATCACAGCGTGTGCCCTAATACTAAAAAGAAGAATTGCCCAGTAATCTACCCATGTTCCATAACAGCAGGATGCTCATTAGCTAATTACCTTGTATACGAAGCTATGGTCGGGGTGGGACACCAATTTACCTGATAGCAGAAGTGTTAAATGATCTTGGTGCCTAAAAGTCAGCCCCTGTTAATTTTTTTTGACGTGTGTGATAAGTTTCTGATGGACCATGTGAACAATCTCTATGTCAGCTCCCACGATGCTGAATGTGATGGTTGTTCTTGTATACTTAGTTATGGCTATGTGCTTAGCAAGAGATACAAATGCCTTTAGAATATGTGTATTTGTTTGCTTTATAGTTACCGTCTTTTGGCCCCTCCTTGCTGTTTTGCGTTTTTTATTTTTAGCCATATTCCTGCTAGTTGTCCTGTTTGTATTCATCCTTTAAGAACAACACGGGTTTCACATATCAATCACTGTTTGTTCTATGCACACCGCAATAAAACCTATTCAGATATGCTACAAGCTTTACAGGTTGGCCATAGATGTCACTCTGCAACAAGTGGTGTAACCTTGCACCCCTCCCCCCACCAGAAGACCCTAACCTCCCCCACCCACACAACAATGCTAGATCTTAAAGTGGGGGGTCAGTAACAGGAGTCTTGGGTGTGAAAGTATATTTATTTTTCATTGACTTGATTTCCCTAAGATCCCGTGAAAGCAGCCATTGCTCCATTATAAGAAGACAAAAAGAGGGTGTGGCCTATCAGCCCAGGGGATGTGTCATGACATCACTAGCTGGGTACTTCCATGTCTATAAATGAAAAAGAGATGCCACCAGCCTGTGCCAGTATAGGTTATTCACTTGATTTAATCCTAATTGTGCTGAAAAATCCTGAGGTTATAGTGGCACTTTAACTACTGAGCAGCACTGTGGCCAGGGCCCCCTGGGCCACGCCCACCCTGGTGACCAAGCCCCGCCCAGGCCCTGCCCAGGCCCCACCCACTCCACATCACAGTTAAAAGATCACACAGACATCAGTGCCAAAAAAGAACCCCCACACACACAAGTTATAAAAAGCTATTGATGGTCAGGGCCCTCTTATAAGTTAAAAAAAAAACCATTGGAGCCAGGGCCCCCCATAAAAGTTTTTTTTTTTTTTAAAAGCACTGGTGCCAGGGCCCCACTTACAAGTAAAAAGAATTGGGGCCCCAAAATAACATTTTTAGAAAAATATTGGCGCCAGAGCCCTCTTACAAGTAAAAAAAATCTGGGCCCCAAAATAAAATTTTTAAAAAACATTTGCACCAGGGCCCTCCTTACAAGTAAAAAAAATTGGGGCCCCAAAAAAATATTTTTTAAAAATCTTTGGCGCCAGGGCCCTCCTTACAAGTAAAAAGAAAATTGGGCCCCAAAAATATATTTTTTAAAAAAACATTGGTGCCAGGGCCCCCCTTACTAGTTAAAAAAAAATTGGTGCCCCAAAAAAAAATATTTTTTTAAAAAAACATTGGTGCCAGGGCCTTCCTTACAAGTTAAAAAAAAATTGGGGCCCCAAAAAAAAATATTTTTTAAAAAAACATTGGTGCCAGGGCCCCCCTTACAAGTTAAAAAAAAATTGGGTCCCCAAAAAATATTTAAAAAAAAAAACCTTGGTGGCAGGGGCCTATAGAATATTAAAATAATACATTGGTGGCCAGGGGATTAAAAAAAAAACACAAATTGGTGTTCAGTAGAATTCAACTCATGGCTTCAGAACTTCGCCTCCTTTCGTGACTTTGGGTCTTTTAGCAGCTTCAGGACTTCATTTTTGGCTGTTTTTGCGACTTCGGGTCTTTTCGCTGCTTCAGGACTTCGGCTTCTGCCATTTTTACCAGTTCGGGACTTCGGCTGTTCGGCTTTTCGGCACTTCCGCATTTTCGGCTGTTCAGGCTGGCCGCGGGTATTCAGCGCTCGCAAATGGGACCTGGATCTTTCAAAATTGCAGAACTGCTAGGCCCCCCTTGATGCCCGGGACCCTTGTCCCCCCCTGATGGCGGCCCTTTATAAAGGAGGATATATAGTAAATAAAGTGCCCCTTATTGTAAAATATAAAGTTATTATAAGTCAGGCAATGGAACTCTGAGTTTACGTCTAATATCCTCACATTTTCCAACAAGGGGAACTTTATTTATTATAATACACAAGTTTTAGTGAGTCATGTGACAAAAATGACTCTAACCGATGACATCACTAAGAGCAGTTTATAAGGATATCATTTACAGGACATTATATACTGTATGAATACTAATGACATAGCTGAAACCACATGCCTTGCCCTTACAGTATATAATCCCTCCCTAAACTGATTGTATCCTCCAGTCTGATGTCCTCTCATTATACATCTCTAGTTATTCTGTCCCTGTAACAAGGCTGTTTATGTGCTTAAACTCATTGACATCCTACTTTGCAGCCCATTTAAGCACCCGATTGCATCTGATGCCCCCATTACTCTGTATATACTGTAAAGCGGTGAGTCCTGGGGGGCGTTGAATACAGATTGTCAGCGAGAACCATTTATGACATTAATTCAGTGACTGTATGAGGCGAAGGCTGCAATCCACTGTTCCCGGGGATGAGTCACAGCCAGTGTTATTTACTCTGCTGGTAGCACGCCATTCGCTCGTTTTGTTTGCAACATGTAATTGCTGTGCGATGATTAACATGTTCAGAGCTATCAATCAGCGTCCTCCATTTAAAGATGGAATGCCAAACGTAATTATTACATATAGCGTTTGTATGGCATTTCACTGATGTGGAACATCTTGCAGAACATGAATATAGATCTCTATAGAGAAGGAATAGATACAGTAAGGGCAAGGTAAGGCTCAGCAAAGGAAATGTGTCTTCCTCGCCAAGGACCATGGAGTTGTAACAAGCTTTACACTGTGTCGGCACATAGGGTTGCCACCTTTTCGTGACCCATGATCGTGGCGGAACCATGGCATCAGAGGGGCAGGCCAGTGATGTTGTGGGCATAACGAAATGGGACAGGGCTATTACGTGGCAATCTAAATCTATTAAGGCTTTACTTCTCCTTTAAACTTTTTTTCACTTATGTCACGTTTTTTTTTGGGCAAGGGCTTCACATCTCCCTCTGGTCATATATTTGCCACTGCCCATATGTGTTCTGACAAGCTTTGGGTCCTCTATAATCTGCCTCTATAATCTGTCTGCAAGTCATCCCCCTTCACCGACATGTGTGTACTGAGTACTTAACATACCCCAGCCCTACCAGTCCTCAATGCCCCCAACCTTATCAGAGTCCAAGTGACCCAATAACTAAAAATAGTTCTTACATTACCAAGGGGCCATTTGCTGAATTCAGATCCCAGGCTTCGAGCTTGTGTGCCAGTTACCAGACCTACAAACACAAAATCAAAACACTGGGCCTACGTTGACTGCCGGACAGCAATCATACCAATCTAAGGGGATCAGTACCCTCCATAAAGCTGTCCCACTGTGCCCCCTAAATCTCAGTCAAGGTAAAGTTACGATAAGCAAACAGTAGTTAAACCCTCATCAAAGGTGGCGATACACAGAGATCCGCTCATTTGGCGATGTCGCCAGACTAGCGGATCTCTCCCCGATATGCCCACATTGAGGGCCCACGATCGGATCAGAATGGAGTCAATATGGGTGGTCGGTTCATGGGACAACGAACAGATGCGGTCCGCACTCGGTTTGTCGCAGCTTTTATCGGCCCATGTAAGACTGTCCAATAAGGGGAGCTCCAGCAGCCTAATTAATGCAAAAGAGTCCTCCAATAAGAATCACTCTTGCTCTTACAGTCATTGGATGGTAGCTAAAGGCATTCAATTATTATTTTCTAGCCTTGAAAATCTAAACAGCATTGTAGCTGCCCTTCTGAGGCTTTGTAACAGCATAATATTAGCACATTAAAACTGCACACTTATCCCAACAAAATGACTAATGCAGTGCTAGCAGGGAATAATCTCATCCTAATTTAATTATTTTGTGTCTATAGGTAGGGCTGAACACTTTGGAAAGCTAGAGGGGGCAGGGATGATTCCAGGTCTCATAAAGCTTTTCCCCCAAACTCTCTGCCTCTAAATATTCCTTAAAAATACAGATTTTTTTTTTTCATGTCAATAAAACACATTCTTCAAAAGTGCTACAATCTTTAGCAATGTCTGATCAGATTCTAGGGATGCACCGAATTCACTATTTGTAATTCGGCCGAATCCCCGAATCCTTGGTGAAAGATTCGGCCGAATACCGAACTGAATCCTAATTTGCATTTGCAAATTAGGGGCAGGAAAGGAAAAAGTGGAAAAAATTCTTCTTTTGTAGGGATGCACCGAATCCACTATTTTGGATTCGGCCGAACCCCTGAATCCTTCGTGAAAGATTCGGCCGAATACCGAACCGAATCCGAACCCTAATTTGCATATGCAAATTAGGGGTGGGAAGGGGAAAACATTTTTTACTTCCTTGTTATGTGAAAAAAATTCACATGATTGCCCTCCCCACCCCTAATTTGCATATGCAAATTAGGATTCAGATTCGGTTCGGTAGGGCAGTAGGATTCGGCCGAATCCGAATCCTGCTGAAAAAGGCCGAATCCCGAACCGAATCCTGGATTCGGTGCATCCCTATTCTGTGAAGAAAAGTCACGTGATTTCCCTACCTGCCCCCAATTTACATATGCGAATTAGGATTCGGTTCGGCCGGAGACACAAGGATTCAGCCGAATCCGAATCTGAAAAAGGTCAAATCCTGGCCGAATCCTGGATTCGGTGCATCCCTACTAGATTCAAACGTACAGTTCGATAGGTGATCAGACGGGTGCTGGACACCTGCAGGGACAGAGTGCTTAATTAAATTAAAAGGTGTAAAAAAAAAACCACCTTGAGCTGTTGCACATAAGGACACTCATACCACATCCTTTCTAATTAATGAATAACTGGAGATGTATAATTTTGAGGACAATATTAGTCATTTAAGAGATTTCCAATGTCATAAAACACTGGGGCAATACCACAAACAGAATCCCATTGGAAACGGTGAATCAAAAAAATGATGTCTTGGCTCCCCTTTAATTTCAGGGTGGATTCGGGTAAAGATAATAAGTTATTGAAAGCACCACCAATTGATAGGAGTTCTAGGGATCTCTGGAACTACAGAAGATCGGACTACATGTTATAATAGAGTTGGTTTAATAAGCCAGTCTCATAATTTCACATAATTTTCTCATCATTATTCTCTCTCTGCTCAGCCAGACCGACTCACTGACGTTTGCTCTCAATACAGGACAAAGAGGTTATGAATAAAAGTCAATTACGGCATTCTGTACAGAACATGAAACGTCACAATACGTCTGTTTGACTTTCTGTTGACTTTGACTTGACCAAATAAAGCTGTTCTGGGAAACGGCATGTCTCAATGGAGCTACAGATGGAGCAGATGTGGCTGATGCAAATTACTGGGGTGTAGCTTTGTGGCCCGATGTTGCAGTTATAGAAAATTACGTCTAGTTGTTTAATCTTGGCCCTTTTTGGGGTCCATGATGTGGCAAATCTAGTGAATATTGGAGTATTAAGTTGGAACAGCTGAAGTCCAAGTTGAAGAACATCTTCTGGAATAGACATGAGATCCATTATTCAGATTATACCGAAAGCTCCGAATTATGGGATATTCATCTCCCATAGACTCCATTTCATCCAAATTTTTAAAAATGATTTCCATTTTCTCTGCAATAATAAAACAGTAGCCTGTACTTGATCCCAACTAAGATATAATTAATCCTTATTGGAGGCAAAACCAGCCGATTGGGTTTATTTAATGTTAACATGATTTTCTAGTAGGTTTAAGATATGAAGATCCAAATTACAGAAAGATCCCTTATCCGGAAAACCCCAAGTCCCCAGCATTCTGGATAACAGGTCCCATACCTGTAATAATAAAACAGTAGCTTGTACTTGATCCCAACTGAGATATAATTAATCCTGTTGGGTTTATTAAATGTTTACATGATTTTCTAGTAGACTTAAGGTATGACAATCCAAATTATGAAAAGATCCGTTATTCGGATAGCTCTATGAAGATCCATAGTATAGAAAGATCCGTTATCCAGATAACAGGTCCCATACCTGTATTACCATGTGCTAAGCACAACTATATGGTGGCCATTTTTTTGCCTCTGTGGTTGGTCAGGACCGAATATCAAACCTGAGAACTTGCTGCAATTGGGATTGGATAGGCTGGAGGGGAAGGTCCTACTTAACCTATCAAATCCCTGTACAGCTTTACCAGGACTGATACTTAAAACGACCAATGAGGCAGAGAACTGAATAGGAGACAAATCATTCAGGCACCGGAGCTCCTCTTTTTTTGACGTTTTCAGCACGCTGACAGCATGGGTGGTCCGTAAGTGAAGTAAACAAGTATGTGAAGCATGGCCGGGCCCCCCTAAGAAACAAACCTGTGGGACAACTGTCCACCCTGATGGCAGCCCTGTCCCCAGCTGTTTCTGGGAGTTGTAGTTCTCCGACAGCTGGAGGGTGTCAGATCCCTGTGCTATGTGGCCATTAGAAGGGTTACAAATAAAGATGGAAATTAAATTCAAACAAACATTCCCAGTAACATTTAGTGATTTGAATTATGCCTGGCGGAGACTTGCCAACCTTTGCTCAGAAAGGGTCTGCGGGCGCATGTACATCAACACTGCTCCCTGCCGTGCCCCTGAGGCCAGTTATCAGTGGGGGCAAATTGCAATTCCCATATAAGATGTAATATATGAAATATTCAGTGGGTGAGAGTTTTCGAGGTGTCGTTGCTTTGAATGTGTCTCACCGGCTAACTGGCAAAATAGCTCCCGTATGTCGGAGCAGATCTAATCATCCGGATAAGGAGCCCTGTGATCTCTGCTGGGTAAACAGCTAAAAGAAAAAAAATAACAGCCCTAAATTCACCATGTAATTTTTATGAATTCTTCCTCAGCAGCCAAGGAAATGTGTCTCTTCTGCTTTTCACGGTTGAATGTTGTTTGTTAAAGGGTCAGGGGTTATTCTTGTTGTCATTTTCCCTTCGTATTTGCTGGATATATTACAAGGCAAATGTATGTTGATGCATTTTCCCTTTTTCATTAATCTGCTTGCAGATTCTGTTTTGCACAAGGTCTCCGTTGTTCTCTTGCCATAAACATACAGGTAAGTTTATATAAGTAAAGGCCCACATACACGGGCCGATAAATGCTGCAGACAGAACGAGTCGGCAGCTTATTGGCCCTTGTGTAGGGCCCTACGACGAGCTTCCCCGATCGATATCTGGCCAATCTCGATCGGGCAGGTTAAAAAATCCCGCCCGTATCAGATGCATAATGATCCGATCGTTGGGCCCTAGGGACCACTATTGGATCAGCCCGATATCGCCCACTTCAATGTGGGCATATCGGGAAGAGATCCGCTCGTTTGGCAACTTTGCCAAATGAGCGGATCTCTACGTCTATGGCCACCTTAACGCTAGAATGGGCAGATTAAAGGCAGTTGCTGCAATGTAGTAGGTATAAACATAAGACCAGTCCCTTGAAGGATTCTCACAGTTGGGTCAAGTGCCTTTGGTGCTCAGTCCTTTTGGGGACACAGACGGCTGTGAATTTTGTCAGATTCAGACAGAGATTGGACATATTGGTGCAGCCTTGATAGAATCAGGGTCGTGGCCAAGTGGGCAAATGAGGTTAAAAAAGTAAGGTAAGAAGATTTCAGGGTAAGTAATGTAATGGAAAAGGCAGTAACAGTCAGGGTCAGACTGGGGGGCCCGGGGCCCACCGGGGCTTCTGCCTCAGGGCCTTCCATCCAGCAACAACCCCAGCCGTGCGCGTACACCTACTGCTACTGCCGTAACCAAAAAAGGAAGAAAACCAGAGTGCGGATCTGTGTCCGCCGGGTTTTTTCCCGGTATCCCGACGGCCCAGTCCGACCCTGGTAACAGTGATATAGTGACATGAGGGGTCATTTACGACTGCCAGGGCAGTGGGCAAAGTCCAATTGTAGTTCAATAACAGCATATAAGTTTAGTAACAGTGGGGACCCACAGACAGTGTTTTACCCCATTGTCCTGACCAGATGAATGAATAAAATCAACTTGACCCAGATATCCTTAAATCAAATGGAAAGAGAAGAGACCATTTGCCGGGGCGTTTAATCAAATGAATAACTCATGAAGTGAAAGTGTGTGTGATTTCTATATCTCCTGCCCTAAATACCTCACAGCAGAGTGCTTGGGATCCCCGCGCCCCTGTCCTTTTTTTTTTAGTCTGAGCCAGTAATGCACAGAATGCGAGGCTGAGCCCTGTTGTTTTGGTTACATATAAAGGCACCATAAAATGCTTCCTTAGTGGGAAATGAAACTCCGCCTTCCAAACCAAAATGTAATAAAGTGGCCACATAACACAGAAACCCCTAATATACCCATCGTCAGTTTCTTCAAAAAGTATGAATGAATGCCATTTTCTGTGCTGAAATCCATCTGTTTAAGGCTAGGACTCCACGAGCGATTTTGTCGCGATCAAAACGCATGCGAATCGTCGCATGCAACAAAAATAAGGCAAGAGATAAGAAGAATAGTCGCATGGTGTCGCAGCGTTGATCCGATGCGATACGACTGTCGGATGCAGACCCTGCGTCTGCATCCAACAGTCGTGTCGCGTCGGATCAACGATCGACACCACGCGACAATTCTATTTCTTGCCTTATTTTGAATTGTCACATGCGTTTTGTCGCAGCGCGTCGGATCGCGTCAAAATCGCTCGTGGAGTCCTACCCTAACAGTTCTTCTCTTTCTGCATCATTTGAAATCCTGGCAGGGAAGGAGGAACTAAACACTGATGTTACAAATTGTAACAAATACTCCACAGCTTACAGACAACATGCAGGAACTACATAACCCACAATGCATTGCACTGTGATGTTCATTTCCTTATTGAAATCACATGTGTAGGGAATTGTGGGGTTTGGAGGATGCAGGCTGAGGACAGATGGCTGCTGATACAAAGTAACAGTAGTCAGCCAGCTCAGCAAAGTAGTCAGACAGATCAGCAGGAGAGCAGGGGGCTGGGCTTAGTGTGGAGTTCCCCTTTAAAGGAGGGTCCTGGCCGCCAGTGGATTTTTATATGTTGGGGGGGGCAGGCCATAAATTTTTTGTTTACTTGCAGGGGTGGGGGCCTGATCACATGGATTTTTATAACTCGTTGGGGGGAGGAAATGGCCACCAATGATTTTTTATTAGGGATGCACCTAATCCACTATTTTGGATTCGCCCGAACCCCAGAATCCTTCTCGAAAGATTCGGCTGAATACCGATCCGAATTTGCATATGCAAAGGGTGGAAGGGAAAAACATTTTTTAATTTTTGCTGTTTCCCTCCCTGCCCTAATTTGCATATGCCCTGTTCGGCCTGACAGAAGGATTCGCCCGAATCCTGCTGAAAAAGGCTGAATCCTGGCCGAATCCCAACTGAATCCTGGATTTGGTACATCACTACTTTTTATAACTTGGGGGGGGTTAATGTTTTAGCTCTGATGTCTGTGTGGCCTTTGTACTGTGGGCGTGATATGCGGTGGGACTTGGTGGTAGGCGGGTACCAAGAGGGCCCAGAAAATTTTTCTGTACAGGGCCCGGTGATTTCTGAATTTGGCCCTGGCTGGGGATGCTGGGAGAAATCGACAAGAGCCATAGCGGCAGTGCTAGAATAAAAGATTGTGTGTAATGCTTTGGCATTTGTAATCACTATTTTATATGAGACGTGGGCAGCATCTGGCACAATGCCCGGCTATGAAGCTAAGGCATCAACTCTACCCAACATGCCACAGGCCTCCCTCTTCAGGAACAGGCAGAGAAAATACCGTGGCACCTTGTCAAACATGCCCAATCCAGCCAACTTTCTAAATATAAACGCAGTCACCCGTGCAGCATTATCCATGCCACCTTGTGTGAGAGCACATATGTAAGTGTGCAAGCTCTTGGGATCAGCCACTAAGAGTAATAATGTGTATCTGTGTTTCAGTGTCTGGGTTAAGCTTCTCCAGTGTAGAAAAGTACCTCTGGCCCGTGCAGCTTCAATCACCATTGGACTGGAGGATCTGGGGCCCACCAGGGCTTTAGCCACAGACTCCTCCAAGACTCTCCCCCTCCCCGTACCTGTTCTCTTACAGAGGCCACAAGAGGGTCCAAGGGGGAGGTTAGGGTGAGTAAATCTGGGTCAGCGGGCCCAGTAGTCTGACAATTAATTTTTTTGGCACAACAGGTAGATTTGGGGGGGGCTGGGGGGGGAAATGAATTTTTTTGGCACAACAGGTACAGATTTAGGGGGGGGCTGGGGGGGCAATGAATTTTTTTGGCACAACAGGTACAGATTTAGGGGGGGGGCTGGGGGGGCAATGAATTTTTTTGGCACAACAAGTACAGATTTGGGGGGCTCGGGGGCAATGAATTTTTTTGGCACAACAGGTACAGATTGGGGGGGCAATGATTTTTTTTGGCACAACAGGTACAGATTTGGGGGGGGCAATGAATTTTTTTGGCACAACAGGTACAGATTTGGGGGGGCTGGGGGGCAATGAATTTTTTTGGCACAACAGGTACAGACTTTGGGGGCAATATTTTGGGTGCTGCTGGCTGGCACATGTACAGATTGGGGGCAATATTTTGGGTGCTGCTGGCTGTTTAGGTGGTAAATGGTCCTACAGAACGGGGGGGGGGGATGCGCTGATTGAAGTCCTTGCCTAGGGTGCCAAACTACCTTGGCCCGGCTCTGCCTTTAAGTTAACTTTTATTATGTTATAGAATGGCTAATTATAAGCGACTTTTCAATTGGCCTTCATTATTTATTTTGTATAGATTTTTAATTATTAGCCTTCGTCTTCTGACTCTTTCCAACTCTCAAATGGGGGTCTCTGACACCATCTAAAAAAACAAATGTTCTGAAAAGCTACAATTATTTTGTTATTGCTACTTTTTATTCCTCATCTTTCTGTTCAGGCCTCTAATATTCATATTCCAGTCACTTATTCAAATCAGTACATGGTTGCTAGGGGAATTTGGACCTTAGCAACCAGATCTCTTAAAAATTGCAAACTGGAGAGCTGCTGAATAAACAGCTAAATTAATAAAAATGAAAAGCATTTGCAAATTGTCTCAGAATATCACTCCCTACATCATACAACAGCTTTAAAGGGGATCTAAACCTTAAATCGGTCCCATTGTGTCCCCTAATTTTCTTTAGTAGATGACTAAAGCTGACATTCATGCCCAGGCAGTATGGTTAAGATCTGGCAAATTTGTCCATGTATTTTGTCCATGTATAGCTAACGTAACTGGTGGCTTCTGCAGTTTCCAACAATGGAAATAGAGGAAGAGATGAAGAAGGACATTTACTTTTCTGGCCCTTGGAGACATATAATTCTCAAGATGCAACCAGTGCCGCCAGCACTCACCAGTCACAACCCAGGCAGCATTGCCAAATATGTGCAGAATGGGGTCTTACTGATCCCCTCTAGTGATGGGCGAATTTACGCCGTTTCGCTTCGCTGAAAAATTCGCGAATTTCCTGTGAAATTCGCAAAACGGCCAAAAATTCACAAAATCCATATTTTTTTTCGGCGCTGGCGTCCGTTTTTGGTGCCGGCGTCTGTTTTTACGAATTCTTTTTGACGCCGGTGAATTTTCACCAGCGAATTTTTGCGGGCGTTTCGCGAATTTTTCCGCCAGCAGTGAATCGCGCAAATTCTCTGCGAATTCGGGCCTGGCGAATAAATTCGACCATCACTAATCCCCTCTGTAGTTTCAGGGAGTTACACTGGAACATAACAAATAAGCTTGGGATAATACAAGCCTATACCACCCGATGGTCTCAGTTGCTATGGGAGAGTGACGATGGGCTTAACAAAAAGTGGACAGGGTCAGGGGTGCTGAGAATTGAGAAACTCACCTTAGGTGGCAACAGCCTACAAGTTAGCAAGAGCGACATAGAAGCTGCTTCTGGTAACTTTAGGAACTCAAATTCGGGTATCGGTATTACTAGTGCAATTGTGCTCTCTGCACTAGCGATGAGGCCCCCATTCATCTGCTCTGCAACAGTAAGGCCGATTCAGGGCGGCAAGGAGCCCCGAAACACCCCTGCACGGGGTTTATTGGACTTAAAGGAGAAGGAAAGGCTTGGTGCACTTGGGGGTGCCAACTGTTAGGCACCCCCAAATGAATGTATTGACTTACCTGAAATCCTGGGCTGTTGCTCCTATCAGCAGAAAACTGCACCGGCCCGGGGTTATACTAGTGAGCACCACAGAGCGATCCTCCTCCGGTTTCTTCTTTCTTCGAATTTCCCGGGGCAAACGCATGCTCAGTAGAATGAAAAAGCCGACTTTTTAGCTAAAGTTCAGCTTTTCGTTCAACTGCGCATGTGCAGCTGCCCGAAGAAGGAGGAAGACGGAAGAGGATCTCTGCTCATTGCTATAACCGTTTTCTGCTGATAGGAGCACCGACCCGGGGGTTACAGGTAAGTCAATACAATCACTGCAATCCAAGTGCGCCAAGCCTTTCCTTCTCCTTTAACTGCACTTTATAGGGCACATCAGGATTGTGACCTGCTATTTGAAATGTAAATGTTGTGGGAAGTGAAGGGTCTAGTAGCATTGGTGGCCACGGCAATACTACTTGGCCTGGGATCCTTCCTCGCTCATCTCTACCCTCTGCATCTGCTTCTTGTACCATTCTTGAATACCCCTGTTTTTAGCCCTGGTTTGGGGGTACACAGGCCCAGTGGCGTAACTACCAGGGGTGCAGCAGGTGCGATCGCACCTGGGCCCGCACCCAGCTGGGGCCCGCCGGAGCCGCGATAAATCTTATCGCAGCTGGCACAGCAGGGGGACTTTATGGCACACAAGCCCGCAGCAATGGGTTAGCGCCGGGATCAGCCCGGTTAATTTCCTTCAGAAGCGGCTTACACTTCAGCGCTGTCACCTCAAGGAAGGTTTCTTTTGTTATGGAGTGACATCACGCCGTCAGGTGAAAGTGAGTCACCGCGACTCCCCAAATACGTCATTTCCTGCTGCCGCATCTCACGTGAAACTTGAGTCCCTCATAGGGCCTCCTCCGGCATGGTCCAGTTGCCATAGCGACTCATGGTGCTTTGAGTGTTGCGTTAGCGCAGCCGCTGCACGAGAGCGCACTTCCAATGCTCTTAGGTGCGCGTTCCCGTGCCACTGCCGCCATCTTGGCGTCTGTCTGTCCGGGGCCGGGACACACCCGGATGCCGGGGCCGGACCGGGATAATGTATGTAATATATTAAGGTTCCATTGTATAGACGCTATTGGTTACTTTAACGTTGAGTGGGTTGATTGTGCTGTGTTTGGAGCATGTAAGATGGAGAGGTACATGTTGCTTTCATGCAATTGCTCATTTCTTGTACATGTTACAGGTATAATATGCCTCGGGTGTAGCTGACACATGCCACTCATTATTCAGGCTGAGCAAACTAGTGGCTATTATCATTGGACATAGGCTATCATAGCCTTCCATCAGTTACCTACGTGCCTTGTTTATAAGCCTTCCCTTAGAATGGAGGTATAAATACTATAATGGGTGTAATCCAGTGCAACCTTATGCTACATCTCTGTTTTATCCAAAGAAACGCCTTCTGTGCACCTGACACCATCTTTGCCAAGTGTGAAAGATAAAACCGGCATAACAAGCCACATCATTTTATTTTTCATGTTTTACTCTAACGTTGGCGCCTTTGTCACATCTAGGGTTGCCACCCTTTCTTGAAAAAAAATACCGGCCTTCCTATGTATTTATCTATTTTCCCTATTAATAACATCGGGATCTGCTATCGTTTTTACCAGCCAGGCCAGTAAATTATTGGCCAGGTGGCAACCCTAGTCACATCCTCAGGAGCACTGAAATAATAGTGTTTATTCCAGTGTTTTCATTATCCGGTATTGAGGGGCCCTTGGCAGTAATTGTCAACCTGGAGGTAACGGGTAGTGTTTTATATAGTGAATAAAGTAAATATTATAAGTCACCGAGGAGTTCCATGACCCTAGAAGGCCAAGTGCTTTTATACAGGTCATGGAACTCCAAGGTTACTTCTAAAAATCCTCATATTTTCCAACAAGGGGTACTGTAATTATTATAACACACATGCTTTAGTGAGTCATGTATCTTGCGTATCTTGACAGCGCTATATAAATAAATGATGATGATGTGACAAAAATGACATCTAAACTGATGACATCACTAGTCACCCTTAATAAGGATGTAATTTACAGGATATTTATGTTTTTTGTGTATTTTAACTATATAATGTACAGTCTGGTCATTTCCCTATGGGACCAGACTTTAAATTATATCCTTATAAACGGCGCGTTCTGATGTCAGAATGCGCAGTTTATAACAGGGGTCCCTGCTGGCGAATTTGACGCCGGCGTGCCCGATTTGGACGTCGGCGACCAGAATTGGAAACTGACCCCCCCTCCCAATATTTCACACAAAATATAGATTATAAAGCATAATGTACCCCCTACTGAAATTGATAAAGAGTCACCTTGGAGTTATGTGACCTGTATTAAAGCACTCGACTCCTCTGTGACATAAATTACAGTAGGGGGTACATTATCCACTATATATACACACTAATAACACACCAATGTGTGTCTGTACATATACACATGAACACACACTTTTTTTTTTTTTTGACTTAAAAGGGTTGTTCACTTTCACCTTCCAATAGATTGCCAGAAATAACGACTTTTTTTCAATCACTTTCTATTTTATATGTATCACCGTTTTTCTAATATGGAAGTGTAAAGTGTCTGTTTTCACCTACTAAAGCAGCTCTGGGAGGGAGGGTCGCCGACCCTGTAAACTGTTCTAAATTGATACATTTAGTTGATACATTTCTTATCTTTGTCCCTGCTGAACAGAATCTCTGGGTTTTATAGTACAGTAAAAAATAAATAATGGAAAGTAATTGAAAAAAAGTCTTTATTTCTAGGGAACAATCTGAAAACAACTGAACTGAAAACAGTGTTTGGAAGGTGAACAACCCCTTTAATGTTATATAGTTCTAGCCTGTTCCCCTACAGTTGCCATTTACATTAGACTGTACATTCTTGCAAGCAGGACCCTTCATTGGTAATTTAACACTTGTTTGTTATATTATTATTAATAAAAAGCACTGTGTACATATTTTTGCAGTATAAAGGATCAGTTATATATGAATGTATGCCTGCATTGTAATACAAGTATGGGCCCTATTATCCAGAATGCTCGGGACTTGAGGTTTTCTGGATAACCTTAATGTGTAACAATATTTGGACTGTATACAAGAATACCATATAGAGTAAAACCTCAGTTTTACATACCCTTATTCCCAGGCTTATTTCACATTGTGAGTAACAGGCGAGTTGTAAAAATGTTTAGTTGTGCCTTGTCATAAAAGTAACTGAGAATTAATATCTGGCCACCACTAAAGGTGTTTACAGACCGTCCCTGCTTCCATAATTTTTTTATCACTGCAGTCTGTACCAGATTACCGTTACAGTGTTATAAAATTTTAATTTTAGTTGTACAGCCCTTTGCCCTTAAAAAGTGTACCAGTTTCAGTAATTAAAATAACTTTTTAAATTCAGTTCTAGGACATTAGGTCAGTAAATGTTGGTAACTGCCCACAACCCGGGCTGGGGGGGGCCCAGTTTCAAATTTTTGCACCAGGGCCCCTAGGTGTCTAGTTACGCCACTGCACAGGCCTGCTGGCAGGGGTGGAATTAGTGGGAGAGAGGAGGGTGGGGGGGGCTGCGCCCACCTGGGTAGTTCCATTACTGCATGCTGGTAGCGATGTGCGAATTTGTCCCGTTTCGCTCTGCCGAAAAATTAAACAATTTTCAGAGAAATTTGCGAAATTTTTTCACTACCTGCTAGTCTAACATTGATCTAACACATTATCCTCACTCATTTTCTCCTGCCTCCGTGTGATGTAAATTACAAACAGGTTATGTAACACAACGGGGATAACAAATATGGCAGTGCCTGTTTATGTGCCGGTTGATTGGCATAACCTGATAACTGCTTCTATCTTAAAACGTTTCTGTGCCTTTCATCTACAAAGTCATGTCACGCTTGCGAGAGTAGGTGCTACATTATCACGTACATAATGAGAATATAGCTGCCAAGTCTCGTTGTTAAGATGAGTGGAAAAAACATACAAACTTGTTTCTTTATAGCAATAAACTTTTTGTGACAGGCCTAATTTTATTCCTTCAACCAGTGGTTCCCAAACTGTAAGTGTAAGGGCACACGGGCAGATTCAGGGAGATTATATATATATATATATATACTGTATATATATATATATAATACACAAAAGCCATGAATATCTTGTAAATTATATCCTTATAAACGGTGAGTAGTGATGTCATCAGTTATAAACGGTGAGTAGTGATGTAATTTCTGTCACATGACTCACTAAAATTTGTGTATTATAATTAATAAAGTACCCCCAGTTGTAAAATATGAGGATATTATAAGTTACCTTGGAGTTCCATGACCTGTATAAAAACATATATGGTCATGAAACTCCTCGGTAACTTATAATATCCTTATATTTTACAAGAGGGGGTACTTTATTCACTATATATATATATATATATATATATATATATATATATATATATATATACACTATAACAAACAAGGGAAAGTTGTGCTCACCACTATTTTTTAAAATATATATATATATATACAAAGAATAAACAGAATAAATATAACTGGACCTATGGACAAATGGCTGATACACCAACTTTTTTCAGTATAGGTAACCTTGTTATGAGCTAAGGGGGCTTTGAACCAAAGTTTGGGGCATGAAGCAAAAAAGTCTGGCAACCACTTCTGTAGACTCTACAATTTCCACAATCTCTTCTTTTTTTAAATCAGTTTTTAAATTAGTTTTAAAAATTGAATTGCCCTCAAGTCACATGTGCAGAACAAAATGTAAGGAACCCGACATGCCTCCACAGATCTAAAAAATGTCGCTCAATCTGGCTTTATTCTAAAGTCTGCTGAACTACAAATCCCAGCATCCACCATATTAAAGCTTGCTGGGAGCTGTAATTTGCTGGGACCACAATGGGACAATTTAAAGGGGTCATTCACTTTGTGCCCCAAAAATAAATACTTTTTTCAATTGCATTCCATTATTTTTTTTTTTTTTTTTACAGTTTTTCCAAAATTGAAGTTTAATGTTTCTATCTCTGGAGCTTGAGTCCAGCGGCTCAGTAATCCAGGTGCAGATTCTGTTACAATTTGCTCCATTAGTTGATCCATTTCTCAGCGGCAGCTTCTGTGGGAGAATATTAGCAACTATTGTATCAATTCTAACAGCTGCCTTTAATGAAACTCAGGGATTCTGCTCAGCAGGGACAAACATAAGAAATGTATCAACTAAATGTATCAATTTAGATCAGTCGGCGACCCCCCTGAGCTGCTTTAGAAAGACATAAGAAGGTGAAAACTGAAACTTTGAACTTCAATACTAGAAAAATGGTAACAAATAGAAAGAAAATGGAAAACAACTGAACTGAAAAAAAGTGTTTGAAAGTGAACAGCCCCTTTCATTAAAGGATAAGTAAACCTTTAAAATAAGTGAATGTAAAATTGATGAGGGGGCTATTCTAAGCATTTTTGCAATGTACACTCATTATTTATTTTGTTTTTATTCCAAGATATTAAGGGATACATGTACAGTTAATATGAATGAATTTTGTTACAACAGCGCCACCTGCTGGTCAGTTTCCCACCAGTCTGACCACCAAGTAGTCAAGGAAGTTGTCAGGAGAAAGAAAGAGGCTGCTCTGATGTTCTTCTGCTTAGGAAAACAATTAGAAACCTTTTTTTAAAATCTTTCCTAAGCAGAAGAACATCAGAGCAGCCTCTTTCTTTCTTCTGACAACTTCCTTGACTACTTGCTGGTCAGACTGGTGGGAAACTGACCAGCAGGTGGCGCTGTTGTAACAAAATTCATTCATATTAACAGTACATGTATCCCTTAATATCTTGGAATTAAATAAAAAAAAAAGATGAATGTACATTGCAAAAGTGCTTAGAATAGCCCCCTCATCAATTTTACATTCACTTATTTTAAAGGTTTACTTATCCTTTAAGACTTCGATCCACTTTTAAACTCTACTCCCATATATTCATTCAATACATCTCTGCTTTATTAGCTCATAACAATGTCATATCTAATACATAAGCCGTTGTTTCTCTCCAGATGCACCCAGCATAATATTTCTAACCCATTTCCTACCTCCATGTTCCTGGAATAGTAACACAGAACGAGGGCTAAGCAAAAATATGGCCGTTTGCGGCCAGACAGCTTCAGAACAATGGAGGCTCAAGCAGTAACAGCTGTACCCTCACTAAAACCTATGGAGATGTACCAGCCTCATGCACAGTATAGACTTTCACTCAACTTGGACTGATTGAATTCTGATCATAGCCACACAGTGCAATTACTTGAAAAAATACCCATTTATTTACATAAGAATCAGGTTTTACCCAACCGAACCCTAAACATTTTTTGGAATAACCCCCAGAGGCTGGTATTACAGGCATGGAACATCCGGAATGTTCAGTTAACCTTGGGTTTTCCGAAGGATTTTTCTGTAACTTGGACCTTCATACTTTAAAAAAAAAAATCATTTAAACGTTAAATAAACCCAATAGCTTTGTTTTACCTCCAATAAGGATACATTATATCTTAGTTTGGATCAAATACAAGATACTGTTTATTTGGGTCAATACACACAGGCAGATTCGGGGAGATTAGTCGCCCGGCGACAAATCTCTTTGGGGCGACTAATCTCCCTGACCTGCTTTCCTCTGGCTATAATGAAAATCGCCGGCGGGAAGGCACTCGGATCGATTCGTTTTCCCAAGTCGCCCGAAGTTTCCTTGTGAGGCGACTTCGGAAAACGAATCGATCGGAGTGCCTTCTCGCCGGTGGAAGCCAGTTCTGGGAGATTACTCGCCCCGAAGAAGAGGAGATTTGTCACCGGGCGATTGATCTCCCCGAATCTGACTGTGTGCCCTGACCCTTACAGAGAAAAAGGAAATCATTTTTAAATATATGAATTATTTGGATAAATGAAGTGTATGGGAGATGATGGATCCCATACCTGTACAAATTTACTGGCAATCCAGCCCACCTACCTCTGTCCTGGATCAGTCACGCTATTGGCTTACCCCAGCCTCTCAAACCCTTCATCTACCCACCAAACCCCCATTGATCCACCTCTTTATGTCAATGTCTTTGCCCTCTTAAATGCCTGCCTCACCCCTTACGTCAACATTCTGCCCCATTTATGCCCAGAATTAATTTTATATCATGAAAAGGCAGCAACCCTATGTACTGCACACGGGCCCTGATAGAATCACCCAACGGATATGTGAGAGTGGGGAAAATATGGCGGCACAAAGCTCTGGGGAAAGTCCTGAAATGTTTCACAAACTGAATGGTAAAATCTGCTTTTCTTCCCTTTTGCATATATACAAATCCATTTGAGTCCAATTAACATGCTCCATGAAGCAACTGTGCCACTGGGTCTTTATTTCAATTGTTTTAGGTGGGATTTTCTGTATAGGGAGGAGATCTGTTTCCAACAACACTCAGTGCTGGAAGTGTGAACATAAATAAGCCCTGGGGAATATTCTGACAATATCCAGCTCTGGTCCCATAGGATGGAACAGTGTGTCAGGCTCTGATTCCCCCGACCCACAGAAGGTGCTGAGTACAATGAGCACATAATGGAAGTGTGGGAAGGGGCCAAGCCATTTTGGCATCTAATGCACATGATTCAACAATTTGCTCTGCTGGCTTCCCATCCTCCCATCTCATCTTCTCCCTTACAGGACATCACATGCACAGTGCAAAGCAGAACAGGAATGGAGAATCTGGTTTATGGCTCCTCTAAGTCCAGGTTTTTTTGTGCCATAAGTGAGAACCTTGGCACTCATGGTATTTTACCTGGGATGACAAATATCGGCTCCTTGTACCTTTAAGAGCTTAATTTCCGCTGACTACCCCTCTGTAACTAAAAATGAATCAGTTAATAGTGCTGCTCCAGCAGAATTCTGCACTGAAATCCATTTCTCAAAAGAGCAAACAGATTTTTTATATTCAATTTTGAAATCTGACATGGGGCTAGACATATTGTCAGTTTCCCAGCTGCCCCCAGTTATGTGACTTGTGCTCCCCCCAGCAGCCAAACAAAAGAAAAATGGGAAGGTAACAATATAACACCTCCCTAACACAACAGCTGCCTGGTAGATCTAAGAACAACACTCAATAGTAAAATCCCATGTCCCACTGAGACACATTCAGTTACACTGAGAAGGAAAAACAGCAGCCTGCCAGAAAGCATTTCTCTCCTAAAGTGCAGGCACAAGTCACATGACCAGGGGCAGCTGGGAAATTGACAAAATGTCTAGCCCCATGTCAGATTTCAAAATTGAATATAAAAAAATCTGTTTGCTCTTTTGAGAAATGGATTTCAGTGCAGAATTCTGCTGGAGCAGCACTATTAACTGATGTGTTTTGAAAAAAACATGATTTCCGATGACAGGATCCCTTAAGCTTGCATCACTAAGCTTTGAAAGGGTGGGAGGAGAACTGTGACGTCTTTGTGAAGTTTCGGCATTGCCTTTAAAGGGGAAGTTTGCAGTATATTTTATTTAGTATATTACAGATGGAAGAGCAACTTTTTAGCTGGTCTACATTATTTATTTTGTATACTTGTGTTATGGGTAGACTTTATATTCTGCCTGTTTCCAGCTTACAAGTAATAGTAGTCAGTAGTCAGCACTCCCCGCTTTTCCACCTCTTTTCTATAAGGCAGTGTGTGTGTCCAGTGGTTCACTCTCCAACCGGCTTTTCAAAACACAGCACCATGCAATTGTTCCAATTTTTTTAAAAAAGCCTTTATTTAAGACATGGCTTTATGATCTGTTACAGACAGGCCTGCTCCCAGTCCTTCTTTAAAGTAAAAATGCTTTCTACTAGTAAGGGGTCACTGACCCCGGCAACCAAAAATAAATGTGAAGGTTTAATGTTATTCTTATTTTTAATGGCTTACATTTCTTTTCTGGCCAAACTGCAACCAATCCCCGAGCCTAAGTACTGAAGAACAATCAAATGCAACTGAATTAAAAAAATCACACACACAAGCACACAAAAATGTAACCCTGGAAATATTCGATATATTGATGATGAATTTGCTGGTTCCTGAAATTCACAGGTCACTTCCCATATGCAAGTTTAATGAGGAGAGGTTGGAATTGAATCCAGTTTCATGCTGTGTTGGGCTCAGCTGGATCACGACTTGGTGAAATTATTCTAGCAATGAGCTCAACGGCGTTTGCTTTCTCATGGGGAAGCAACAATTAAATCAAATTTGCTGTTATTTTCCCCTTTAGGGCAGAGACACACAGTCAGTTTTGGGGAGATTAGTCACCCGCGACAAATCTCCTCGTCTTCTGGCCAACTAATCTCCCCGGGCTGCCTTCCCGCCGGCTAGAATGTAAATCGCCAGCGGGATGGTAATCGGAGCGCTTTGTTTTCCGAAGCCGCCCAAAGTTTCCTCGTGAGGCAACTTCGGAAAACGAAGTACTCTGAGTGCCACCCTGCCTGCGATTTCCATTCTAGCCGAAGGGAAGGCAGGGGCGACGAATCTCCCCGAATCTGACCGTGTGTCTCTGCCCTTAGTGTGACAGAAGGAGATTGTATAGTTGTGGGTTCACATATTTGGGTTAATGAGTGTTAGGCTATTTAGCTTTGAACTGTTCTATTTAAATTAAAATATAGTATAATGTAGAGAGTGATATTATGAGACAATTCGCAATTGGATTTCAATTTCTGTTATTTGTGTTATTTCGATTTTTATTCAGCAGCTCTACAGTTTTCAGTTTCAGTTATCTGGTTTCTAGGGTCCACATTACCCTAGCAACCATGCAGTGTTTTGAATAAGAGTCTGGAATATGAATAAGATAGGCCTGAATAGAAAGACAAGTAATACAAAGTAGCAATAACAAGAAATTTGTAGCAGTACAGAACATTTGTTTTTTGATGGGGGTCAATGAACCCCTTTTGAAAGATGTTAAGAATTAGAAGAACAAGGCACATAATTAAAAAATTATAAAAAAAAAAAAGAAAAAAATGAAGGCAAATTGAAATATTGCTTAGAATTAGCCATTCTGTATATAAGTCGCAACTCTGTTTGTTAATTGGCTCATGTGACCTAATAAGTATGGTTTGTTTGTGTGCACCGTGAATCCTACGATCCCAGGGGGCGGTCCTTTTTTAAAATGCCAATTTTCTATTTATGATTACCCAATGGCACATACTACTAGAAAAGTATATTATTATGAAAATGGTTTATTTACATGAAGCAGGGTTTTACATATGAGCTGTTTTATGGAATATCTTTTTATAGAGACCTACATTGTTTGGGGGGTATAGTTTTCCTTTAAAAAAAAAAATACTTGCTGGACTACAGCTCCTAATATGCATTAACCCTTAAAGGCCAGGGCACACGCTGCTATTTCGGGAATGTAAACCGCCTGAGGGATGGCAGTCGGATCGCTTCGGCTTTTTCAAAGTCTCCCGAAGTTTACTCGTGAGGCAACTTCGGGCGACTTCGGAAAACGAAGAGCTCCGAGTGCCATCTCGCCGGCGATTTACATTCTATCCAACGGGAAGGCAGTTTGGGGAGATTAGTCGCCCGAAGTACAAGCAATTTGTCGCTGGGTGACTAATTTCCCGAAATAGCAGCTAATTTCCCATACACGCTGCTATTTCTTGCACCCATAGTGCAGAATGCAATAAAGTGCAAAGTGCAGGTGCCCCAGCGAGTCCTACCAAAAAGCATGGGATCCAAAAATCCAGAAGCCCCAGGCCAAAAGGCACTAATGGCTAGCAGGACCGATGGGCTAAGGTTAAATTGAGCCCCAAATCCCTGACCCCCCCCCGGCACAAATGGGAGGCAAGCAGGCCCGGATTTGTGGAAAGGCCACCTAGGCCCGGGCCTAGGGCGGCAGGATTTTAGGGGGGCGGCATGATGCCCAACCACACCCACTTTGGTTCAAAAACACTGGGGATGCGCTGGAGATACAATATTTTTTTAAATTTCCCCATTGATGATGAAAATTTGCACGAATAAAGGGGAGGTGACAGGGGCGACGAATGGCAGTGGGCCTAGGGGTGCCCTCTATGTAAATCCGGCCATGGAGGCAAGGGTCTTCAGATTCTCCTTCGCCTCACGGCTAGGGAGTCCCTTTAACCCTGGGTTCCACTGAAGCTTCCCCATGGCACCAAAACTTGGGGCAGAGCCCAAAAGGACTAGCTGCACCCCTGCAGTAAAATGTACACATAAAACAGACGTGTAACACACATAAAAACATACATAAGTGCTAAAAATAAGTGCCATAAAGTGCCTAAGTGCTTGGATAGTGTTGTGTTGTTTCCGATTCCCTTTAATGCTAGAAAGAGATGAAAGTGAAGGGCAGGATGAGGGAGTTCTGTGCCACTAATATCTTTACATGTCACAGCGAGGAGAGAATTTTCTCTTTATTACAAGTGAGCAGGACTGGGCCGGAGCATCACAATGTGACAGCCGCTCAGTAACAAACTGTCAGCCCCGATCACAGTGTAAGCGCGGATTTAATGCACGGCTGCAGGCACACTCAGTGTGGGACTTATGAGTGGGTTAGAAGCAGAACGTTCTGACTTTCTAACAATTATTTCCAAGGACGGAGTATTTAATCCAGGGCATTGTGAATTACAGGGTTACATTGCGCTGTGCCGAAACTCAGCACAAATCCCCCTAAAAACTGTCATTTGTCTCAGAAAATAATATTCTAAGCAACTTTCCAACATACGTTGATTGAAAATGAATTCACTGGTTACTTGGAAATGTACTTGCAAATGAAAGCAGCATCTGTTTGTTTATATTCTCTGCACTAGTGGTTCTAACTCCTGAAACAATGTAGCAGAAGCCAATTGATTACTGGACCTGGAGAAAAAAAGAAAGAGACAGACAGGAGATGCTTTCAATAGCAATTACATTTACAAGGCACGTTAAAGTCACTGAAAATGTTTAATGCATACCTCCCGTTGTGAGCGGGACAGTGCCTAATTTAACAGCTCAACCCGCAGTCCTGCGTTTGTACTGGAAAGTCCAGATTTCTCCGCACTGAACAGCCAAAAAAGATACAATGTTTCCAATTTAATTGGCTCTTGACAGAGAGCTCAGAATAGATACTTAAGATACATTTGTAACAGCTTTGTCCCTTGGGAGAAGTTAGACTCATAGCTTAAAGGGCAATTCGCCTTCATTAGTAAAACTGTAATAAAACATAAAAACTACAGAAATGTATCCAAAATTTCATAACCTGGCAACTTTTGTAAAATGGGCATGGTAATTAGTCGGTGTGGTTGCAAAAGGGGGCGTGGCCAAAAAATTTGCCCTACTACCTGCGGCAAATTTTTTTTTATCCCTCTTTCCGTTTCCAGAATGTTGGGCGGTATGTTTAATGTACTCAGTGCAGTACCGGGCCCTGACTCAATGTACAGATATGGGATCCATTATCCAGAAACCCGTTATCCAGAAAGCTGGAGTACAGAAAGGCAATTTCCTAAACAACTCCATTTTATCCAAATAATCCATAATTTTAAAAATGATTTCCTTTTTCTCTGTAACAGTAATAAAACAGTAGCTTGTACTTGATCCCAACTAAGATATAATTAATCCTTATTGGAAGCAAAAACAGCCTATTGGGTTTATTTTTATTTTTTATTGAGGTCATCAGGGATGGGGCTGGTAAAGTCAGGGGTGAGACTGGAAAGCCCTTCCAAATACCGGGCTGCCTAGGTGAAATCCGGACATGTGACAACCCCAATTCTAGGGCTGCAATAACTACTTGTTACAACCACTTTCCCTTTAAAATCGATTCCGATCCTTTAGTTGCACGGTATAAATAATGATTTCTCCAAAACTCAGAAAGTTAAGGTAGTGGCCGTTAAAAAAAAAAACAAAAAAAAAACAGGTGTAATTTCTTCCTGCAGGGCTGAAAAAAGACCAAGCGATTTCACTGTAGAAGGAAAGCTGAGATTAGACGACTTGCGTTTAGAAGGTATCGTGTTATTCACACGTCAAGTCATGCGGGGCCGTAAGTTCAACCAGCGCTGACCTTGTAAATGTGGATATTGCCTTGTGCATTGCCTAACTTTCCCTTAGCTAAAGAATAGGGATGCACCGAATCCACTATTTTGGATTCGGCCGAACCCTCGAATCCTTTGTGAAAGATTCGGCCGAATACCGAACCGAATCCGAACCCTAATTTGCATATGCAAATTAGGGGTGGGAAGTGAAAAATAATTTAACGTCCTTGTTTTGTGACGAAAAGTCATGCAATTTCCCTCCCCACCCCTAATTTGCATATGCAAATTAGGATTCGGATTCGGTTCGGCCGGCAGAAGGATTCGGCCGAATCCGAATCCTGCTGAAAAAGGCCGAATCCTGAACCAAATCCTGGATTCGGTGCATCCCTACTAAAGAACACAAAATCATTTCAGTTTTCACACAAGCAAATGGGTAGAATCCTGGGTAAGGCAAAAGTATCTGGACACTGCTTCTAAAATCACATGTTCTTAACAGGAACACTCAGCGCTGACTTCAGACCTGTCCATGGAAGCAATGTCAGTATCGGGGACTTCCTAGAGCGAGTGAAGGGTTTTCTGGGCAACCAGCAGTGCTCACTGCTGCTCAATAGTGATGGGCCAATTTATTCGGCAGGTGTGAATTTGCAACGAATACCTGCGTTTCACCACCAGCAAATAAATTTGTGAAGTTCTGATGCCGGTAACAATTAAACAGACGCCCATTGACTTTAATGTTCGGCAAATGTCGCCGGTGTCGAAATTGTAGTTGGCATCATTTTTGACGCCGGCAAATTGTAACCATCAGGCCCGGACTGGCAATCTGTGGGTTCTGGTATATGCCAGAGGGGCTGCTGTATGGTTCCATAGAAAGTTACCATATAGTGGTCTGGTCGGGGGCTGTTTGGACTGGTAGGGGGCTGTTTGGACTGGTAGGGGGCTGTTTGGGCCTCTGTGTACTTGGAATGGCAGGGCCTATGTTGACTCCCAGTCCAGGCCTGCTCACCGTCGCGTTTAGAATTTTTTTTTTTGGCAAAACGAGACAAATTCGCCCATCACTAGCCATTAACACCACCATGGGCAATAGCAAGAGCCAATTGCAGTGGTGTAACAGTTAGTGCCATTGGACCAAAGAAATAGTGCTAATTGGCACCTCACCATAGGATTGCCACCTGTCTGGTATTGACTGTTTTTTTGAAGGGCTGTCTGGATCAAAGCGCGTCAATCCCAGTGAAGCTTCCCTGGGTTTTCCTAATTTAGAAAACTGGGCAGGATTCCCTGAGATTGATGCATTAACTGGCCATTAGCCCCTCCCCTCTATGGCACATCATGCCTCCTCAATGGCACGCCCCACCCCTGCTATGTCACAGCCCTGCGCCACTACATCACTGAACCCTCCCCCCACCGCACCAGCGACCCGTGGCTGCACCCGCGACCTTCTAAATGCCAGCTTGAACTTTTATAGACACGCGCCTCTCGCCCCCGCCCCTTTTGTGACGTCATTGGCGTGGCGGCTCTATAAAAGAAACCCGGAAGTCGGGCTCGGCGGGTGGTGGTATAGCGGGTTGTCGAGTTTAGGTTGGAAAAAGTCCGACCCGCACATCACTAGTAGCAACCCTACTGCACCATCTGGCATTCTATATATGAGTCTGGAATTGGCAAATACCAGCACAACACTACCTACTTTCATTGGCAAAGCAGGCGGTAAAATTTGGTGGAGGAGGAATAATAGTCTGAGCTGTTCATCATGGTTTGGGCTAGGACACCTGCTTCCATTGAAAGGAAACGGAAAGGTATAATCACCAGTATTTATAATGGCTTATATTATACCCTGGGCTCTTAAAGGGATTGCATACCTTCCAACATTTTGGAAATGAAACAGGGATTAAGAGTAAGAAAATGTTTTGACCACACCCATTCTTTTGTGGTCACGCCTCCTAATCACCGTGTTCATTTTACAAAATTTGGCAGGTTATAAAAGTTTGAACACATTTCTGTGTTTTTTTCAGTTTATCCAGTTTTGCTAATTAGGGTGAATTGCCCTTTAAGTGACAGTTTCCCCACGGGACAGTTGGAAGGTATGGGGTTGTACCTTTAAATGAGCTTTTAGTATGATGTAGAGAGGGACAGTCTGAGACCGTTTTTTTATTATTTGTGTTTTTTTGAGTCATTTAGCTTTTTATTCAGCAGCTCTCCAGTTTGCAATGTCAGCAATCTGGTTGCTAAGGTCCAAACTGCCCTAGCAACCAGGCATTGATTCTACTAAGGGACTGGAATTTGAATAAGAGAAGCCTGAATAGAAAGATGAATAAAAATTACCAATAACAATTAATTTGTAGCCTTACAGAGCATTTGTTTTTTTAGATGGGGTCAGTGACCCCCATTTGAAAGCTGGGAAGAGTAAGAAGAAAAAGTTAAATATTTAAAAAAAAAAAAAAAAAAGATAATGAAGACTAATTGAAACGATGCTTAGAATCAGCCATTCTATAACATATTAAAAGATATATAAAGGTGAACCACTCCATTAATAATAATGATTCCCAACCCTTATTCACGTGTAAGAGCTCTGGGTCTACCAGTAAATCAGATGTGAGAATAATCTCCATTCTGCATCAGTTCAATTTGTAGAAGATAACCTTAATAATCTTTGAGGAATATGGATTTTTGTCATAGCAAGACTAAGGGCAGATAAATGTTTCTGGCAAACCCAGAGGCTGCCTAGATATTAATTCCACTGATTGCATTGGCACAAAGGGAAATGTATATTTATTATCAGGATTAGCAATCCCATCCCGGACTGTGTCTCCTGCATTTTCTGTCCACTCACCATTTACTGACGATCACACCTTCGGTTTAACAGGAATAATAAAATATTTGGATGATAATTAAAAAAAGAAAAGCTTTTGAGATTTTAATACAATATGTAATGATGTGTCAGTGGGGACATTAGGCACCCGTTTTAAAATGAGTGGCGGTAATATTCAGCTAGCCTGTACCTTTAAATTGTGATGTCCCGAAGATTAAACAATGACTTTATCATATACTATAGTTATGGAAGGCATGAAGAATCATTTGTGACCCTGGAAAGATGGGGTGCAAAAGCCCATAGGGCTCATTCTAGCAGCAAATTTACTAAAGGAGCGAATTTTCAGCTTGAAAAGGCTCTGCCAAACTTCATGCAACTTCGTCAGACATAAATTAGATACGGTAATTAGTAGGGATGCACCGAATCCAGGATTTGGCCTTTTTCAGCAGGATTCGTATTCGGCCGAATCCTTCTGCCCGACCAAACCGAATCGAATCCTGAATGCAAATTAGGGACGGGGACAGGGTTGCCACCCGGCCCGGCCGGTAAAACACGGCCACTTCGCCCTTTAGTAAATCTGCTCACTTATTTGTGCAGAGGGTTGAACAGGATGGACAACCACAAATTACTAAGGTAATATGAATATGTGTAAAGATAACTTCTGCTCCCCCCCCCAGCAAAACAGTTTTTGACACCACTATTACCGACAATGACCTTCATCCGAAACCTGCAGGAGAAGAACGTAAGTCCTAGGTGTAGACAGGCAAAACTTTAAGTAGGGTTCTTCACCTTTGGTGACGTATTAGTGCTGACCCCAAGCCTGAGGCGAATGATCTATATGAGGGGAGCAGGGCCGCCATTAGAAATCACGGGGCCCCGTACAACAAAATTTTTGGGGCCCCCTGGGCCCCGCCCACACTGATGACCAAGCTCCACCCCATTTCCCGCCCACTCCACATCGCAGTTAAAAGACCACACAGACATCAGCGCTAAAAAAGTAACCCCCCCCACACAAGTTGTAAAAAGCTATTGATGGTCAGGGCCCCCTTATAAAAAATTGGGGCCCCAAAAAAAAAAAAATTTAAAATTTTTTTTTTTAAAAAAAAACATTGGTGGCAGGGGCCCCCTTACAGGGGCCCCCTTACAAGTTAAAAACAAATTGGGGCCCCAAAAAAAAATTAAAAAAAAAAAACATTGGCGTCAGGGGCCCCCTTATAAGTTAAAAACAAATTGGGGCCCCAAAAAAAAATTAAAAAAAAAAAAAAATTTTTTTGAAAAAAAAAAAAACATTGGCGGCAGGGGCCCCCTTATAAGTTAAAAACAAATTGGGGCCCCAAAAAAAAATTTGAAAAAAAAAAAAAATTTTTTTGAAAAAAAAAAAAAAACATTGGCGGCAGGGGCCCCCTTACAAGTTAAAAACAAATTGGGGCCCCAAAAAAAAATTTTTTGAAAAAAAAAAAAACATTGGCGGCAGGGGCCCCCTTATAAGTTAAAAACAAATTGGGGCCCCAAAAAAAAATTTGGAAAAAAAAAAAAAATTTTTTTGAAAAAAAAAAAAAAAACATTGGCGGCAGGGGCCCCCTTACAAGTTAAAAACAAATTGGGGCCCCAAAAAAAATTTAAAAGAAAAAAAAATTTTTTTGAAAAAAAAAAAAAACATTGGCGTCAGGGGCCCCTTACGAGTTAAAAAAAAAATTGGGGCCCCAAAAAAACATGTTTTAAAAAAAAAGATTGGTTGCAGGGGCCTATAGAATATTAAAATAATACATTGGTGGCCAGGAGATTAAAAAAAAAAAAATACACAAACTGGTGTTCAGTAGAATTGAACTCACGGCTTCAGTACTTCAACTTCACCTCCTTTCGTGACTTCGGGTCTTTTCACCGCTTCAGGACTTCGGCTTCGGCTGTTTTCGTGACTTCGGGTCTTTTCGGCGCTTCGTGACTTCGGCTTTTTCCGTGACTTCGGGTCTTTTCGGCGCATCGGCTTCGGCTTTTCGGCACTTCCGCATTCGGCAGCACAGAGGCAAGACGTACGGCTCGGGCGCTCGTAAGGGGGGCCCGGATCTTCAAAAAATGCAGCGCTGCCGGGCCCCCCTTCATGCCCGGGCCCGGTACGCTTGTCCCCCCTGTCCCCCCCTGATGGCGGCCCTGGAGGGGAGTCATGGGTTAGGGTTGAGTTCAGGTAAGGTTGAAATATTTGTGATCACTGCTCAACCTGTCCGACCCCGTGGTGGGACTGAAGGTAGGTGCGACGGTGGAAAAGGAATCTATACCAGGTCTAGTGATGTGCGGGTCAGGATTTCCACAACCCACACCTACCCGCCACCCTTCTGCCGGCCACCCGCCCTCCCTCCACCGGTGCCCGACTTCCGTGTTCCTTTTATAGACCCGAGCATTTGGGCCACCACCCGTGAAGAAGAGTGTGAGGTCTCCGGCCGGCCCGCACATCACTACCCCTCTCTCCTGAGCCCTCCATGATCTGTTTAATTATATTTACTTTATGGCATGACAAGGTCACCGTGAAGAGCCCCAGAATAGGATCCTCGTGAATAGCGGGGCTTCTTGAGCTGGTTGATGCCATTGGCAAATCTCCGGTGCATCTCAGCAAAACTCTGCTCAGTTCTCTGATCTGTTGTACAATGCACTGACTCAGCTGGAAGCCTGAGCTCCACGGCACGGCCAATTCATAGGCCAAGTCTGCAATTTATTAGCTCTTTACTAAATGAGATGTTTCTGCTCTTCTTCCAAAACTCTTTTTAACAAAGTGACCCACAGGCAAATGAATTGCATCTACCTGATTGCCAGAAGGACTATAAAACAGCGGAGTAGAGTGCAAGCAGGATGCACAACTAGGCACTAGGGTCCAAATTAGCCTTGCAGCCAGGCATTGATTTCAATAAGAAACTGGAATATAAATAGAAGTGTCTGATTAGAGTTGAGTAATAAAAAGTACTAATTACGATAAATGTCTAAACTTACAGACCCCCCCTCCCATTTGAAAGAGTCAGACGAAAAAGGCAAATAATTCAAAAACTATAAAAAAAGAACAAAATGAAGGGCAATTGAAAAGATGCTTAGAATTAGCCATTCTATAACATACAAGGGGGCAGATTTATCAAGGGTCGCTATGTTTGCGTACTTCGACTAGGGAATAGTCCAAAAAATTTGAAAATTAGAATATGGAAATTTGTCATGTACTGTACCTCCTAGAGCCTATTTGGAGTTAATTGGTGTTAATTTTATTTTACAATACTTGGAATCGAATTTGATGGAATACAGCCTATTCACCAGCAGAAAAAAAATTTGATCTTTTTTTTTAAATTTCAGTTGGTCTTTTTTTATTCGAATTTCGAAGTTCTGGGAGTTCAAAAAAACTCCCATTACTTTGAAATTCGACCCTTGATAAATCTGCCTTTATAAGTTACCTTAAAGCTGAGCCACCCCCTTAAATTCATATTCAGTCTGGAACCTGTCCCAAGCCATTCCCTTCTGCATTTTATGAACCATGAAAAATCAGTAAATACTCCTGTTTTTGGTGACAACTAAGATAACCAAAATACAGGACCTTTGATCCAAGGGAACCAATTTTTATTTCCTTGCTCTGCCAGTGACACTATATCAGGCGATTCACTATCCGCGGCTGGAAGACTTTCCCTTTACACTAATATGAAGCAGTGGTGGGATTTTTTCGCCTTGTTTCGCCGCAATAATGACGCCCATAGACTTGTATGGCGTTGTGCGTCAAAAAAAAAGACGTGTGGCAAAAAAATTTAGCTGCGCAACAAAATTTTTTGACGCCCATGGATTTTAACCTCTCTGAGTCTTTGGCTTATTTTTTAGAAAGCAAAGGTTTTTTTATACGATCATTCGAATCGTTTGATTCGAAGGATTAAATTGTTCACTCGAAAACGGCCATTTTCGATCGAAAAAATATTTCCACTATCGAAGTATCACATTAGATTAGGGATGCACCGAATCCACTATTTTGGATTCAGCCGAACCCCCGAATCCTTCGTGAAATATTCGGCCGAATACCGGTTGAAAGGGGAAAATATTTTTTACTTCCTTGTTTTGTGACAAAAAGTCACGCAATTTCCCTCCCCGCCCCTAATTTGCATATGCAAATTAGGATTCGGATTCGGTTCAGCCGGGCAGAAGGATTCGGCCGAATCCGAATCCTGCTGAAAAAGGCCGAATCCTGGCTGAATCCCGAACCGAATCCTGGATTCGGTGCATCCCTACATTAGATGTTAGCATTTCGACGTTTTTTAACTTCGAAATTCGACCCTTAGTAAATGTGCCCCTAAGTGTATGCTGGTAAACAAAGTATTTGATATGTTGAAAAGCAGTGGGCACTATGAAATGGGACCTGTTATCCCGACTGCTTGTGACCTGGGGTTTTCCGGAAAATGTATCTTTCCCTAATTAGATCTCCCTACTTAAAGTCTACTAAAAACATGTAAATATTAATTAAACCTAACAACTGGTATACCTTAGTATAACATCTAGGAAGGAATTATTTTATTATTACAGAGAAAAAGGAAACCATTTTTAAAAAATGTAATTTTATTAAAATGGAGTTTAGGGGTGATGAATTTCCCTTAATTTGGTGCTTTCTGGAAAAAAAACTGGATTCTGGATAGGTATCACACATTTTATATGGTAAGTCAGTGGGTACAGTCCTAAAATATAATAAAAGTTAGTGGGCACTGGCACCCCAAGTATATTATACAGTACAAGCATGTGATACATAGCAGTGCGCACTGATACCTAAAGCAGTTCTGTAATAAGGTACAGTTTAATGTTTCAAGGAATGTTTCGGAAGCCCAAGTATTTCCATAATTAGTCGGTGCATAACTCAGTGAATCAGCCCCGGGGGGAAGAAATGAAGGAGGGATCTTGAGGGCTGTCAATAATGGGGCATCATAGCCATTGGGTTAATGGAAAAAACCTAAAAACAGTCAGTTGTCTCCCAAATATTTATTCCTACAGAGCAAAGTGTTAGGATAAAAACATGCATGCAACCCCAGGTTTAAAACTAATTAAATTAAGGCTATTAGCATGATCCTGCAACTTCAGCTCCCAGCATCCTCTGCTGGCCAAGCAGTTGTAGAACTACAATATAACTTTCCAACCAATCAGAGGCAGGCACCAATGTGAATAACTCATCCAATGCATACCTCCCAAATGTCCCGTTTTTAGAGGGACAGTCCCAGGCCAGGACTGGCAATCTGTGTGTTCTGGCAAATGCCAGAGGGGCTGCTATAAGGTCCCATTAAAAGTCAGTATTTAGTGGGCTGGTGGGGCTGTTTGGGCCTCTATATGGGCTGATTGGGCCTCTGTGTACCTGAAATACCAGGGCCTATTTTAATTCTCAGTCCGGACCTGGACAGTCCCTCTTTTGACAGCTCAACCCGCAGTCCCTAGTTTGTACTGGAAAGTCCCGATTTTCTCTGCATTGAACAGCCAGAAAAAGATACAATGTGTCTAACTTAATTGGCTTTTGGCAGAGAGCCCAGAACAGCCACAGCAGCAGATAAGATACGTTTGTAACAATTTTGAGATAAGCAAATAAGTAATTGTAACAATATAAGATAACAGATCCCTTGGGAGAAGTCAGACTCACAGCTTAAAGGGCAATTCACCTTCATTAGCAAAACCGTAATAACTGGAGAAAAAAAAAACACAGAAATATGTTCAAACTTTTATAACCTGCCAAATTTTGTAAAAGGAACCTGGTAATTAGGGGGTGTGGCCACAAAAATGGGCATGGTCAAAAAATAGGAAAAAATAAATAAAAAGGAATCCACAAGGCCAAGAAAGAAAGTAAAAACATTAATATTTATTTATAAAATCTAAAAATGACACATTTCCATAAGCCTTACAGGCACTTAGTCGTGGGATCTAAAAATAAGTATATTGCCCACATCACCGATTGGCTGAATGGAGGAAATTTCGGCTTATTGCTATTGGGCCCCAGTCTAGCACCATTCCCATTAGCCCATCTTATTTACAGCATAGGTGCAGAGTGCAGGAAAAAGACACAATCAGACATTTTTTGCACTTTGTCGGCTGCATTGTGTAACTTATCACAGGCCTCCCGGCTCTGTTTCGGAGAGTAGAGACCTGCAGCGCGCACCTACAATCCAGCACTGACTGCGTTAGTCGGAAACTTTGGAATAAACACCATAGAGCTGGCCACATAACAAATATGCAATAACATGATACAGCACAGTGACCAATGAATGCAGTACAATTAGACTTAAAGGGATACTGTCATGGGAAAAAAATGTTTTTTCAAAATGAATCAGTTAATAGTGCTGCTCCAGCAGAATTCTGCACTGAAATTCATTTCTCAAAAGAGCAAACAGATTTTTTTATATTCAATTTTGAAATCTGACATGGGGCTAGACATATTGTCAATTTCCCAGCTGCCCCAAGTCATGTGACTTGTGCTCTGATAAACTTCAATCACTCTTTACTGCTGTGCTGCAAGTTGGAGTGATATCACCCCTCCCTTTTCCCCCCCAGCAGCCAAACAAAAGAACAATAGCTGTTCTTTTAGATAGCAGCTCCCTAAAACAAGATAACAGCTGCCTGGTAGATCTAAGAACAACACTCAATAGTAAAAACCCATGTCCCACTGAGACACATTCAGTTACATTGAGAAGGAAAAACAGCAGCCTGCCAGAAAGCATTTCTCTCCTAAAGTGCAAGCACAAGTCACATGACATGGGGCACCTGGGAAATTGACAAAATGTCTAGCCCCATGTCAGATTTCAAAATTGAATATAAAAAAAATCTGTTTGCTCTTTTGAGAAATGGATTTCAGTGCAGAATTCTGCTGGAGTAGCACTATTAACTGATGTGTTTTGAAAAAAACATGTTTTCTGATGACAGGATCCCTTTAACATATATACAGGTATGGAATCCGTTATCTGGAATCCGTTATCTAGAAAGCTCCGAATTAGGGGAGGGCCGTCTCCCATAGACACTGTTTAATCAAATCATCCAAATATTTAAAAACAATTTCATATTTCTCTGTAATAATAAAACTGTACCTTTTAGTTGATTCCAACTGAGATATAATTTATCCTTATTGGAGGCAGAACAATTCTATTGGGTTTAATTGCCCATATACTAAATCTATCTATATCTATCTATAAATATCTATATAATTATCTATATATATCTATATCTATAGTATATATTAGGGATGCACCGAATCCACTTTTTTGGATTCGGCCGAACCCCCAAATCCTTTGTGAAAGATTCGGCCGAATACCGAATCTGAACCCTAATTTGCATATGCAAATTAGGGGTGGGAAGGGAAAACATTTTTTATTTCCTTGTTTTCTGACAAAAAGTCATGCAATTTCCCTCCCGCCCCTAATTTGCATATGCAAATTAGGATTCGGATTCGGTTCGGCTGGGCAGAAGGATTCGGCCGAATCCGAATCCTGCTGAAAAAGGGTGAATCCTGAACCGAATCCAGGATTCGGTGCATCCCTAGTATATATATATACACACACAAAATATCTGCATCTCCAAGCAGAGATGTCACACCCATAGTAGCATTATATGGCACAGTTGGAGCTGTACATTCAGTTTTCATGTTTAAAGCAGATTTACAGCTTCCCTGGCCCAAAAGCTCCACATTAAAGTGACGCTTATTATTGCTGTGCTGCTTCCAACTCTTACCAGTGAAATATTTCATTCATCCCTAAAAGCCAATTCGATGGCCCAATGTTGATAGCGGCACACGTGGAACTATAAGTGCATGATATAGAGGCTTCTATAATTTCTTGTGTGCAACGGTCAGGGTACAGGGATGGGCGAATTTGACCAGTTTCGTTTCGCAAAAAATTCACAGCCAGTGGAATGTCGCCAACGCCCATTAAAGTCTATGTGCATCGAAAAAATGTTTGTTGCGCTGCAAAAAAATTCGCCCATCCCTAGGGAAAGGTTATTTAGCGTATTCAGGTTTATTCTGTTTAGAGGATGATTTATTAAGATTGTCTTTTGGTCGAAACTCACAGATTCGAATTTTAAACCACTAGAACAACTTGAATTCAAATGTGGGATTGATCACATCTTGACCCTGGAAATGTGTAATTCGAAGATTTGCCAGCTAAAACCTGCCAAGCTAAGAAGTCATTGGCAGAGGTCCCTCGAATGATTTGAAGATGTTTTGCCTTCCTGACATTCGCGGTTTCGAGGAAAACTCGATTCGTATTTTCGGATCTTTTATAATGATCGAATGTTAGACGCTCAAGTTTTTTCTTAAGGAACCTCCCATTTGAGTCGTGAGTACATTTGAATTGATTAGAGTAAAAAAAAAAAATTCACATAACTTCGAAATTCGACCTTTGATAAATCTGCCCCTAAATGTCACTGACCTCTTGCAGAAATGTCCATTCCCCTGGATTTTCCGGAAGTTGCCTGATTTTGGATAGTGATGGGTGAATAAATTCGGCTGGTACAAATTGGCGACGAGTTTCTGCGTTTCGCCGCCGATGAATACATTTGTGAATCTCCCACGAAAGTTCGCTGCCATAAATTTGCGAATTTCCCGCAAAAAGCGTAAAAAACGGAAATTGACGCCCGTGTCCAATTTTGGAAGCACATCCGAAAAGTCACTCGCGCCAAAACCGTCACGAGCAACTTTTCGGACCGGCGTCCAAAAATTGTATTTGTACTTTACAACAAAGCACTGGGGTCTGGGCATACATTTATATACATATATATATTTTTTTAAATTAATTACTAGCTGAGACTAATCAGGAAAGACAAAATTAATTCTAGAAAAATTCTCGTACACAGGGGAATCTATACAGATATATATACATTTTCATTGAAAAAAAACATATTTTATGGATCAAACGTCTTTTTAAAAATAGATGATGACCTCTGTATAATCAAGCTCACCCCCAAGTGACTTCTTCTGTCTCAGTTTTACAGATAAGGAAGACGTACTTTTCCATTTCCCCTCCTTCTATCAATGCCAGGCAAACAAGTATTGACACTAGTAATGCACCAAATCCACTATTTTGGGATTAACCCCAATCTTGAACCCTTTCAGTCGAATACCGAACTGAAACCAAATCAAAACCCTAATTTACAAATGCAAATCAGGGCCAGGAAGGTTTAAAGAGAATTTCAGGTATAGGATCCATTATCCGCAAACCCATATCCAGAAAGCTCAAAATTACGGATAGGGCATCTCCCGTAGACTCTGTTTTATCCAAATTACCCACATTTGAAAAAAAAAAATTTCCTTTTTCTGTGTAATAATAAAACAGTCGCTTGTACCTGATCCCAACTAAGATATAATTAATCCTTATTGGAAGCAAAACCAGCCTATTGGGTTTATTTAATGTTTACATGATTTTCTAGTAGACTTAAGGTATGAAGATCCAAATTACAGTAAGATCAATTATCTGGAAAACCCCAGATCCCGACAACTGACGCGCATTAAAGTCAATGGGCGTGCGTTTAATTGTTGCCAGAGTCAGAATTATTCATAAAAATATTTTTTTGCCAGCGGCGAAACGCGGAAATCCGCTGCAAATTCCCGCCTGACAAATAGAACAATATTTAAATTGTGCTCTGAAACTCCGCTTAAACTAACAGATAGGGCAGTGCTGAAATGTATTCCAATGTACAGGAATGGGACCTGTTATCCATAACGCTAGGGACCTGGGGCTTTCCAGATAACAGATCTTTCCGTAATTTGGATCTTCATACCTTAAGTCTACTAAAAAATCTTGTAAACATTAAATAAACCCAATAGGCTGGTTTTTCTTCCAATAAGGATTAATTATATCTTAGTTGGGATCAAGTACAAGTTACTGTTTTGTTATTACAGTGAAATAGAAAATCCTTTTTAAAAATTTGGGACAAAATGGAGTCTATGGGAGACGGACCAAACCAAAAGAATGACGGCACTCCATTCAAGGATAAGGCAGGTTTATTACAGACCCCACAGGGATCTCAAACCCTACGCGTTTCGGGACTCAATCCCTTAATCATAGGGAGACGGCCTTTCCATAATCCGGAGCTTTCTGGATACCGGGTTTCCGAATAACAGATCCCATACCTGTTTACTACATTGGCGTTTTACCCACAATTAATAACATTTACTTAGGTCTAAAAGGTCTCAGCTGGTAGTTGCATTATTATTACCTATTCATCACATGACTTAACGAGATCAGCACAAATAAAATGCTTTATAACAAACATATAAATCTCCCAGACACTTTACTTCCCAGTGGTTCTCCTCCTCCTACAGCAACTAATATCTTTATTTTAGCCCATGCCTGCAAGTCAATAAGAAAGCAGAGAGTGGCCGCCAGTCAATCAGACCCACAGAGTCCTAATGTGATGTTCCCTCTTCCACTCCAACACCATTAAACTTGGCCAGCTTTCTGGAGCAATTCTCTCCTGGCACTGCAAACTGCCATTTATTTGATACAGCCTTAATTCAAGTGGATATACAGTAATTAAATGTGTTGGTGTGTCGCAACTAAGATGCCAAGAATGCAAAACTTGCAAAAATGATATTAAAGCTTTAATAAGAACAACAGGACTTGCTCATAAATAGCCAGTTGGGCAGGAAAATGACAACACATCGGTCACATCAGAATTATTCACGGTGCCATTATATTCTTTTTGAAAATAGTCTCTGCATTACTTGGGGCAACCCGCACTTCCAGGTTTCTGTGGGGAGACACGTAGAAAGCTTGAGAGGAACCTTAAGAGAAGTCGTTTTCTACTGACATCTGCTGAACCAAGACGTTTCCATCAAAATACCAGATGACATTTATCACTCGATAGCAGTAATCCCCAACCAGTGGCTCACCAACCCCTTGGATGTTGCTCCAAGTGGCCTCAAAGTCGGTGCTTGTGTTTCAGTTCCTGGTTTGGAGGCAAGTTTTGGTTGAATAAAAGGTGTTCTGCCAAACAGATCCTCCTGGAGGCTGCAAGTCCATATAGGAGCTTCCAATAGTCAATCACAACACATATTGGGCACTTCAGGGACTTTTTTCATGTTTGTGTTGCTCCCCAAATCTTGTTATATTTAGTTCTGGCTCATGGGTAAAAAAAAGTTAGGGTCCCCCAGCCTATAGGATACGTTTCTACTGCTCCTGCTTCCAGTGAGGCTGATCTTTACATCACTCAAGCCTATAAACCCTCATTAAAGATTTTCAGTGGAGTTCAATTGATTTGTAAATGTATTTGCTATTTTGAAAGAAGTGTCTGTTTAGCTCTTTCAGTTCTCTGTATCTGGAGTAAGTTCTCCTCTGGCTTTCAGGAGTCTTTTCCCTTTTGCTGCTTGATCCAAACCTCAACTCCCCATAGCCAAATGCTATATTAACATAGGATTACTGATCAGCTGCCATATTTTTAACTAGAATTCAGAAACCGTGAATTGAATGTTGACTGTTGACTGATTTACGGCAGAAAGGAAGTCAATAGGCTCACATGAAAACAGACAAGCAATGCAGGTAAAGAGCACTAAGCAACAGACAAGCAAATGAATGATGTGAAGTGAGGTAGGTAGGGTGAGGTAAGGAACAAAGGCCAATTGACAAGGACGCAGGTATGGAGCAATAACTATAAGACAAGCAAAGTGGGTATGGACCAATGTCCAAGCAGGTGTGGAGCAACAACCAACAGACAGGAAAGTGATTATGGAGCAATGGCCAAGAGACAATGAAAGCAGTTATGGAGCAATGGCCAACAGACAGGGAAAGTGATTATGGAGCAATGGTCAAGAGACAATGAAAGCAGTTATGGAGCAATGGCCAACAGACAAGGAAAGTGATTATGGAGCAATGGCCAACAAACAATGAAAGTGATTATGGAGCAATGGCCAACAGACAAGGAAAGTGATTATGGAGCAATGGCCAACAGACAAGGAAAGTGATTATGGAGCAATGGCCAACAAACAATGAAAGTGATTATGGAGCAATGGCCAACAGACAATGAAAGCAGTTATGGAGCAATGGCCAACAGACAAGGAAAGTGATTATGGAGCAATGGCCAACAGACAATGAAAGCAGTTATGGAGCAATGGCCAACAGACAAGGAAAGTGATTATGGAGCAATGGCCAACAGACAAATAAAATGGGTGTGAAACCCAATGAAAAACAGACAAGGAAAGTTGGAAAGAAAGAATAAGAAAATAAATAAGGTAGATTGAATGACTAACAGATAAGTAAATTAGGGGGAAAAGAATACACAACAGATGAGTAAATTATAGATCAACCAAAGAGAAGCAATCAAACAAGAAAGGGAAGAATACAGGGAGGGAGGAATTGACAACTATATGGGAGGCAGCAGGCAGAAGAGAGCTGAGACGCATCAGATACAAGATCACAGGGGATGAAAGGCTTGAATATACTGTATTTATGTTCTGTTCCACACCCCACTTTTTAGAATGTGCCATAATCAATCAACCAAAAAAAACATCCAAAAAGCCAGCACCGATTACTTATAACATGTCGCCCATCTCTGTAAAGTAAATAAAAGTCATTAAGGCAGGAAATTCTTTTTCATCCCAAACAGGGAAATTTCCATAAAAGGATCAAACGCATCTCAAACTCATCACTAAATATTCACTGTAAATGAGATTCATCTTGGTTTGGAATTAGAATTTCTGTCTGGCGCTTCCAGCGGAACTGAGAGAGAGCGTGTCGCCAGCTTTCACATTGCGACACCATCGATTCGAAATTATTTGGCGAATCTTCTCACTGGCAGGGAATAGGCTCAGAGGTGAGAAATATTTATCAAGGGTTGAATTTCGAATTCATGTGAGATTTTTTAAACTCCCTTAAATTTGAATGAATTCGAAATGTATTAATAAAATTTTTTAATTTTTTATTTAAACGACCCGAAAATTCAAATAGAATTTTATTAGAATTTGATCAAACTCGATCCAAGTTTTTTCTCTGAAAAAAACTCGACTGTGAGGACGGCTGCAAACATCTCCCATAATTAAAAGGCCAGACTATGATAAATCTCGAAAATCAAATTTGATTGGCGGAAACAAAGGGGCGGGTCGCGATGCAAAAGGGGTGGGTCGTGACATCAAAAGGGGTGGAGCCAAGACATGTGATTTGCTGGGGAGGATCGTGACATCAAGGGGGCGGAGCCTCGGCTCTGCGATTGACAAAAAAGGTGAGTTTGGGGGCAGGCCACGGGCTTTTGTTAGGTGTGTTACAAATTTACCGGCAGCTACATTGCCGGTTAATTTGTAATACCGGCCCCGGCCTTGGCAGGTGTTTTACCGGCTAGGTCGGTAAAATACCGGCCGGGTGGCAACCCTAACTTAAAGGGATACTGTCCTGGGAAAAAAATTCTGCACTGAAATCCATTTCTCAAAAGAGCAAACAGATTTTTTGAGAATTTTGAAATCTGACATGGGGCTAGACATATTGTCAATTTCCCAGCTGCCCCAAGTCATGTGACTTGTGCTCTGATAAACTTCAATCACTCTTTACTGCTGTACTGCAAGTTAGAGTGATATCACCCCCCTCCCTTTTTCCAGTAACATCAATTTTTAAAAACACACAAAGACAAATGAAACATTGAAATCCCTAAGTCTTTATTAAGAAATAACTTAAATAACCGAAACTCTGCTTGCGCTCCCCTTTAGAAAAAGGCGATTGGGCAATCCATTGTGCGGCACTCGATTGCTCCTCCCTGCCTTCCTTATAGGAGATAGCCATGGGAGGAGAAATCGAGCGCCGCAAAAAAACGTCGCCCTGTCGCCTTTTCGACAGGGCGGAGTTTCGGTACGTAATTTCTTAATAAGGACTTAGCTATTTCAATGTTTAATTCGTCTTTGTGGGTTTTTTTCATTGTGTACTAACAAAACACAACATTTCTTGATGTTACTGGTCCTTTAATTACATTCAACTAATAAATAATGAATATTTTCCCATCAGTGCAATTGATTCCAGCTTCCCGCTGAGTAAAGCTCTATCAACATGGAATTATATTTGCTGTATTAATAACAGCCCACCATATCCAACTCTCTTCTATCTGCAGACCCTTTAGTCCTTCCCCGTTACTGTAGTTTCCTTAATTACAAACCTTGACTATATCAGTAACTCCAAGGGCCTCATTGGCTGTGCACAAGGTACGGCAATTAATGAGCATAATTTTGCACCGTTAGCAATGCAGCCTCAAGCCCATTACTCCTTTCCTTATTTTTCTTCACTGCTGTATATGGATGTCTCTCAGTCGGCTACTCGGAAAATCCTGGGTCCTTAAAGGGATACTGTCATGGGAAAAAATTTTTTTTTCAAAATGAATCAGTTATTAGTGCTACTCCAGCAGAATTCTGCACTGAAATCCATTTCTCAAAAGAGGCGATTCATGTCAAGGTGGAGAGACCATCTCTGAACAGAGGTGGGGGCCTTCGACACCACCTGTCTGCTACATACAATGCTGTTCTAACATCTGTACCCCGGCGGATTCATAACACTTCACACATCCATTCATGCAACTCTCACAAGTAACACCTGAATCTAGGAGTTGCATGACACATTGGATAATCCTATCACAACTACACAGAATCAACACCTCTGTGAGTTTCTTCAGATGTCACCTCTTTGAAGAGTTACAATGTGCCATTGTAAATGGATTAGTGGAAGAGTTTATATGCCGAGAACTTCCCACACCAGTCAGTTGAACTGAAGAAGCTGCTCGGATGAGTAGTGAAACGTCTTCATTGATTACTCAGCAAGTCCAGTTGTTTTTAGATTGACCTATACTAGATATACTATGACCTGGATGAATGAAAATCTTCATAGTCATTTCTCAAAAGAGCAAACAGATTTTTTTATATTCAATTTTGAAATCTGACATGGGGCTAGACATATTGTCAATTTCCCAGCTGCCCCAAGTCATGTGACCTGTGCTCTGATAAACTTCAATCACTCTTTACTGCTGTACTGCAAGTTGGAGTGATATCACCCCCTCCCTTTTCCCCCCCAGCAGCCAAACAAAAGAACAATGGGAAGGTAACCAGATAACAGCTCCCTAACACAAGATAACAGCTGCCTGGTAGATCTAAGAACAACACTCAATAGTAAAAACCCATGTCCCACTGAGACACATTCAGTTACATTGAGAAGGAAAAACAGCAGCCTGCCAGAAAGCATTTCTCTCCTAAAGTGCAGGCACAAGTCACATGACTGAGGGCAGCTGGGATATTAACAAAATGTCTAGCCCCATGTCAGATTTTAAAATTGAATATAAAAAAATCTGTTTGCTCTTTTGAGAAATGGATTTTAGTGCAGAATTCTGCTGGAGCAGCACTATTAACTGATTCATTTTGAAAAAAAAAAATTTTTTCCCATGACAGTATCCCTTTAAAGAAAAAAGATCACTGATCTTGCATGGAATCATATGTCACTGTGAGATCAAATGGAATTTAATTTGGAAAACAGGAGCAGAGAAGGAGGAATAAGAAAGATAAATTAGAGAAGGAAGTGGAATGACAAACATAAAATAAGGAAAGAAGGGATTCAAATGCAATTTTTTTTGGACCTCCAAAAAACATCCCCTGCACTCATAACCCAATTTGTCCTTTCAGGGTCCCTTTTCAGTTGTTCCCTCTGCTCTTAATACAGTTACGCAACTGCATGGAGGGGGCAATAGCAATGTGCAGCAGGAATTGTAAAATAGAAGATAAACCCCAAGCAGCAGCTTTGGGGGACCTGAGTTCAATTCCAACCTGGACACTATTTGCAAAGAGTTTGTATGTTCTGCCAGGGTCCGTGTGGATTTTTTCCGGGTACTTTGGTTTCCTCCCACACTTCAAATACATACAGGCTCCTGGTAAAACTGACCATCGTTTGTGTAAATTTGATAGGGACCTTAGATTGTAAACTCATCTGGGATTGATGTAAGTGATGTACAATCTCTGTGGAAATGTGTAGGTGCTATTTACGTATACAACAGATAACACATAAATGGACCATGCAATATCTAGCTATTTACTTGATTTACTTGGAATGGATGTTTGGAACATATAATCGCCCTATGGCATAGTCAGTCTGTTCTACAGTTGCTAGAGTCGCTGACCCTTACATGAAATGCTAAATTCAACATAATCCGACCTGTCAACATGTTGCATCAGCGGTTTATAAGAAAAGCCACACAGCTTTTCTATAAAAAGATTAAAAAATCAGCCAGGAAAACGAGTGTTGTTATATGTTAATGTTATAACTTAGATTGCAAGCTCTGCAGGACAGGGGCATCTTTCCTGCTGTTTCTTTAAAGGGGACCTAAGCAATAATCCCAATTTATTTTATTATCATGTTAGCTGAGTAAAATAAACTTTAATTACACTATATTTATTATTTAGATTGTATCTCCTTCAGTCTTGGAATTACATAATCACAGCAAGCAGGCAGGAGCCATTTGGTGGACACTGTTATTAAGATCAATTGTGTATCACCCCAAAATCTTGTGTATGTACTAGAATGGGGAACCTAATGCCCATGTGCAGTGTCCTAAATGATTATAGAGCCTGAGGAGGGAAGGGGAAATATGGGGAGAGCAGTGACATGTAGGAAGTGCTGAATGGAAAGTGAAAGTAATTGACTGCCCCACCTTTATGCTTCAGACATAGAGGCGGGGCAGATAATATTTGATTGACAGCTCAGCTATTTAAACACCTTTATAACAGGTATGGATGTTTTAATGATAAAATATAAATATAAATAATTTGTGTTTCATGTTTAATTTGCAAAGGACTTTCAATTTGCAGCTTTTTATGTGTAGGTGACAGGTCCACTTTAAGGTATGAAGATCCAAATTACGAAAAAGACCCATTTTCCATTAAAGCCTGTGTATACGGGCCGATAAAAGCTACAGACAGAGCAAGTTGGCAGCTTATTGGCCCGTGTATGGGGCCATCCGACGGGTGTCCCCGATCGATAGTCGGGCAGATGCCGATCGGCAGGGTCTTTTCTTTGATGTGGTCCCGCGATCCGACCGCCCATATTGCCTCCATTCTGATCCGATGGTTGGGCCCTAGGGCCACAATCGGATCAGCCCGATATCGGGGAGAGATCCGACCATTTGGCGTAAGCTCTCTGTATATGTCCACATTTAAAACCCAAGGTCCCAAGCTTTCTGATTAACAGGTCACACCGGCATATAATATTCAAAGATATAAGTGCTATGCCTTTAAGTCTACGAGAAAATCATATAAACATGAAATAAACCCAATAGGCTGGTTTTGCTTCCAGTAAGGATTAATTATATCTTAGTTGGGATCAAGTACAAGCTACTGTTTTATTATTATATACATCATTATAACGGAGTCTATAAGAAACAGGCATTCTGTAATTTGGCGCTTTCTGGATAATGGGTTTCCGGATAATGGATCCCATACCTGTATTTCATTTTTACTTATTGGAATGCCCCCCCCTCCATCTGTAATATTAATGTATTGATTTCATGCACAGTGATGTGTAAACAAGCAGAGCTAAGTAAAAGTATATACAGTGTATATATAAATATATATAGGTCTGAATATGTGACTGAAATGTTGATTTTGTACAATAAAAAATATTTTTTCATTTTGTAAGCCCTGTGAGTCATTGCTGTGGATGTGCTTGCTGAACTACCACCAGACAGTTGGTAGATTTTTTTGTGTGTACCCTCCGTTACTACGGTGTATATATACTATATATATATATATATATATATATATATATATATATATATATATATATATATATTCCACTTCCTGCTCCCTGAATTCCCAGGCTGTGCAGGGGAGCCGGCGGCTCTCAGCTCACTGCACTGTAGGACAGGAACCAATCAGCAGCTAGCAGGACCTGATAGGGAACTGGAGTCTGTGCTTGTGTGACTGCAGGGCTGTGATTGGCTGTCCCCCTCCTGCTGTGCTTCTGGCAGGGACCGTTAGGACACGCCCACCCCTCATTTGAAACACAGACAGGGACCAGAGAACATCTATAGGGAGCTCTAATAAAGGAGCTATTTGTAAAGATAATATTAATATTTAGCACAATGTGATAACAAAACCATATATTACTCATAATTGCCTATAAAATTAGGGGTTTTTCATTTATCCTATATGTCTCCTTTAAACCACAATACCACCCATCGCATTATTAATTGCTATTTCATATTTTTTGCACATTCTATGGGGGTGAAGGTGAATAAAATTCATTAAGGAAGAATAATTGCACTTCCAGATGTAAATCCCTAGTAATAATGTTCCTCCTAAAAATAATAACCCCCACACCCCGGTCAAGATTTGGGTGAAAGAGATCACGGAGCTGTGCCAAGAATTAAATCCGTTATTCACAAGGCCTTTAAATCAGCCCTTAATAAACACCTATTGGAATATGGATGTTGCACGGTAATGCCGGCATATCTCTCCGATGCTCGGTGAAGATACCTAATGGTGGAGAGTCGCCATGGAAACCCTCGGCAACTACATGTTTTGCTATGGCAACCGGACCTGCGTGGAATATTAATCTGTGCCTATGGCAACTGGAAGTCAAGGCAAAGATGTCTGGGGACCAAACAGCTAATGTCTCATTCATACAAATACATCTCCCAGTACAATCTATAACAACAGACCCCCAAAACATGACCTTGAGTCATAGAACCAGGAAGGAGTGACTGCCGGGCGGGGCATGAGAGAACCAGAACAAACCCAACATTGAAATAATGAACCATAAGCCAAGGTGCAGGATCACCTGCAAGTTTACAGTTCGGATCATGTATGAACTTCCTATAACATACGTGTGAACGTTTCTGGCACAGTTGGAGCCATTAATGATAATGAGAACCTTCAATTGCTCTTTTTGGCTAAAGGTTGGGAAGATTCTGATGTTCTGATTGGGAACATGTTGGTGTAACCCCTGTAAAAGTCCTAGGGGGAAATTTACTAACCTGCGAAAATTCGCCAGTGACGGCTTTGCACCCATCGCTACACTTCACCAGGCGAAAATTCGCTCTAACAACGAAAATAGAGGTGTTATATTGCCCTACACATGAGCCCACTATATAGTTTATGTGCCATATGTAACAAAATGTACGGGGGAACCCAGTTACCCAAAAAAAATTTAAGGACTTTTGCAGGCTATCACTCTGAAAAAAAGGAAAAGTCGCCATCGTTTTTTAGGACTTAGAAACTTTTTCCACTAAAAATATGATGTAAGTAACAGAAGATTGAGGAAGATCTATAGGGGTAAATTTATCAAAGAGTGAAGTTCCGCCACTAGAGTGAAATTCCGCAGCTCTCAATTCATTTCTATGGGATTTTGAAAGGCGTATTTATCGCCTTTGATAAATACGCCTATAAAAATCCCATAGAAATGAATGGAGAGTGGCGGAATTTCACTCTAGTGGCTGAAATTCACTATTAACTTCACGCTTTGATAAATATACCCCATACACTCCAATGCACTTCCCTGGTCTGAGCTGGAGAAGGCAAGTCTGGAGAAAGAGGTAACGTTCAGCAAAATCCGGGACTCCTATCAAGGGCCGCTGTCCAGGGCTGCCCTCCGGACACCCTACTGTGACCCCTTGCGTATGCACAAAATGTGCTGCAAATTGTTTTTTGTTTTTTTTAGGGCCAGGAGAGGGGGGTCTAGCCTGGCGGGGGCCCATGAGGGCCGGAGCCCACCCATTTTTTTCCCGGTGTCCCACTAGGCCAGTCCGACCCAAAAAGTCAATATATGTTTACATAAAATGCAGCATTACTAGCCATATTTATTTTAAGTCTTGGGGGCATATTTATCAAAGGTCGAATTTCGAATTCAAAAAACTTTGAAATTCAAAAAGACCAACCAAAATTAAGTTGAATTATTATTATTTTTTATTATTATTATTTTTATATATTATTTTTGGTCGAATAGGTCAGTTTTCGATTGAATAGATCCGTATTCGGCCGAATTCGGATCGAAGGAATATCGCTTTTTATCGAATTCGATTCAAAGTTTTTCCCAAAAAAAACGTTGACTTTTCAATTGACTCCAAATAGGTTCTAGGAGGTCCCCCATAGGCTAAAACAGCAATTCGACAGGTTTTAGATGGCTAATGGTCGAAGTCGAATTTTTAAAGAGACAGTACATGATAAATTTCGATATTCTAATTTTTGAATAGTATGAATAGGAGAGGACGAATAGAAAGATGAGTAATGCAAAGTAACAATAACAATACATTTGTAGCCTTACAGAGCATTTGTTTTTAGATGGGGTCAGTGACTACCACCATTTGAAAGCTGGAAAGAAGAAGGCAAATCATTCAACAGATGAAGGCCAATTGAAAAGTTGCTTAGAATTAGCCATTCTATAACATACTATGGTTAAGCACCCCTTTAAGATTAGACTAATTGTAAATTCATACCTAGAGGAGAATTACTTGACCACCTTAAAGAAGATACAGTGGGAGGGGCGTGGTTTGACTTTGTTGAGGGTGTGGCCTTTTGTAAATGGAACTTTCTATAACATGTTCTGTGTATAACCAAGCAGCGGAATTTGAGAGCACAGTGCCTACTACAAAATACAAAGCTGACTGATAGTGATGGGCGAATTTATTCGCCAGGTGCAAATTCACCGGGAATTTCCACATTTCGGTGAATTAAATTCGCGCAACTGCAGCGAAAATTCGCTGCCGGAATTTTTTTCGACACCGGCGACAATTAAAGGAACCTATTGACTTTGATGCGCAACAAATTTTATATACTGTCGTCAAAAATACGTTTAGTGAATTTTTCGGCGTTTCACGAATTTTGCGGGGAATTCTGAAATTTTTCTGGCGAAGCGTGAGAACGGGAGAAATTCACCCATCACTACTGACTGATCAAAACCAATAGGCATTCCTCCAGCTGTTCCAATGCTATAACTTTTGGCTTACTGAGGAGGAGGATATTCCGTTACTGCTGCAGGATGGCACTGCCCTGAGAGGGGTTTGACCCAAGCGCAGCAGCTCAACCATAAGCCGCTAATTACGGATACAAAGATAATTCCTAGTGTGCCTGGTGTTTTGGCTCTTTGTCTAGACACAAATGATCCCTATTCAATGTGATGCTGAAAAGTAATAACCAGTCAGCTGATTATCTCTGCGGGTGACAGAGAAGAGTTCTGTGCCAAGCCTGGGATATACAGGGTTAAAGTGGTGGAGCTGTAACATTCGGCCTTATTGGCTCTGGGAAAGAAAGTGATTTGTCCAAAAATGGAGCAGTCATTGACTCTATCTATTAAAGGGGTGATTCATGTTTAATTTAACTCTTAGTATCTTATAGAATGGCTAATGCTAAGCAACTTTTCAATTGGTCTTTTTTTTAATTTGCCTTCTTCTTCTTCTTCTGACTCTTTTCAGGTTTCAAATGGGGGTCAATGACCCCATCTAAAAAAAACAAAACAAATGCTCTATAAGGGCAGAGACACACGCTCAGATTCGAGGAGATTAGTCGCCCGGCTCCTCTTCTTCGAGGCGACTGATCTCCCTAAACTGCCTTCCCACCGGATAGAATGTAAATCGCTGGTGGGATGGCACTCGGAGCTCTTCGTTTTCTGAAGACGCCCGGGCGACTAATCTCCCCGAGTCTGATCCCTTGTCTCTGCCCTTAAGCTACAAAATTGCTGTTGCTACTTTTTATTGCTCATGGTTCTATTCAGGCCCTCTCCTATTTAAATCAGTGCATGGTTTCTAGGGTAATTTGGACCTTAGCAACCAGATGGCTGAAACCGCAAACTGGTGAGCTGCTGGATAAAAAGCTAAATAACTCAAAAAACACAAATAATAAATAATGAAAACCAATTGCAAGTTACACCAGTGATCCCCAATCAGTAGCTCGTGAGTAACATGTTGCTCCCAAACCCCCTGGATGTTGCTCCCAGTGGCCTCAAAGCAGGAGATTATTTTTGAATTCCAGGCTTGGAGACAACTTTTGGTTTCATAAAAACCAGGTGCACTGCCAAACAGAGTCTCAATGTAGGTTGACAATCCCCATAGGGGCTACTAAATGGGCAATCACAGCCCTTATGTGGCACCCCAAGAATATTTTTTATGCTAGCGTTGCTCCCCAACTCTTTTTAATTCTGAATGTTGCTCATGGCTTCAAAAGGTTGGGGATCCCTGCTCTACACGTTTGCACATGGATAGGAAACTGGCTACAGTATCAGGTACAGAGGGTGGTTGTTAATGGGACATTCTCTACTTGGAGTAAGGTTCTTAGTAGGGTCCCTCAGGGCTCGGTATTGGGTCCACTTTTATTTAACTTGTTCATTAATGACTTAGGGGAGGGTGTTGTAAGTAATGTATCAGTGTTTGCAGATGACACAAAATTATCCAGCCCAATTAATTCCATCCAGGATGTGGCACTTGCAACAGGATCTTGACAAACTGGCAATCTGGGCAGCTAAGTGGCAAATGAGATTCAATATTGATAAATGTAAAGTCATGCACCTGGGATGTAACAATTTCCACTTATACCCTTAATGGTACTGCACTAGGCAAATCCATTATGGAAAAGGACCTTGGAGTCCTTGTAGATGATAAACTTGGCTGTATCAAGCAATGCCAGTCAGCAGCATCAAGGGCAAATAAGGTCTTGATCTGTATTAAAAGGGGCATAGAGTCAAGGGAGGAGGGGTCATTCTTCCACTGTATAGAGCTGTACAGGACATTATTGTATTAGAGAGGGTACAGAGAAGGGCAACTAAGCTGGTAAAAGGGAAAATCTTAGCTATGAGGAAAGACTGGCCAAATATTTAGGTTCTGTCTAAATATTGGGAAGGGGTTTGTTACAGTGAGAGCTGTGAAGATGTGGAATTGTCTCCCTGAATCAGAGGTACAGGCTGATACATTAGATAGGTATAAGAAAGTTTTGGATGGTGTTTAGCAAGTGAGGGAATACAGGGATATGGGAGATAGCTCATAGTACAAGTTGATCCAGGGACTGAGAGTCAGGAAGGAATTTTTTCCCCCTCTAAGGCAAATTGGAGAGGCTTCAAAAGGTTGAACTTGATGGACGTGTGTCTTTTTTCCACCTTACTTACTATGTTACTATGTTACACACATTAAAAGTTAATAGAAAGCTGAACAACCCCTTTAAAGATACTTGTGTCCAAAGATGTTCCTTGCACCTCCCTATAACTGCACTGAACCCCACTGCGTCTCCACCCCATCGTCTGGATAAAGCGCCCAAGGATGAAACTTGTGTTTATAAATGAGCCCTACCGTGTACAACCCAGCGCAGACCATATTATCTTCAAATTGCAAATAGGAACTCTGCCATTGAATTCAACAGGACCTCGACAAGTGGAAGATGGAGAATGTTCGGTTTCTGACTTTTTGCAGCCTTGGCGAGATAATAAATCCACAAAAAAAAAAAAACAGATTTTCTAGTAAAAAGAACTATATATAATAATTATATCATTTTTCACATTTGTAGCATTCTGACTTTAATTAAATAACCCCCAAAGTGTTTGTTGTTACTGGTTAATCCCCCTAATATGGGAATACGCTGTTCTGCAAGTTAAACCCTTAAAAAAAAGGTATTTTCACTTGCAGGAATGTCAAATTTATATTCAATAATAATGTCTACAATAAAAAAAATCCTACAGTAATCTACAATAATCCTAATTTCACATCAAATTGGTGGCAGCAAATAGAAAATAGTTTTTCCTTCCCAAAAGCCCCCAACAGCCGTCGTTTTTCGCAACCTGCAGCACGACGTTAGATGTAGACGCATGAGAAATTAAAAAAGAAAAGAAATCAGAACAAAGCATAAAATGACTTGCTCAGAAAAAGCCATAACAACAGCGGCCATTAATGACAGCAACAATCATGTTGCCGCGGCGATGGCCAATCAGCAAGGTTCTAGGTGTGACACACGATGTGGGAGTGACACTGTGTATTTATTGTCCCTTTGCTGAGTCGGCCGTGCAGAATGGGTGCCTATGTGTTTCCATGGCGACGGATACATTCTCCCCCTGACCCTCCGCATGACACAGAACAAAGACAATTGATGAAATGGGATTGAAACTGTAGGGTTTTTAGCTTTGTATTCGGCACTTGTGTAGGTGGGAGGCAGCGAGATCAGAATCAGCACAAGAACAAACGCAGAGAAAAAAAAAAGATGAGCCTTAAATCAGTTAGAGGCACGTCAACGACATTAATTAATCAAGGGCAATTACCCAGAAAACAGCGTCATTTATTCAAACAGGGGTAATGAGCTCTGTAGGTATAAACAAACCCTTTGTTAGTTCTGAAATAAAGAGCTGGATATTTGTTTGACTACCTTCTCCTCTGCAAACAGTGACTCGGCAGAACCCGGAAGCGAGACAGGAAATGAGGAAGTAAAAATGGTTTCAATCATAATTTAAAAAAGGCAATTGCCCTAAAAACAGGATCATTTGTTCAAACGGGGATGATGATCTCTGTAGGTATAAACAAACCCATTATAAGGAGCTGGATCTTTGTTTGACTACCTTCTCCTCTGCAAACTCGGCAGAACCCGGAAGCGAGAGAGGAAACGAGGAAGTAAAAATGGTTTCAGGCTTAATTAAAACATAGTATGTTCTGTACAAACCCTATGCAATGAACTCCAGTTGCTTTTCCATACCTGAGTAAACGGCTCTAGACACTGTCTCTGTTTGTTTAGGAAAGCAGCTGACATATTAGCTTGCTGTGACATCACTTCCTGCCTCCCTCATAGCTCTGAGCTCAGATTACAGCAGGGAGGGGAGGAGGGAGAGGAGCAAACTGAGCATGCTCAAGCCCTAGCCCTCCTGCACTGTTATGTCATGTGACACTTCCTGCTCCTTAGCGCCCCCTGGTGTTAAGTTTCAACAAACCAACCTGCAATTCCATTGAATCCACAAGTCACAGAGGTCTCTTTCTCAGTCCATCTATAATTCTGCCAATTAGCCAAGATTAGCCGCTTATTGATGATCACGCCTCATTATATCAATTAGATTGGCTGTCCACCAGTTTTTATGGACAATAACTGACAATGGGCAGCTAAGTATTTTGGGAATTCAGCCACAGTTGAAAGTTGCAATAACAGTGGCTTAAATATTAAACTCTAAATACAATTCCAGCACCTTTATACATAATGGCGCCTGTAAAACCTCATAGGGCCTCCTAAATAAATATACAGTATATCAATGTACATATATACGTAGCATTCAAAATGGGTTGGCTGCATCTACGAAGATTAGAAGAAACGTCTCAGGGTCCCTCTGTATAAATAAAGTACTGATTTCATTATTATAAACCTCTATCTATAGATAAGCATAGGGCTCTGGCTCCATCTGCTGGAAGAATAGAAGAATATTAAATACTAAACCACAGAATTAAGTGCAAGCTGAAAACAAACACAATAAGCAAAATCCAGGATTTTATAGAATGTGTGAGCTCCATTCACATTAGCAAACTCTACACAAGACATGCTACAGATTATGGAAATAAGCAAGAAGCAGGGGCCATACAGATCCATCTATATCTATTAGGGATGCACCTAATCCACTTTTTTGGATTCGGCCCGAACCCCCGAATACTTTGTGAAAGATTCGGCCGAATACCGAACCGAATCCTAATTTGCATATGCAAATCCTAATTTGCATATGCAAATTAGGGGTGGGAAGGGAAAACATTTTTTACTTCCTTGTTTTCTGACAAAAAGTCAAGTGATTTCCCTCCCTGTCCCTAATTCGGCCGAATCCTGGATTCGGTGCATCCCTAATATCTATGACAATATATTTTCCCACTGAATTCTCCATACTAGCCAATGTGGCTTCAGTATCCAATATACTGTGTCTACGGCTTTGCATAAAGCATTAAACTTGTGATCAAGGTCCCTAGAAAGGGGTAGCATGTCCCAATTGAACAGTTGGGCTAAATAAAAACTTCACTGATTTTGCAACTGATAGTGTGTCCCTGAATTACTTTTTTATCTACAATTATGTCTCCAGTGCAGGCAGGAGACTTATAGGGAGCACCTACCATCACAATGGGCTGGATGGGTAGAAGCACTCCAATTCAATATACAGGTGTTCCCAGTACAGGCTTGAACTTGGCACATGAGCTCATACCTCAAAACATTTTGAAAACAGAAAGAGGGAAAAAAAGATTTGCCGCGCAAAATTTGGCAGGTTATGAAAGTTTGGACACATTTATGTGGTTTTTATGTTGTTACAGTTTTGCTAATGAAGGTGAATTGCCCTTTAAGCTGCAAATCAGTTTCCCCAAGAGACCTGCTTATCTAAAACTATTACAAAAGTATCCTAAATATCTATTCTGGCTCTCTGCCAAGAGCCAATTAAGTTGGAAACATTGGTGCTCATTTATCAACATTGGGCAAATTGGCCAATGGGCAGTTGCCTATAGCAACCAGATTAGATAGGTCAGAATAAACTGACAGGAAAGGGTCTGGATACAGAGTTCAGAATAGTCAGGCAAGGCAAGGGTCAATAACCAGGAGATCAACAGGATTCACTAGGAATATACAGCCAGGAACAAACTAAATTGAAACTAACAACGGGCACTGTGTTGTATTCAAAAGCCCCTTTAAATACCTTTAAATCTTGCGCCGATGACGTCATCACGCCGGCGCGTAAAAAGAGGAAGGAAAGTTATATCCGCCAGATAGTAGTGACAGTCACCCATTGATATGATCAGACATTTGGTTATGAATGAATTGTTGTGTACTAATTCTCTTCTTATTATAAAATTTACAAATGTTTTGCTTTGCTGCTTTTTGTTCTTTTTGTTTATTCAAAAATGCCAATAAAAACAATTGGAAAAGAAAGATATGATCACACAGGCAATACATGCAGAGATATTATCATTAGCCGACAGTAATCTCCTAACCTGTCCCACCCACTAAATGACCGATCGCCATGGTACGAAAAATGTCAGGACGATCCACACACTGACGGAAAATTGTACAAAACTTACCACTACAAATATGGGGGAAATTTACTAAAGGGAGAATTTTTTTTATGACTTTTCAGCATACAGGATAGGATGTCACTGACATAAGATTGAGGAGGATGTAGCTTACTGGAAAAGAGTTACATACTGGAAATTCGCACTTACGTGATTTTGCGGAGTAACGATCGTTTGTCTGAGCTAAAATTCGCTTGGCAACAGGCTGCAAAACTTTGCAAGCGATGACCTCTTTCGCTATGAATTGTCCTCTACACTTAGTAAAATGACGATGTCCCTGTGGATTGTGTTGTTTGGCGAATAGCGTCGACTTCGCTTTTTTAGTAAATTTCCCCCTACATCTTTGCGTCTATGGGCAGCTTTAAGCAGATGGGACGAGATGGAAAAGAGATGGACCTGACAGGAGGCATGTTCAATTAAGGACAGAGAGGAACAGACAGCTGGAAAGAGGAGGCCGGGAATAAAATAGGCTCTAATACCAAATTATAGAGGTCAAGTCCATAGGCACATTCTAATCTAAGGCAATGGCTTCACAGGGACGGCAGTTGTTCCCAGCAGGACAATATGAAAGGAAAGTGAGTAGGGATGCACCGAATCCACTATTTTGGATTTGGCCGAACCCCCGAATCCTTTGTGAAAGATTCGTCCGAATACCGAACTGAACCCTAATTTGCATATGCAATATAGGGGTGGGAAGGGGAAAACATTTTTACTTGCTTGTTTTGTGACAAAAAGTCATGCGATTTCCCCCCCTCCCCTAATTTGCATATGCAAATTCAGGTTCGGTTGGGCAGAAGGATTTGGATGAATCCGAATCCTGCTGAAAAAGGCCAAATCCTGAACCGAATCCTGGATTTGGTGCATCCCTAAAAGTGAGTCCACGTTGGTGTCCGTGCATAACAAGTACCAATGGCAGCTTGCATATAAACAATCCATTAATTGGAGGAATGTCAGTTTTTAGTCTTAGTTATTTGCACAACATCCACTTGAGATTCCTGACAATATCCCCTTAACGTTAGCACAGCTCTTGAACTTGTGCGCACATTGGGTTCTGTAGAACCGCCCCACGAAAGGGACAAAGGCTTTTCTGTTTACAAAGGAGAGGATCAGTCAATGGAGCTCATTCTTCTATGATACAATTCTTAATTTTTCCTGCCCTTTATTGTCTGATGACACAGCCTCTAAGAACAAGCAGGTGCAGCTCACATTATTGCCTTATTCTGGGAAGTAAAACTGGATACAGTGAGGCTTATGGCATCTCACCCTTTCTCTTAAAGGGGAAATATAAAACACTAATATAGCCTTACTAATTAAAGCCTTATCCTAGGAATGATTTCCTGTGTGGCTTGTAGCATAGGCATTAGCCTTGTAATCTGGAAACACAACATCTTTCTCTTATCATTATTCTCCAGCCATTGCTCCTTTATGTTAGTTTCAGACCTTAAAGGGATACTGTCATGGGAAAAAACATTTTTTTCAAAATGGATCAGTTAATAGTGCTGCTCCAGCAGAATTCTGCACTGAAATCCATTTCTCAAAAGAGCAAACAGATTTTTTTATATTCAATTTTGAAATCTGACATGGGGCTAGACATATTGTCAATTTCCCTGCTGCCCCAAGTCATGTGACTTGTGCCCTGATAAACTTCAATCACTCTTTACTGCTGTACTGCAAGTTAGAGTGATATCACCCCCTCCCTTTCCCCCCCAGCAGTCAAACAAAAGAACAATGGGAAGGTAACCAGATAGCAGCTCCTTAACACAAGATAACAGCTGCCTGGTAGCTCTAAGAACAACACTCAATAGTAAAAACCCATGTCCCACTGAGACACATTCAGTTACATTGAGAAGAAAAACAGCAGCCTGCCAGAAAGCATTTCTCTCCTAAAGTGCAGGAACAAGTCACATGACCAGGGGCAACTGGGAAATTGACAATATGTCTAGCAACTTGTCAGATTTCAAAATTGAATATAAAAAAATCTGTTTGCACTTTTGAGAAATGGATTTCAGTGTAGAATTCTGCTGGAGTAGCACTATTAACTAATGTGTTTCCGATGACAGGATCCCTTTAAAGAAAAAGTAACACCAAAAAATTAAAGCATTCCAATGGAATTACAATATAATGTAATGTTTGCCTGCACTGGTAAAACTGGTGTGTTTGCTTCAGTAACACAACTATAGTTATGTAAACAAGCTGCTGTGTAGCCATGGGGGCAGCCATTCAAGCACAGGATACACAGTAAATAACAGATAAGTACTACTATAGTTTATATAAACAAGCTGCTGTGTAGCCATGGGGGCAGCCATTCAAGCACAGGATACACAGTAGATAACAGATAAGTACTACTATAGTTTATATAAACAAGCTGCTGTGTAGCCATGGGGGCAGCCATTCAAGCACAGCGGTGGCGAAACTCAGAAATTTGACGCAAATTTGAACCTGCCGAATGTATTCGCCCATCATTAATGGAAAGATCAACAATAATCTTTTTACCTGCAATGTTCATTAAAAGGGGCCCACGTTGCTTTACTGAGATAAGGGTGGGCAATGAAAAAATCTCATTTGTTTGGACGTCTGAGGCCCATATTTGCCTGCATTGGCCCTCTGTGTACCTAATCTGCCAATTGTATTTGGATTTTATTTTTGAACTCTGCACCATCGTTATTTTCCCATGGGAGATAACCCGAGGCAACATATTACTCTTTTAATTCCCACACATGGAATAAATTTCAAAGAACCGGGGTACAAAAGGCTTTTATGAAGAATATCAGTTGATAAGTACATATGATATAAGCCAGTGCTTCATGGGACACTAATCCATAAACTGTGATAACCACAAACATGGAACATTTAGAGAAGGAAGGGAAAGCAACATGGAATTTTTACTTCTGTGGTTCAAATCTTGCATTTGTGATCTTAAAGGACAACTAAAGTCTAAATAAAGAAGTAGCTAGAAATGTTATACATCTTCTTTTCTGCTGATTCACTGCACATGCTCTGTGCTGCTGTTACTTGCTGGCGACTTTTCACTAGCGTTACTTCGCCAGTGCGAGCATTTCATAGTGAAGATGCGCTAGCGTTCATTTGTGCCTAGTGATCTTGCGCTTAGGTCAATTTGCATACGGCAGGTAATTTAAAGTTGTATGGACGTCTTTATTATAAATGTTGGTGCAAATGCTTGAAGTTACCACTTTTTAATACACATGTCCAGGGAACCTTAATAAAGACAAGAGAGTTAATATAATGCCCTACACATGAGTCCACTGTAAAATGAATGTTCCATATGTAATAAAATATCTGGAGAAAAACGGTTACCCGCAAAAGTAAGTTAGGACTTTTGCAGCCAATCCCGCTTAAAAGTTGCAGCGTTTATTTGAAGCATTTTCAGCTCACAGGATATGATGTAAGTCAGGGGTCCCCAACCTTTTTTGTCCCCGGGGACCAAAATTTGTCCATTCGTCGCACCGTGTTCATCGTTCGGATCACCAGTTCAGGACTTTCCGCGGCCCGGTTCTGGGCCGCGGCTCGGTGGTTGGGGACCCCTGATGTAAGTGAGAAGATTGAGGAAGATCTAGCTGCTTTATAGCACTTTGCCTGGTCTGAGGTGGCGAAAACAACTCTGTCGAAAGGTAACGTTCAGTAAAATCCGCATTTAAGTGAATTTGCTGAGTAATGTCCGTTCACCAGAGTTGCCTGGCGATAGAGTGTGAATGACCTCTAGTGACGGTCTTTTTCGCTGGCAAATTGGCGCATGCGCCTGTTAGTAAATTGGCGATGTCCCTGCGGGTGCTCACGCTACAGAGTTGTCGCTAGCGTTAGTAGTTTCTATCCGTATTTTACTAATTAGTGGCTTACGGCTTTCTCTCTCTTTTCTCACTGTGTTGTTGGCACGGGGAGCCTCTTCCCAAACCATATATGAAAATCCACTAAAATATACAAATCATGTTATCACAGCACAGTTATGCCTTGCACATTGCCATAAGGGGAATTTAACACCAGAAAGAATAGGTTTCTGTATCACCGAACTGACAGCACCACAGTGACCACTGATAGAGAGGAGGTTCATTTCACACTTGTTATACCTTTTCTAATTAAAAGAGCTGCTGACAGTGGGCAATGGAGAGGTGGGGACAACCCTACAGCTATTTTGTTTGTAGGGCGACGGAGATCAGGGCTTTAACTAGGCCATTGCTCTTCTGTTCTTGAGCCACAATGTTACTTTGAACTTTTGTTTAGCTACGTGTGTCTTGGAATTGCACAAGTGTTGTGTATTTCACATAATTCATTCTTCCTTCTACAAGATTGAGTCTCAGCCTCACTGACTCATGTTGGCTCCCAGTCAGAGTGAAACATTTTTAAACCAGCTTCTGCCCTCCCTCCATCAGTGATGACATGGGTAGGTGCAACATGGCAATCACATCAATGGAAGAACCATCACAGGGTATGATGATTATTGATGGTGGGCCTGGGATACAATAGCGACATCACCAGTGGGGAAGGAGGTGGCTCTCCATACTCTTCAGCCAACTACAAGGTCTAATTTCCCAGTCTTCACCCACACCACTCACCCTCATACAACACTGTAGCTATGGGCAAATCTGTGAAAAAGTTCTTCAAATCACTGACCTGTGTGGAAGGGTGGCACATGAAAGGGCATTACTCAAAAAGAATCACATGAAGTCTAAGGGTTGCCAAAAATGAGAATGATCCAGTTGTGATGTTGTCACAGAACAAGTGCTAAGCTCCCTGGTCACGGCTCAATCTTCCACCTGTAGTAGCCACTTTTGGCCTTGAGAGGAGCCCTTAGCTACTCAGATGCCGCCACGTCTTACCTTGAGAGGAGCAAAACAAGCGTTCGGAACAAGCAAAGTGGCACGTGCGTTTCCAAGGCAACAGTTCAGGGAATAGACAAGAAGCATAGTCAGGCAGGCAAGGGTCGGACAGACAGTAGTCAATACAGGCGGAGTTAAAGCAAGGTCAATCAGGCCAGGGTCGGTACAGGCAATGTTCAAGGAATAGTCAGGTAGGCAAGGGTCAATATTGGTAGAGGTCAGAATAGTCAGGCAGGCAAGGGTCAAAATCGGAATCAGAACAAGACAAAATCACACCCAGATACTAACGAATTAGACCTAGCAACGGGCAACAAATTCTAAGCCCCTTTAAATAGTTTGAATTTTGCGTCAAAGCACGATGAGGTCATTACGCACGGCGCGTAAATTGCGCACCATAGGAACCCGGCGACTAGGAGGAACACCTAGGAACACCTAGGAAGAGACACCACGCAGCAGGCTTGTCCGCCGTCTCACTGGACCACCAGGGTGAGTTGTTACAGATCTAGTAACATGACACCAAGATAAAGATTTCTCTACAAAGTTCAAACTCGTCCATATACAGTATGGACCCATGAGCGAGGTCACTGCTCACCCCCAAATTCAGCTCTCCCGTCCATATGTTATACCCTCGTCCTAAACGTCATTATTCTAACCCCAATGTCATAGCAAGTCCCTTGCTTCAATGCCTCCCCCTCTTTGGTTTCTGGCACCAGCAAAATAATACTTTGCAATACATCATATATTATACACAGTCACAACTGGACACAGAGAAGGTGCAATTGTACAAGTTTTAAGGGCAAATAAAAGAAAAATTAAAGCAATCCATTGCTTGGAGTCAAGACACAGGATAACAATGACTGACAAACCATGAAATAACAAGATTATCTCGCACTAGGATACTTTCTACTCTGCCAGATGCAGGGAATTAAATTAAACCCTATATTATTTATTTTCTGTTAAATCTATTTAAAAAATGACGCCTTGGAAAGATGATGATGAGGGAATGTCTCCGAGCTGAATAATTCTAACTGGCGCCTGTTTGTGTTGACTCCATTATATAAGAGATATGGGAATAGCCCAGTGCAAACAATCTTTGGGTTATGGACTGAAGTCAGGTGAGTTAGCTGCTACCATCTCAGTTCAATATTTCAAAATAAAAATTAGGGTCATTTTAGGCCACACTACCACCTGCCTAAAATCCCACCCATGCTGAGATAAGCCCCACCCCTGCGGTGCCATGAATTGGGAGAGCTGACGGTTTTAAAGCATTACTGCCCAGTTTCAAGGAGGTTACCAGCAGTGCATTGTGCCTTGATAGACATGGACACAAATAGGGTTCATTTATCAACACTCATACCTCCCAACTGTCCCGTTTTCAGCAGGACAGTCTCGATTTTGACAGCTCAACCCGCAGTCCCTCGTTTGTACTGAAAAGTCCAGATTTTCTCTGCACTGAACAGCTAAAAAAAAGATACAATGTTTCTAACTTAATTGGCTTTTCGCAGAGAGCCTAGAACCGCCACAGCTGCAGATAAGATACTTTTGTAACAATTTTGAGATAAAAATAAGTCATTGTAACAATATAACAGGTCCCTTGGAAGAAGTTAGACTCACAGCTTAAAGGGCATGTAAAGGCAAACAAATAAAATCCCATTTTTACTTTCTTTAATGTAAAAGAAACCTATCTCCAATATACTTTAATTAAAAAATGTGTACCGTTTTTATAAGAAACCTGACTGTATGCAGTGAAATTCTCCCTTCATTTAATGCTGTGGATAGGAATTGTAAAACAGTCCCTAACTGCTGAGCAGGGAAACAATCATACTTATGAACAGCAGGGGGAGCTCCCGTCTTACTTACCAGCCATGCAGAACTCAAGCAGATTTGTTTATGACGATCCCTAAGCAGCCCAGACCACACTGAGCATGTGCACAGTCTTAGTCAAAGATGTTTAACAAAGTTACAAGATGGTGACCCCCTGTAGCCAACTTTGAAAGCATAAATTATTTGTTTGATTAGGCTTGTGGTGCAGTAAGTTCATGTTTATATTTAGTATACAAAATACAGCATTTCTAACCGTATTCTATTGTACACTTTACATGCCCTTTAAAGGGCAATTCACCTTCATTAGCAAAACTGTAAGAACTGAAAAACTTTCATAACCTGCCATATTTTGTAAAATGAACATGGTAATTATGGGGTGTGGCCACAAAAATGGGCGTGGTCAACCAGCTGCAGGCAGACCAATGAATGCAATATTACTGCCCACAGACACATTTGCCTAGTGTTGACAAATGACTCCCCACTGTCACATGTGCAAATGCCTACTTAGATGACAGTTTTAGCAATTGGCCGTTATAATGATTTTTAGTCCAACTACTTCATGACTCATTTTAAAAGACTGTTGTAAATGTCAGTGGGTCACAACAGACACCAATACTGGAAAAGTCAACTCAAAACAGCAGAGATTTTCTTCCTAAAGCAGACAATAAAGCTGGCCATTCATCAGGCAATAAAAGCTTTCCCAACTGTTATCTCAGCTCATTTATGTGGTCCTCATCCAACATTTAATATAATTTTACTAAAGGTGGCAATAGATGTAACAATTACGATCTTGGTCTTGGAAGACATATTTCCAGGAAAGATCGTTGGTTTCAATACACACGTGTAGAGCTGAATTGTCAGATATACAGGGGGAAACAATAGAATTCTACCTGTATCTGATTTTTCAGCACTAACAATGGCCGATGTTTGCGTTCCTTCAAAAGCACCCGATCAAAATTTTCCGTCCAGCCCGATCGACGAGCCAGGCGACCAAATCTCGCCGAATCTCCTCGTGTGAACTAACCCTTAGAAGAATAAATACCCTGTAAGAAGATGGATCAGTAGTGCAAAATTAAGTTACTGGATCCATTAACTATATTTTTTTAGGGCCGCCCATACTGCTGAAGGACGTAAAGGGATCTAGTCATCGGAAAACATGTTTTTTTCAAAACGCATCAGTTATTAGTGCTACTCCAGCAGAATTCTGCACTGAAATCCATTTCTCAAAAGAGCAAACAGATTTTTTTATATTCAATTTTGAAATCTGACATGGGGCTAGACATTTTGTCAATTTCCCAGCTGCCCCTGGTCATGTGACTGGTGCCTGCACTTTAGGAGAGAAATGCTTTCTGGCAGGCTGCTGTTTTTCCTTCTCAATGTAACTGAATGTGTCTCAGTGGGACATGGGTTTTTACTATTGAGTGTTGTTCTTAGATCTACCAGGCAGCTGTTATCTTGTGTTAGGGAGCTGTTATCTGGTTACCTTCCCATTGTTCTTTTGTTTGGCTGCTGGGGGGGGGAAGGGAGCGGGGTGATATCACTCCAACTTGCAGTACAGCAGTAAAGAGTGATTGAAGTTTATCAAAGCACAAGTCACATGACTTGGGGCAGCTGGATAATTGACAATATGTCTAGCCCCATGTCAGATTTCAAAATTGAATATAAAAAAATGGATTGAGAAATGGATTTCAGTGCAGAATTCCGCTGGAGCAGCACTATTAACTGATTCATTTTGAAAAAAAAATTTTTTCCCATGACAGTATACTTTTAAGTTGCCATTGTCTCAGACTAGATGGCCTCAACCTTCCCAATCATCAACCATAATCCTCCTGTTGTGTTACGATTCACTTAAAAAGTAGCCAACCAAAGTCAAGCTCTCACGCCACCAGGGATGTTGCCAGACTGCTGGCCTGCAATTGAATACTCAAGTATTATATATATATATATATATATATATATATATATATATATATATATATATATATGACATTGTGCAGCTCTGTTAACTGCAGTGCACCCTATCCTGTCGTTCTAAATGGGACCCTTTTCCTAACAGGGCCTGGAACAGCTTATAAATTCTTATAACTACTAAGAATGGGACACAAACCTGAGAGCATTACCTTAGTGTATAGAAACCACTCACCCCACTGCATATTCTCAGCGTGCAATAAAATATCAATATTACGCAGCTGACAGCTGGTTCTGCATTCTCAATAGTTCACTTGATAAACAGGCCGTAAAATAAGATAAATGGACAATCCTACAAACAAGTGCTATTTTAGCAGTGATATGAGGCTTCTAATAAATCCGTAGGAATTCATAAGAAAATTATTCATGGCAGAGTTTTTCCCCGGAGGATCAAACTAAAACTTTGCATTTCGAATGCAGATTTGTGAACAGGGAAGTACAAGAAAATTGTTCTTTTAAACAAATTAAATGGGACTTGTATTTCAAACGCAGTCACAATAATATAGTCTTTAAAAGAGAAATTCTAACAACGTGGGTCATCGCACTTCGGCAAGGTTTCATTTGGCGAAGTATTGAAGTCGAAGTTTTTTTTTTTAAAAGAGCCGGTACTTCGATTATCGAATGGTCGAATATTCGAAAGTATTTTACGTCAAATCGAATTCGAAGTCGTGGTATCCTATTCGTAGGTCGAAGTATCCAAAATATAACTGCCCCTTAATGTTCAATATGAACTGTCTCTATAGCACCACAGGGATCTAAATGTTCAGCAACTATTCAAGTGTCCCTGTGACTTATGAGCTGCTGGGACTCCCACCCACACCCCCACCCTGCACCCACCCATAACCTGCAATACTCTGCCCACCCACTGACACTACAGTAATGACCCCCTGCTTACCTGGTTCCTTCCTCCAGAGGGAGAGGCCATACTGAACTCCAGCAGGGAACTTCCCCTATCCCAGTACAGAACAATACAAAAAGAAGAGGAGAAGACTTGGGGGGTCGCTGTCACAATTAAATCCCAGTCGGGCCACTGTTTTGAAAAGCTCCTACACTGCCCTAAATCGCCCCTCGCAGCAGCGCGCAGGGAACTTTCTCCAGCAGCGATCAGTCGCTTCGCAATTGCCAACTACACAGAGCCGGGTGGGCGTGGCCATGCAGGTAAGTGGCAGCTGCTGAGGCTTCGCCGGGAAGAGAGAGAATGTTCTGTACATACAGGAATAATCACGTTCCATTCTCTTTCCATTCACTCGCTCTGTGTGTGGGGGACACGAGTCCTACTGCCAATTCATCAGCGATTTCTCTAATTATTGCAAGTCATTGATTTTAAAGGGCCACTGTCCTATTAAAATAAATCTAAATTGAGTTTCGTCTAAAAATAAAAATAGATCTCGGCTTATTAAAAATACACTTTATTTTAATGTAGAAATGCAATCTTTAAAGGTGGGGTGACTATTTCAGGGGCCCCATGATCAGGTTCCCAAAGAACTAGATGCCAGGTAAAAATATTTATAGGACCCTCCAAAAACTCATGGCAAGTGCCACTTTGATACGCCGCTGCCCCCCAGTGATAGGAAAGGGGAGGACAAAATGCCCCTGTGTCTTGGCTCCTAATAGTAATGAACAAAAAATGCAACTGTCATGTTTCCATGCCAAAATCCTGCTCATGTGTGCTAACAATCCAATGCTATGAAGAACAGGGAGTGTGAGTAGCCAGGGGGACTGACCTTTTCTCTACCTGCTTTTCTAGACTCAGAGCTGAAAGAGCCAAAATTTGGCAGACCCTCGAAAGGGTTTTGACCAAATCCACTATTTTGGATTCAGCTAAACCCCCAAATCCTTCGCCAAAAATTTGGCCGAATACCGAACCGAATCCTAATTTGCCTCCCGCCCCTTATTTGCATATGCAAATTAGGATTTGGATTCAGTTCGGCAGAAGGATTCGGCTGAATCCGAATCCTGCTGAAAAAGGCCAAATCCCGGCCGAATCCCGAACCCAATCCTGGCTTTGGTGCATCCCTACTTGCAAGGGCGCTTCGCCAATGAGGCGACTTGAGACTGTTGCCTCAAGCGGCAGCGCCCCACTAGGTACCATGGGTGGCAAAAATGCCGCTCCTGGAACTTTAAGAGCTGAATTTCCGGTGCACTGGCCCTCTCTGCTGCACTGGTGGACCCCCGGACCCCCTCGGGCAGCGGAGGGGCCAGGATCGCCCCTGCCTACTTTTTATTACTCATCTTCCTATTCAGCCCCTCTTATATTCATATTCCAGTCTCTTATTCAAATCAATGCATGGTTGCTAGGGTCATTTGGACTCTAGCAACCAGATTGCTGAAATTGCAAATTGGAGAGCTGCTGAATAAAAAGCTAAATAACTCAAAAACCAATATAACAAACAAATAATAAAATAAAAACTTAAACCAATTGCAAATTGTCTCAGAATATCACTCTCTACATCAGGATCCCCAACCAATGGTTAGTGAGCAACATAGATAACATATATAACTTTGATATTCCGCTCAGTGGCCTCAAAGCAGGTGCTTATTTTTGAATTCCAGGCTTGAGGGCAAGTTTTAGTTGCACAAAAACCAGATGTACAGCCAAACAGAGTCTCTTGTAGGCTGCCAGTCCACATAGGGGCAACTAAATAGCCAATCACAGCCCTTATTTGGCTGTTTTTCAAGCTTGTGTTGCTCCCTGACAATTGAATGTGTTTTATGGGTAAATAAAGTTTGGGGACCCCTGCTCTACATCATACTTCAATTTAGGGATGCACCGAATCCAGGATTCGGTTCGGCCAGGATTCGGCTTTTTTAGCAGGATTCGGCCGAATCCTTCTGCCCGGCCGAACCGAATCTGAATTTGCATATGTAAATTAGGGGCGGGAAGGGAAATTGCGTGACTTTTTGTCACAAAACAAGGAAGTAAAAAATATTTTCCCCTTTCAACCCCTAATTTGCATATGCAAATTAGGGTTCGGATTCAGTTCGGTATTCGGCCGAATCTTTCACGAAGGATTCAGGGGTTCAGCCGAATCCAAAATAGTGGATGCGGTGCATCCCTACTTCAATTTAATTTAAAGGTGAACCTCTATAACTGGAAGTTTGGCAGACCAAGAGAAATGCATGCAGCATTGTGCTCTCCTGTTGGAAATAACATGGGCATGCTTGTCTCTGCCACCCAGTCACATGACTGGGACAGCTGGGAAACTGACAATATGTCTAGCCCCATGTCAGATTTCAAAATAAAATATGAAAAAAAAAATCTGTTTGCTCTTTTGAGAATTGGATTTCAGTGCAGAATTCTGCTGGAGCAGCATTATTAACTGATGTTTTTTGAAAAACACATGTTTTCCCATGACCGTATCCCTTTAAACAGTCTTATTAGAATGGCTCCTGTCTGACTCTGGTCTAAAAACAGGACAAACAAGATTGTGGCATATGTGGGTCTATGAGTTTGGGGACAATCCAATTGGGGATAATCTCCTATTGCCATTGTGGTGAAGAGGAAGGAAATCCAGATGTTCCTGATAATTATTGTAATTACATAATAAGTTTCCTTATCATTTATATCACGTTTGTGCTGCCTGATCATAAAGGTAATTTCTAGTTGGAAGTGGGTAGATAATGATCCATGGGAAGTACTAGGAGATTTGACCAAACTAGTTGGGATGTACAAGTGACATGACATGGGGTCCTGCAGAGAAACAGTTGTAGGTAGGAAAATTGAGGGAATGGTAGATATAGTAGGGCAAGATAACAACAGTAACACTTTGGGGCAGATTTATCAAAGGTCGAGGTGAATTTTCGAAAAAAAAATATATTGAATTTCGAGCTATTTTTTGTGTACTTCGACTAGGGAATAGTCCAAATTCGATTTGAATTTTAAAAAAAAAATTGAAAATTTGAATATCGAAATTTATCATGTACCGTCTCTTTAAAAATTCTACTTCGACCCTTCGCCATCTAAAACCTGCCGATTTGCTGTTTTAGCCTATGCGGGGCCTCCTAGAACCTACTTGGAGTCAATTGGTGGACTTTGAGCAACCGAAGTTTTACCCCAAAAAAAACTTCGATTTCTCAAAGTCCACCAATTGAATTGAATTTGATCCAATGCGCTATAGCTTCGATTCGAACGATTTGAATTTGACCGAATGCGGACCTATTCGATCGAAAACGGACGTATTTGACCAAAAGAAAATGTTGACTTAATATCGGTTGGTCTTTTTGAATTTCAAAGTTTTTTCAATTTGAAATCCGACCCTTGATAAATATGCCCCCTAATATCACAGTTGTCCACCATACAGCCCATCAGTCAATTTGAAGTACAACTCCCGGAGTTCTGATGTCATTTCTGTCACATGACTCACTGAAACTAGTGTATTATAATAAATAAAGTACCCCCAGTTGCAAAATGTGAGGATATTAGAAGTTACCTCGGCCTTCAGCCTCGTGCTTTTATATGGTCATAAAACTCCTTGGTAACTTATAATATCCTTATATTTTACAAGAACCATGAATATCCTCTAAAATATATTGTTATAAATAAAAATGTCTGATGTCATCCGTGACAAATGGGGTGTGGTGATGTCACATGTCTCGTCGAAACCTATTATAAGAAATTAAAGGGATACTGTCATGGGAAAAAAATCTTTTTCCAAAATAAATCAGTTAATAGTGCTGCTCCAGCAGAATTCTGCAGTGAAATCCATTTCTCAAAAGAGCAAACAGATTTTTTTATATTCCGTTTTAAAATCTGACATGGGGCTAGACATATTGTCTGTTTCCCAGCTGCCCCATGTCATGTGATTTGTGCTCTGATAAACTTCAATCACTCTTTACTGCTGTGCTGCAAGTTGGAGTGATATTCCTCTGTACTAAGCACAATTCAGCAGGAACAGACCCCTAAGTTTGCTCATAGTCTGTACAGAGAGATCCCATAAAACTATGGCAGCATAGGTATTCCCTGTACTAAGCACAATTCAGCAGGTACAGTCCCCTAAGTTTGCTCATAGTCTGTACAGAGAGATCCCATAAAACTATGGCAGCATAGGTATTCCTCTGTACTAAGCACAATTCAGCAGGAACAGCCCCTAAGTTTGCTCATAGTCTGTACAGAGAGATCCCATAAAACTATAGCAGCATAGGTATTCCTCTGTACTAAGCACAATTCAGCAGGAACAGCCCCTAAGTTTACTCATAGTCTGTACAGAGAGATCCCATAAAACTATGGCAGCATAGGTATTCCTCTGTACTAAGCACAATTCAGCAGGAACAGTCCCCTAAGTTTGCTCATAGTCTGTTTGGATGGGGTTCTTCCAAAAGGGGATTTTTACCTCTTTTTTTAGAATGATGTAGAGAGTAATATTCTGAGACAAATTTGTAGTTTTTAAGTTATTTAGGTTTTTATTCAGCAGCTCTCCAGTTTGCATCTTGAGCCATTTGGTTGCTGAGGTCCAAATTACCCTAGTAACCATACACAGATTTGAAGATTAAGAGAGACAAAGTAGCAATAAGAATAAATCATCTGTAGATGGAGTCAGTCTCCATTAAAAAGCTGGAAAGAGTCAACAGAACAAGGGAAATCATTTTCAAAAAATAAAGACCAACTGAAAATATTCAAATAATAGAATACTAAGGGGCAGAAATATCAATGGTAGAGTTTTGAATTTGAAGAAATTTAAAAAGATCAACTGAAATTAAATCAAAGGTTTTTTTTGTCGGCCAAATAGGTCAATTTTCGATTGAATTCGAACTGTACGAATCAAAGTAATAGCGCATTCAAATTGTACGATTCGAAATTCCCCCCCCCCCCAAAAAAGTCGAGCAATTGACTCCAAATAGGTTCTAGGACGTCCCACATAGGCAAAAACAGCAATTCGGCAGGTTTCAGATGGCGAATGGTCAAAGTCGAATTTTTAAAATGACAGTACATGATAAATTTCGACATTCTAATTTTTTTGCGAAGTCGGATCGAAGTGCACAAAAATTAGCTCAGAATTCGAATTTTCACTTTGACCTTTGATACGTCTGCCCCTTAAGTTACCTTGAATGTGAAATAGCCTTTAATTAACTAATGACCCCCCCCCATAGGGAATGACATGATCACACAGGGGCTGGAGTATTTGATAAGAGTTGATATTTCATGATAATAACACGCCTGCCCTCTAGCTGTTCCTGGAGCCCTCCTGCCAGCCAAACCTTCAGTAGGGGACGCTGGGAGTTGTAGTTCATCAGCAAGCAGAGGGGTACAAGTTAGACATGGCTGGTGTATGAGTGACCCCTTGATATGTAATTGTTGTACTTGTATTACTTGTCCCGCTGCAGACATTCTCTGCTCCCCTGAAAAAGAATTATTGTAAAAGCCGCCCGACCGCTTCAGCTCCACGCGAACATCTCGCTGTGATTTTTATTCCCTATCACGTCCCCGCCCGCTGCTGTTTCCGCTGCCCGCCCTTCCCAGCTTCCTTCGCGCCGTCACTGCTACCTGTCCCTGATTGGCTGCTTTAAATATCCACGGGCGCAGCGATTGGTTCTGCTGGGACAGGCGCTTTACGCGTTTGATTTGAAATCGCTCTGTTCAAGCAAGTTGCCGAGTTTAGCAGGAAGAAGCGGAGCGGCGCGAGGGGGTAAGGTCGCCTGGGCTTTGTTCGTCCGCTGGGGCTGCTGCTGGGTGGGCTGTGGCGGCAGGTAATGGGGATGGGGCAACAAACGCTGATTCTGATTATTTGGGTCCTTGGGCTGCAGGGTGCGAGGGTGATCTCCCACTACATAGGGAATCGGACGCATCTGTCTGTTTTTAGGCATTTAACAGCCCCAGTGTAATTGTCCAGCGACTGTCTATCATTGGCAGCTCAGACTTTAAATCCCCAGACATTTAAATACCCTCCATGGGTCTCCCAAACTGAAACATGTCCTGAGTGTGTCTGGGGGGATGCTGGGAGTTGTAGTCCAGCCACATCCGGGGACCCAAGCTGAAATGCTGTTAAATACCCAGCTAGTAACTAGTCAAAGGGGTGGTTCGTCTTGTAGGTTATACAATGGCCAATTCTGAGCAACTTTTCAATTGGTCTTCATTATTTATTTTTAAATATAGTTTTGAATTATTTGTAGGGATGCACCAAATCCACTATTTTGGACTTGGCCGAATCCTTCGCGAAAGATTTGGCCGAACCCTAATTTGCATATGCAAATTAAGGGTGGCAAGGGGAAAAATGTTTTACTTGTTTTCTGACAATAATTCATACAATATACCTCCCTGCCCCTAATTTGCATATGCAAATTAGGAATCCGTTCAGCTGGGCAGAAGGATTAGGCTGAATCCTGGATTCGGTTCATCCCTAATTATTTGTCTTATTCTGACTCTTGCAAATGGGGGTCACTGACCCCATCTAACAAAAACAAATGCTCTGTAAGGCTACACATTCATTGTTATTGCTACTTTTTGTTACTCCTCTTTCTATTCAGATTCCAGTCTCTTATTCAAATCTGTGCATGGTTGCTAGGGGAATTTGTACCCTAGCTATCAGATTGCTAAAATTGCAAACTGGAGAGCTGCTGAATAAAAAGCTAAATAACTCAAAACACAAATCATAATAAATAGTCAAACCCAATTGCAAATTGTCTGAAAATATCACATTCTACATCATAGTTAAGGGGCAGATTTATCAAGGGTCGAAGTGAGTTTTTGAAGTTAAAAACTTCGTATTTCGAGCTATTTTTTCGCGTACTCGATTCGAAGTTGAAATAAAACTTCGAAATTCGAATATCGATATTTATCATTTACTGTCTCTTTAAAACGTCAACCATTCACCACCTAAAAGCTGCCGAAGTGCTGTTTTAGCCTATGGGGGACCTCCTAGAACCTGTATGGAGGCAATTGGGGCAGTTTAAGAGATCGAAGTTTTATGGGGGAAAAACTTCGAATCGAAGGCGCTATTCCTTTGATCGTACGGTTCGAAGTAGGACAAATACGGACCACTTCGACCCCCAAAAACCTTCGACCTCTATAAGAATTTGAAGAAGGCGCAGGGCTCTGATAGTGTAACGCAAGTCTTTGTGTGTTTGGTTGCACTGAAATAGTTGAATGGTTGAATGATGCACCAAACGGCAGTATAGCAGCTTCCATGGCTTAAAGGAGAACTAAAGCTTAACTAAAGAAGTAGCTAGAAATGCTGTACATGATGTTTTGTGCTTCTGTACCAGCCCAAGGCAACCACAGCCCTTTAGCAGTAAAGATCTGTGTCTCTAAAGATGCCCCAGTAGCTCCCCATCTTCTTTTCTGCACATGCTCTGTGCTGCTGTCACTTACTGAGCTTAGGGAGCCACTCACAATATACAGTACACATAGAATAGAAATGTCACAATATAAGGCTGTTTAGTAATTAATACACATAATTACTATATGGCAGCACAGAAACCAGTGCAATTAGCATCAGAATTTAATAATCAGCAAACCTGTAGCATCAGCTTATATTACAGCCAGGGAAGCTCATTTTCTGCTGGATAATTAGTGACGAGCCCTAAGCTTAGCTTCTCAACAGCCAATCAGAGCCCACTGAGCATGTGAGTGTCACAGACACTTTCCAAGATGGTGACCCCCTGTGACAAGTTTGAAGTCCTGGATCATTGCTGCTATTGACAAGCTGAAACTTTAGCCTCGTGCAATAAGTTCACTATATAAAATATGCCATTTTAGTCATATTAATCTTTAAGAGTTTAGTTCTCCTTTAAAGGGTTACAGTAGTCAATGTATTGTATAAAACAAGGGAGCAGCTTTATCAGGTTTCTGATCAGGATCCAGCTACTGAGGGGGGTGATGCTGAATTACAGTTTACATATCAGATTTCATCACCAGAGCAGTTATGGCTCTTTCTACAGTACAAATATGCAGGATCTCTCTGGATATTGATAAGCTTGGCTGTTTCTTTAAATCTGGCAGTTTGTTTTTCCAGTATCTCAAGGTGTGACTTGTAGATTTCTTTTTTTTTTTTTTTTTCCCTCCTCTGCTCAGGAATCCAGCCTTGGGAAACAGCCATGGACGAGTACACTAAAATAGAAAAGATCGGAGAGGGTAAGTGGAGGGCATTTCTCTTATTGGGTTTGAACATCGCTTTCCTCCATGGGGTGGGGGGATTCAGAGAAGGACGTTAAATGCAAAACTTGATTAATCTAGGGACCTTAACCCATTGTGACTATGAAATGCTTTATTGCATGCAAGGGGCACAACTTTTAGTAATACAGGGAATTTGGCACAAAACTGGCCACGCAAAGACACATTTACTCTTCTAGTTGCCAACCCTGCAGTTGGACATTGTGGTGAAGAGCCGTAGATGCTACTGGAGTTCATTTTCAGGCTCGATCAGCATTAGAGGGAAATCCATGGCCCAGCCCTTCTTCTTTACCTGGCATTAAAGGGGAACTAAATCCACATTAGCTTGTAGTAGTACAGAGGGCTGCCGTGCCTCTATCCAGCTACAGCAAGACCTTAAAGCTCAGACGAAGGCCTCTGTTCACCCCTTTTATTACCCTTTGAATATAACTTGCCCTGCACTTATACTTGGTTTTGAAACATACTCTGACATTTTTATATTGCATAAGGGGATTGTGTAAGAATGTGACCATAACGTTTTATCCAGGAACTACATTAGGGGTCCCCAACATTTTAGCCATGAGCCACATCCAAATATAAAAACAATTGGGAGAGCAACATGCATGGGAAAAGTTCCTGGAGGTGCCAATTATGGACTGTGATTGGCTATCGGTGGCCCTTATGTAGACTCGCAGCCTACAGGAGGCTGTTTGGCAGTACATCTGGCCATAACTTGGAATTCAAAAATAATCACCTGCTTTGAGGCCACTGGGAGCAACATGCTGCTCACAAGCCACTGGTTGGGGATCACTAAACAACAGCTTTGCCTAAACCAAAGATCTGGTTTCAGCTCTAGTCTAAAGACATGGATGGAGGCTGTTCAAGGGACAATACACAGCATGGCAGCCTTTCTAATGTTCTGAGAAAAACCGTGATCCCCAACCAGTAGCTCGTGAGTAACATGTTGCTCTGTGTCCTCAAAGTAGGTGCTTATTTTTGAATTCCAGGCTTGGAAGCACATTTTATTTGCATCAAAACGAAATCTAGTGCCAAGTAGAACCTCCTTGAGGCTGCTAGTCCACCTTAGGGCGACCAAATAACCAAGTACAGCCTTATCTGGCACCCAAGGGACTTTTTCATGCTTGTGTTGCTCCCCAACTCTTTTTACATTTAAATGTGGCTCATGGGTAAAAAAGGTTGGGGACCCCTGGTCCAGTAGATGCCCTCAATAATCAAAGCTGAAGAAAAAGAACTGCAGCTCCTCTTCCCAATCAATTCCTAACGCCCTATACACTGGCAGAGATTTCCAACATTTCCCAATCTTCCTACTGAACGATATCCATAGGGCGTGGTTATTGGTTGGGATGATTTTTCAGACACGCACATACTAAATATCGTACCAAGCTTTTTTTCATACAACATTATTGTATGTGTATGGCCATCTTGAGGATATATAAATTGTCAGATATTCCAACCGTGGGAGTTTTAAAAGCAAATCTCGTGAGTTTAATGTGGGATGGATAGGGGTCTTAAGGTGGCCATACTAAGAGAGATCCGCTTGTTTGGTGATGTCTGATCAGAATGGAGGCCAAACGGGTGGTCGGGTTGCAGGACCGCATCAACGAAAAAAATCGGCCGCGATCCAACGGGATTTTTTAACCTGTCCAATCGGCATCTGTCCGACTTTCGGCCAGATATTGGTCAGGGACGCCCGTCGGGTGGCTCCACTCACAGGCCAACAGCATCTTGTAGACCAGGCCTGTTGGCATCTGCCACTCTATGGAGCATGTCAACAAATCTTTCTGTTTTTCTCAGGCACATATGGGGTTGTGTACAAAGGTCGTCACAAAGCAACTGGCCAGGTTGTTGCAATGAAGAAAATTAGATTGGAAAACGAAGAGGAAGGTGTCCCAAGTACAGCAATCCGAGAAATATCACTACTTAAAGAGCTTCAGCACCCTAACATAGTTTGGTAAGTGGTACCCAGGTTTTCTCCCTATGGTGCACTAGCCGGGCTTATTTATGGGGTTGTTGCCCAATAGACGAGTGCAGGATATTGAGTGTAACATTAGCATAACGATCTAGTACAGGTATGGGACGGGTTTCCGGATAATGAATCCCAAAACTGTATATGTTTAGTAAAATATACATCTCTAGTCCCTATTACAGAGTGCAAAGGAAGGAAAGCCAGCCCCTGCCTGCCATGCTCTCAACTCCATTCCCTACATGGGGTTAAAATGTATTTCCTCAATGACATGGCAGTCCTTGGTATTAACTCCCATGAGTACAGCTTTGAGTTTGGTTAAACCAGTCTCAGTGATGAAAGGAGAACTAAAGCCTAACTAAAGAAGTAGGTAGAAATGTTGTACATGATGTTTTGTGCTTCTGTACCAGCCCAAGGCAACCACAGCCCTTTAGCAGTAAAGATCTGTGTCTCCAAAGATGCCCCAGTAGCTCCCCATCTTCTTTTCTGCTGATTCACTGCACATGCTCTGTGCTGCTGTCACTTACTGAGCTTAGGGACCCACTCACAATATACAGTACACATAGAATAGAAATGTCACAATATAAGGCTGATTAGTAATTAATACACATAATTACTACATGGCAGCACAGAAACCAGTGCAATTAGCATCAGAATTGAATAATCAGCAAACCTGTAGCATCAGCTTATATTACAGCCAGGGAAGCTCATTTTCTGCTGGATAATTAGTGACGAGCCCTAAGCTTAGCTTCTCAACAGCCAATCAGAGCCCACTGAGCATGTGAGTGTCACAGACACTTTCCAAGATGGTGACCCCCTGTGACAAGTTTGAAGTCCTGGATCATTGCTGCTATTGACGAGCTGAAACTTTAGCCTCATGCCATAAGCTCACTATATAAAATATGCCATTTTCAGCCATGTTCATTTTTAGGGTTTAGTTCTCCTTTAACAGCTGGGGGGAGGGTAAATTCCATCAAACATAAATGTATATGTTGTAAAACTGATGCATTTCTTCTTTCCAGCCTCCTAGATGTCCTCATGCAAGATTCAAGGTTGTATCTTATCTTTGAGTTTCTCTCCATGGATCTAAAGAAGTATTTAGACTCCATACCCAGTGGCCAGTATATCGATACGATGCTCGTTAAGGTAATCAGAGGTTCTTTTTTTGAGGCTACTCCATGTTATGATATTGCAAGGCAGCTAATTGGATTATCTGAGCTCAAATCCCTCTGTCAAATGGGCTTTTGCTAACAAAACAATGACAGCAAAGGGTGAAGGGAGGGGGCTGTATACTGTAAACTATCTACATTGCAAGGACCCAATATGGAGTAGCTTCAGTTCCCCTGTTTAGCTCAAAATGTAATGTTTTTTGTGATTAAAACAGGCAAAAATATATTAGGCATAAGCTCTATTCACTGTAGAACAAAGGGAGTATACAGTTTATTTGCGCAGTGCCCATGCCAGTATTTTTTTATAAATAAAGTACAGTGTAGGTCGCCTTTTAAATTGAACTAGCTTTTTGTACAGTATTTCTTCAGCTAGGTTTTAGGTTTTTAGCTAGGGTTTTTACCCTAGCAACCAAGCATCTGTTGCGCTGACTAGGTTTCCTTTCCCTTTAACTCTAGTTACAACTATTCATGGCACGCTATCTGCTTAGGATCTATAATATAAATATCTCTTAATATAGATTCTATACAGGCACCATAATAAATCTAATTTCCATTGCTTATGATTTTGTAATTATAGTGAAAGTTTATTTACACTTTTCCCCTCCAGAGTTACCTATACCAGATCCTACAAGGCATTGTATTTTGCCACTCCAGAAGAGTGCTACACCGAGACCTGAAACCGCAGAACCTGCTCATCGACAGCAAGGGAGTGATAAAGTTGGCAGATTTTGGGCTTGCCAGAGCTTTCGGCATTCCTGTTCGGGTTTACACACATGAGGTGAGTTATATTTAATCTGTCCCTAACTAACCCTTCCTTCACTTTCTACTTTGCTTTGACTTTGTGGTCCAACAGTCTGGCTCCATGAAATGCCTTTTTATTAAAGGAGAAGGAAAGCTACAGAGGCATTTTATTGCCAATAGATTAGCTGTAGTAGTGCAAGCTAGAATGCTATATTTATTCTGTAGAATGTTTTACCATATCTGAGTAAAAAGCTCTAGAAGCTCTTTGTTCAGGATTGCAGCTGCCATATTAGCTTGGTGTGACATCACTTCCTGCCTGAGTCTCTCCCTGCTCAGTGCAGAGAAGGGAGAGAAGAGCAAACAAGCACGGGGTACTAATGTAGGGATCACTATGTCGCCCTCTTGATTTTGGCCTTTACGACCTTCGCTGCTCCTCTGGATAACGCACAATATAGCAGAAACTTTGCCTTTCAGTTTCTAAAGGGTAACTGTTGTGAAAGTGAAAATTTAACATAAGCTTCAGCATACTAATATAAGAAACTTTCTAAATATAATCAATAAAGTCTGCATTGTTTCTGAAATCAAGTTTATCTTCACTATTCCTCTCTCAGCATCTGTTTCTCTTCATGCAGCAGTTGGGTGTCAGATATTCATTGAGTTAGATCCAATATAGCTTAAAAGGGGCTCCTTTTGCCTAGAACATGTATTAGATCTCTCTATTAAAATCACCAGACATCATGTCTCTCTACATGCAGAATTTGTGCAAAAGGCAGTTATTTTGTTAGATTGTGTATGTACTGGAATCAGTTATTTGAGTGAGCTCTAATTCATCTGCTAGGAAAGGATCCCCCCTATAAGGAATAGTGAATATAAACTTATTAATTCATTAATTATTTAATTATTGATTATATTTAGAAAGTTTCTTACTTGGGTATGAGGAAGCTTATATTACATTTTTGTGATAGTTCCCCTTTAAGATTGGATTTAGCTCTGTTGTGCATGTACACTGGCCCGGTAACAGTAAGGATTGCCATCACTTCAACTTGCAGTAAAGAGTGATTGACTGAAGTTTATCAGAGGACAAGTCACATGACTGGGGGCAGCTGGGAAACTGACAGTATGTCTAGCCCCATGTCAGATTTCAAAATTAAATATAAAAAAAATCTCTCAAAGCTCTTTTGAGAAATGGATTTCAGAGCAGAATTCTGCTGGAGCAGCGCTAACTAACTGATGCCTTTTGAAAACAATCTTTTTCCCATGACAGTGTCCCTTTAAGCCTTTCTTTTGAAAGGCAATGGAGCAAAGGCACACTGCTTCTATACAACAATATGAGATGAGGAAAGTGGGCTTGTATGGGGGCTGCCAGCTCTTTCAGGAATATTAAGACTGTTGTCTGATTTACAGGTAGTGACATTATGGTACAGAGCCCCCGAAGTGCTGTTGGGGTCAGTCCGATATTCCACGCCGGTTGATGTATGGAGCATAGGAACCATTTTTGCTGAGATTGCCACAAAGAAACCCCTCTTCCACGGTGACTCTGAAATTGACCAGCTCTTCAGGATATTCAGGTACCTTCTTGCCTTCACCTGATGCCTCCGACCCTTTTGATTCTTTTTGAAGGAGACATTTAGGATAAATGAAAAAACCCTAATTTTGTAGGCAATTATGAGTAATATATGGTTTTGTACATGGTGCAAAAAAGTATCATTAAAAATAGCCCCTTTATTAGAGCTCCCTCTGGTCCCTCTGTTTTTCAAATGAGGGGTGGGCGTGTCCTAACTGTCCCTGCCAGAAACACAGTAGGAGGGGGACAGCCAATCACAGCCCTGCAGTCACACAAGCAGGCTTCAGTTCCCCATCAGGTCCTGCTAGCTGCTGATTGGTTCCTGTCCTACAGTGCAGTGAGCTGAGAGCCATCGGCTCCCCTGCACAGCCTGGGAATTCAGGGAGCAGGAAGTGGAAGAGAAGGGAGGGATTATTAGGGTTTTGCAGAAATATTCAATAAATCGGCCTGAAACACTAGTTTTTAAGCACAATTCTTCTATATCTAAATGAGTATAATGCACTGGTACATTCTTATTTTTTACACAAAATGTCTCCTTTAAAGGGGACCTGGTCACCCAGGCGCACAAATCTGTATAATAAAAGTCCTTTTCAAATTAAACATGAAATCCAATTTCTATTTTTTATCAAAGCATTCATAGCTGTTGTAAACTCATTTAAAAATCTCAGCTGTCAATCAAGTATTGTCTGCCCCTCCTCTATGCCTTAGGCAATTACTTTCACTTTCCATTCAGCACTTCCTACATGTCACTTCCTACATGTTAATTGTGTAGCCAGGGCATGGGGATGGACATCAGGTCCCCCATTCTGGTGCACAAACAAGATTCTGAGATGATACAAGACTTGTCTTAATAAGTGTCCACAATATGGCTCCTGCCTGCTTGTTATAATTATGAATTCCCAGACTGGAGGAAACCAGATACAAATAATTTATATAGTGTAATTAAAGTTCATTTTGCTTGACTGATGTGATAAAATAAGATTTTGAATATTTTTTTTTTTTTTTTGGGTGACGGGTCCCCTGGGTTCTACATCCTATTATCAAATTGTCACCAGGAGGCACATTTATCAAAGGTCAAATTTCGAATTCCTGTGAGTCTTAAATACTCGAAATTCAATTATGGAGGTTATTTAAGACTAAAACGCAAACAAAGTTTGCCGACTCGAAAACTCGAATCAAATTTTTTGTACGGGAAAAAAAAAACTTTCGTCAGGAAGGCTAATAACTCGAACGTGAACTTGGCAGGTTTAAGGTGGCGAATAGTTGGACTTCAGATTATTCCAAGGGTAAAGGTTTGATCTCTAAATTTTAATTAAAATTCGAATCGCGTTTGAATAATTCGAATTTGAGTTTTGACCATTTTCAGTGCTTTTAAAGTTCTTTGTAAAAACAATTTCAATTGAAAGCAACATTTGCTTAACTCCTGGTTGTTACTTTTTTAACAATGTTGCAAAAGTCTTGGTTCCCCGTCAGCTGCCTTGTATCAACAGTCTGAACCACCAGTGCAGAGAATAGACGCACACTGCTTTCATTAGCAATGCATAGATAATATTTATAATAACAATGAATGTATATTGCAAAGTTGCTTCTGATTGTTTTATTTTATTAGGAATTTTTTTTTTTTTATGTTGACATTCCCTTTAAATGCATCAAAATAATCGAAATGTCTTTTTTATCCCACAAGTAAAGAGACTCATTTTTATTTCGCAGAGCTTTGGGAACACCCAACAATGAGGTGTGGCCAGAAGTAGAATCTTTACAAGATTACAAGAACTCATTCCCCAAATGGAAAGGGGGGAGCTTGTCGGCGAACGTGAAAAATATCGATAAGGATGGGCTGGACCTACTGGCTGTAAGTTTGAGGGGGGATCCATGTAATGCAGGGAGGCTATTCATTGCACTGTACTGGAGGAGTTCATTGGGCAGGTCTTTGTCCTGGGTCTGTATTTAGGAACCAAGACCAGCATTTCACTTAGTAGTGTAATGTGTAGGAGTGCACTACATGCTACCCTCGCCCCCCTTTGTTCTTAAAGGGATACTGACACGAGAAAACATATTTTTTTCCCCACAACGCCTCAGTTAATAGTGCTACTCCAGCAGAATTCTGCACTGAAATCAGTTTTTCAAAAGAGCAAACAGATTTTTTTTATATTTCATTTTGAAGTCTGACATGGGGCTAGACATAGTCAGTTTCTCAGCTGCCCCCAGTCATGTGACTTGTGCTCTGATAAACTTCAGTCACTCTTTACTGCTGTACTGCAAGTTGGAGTGATATCACCCCCTCCCTTCCCCTCCCCCAGCAGCCTAACAATAGAACAATGGGAAGGTAACCAGATAACAGCTCCCTAACACAAGATAACAGCTGTCTGGTAGATATAAAAACAGCACTCAATAGTAAAATCCAGGTCCCACTGCGACACATTCGGTTACATTGAGTAGGAGAAACAACAGCCTGCCAGAAAGCAGTTCCATCCTAAAGTGCTGGCTCTTTCTGAAATCACATGACCAGGCAAAATGACCTGAGATGCACCTACACCCCAATATTACAACTAAACAAATACACTTGCTGGTTCAGGAATAAAATGTTATATTGTAGAGTGAATTATTTGCAGTGTAATTTAAGACAAAACTACATCATAAAAATTAAGACTGTATCCCTTTGTTTTTTTGAAACTTCCTTTGCAGAAAATGCTAATCTATGATCCAGCCAAGAGAATTTCCGCACGTAAAGCTTTGCTGCACCCCTACTTCGATGATTTGGATAAGTCCAGCCTTCCTGACAATCAGATTAGAAACTAACACACCGAGCGTAGTTTCTTTTGGGTTTCTGTATGGGAATCTTAATGTAAATCACTTTCCTTTTTTTTATTGTCTGTATGTGATATATATATGTGTGTGTGTTTGTCTTGTCTTCTGCTGCTGATATGGCTGCACCCTAAGTACTTATATATGCACCACACTCTAATGTAAATATGGACTTGCCAAACTTGTGTATAGATGCATCTCCACACTGACATTTCATTTCCAATAAAGCTTTATTGTATATTGCTGAAAATCTCTTCTCTTTCCTTATTTTACCTGGTGTGAGGGGGTTGTGGTTATTGCTGCTCTAATGAGCATCAGGCCCTGAATAACTGGCAGCGCAAAACAAATTGCATTAAAGGGCAGGAAAAGGAGTTAAAGAAAAGGTAACATCTGAAAGTGTTTTAAACAAATAGCAATATAATGTAGTATTGCCCTTCACTGGTAAAACAGGTGTTTGCTTCAGAAAAACTATAGTTTATATAATCAAGCTGCTGTGTAGCCACAGGGGCAGCCATTCAAGCACAGGATACACAGTAGATAACAGATAAGTACTACTATAGTTTATATAAACAAGCTGCTGTGTAGCCATGGGGGCAGCCATTCAAGCACAGGATACACAGTAGATAACAGAAGTACTACTATAGTTTATATAAACAAGCTGTTGTGTAGCCATGGGGGCAGCCATTCAAGCACAGGATACACAGTAGATAACAAAAGTACTACTATAGTTTATATAAACAAGCTGCTGTGTAGCCATGGGGGCAGCCATTCAAGCACAGGATACACAGTAGATAACAGATAATACTACTATAGTTTATATAAACAAGCTGCTGTGTAGCCATGGGGGCAGCCATTCAAGCACAGGATACACAGTAGATAACAGATAAGTACTACTATAGTTTATATAAACAAGCTGCTGTGTAGCCATGGGGGCAGCCATTCAAGCACCAAAACTCTACTTTACACAGGGAAGGGAAAGAGTCTCTCCAGCCCACGGAGCTGTCCAGGACACGTCAAGCTTTTAGTCTGATGCGACAACCTTTTCTTACACCACAGGGGGATCAAGAGAAATCACTTGCAGTAATGACTCCTAACATCCAGTCTGCCAGTGAGTCAGGATCCTCTGCGAAAGCTGCTTGGGAATAACAAAAGTGTTGCTATTTTCAACATCCTTTAATTAAAGGGGAACTAAAGCCAGAAACTGCTCAATTTTCCTACAATTAAATGGCATCATTCCATTATTTTTCTGGAGTGGCTTTAAGGCTAGAAATGCTGTATTTTGTATACTAAATATAAACATGAACTTACTGCACCACAAGCCTAATCAAACAAATAATTTATGGTTTCAAAGTTGGCTACAGGGGGTCACCATCTTGTAACTTTGTTAAACATCTTTGCAAGACTAAGACTGTGCACATGCTCAGTGTGGTCTGGGCTGCTTAGGGATCGTCATAAACAAAGCTGCTTGAGTTCTGCATGGCTGGGAAGTAAGGTGGGGGCTCCCCCTGCTGTTCATAAGTATGATTGTTTCCCTGCAGAGCAGTTAGGGACCATCTGACAATTCCTATCCACAGCAGTAAATGAAGGGAGCATTTCACTGCATACAGTCAGGTTTCTTATAAAAAACGGTTAACATTTTTTAATTAAAGTATATTGGAGATAGGTTTCTTTTTCATTAAAGAAAGTAAAAATGGGATTTTATTTTTTTGCCTTTACATGCCCATTAAATGCGGTTGTTCATAGTGATGGGTGATTTTCCGCGTTTCGTCGCCTGCGAGTAAATTCATGAATCCCCCGTGAAAATTCGCCAGCGTCAATTTCCGATATTCGCGATTTTTAGTGAAAATGTTCAAATTTCAAGATTTCTTCAGTTTTCATATTTTTCAGAGAATTTTTTGCGAAATTCGCAAACTCTGAGGGAAATTCGCAAATTTTTCCGAGAAGCGGGAGAAATTTGCCCATCACTAGTTGTTCACCTTTCAAGCATTTTTTCAGTTCAGTTCTTTTCAGATTTTTCACCAGATATATAGACTTTTTTTTATTTTTTCAAATTGCTTTCTATGTTTTCTTTTGTATTTCTTTTCCAAAATGTGTTTAAAGTTGTAGGTTAATGAACTCTGGGTGTATGATAAATAATGTCTTGGCACAATATCCAAAAGAAAGGCAAAGATGACCTCTTATAAGAGTCTATTGCACATGGTGATGTTTTAGCTGGAATTAAAGACACATTTCACTTTAAGCAGGGTAGCAGAACCTTAAATACAGTAAAAAAAGGGGAGGTTCACCTTTAAAAGTACATTTTGGTGCCATTCCCAGACAATCTGTAATGGACCTACCTCTGCTATGGGCTCAGGGGTGTAACTACAGAGGAATCAGGAGGAATAGGGGCCCCAGGAAGCCCTAATTCATATAGAAGTTAAATACATATTGGTAAAAGACATTTTGGGGGCCTGAAAAATTAGTTGTTGTGGGGCCCATTAATATCTAGTTACACCACCGTATGGGCCACATAGATTTGAACCTGAAAGTAAATCAATGAATGGGGAATAAACCATTAACAATGATTGCTATTGAAAGCAGTATCTGTCTGCCGCCTTTCTGTGTCTGCACTGCGGGTCCTGACTTTTGAAAAAATGTAACAAATATCAGCTCTTCTGCAGCCAAGATTCCATTTGTGGAAAATACCTTTGCAGGTTTCTTAATCAGAGAACATACAAGATAATATGGCAACTGCAGTCCCGTTTGGAGAAATGCCGGCTGCTTCTAGATTCTGTTACAAGAGTAAAGACCGGCTCTCAATAGCAAACATATTAAATAACAGGTTCTTGAAAATTTACGCTAAACGGAATTTTCTCTTACTCATCATTGTCCATACATTTATTGCTTGTTGCCACAAGATGTCGCTAAAGTTCACAGGAATCAATATCAAAGAGCTACACCAATTATTTTATATATCTGTAACTTTGTTATGAACTAAGGGGGCCCAGGTGAGATTTGGGGTGAGTGTTTATTTGTACCCTGGGTACCCCTGGAACTATAGCAGGGTGACACCCCAATGTTTCTCTATATCTGTAACCTTGTTATGAGCTAAGGGGGCCCAGCCTGAAGGCCAGTTAGGGTGAGATTTGGGGTGAGTGTTTATTTGTACCCTAGGTACCCCTGGAACTAAAGCAGGGTGACACCCCAATGTTTCTCTATATCTGTAACCTTATTATGAGCTAAGGGAGCCCAGACTGTAGGCCAGTTAGGGGGAGATTTGGGGTGAGTGCTTATTTGTACCCTGGGTACCCCTGGAACTATAGCAGGGTGACTGTTACCCCAATGTTTCTATATATCTGTAACCTTGTTATGAGCTAAGGGGGCCCAGCCTGAAGGCCAGTTAGTGGGAGATTTGGGGTGAGTGCTTATTTGTGCCCTGGGTACCCCTGGAACTATAGCAGGGTGAGACCCCAATGTTTATATATATCTGTAACCTTGTTATGAGCTAAGGGGGCCCAGCCTGAAGGCCAGTTAGGGGGAGATTTGGGGTGAGTGCTTATTTGTGCCCTGGGTACCCCTGGAACTATAGCAGGGTGAGACCCCAATGTTTATATATATCTGTAACCTTGTTATGAGCTAAGGGGGCCCAGTCTGAAGGACAGTTAGGGGGAGATTTGGGGTGAGTGTTTATTTGTGCCCTGGGTACCTCTGGAACTATAGCAGGGTGACTGTTACCCCAATGTTTCTATATATCTGTAACCTTGTTATGAGCTAAGGGGGCCCAGCCTGAAGGCCAGTTAGGGGGAGATTTGGGGTGAGTGCTTATTTGTACACTGGAACTATAGCAGGGTGACTGTTACCCCAATGTTTCTATATATCTGTAACCTTGTTATGAGCTAAGGGGGCCCAGCCTGAAGGACAGTTAGGGGGAGATTTGGGGTGCGTGCTTATTTGTGCCCTGGGCACCCCTGGAACTATAGCAGGGTGAGACCCCAATGTTTCTATATATCTGTAACCTTGTTATGAGCTAAGGGGGCCCAGTCTGAAGGCCAGTTAGGGGGAGATTTCGGGTGAGTCCTTATTTGTGCCCTGGGTACCCCTGGAACTCTGGAACTATAGCAAGGTGACCTCAATGTTTTAATATGTTTGTAACCTTCCCAGGCCCTGGATTTGTTGCACATTGGTGTTCAGTAGAACTCGTGGCTTCAGGACTTCAACTTTAGCTCCTTTCATGACTTCAGGTCTTTTAGCGGCTTCTGGGCTTCAAGTTCGGCTCTTTTCGTGACTTTGGGACTTCAATTGCCGCTTTTTTCGTGACTTCGTTTTTTTTTGCGGCTTCGAGACTTCCAAGTTTGGCTCTTTTCACGACTTTGGTTGTTTTTGTGACTTTGGGTCTTTCCATTGCTTCAGGACTTCAAGTTCGGCTCTGTTCATTGTCACTTCAGGTGTTTTTGCTTCGGGACTTTAAGTTTGGCTTTGTTCGTAACTTCAGGTCTTTTTCGCGGCTTCGGCAGTTCGGCTCTTCTTGTGACTTTGGCGGTTTAGGAAGAGGCGGCATGGCTTCTGAGGGTGCTAGAGGAAGGGTGTTGTGCCATAATGATGTGCAGGGGTCAGGGCTGGAAGGAGAGGTAGGTTGGGGGGACCCTAGGCATGTACCTCTGATCCTGCAAGTGTGGATGGGGGAGAGAAGAGTGTCAGGGAGCAGCAGCAGTGAGTGTTGAGGTTGGGCAGAGAGTAGTGGTGTTGGGCAGTGGCAGCAGTTAGAGCTGTAGGAGTTGGTAAGAGAGTCGCTGAGTTGAGGGTAGTTTGGGGGATGGATGGGGCCTGGCCTGGGTACCCATCTGTGTTGAATTAGCTCAGCAGGGGGAAACTCCAAAACGTTTGCTTTACAGGGTCTGAGGACAGTGAAGTTATGCCACTGGGTGGGATTATCAGTAGCCTTTAGGTACCAGTCAGGACCCATTTAGGCACATTCTTTTCCCATTTCATCCTCTGACAGAGATACCTGTCCCATTGGTACAGACACATCCGGTTAGAGACGGAATCTGATGAAATTCCTCCGCATGTATTTTTCATACCAATTAACAGTGTCCTTAGGTGCCCCCCGTGCCAGCTGCTTCACTGATGCCACTGATTTACTCATTTAAATAAGAAAATATTTGACTTACTAAATGCCTTTCTTTATATGTCGGAAACATTCCCTTGTAATAGACATTCCTGGCCTTGCTGCCCTGTCTCTCTGAACAAAGAGCACGAATATCTGGCAGTTGCTGGAGCAGAGCGATTATTCCCTGACAGATGTACAATGGGATCCTCTGCTCTGTGTAACATTAAACTCCTCTGTGATTCTACATGAAACACTTCTGTTGCTTCTGGTTGTTGAATGACCAGTCTTTGCCCAATGTGGCCCCATCAAGTGGTGGGGCCAAATCTGATTCAATGGACCCCCCGGACAATGAAACTATCAGATGTGGGGACCATGCTGGGAGATGTTCTCCTCCGATGGGATTCTTTAGCCTTCTCAATTAATTATTAGGGATGTAGCGAACTGTTCGCCGGCGAACTTGTTCGCGCGAACTTCGACCGTTCGCGTCCGCCGAATGTTCGCGAACGTCGCGAGACGTTCGCCAATTTGGGTTCGCGTTCGATTAGTTCGACCATTCGACCGCTAAAAATCGAACGATTTCCATTCGTTCGAACGATTGTAAGCATTCCATTGAATGAAAAGCATTCGATCGAATGGTTTCGATCGTTCGATTCGAATGAAAATCCTTCGATCGAACGAAAATCCTTCGATCGAATGATTAAAATCCTTCGATCGAATGATTAAAATCCTTCGATCGTTCGAATCTAATGATTTTAGCGGGTGTTCGAAGTTCGCGAACTGTCCGCGAACATCAAATCGGCAGTTCGCTACATCCCTATTAATTATATGGCTGAGCCCAAATCAGATATTGATCAGAAAGACCATTTTTTTTTGTCTCGTGCAGGACCAATAAGCTGAGTACATATCTGGGCCACATATGCAGGTATGGATTTCCCTTTGTCACCCTCTTAGTCCCAAGTGCTCTGAGGTCAATGCAAATAGTGTTGCCACCTGTCCAGGTTTCCTGGAGATCTCAAGTCTGTGTTTCAGGCTTCTAAGACCTGACCAAACTCTGCCTGGTGGGAACCTCTGATCTGCCTAATCCATGTACCCTGAAGTCAATGGCATCACCCACCCTTTTCAACATCATTGCCCCACCAACGAACAGTCCAACGGTGCTAGGCGCAGCAAAAGTGTCCCTGTATATGTGGCCCTTGGGTAACCAGAGTATTGAGGAGACTGGACTGGGATTCAAAATAGGCCCTGCCATTCCTACTACACAGAAGAACAGCCCCCTCAGGCCCACTTAAAGGATAAAGAAACCTTAAAAATAAGTGAATGTAAACCTGATGAGGAGGCTATTCTAAGCACTTTTGTAATTTACATCCATTAATTATTTTCTTTTAATTCCAAGATATTAAGGGATACATGTACTGTTAATATGAATGAATTTTGTTACAACAGCGCCACCTGCTGGTCAGTTTCCCACCAGTCTGACCACCAAGTAGTCAAGGAAGTTGTCAGGAGAAAGAAAGAGGCTGCTCTGATGTTCTTCTGCTTAGGAAAGATTTGAGAAAGGTTTCTAATTGTTTTCCTAAGCAGAAGAACATCAGAGCAGCCTCTTTCTTTCTTTCGAATCCTAATTTGCATATGCAAATTAGGGGTGGGAAGGGGAAAACATTTTTACTTGTTTTGTGACAAAAAATAGGGATGCACCGAATCCACTATTTTGGATTTGGCCAAACCCCCGAATCCTTCGTGAAAGATTCGGCCAAATACCGAACCAAATCCTAATTTGCATATGCAAATTAGGAGTGGGAAAAGGAAAAATGTTTTACTTTCATTGTTTCGTGACAAAATGGCACCCGTCCCTAATTTACATATGCAAATCAGGATTCGGATTCGGTGCATCCCTAACAAAAAGTCACGTGATTTCTCTTTCCACCCCTTATTTGCATATGCAAATTAGGATTCAGATTCAGTTCGGCCTGGCAGAAGGAATCCTGCTGAAAAAGGCTGAATCCTGGCCGAATCCCGATCCGAATCCTGGATTTGGTGCATCCCTAATAGCTATGATCTCAATTTTGGCCCCTGAGTCAAAAATTGGATCAGCCCAATTTGCCCCGAACATGGGTGCCAAAAATGGCCAGCTTTAGAAACATCTAAGAATTATTTAACCATATATACAGGAGTGTAAGTACAGAAAAAGCAGACCCTGCGGCTGCAGGGGGGGTCCAGAGATATAGGGAGCCCCATGAGTCCCTAATTAATGAGCAATTTCAACATATATTTGTAACAAAAGGGAAACCTCTGGATGTTTGGGGCCCTAAAATGAATTTGCTGTGGGGCCCAGTAACATCTAGTTATATAACTGCAGATATGTTTTTTGTATTGTTCTATTTCCTGAAGGTGCCCCTGAGTTCGCAGAGCAAACTTACTCTCTGCCCCTACATTAGAATAGGCCCTGGAAGCGACCATTTATCTGGAAACATCAGGGGAAGGACTGCATATTTTATGGGTCACTCTTGTCCATGGAGTGTAGAGAGGACAAGCCAAAATGATATGTGTATCATGTACAGTATAGTCAGTTATACTCACCAAACCTTCACATTTCATCACCTCCCCAAGGTTTGTCTGGGGCCCAGGACAGTGCAATTATCCTGCAATAATGAAACACAAAGATCATGTGATGGTGTGAGAGTGCAGCAGACTGTGCAAAGCGTCTCTCCTTTGTATTTATTTCTTTTCAAGGTCAGGATCCGACATCATGTGCTACAGCAGGACCCAACAATCCGGGAGAAGAGAAAATTAATTGGAAGGATTCACCATGGGATATTTTCCATAGGAAGGCAGATAACAATTCTCACTTTCTTGTCAAGGAGCTGTAACATGCAGGGAGTCCCAGCATGCACTGTGACATATTTTTAATTAAAATAAGACCAGTTTCTCCCCCTCCTTTGTGGCACCTAGTTATGTGAGCTGCAGCTTATTGCTCCTCCTGAGTGGAGCACCGATAGTTTCACATGACTGCGATGGGCATCAATATGGCTCCTAATTGCGAGTCGTTCATTGTTGCATGCTAATTAAGTTGTATCTGGAGTCTCATGCTTCTGCACTTTAATGGCACGGTGACTATTCATGTTCATTACAAAATACTCCATGTGGGATCAACAGAGACTTCAGCCTCAGTTCCCCTTTAATGGGCCAGAACTTCCTATTTTATTTAGTCCATTCTCAGGTTCCCAATTATGGTTTGGCTCTTCATTGTGTTGTAATATGAGCAAATGGAAAGGCAAAGCACTTAAAGGGATACTGTCATGGGGAAAAACATTTTTTTCAAAATGAATCAGTTAATAGTGCTGCTCCAGCAGAATTCTGCACTGAAATCCATTTCTCAAGAGAGCAAACAGATTTTTTTTATATTCAATTTTGAAATCTGACATGGGGCTAGACAATTTGTCAATTTCCCAGCTGCCCCAGGTCATGTGACTTGTGCCTGCACTTTAGGAGAGAAATGCTTTCTGGCAGGCTGCTGTTTTTCCTTCTCAATGTAACTGAATGTGTCTCAGTGGGACATGGTTTTTTACTATTGAGTGTTGTTCTTAGATCTACCAGGCAGCTGTTATCTTGTGTTAGGGAGCTGTTATCTGGTTACCTTCCCATTGTTCTTTTGTTTGGCTGCTGGGGGGAAAAGTGAGGGGGTGACATCACTCCAACTTGCAGTACAGCAGTAAAGAGTGACTGAAGTTTATCAGAGCACAAGTCACATGACTTGGGGCAGTTGGGAAATTGACAATATGTCTAGCCCCATGTCAGTTTTCAAAATTGAATATAAAAAAACCTGTTTGCTCTTTTGAGAAATGGATTTCAGTGCAGAATTCTGCTGGAGCAGCACTATTAACTATTTCATTTTGAAAACATATTTTTTCTAATGACAGTATCCCTTTAAGAGGCCGAGAGCTAATTACAGCAAGTTTGATACATTACCCCCCACCCCTGCCAACATAATTCCATTCCTTATTTCATCAAACTTTCTTCCTAGCTTAAGGCTTTCACTGTAATGAGATCAGTGAGCAACTGCATGGCTGTGTGAGTAATTACACATATGTTCATTGGTGAGGTTGAAACAAGTTCTGAAACAAAAACTGGCAGTTGCACGAAACAACCCATAGGCCCATAGTCACACTTGAGGCTGCCATTAGCAAGGGCCAAACCAATGGACAAGTGGAACGTAGCTTAATATTTACCATATGCAAATATGAAAAGATGAATTTATCTCTATTCCCCGTTTGCTCCTGCCAAACTTTTTCTGTGTGGTGGGTCATTTATCTGACGAAGAATGTGTTTGGGAGACAAACTATAGAAATAAAAATAGACGTTACCAAGGAGTTCCACGACCATGTAAAAGTATGAAGCAGGGTGGAGAGTATGAGATGCTGGAGGGCACTTTATACAGCCTAGTGCAGGCTCCTTCTAACCAGGTCCAGAATGGTCTTCAAGATCAGCAAATGATCTCTCAGTGGGCTAGGACAAGTCCCATTAGCACATCATGAAAACCTATACCATTTGGAACTATATATATCTTATTACTGAGAGTGGGCCCAGGGCATTCAGGTTGTAGGATGGGCCCAACACCCAACAGCAGTACAACAAGAATCAGCAGTAGAACGGAGAGATATCTGCAGGACCAACACATCAATGAATGGGAAAGAGCAGGACTGGTATTATGGTCGGGAAGATTTGCCACTTGCCTTGGGCCTCCAGGATCACATGGTTTCTATGGGGGACAACTCAAGTTTGTCCAACTTACCTGATGAGTGCCAGGAGCTCAAGCAATTTGCCCAACTGAAAGAGGAATATTGGCTACAGAACTACATGCTTTTTAGATTCCTCCAATTGCAGCATGCATTTTTTTCCAAATCCCAGAGGGCGCACCATGCACTACCCCAACCCTAGAAGGCTACCTACTTAGACCAGAACTCTCCAAACCCCTAAGCTGGTCCTACACTATTCTGCTACAAGATAACTTCGATCCTATGAAACATATCTGTCAAAAATGGGCTCAAAACTTTCCATTCTTTGATGAAGGATCTTGGAAAGACAATCTGGAACAAAGATCAGAAACTAACATATCTGTAAGAGACTGTTACATACACACCAAATTCTTAAATAGACTTGTGTTTCAAATGTAATGGTAATAGTGGTACTTGTATGCATGTATTTTCGGAGTGCCCTAAAATTCTGCAATACTGGACTGCAATAATTAATACCTTTTTGGGACTCCCAGCTATTCAGACACCAGCATTCTGCCTTCTGGGGCATCTAGAGGAACTTACCCTTTCATGTTGTGACAGGTTGTGTTTACAGCAGCTCCTACATTATGCAAAGAAAGCTATTTTTCTTACATGGAAAGCCCTGGAACCTCCTAGCATTCTGGATAAAAATTATCAATGACATTCTTCCGAGCCACAAATTGACATATATAACGCGTGGATGCCCAGACTCGTTCAAGAAAATCTGGGACAGGTGGCTTACTGAACCAGAAACTGGCACTGCAGCCAAATGACCTAGGGATTATGAAAGCTGCTAACCAGGTTTTATATTGTAAGATACAATCTATTGCATAAAGGGAATGCCCGCCCTCCTATCTATCTCCCCCTTCTCTTACTTTATGTTATGTTCATAAAATCAAAAAAGATAACGAAAAAAAAAGGTTGTCCAACTTCCAGTCCTCAAGGTTTCTCTTGTCAGGGAGCCGGGAGCTCCCTCCAGGGAGGTAGTCTGGATCAAGGAGGAAGCCCTCTTGAGGGATCAAGGTCGCGGTGTCCAAAGGGTTAGGCAAGTGGATAATCAGAGTTCAGGCAAAAAGGTCAAAACCAAAGCAGAAAACAGGCTGGAAGCTGGAAACAAGGATTTGAGCAGGAATCAGGCAATAACAGGAACCCAGGATTCTCAGACATCAAATCCTATTCTTGGGCGCCATTCTGGCGTCCTGGAAGCACTTTTATATTCAAATTTGGCGCCAAAGTGACGTCATTTACGCTGGCGTGCTTGCGCCCACGTGGGCCAACTGGGCGCCGCCTTTTTGGATTCTTACTCGCCGGGAGCAGACGGATCTCTTCGCGCTCCCTGCGCCCTTGACATCTCTATAGATCCAGCAGAATAAATGCTGCTGCCCCAACATTTTTTGTCTTGGTCAGAAAGAGGCCTCCAAAATGACCAATGATTAGATGTTGCTTTTCCCATGGCTGATGATCTTTAAGTGCCCAAAAAAGATTAAAAACATTAAATGTTGCTTCCCAAGGTCAGGACGAAGGAGAACAGATTTATTACACATGAATCTAAATATCTTCCATATCTATCTGAAAGGAAATCTAGAATCCTGCAGAAATAATGCATGGACGCAGCTTAATGTTATGGTCACACGCAGTTTGTTAGTAGCCTCCATCTGCTGAAATCCTCTTCTTTACAGACACGTTGGCAGGTGCTTTAACAAAGAGCTTATGTGTCAGTCATGAAGCCACATAAAATGGAAAAAAAACACTGAAGATTTACAGTCGAGCTATAAATACATTCTGCGAGGAGACATGAGACAAATTGCTCGCTGAAGGTGATATCTTCATTGGCGCCGGCCCAGTTAAATGCTGCTTTGAAGGATCATGCAATTGGCTCCTAAAGGACAAAAAAATGCAGTAGGACAGGATTTGTTTACAATGTTTCATTTGTACCTTAAAGGGGCTTAAACCTTCCAGAACTCTACCACCCACCCACCCAAACTTAATTACAGTGCAAGAGATGACCCAATGTGAATTTATTGCCTCCAGTGATGCCCCTTCCTTCAATTTGACATTCACAGGTGCAAGGGGGGAGCTATGTTCTTTAATCTGCTCCATGACACTTAATTTAGATTAACAGGGCACGTTGGCTTTAGGCTCAAGAAACTATTGGCTGCCCTAGCTCTATCCTTGTGGGGCATCCCTTAGCCTCTATGGATGGAGGTGAACACAAACTAGGTAGTAAGCGCATACACTTTCAATAGTTACAGGGCACTAGCTCAAACAGATCAACTCTTCAAGTCCTTCAGATAGTAGATATCATAAGGGTGCCATCTTTAAGCCCATTCCTCGGTGGGGCTACAGTCCACTCACTAAGTAAGCCTCTCTATCTGGTTCCTCATCAAAGTGTCTAGCTCTAATACTGACTATATCTTGTCCACAGGATTTATAGTGTTAACTTTACTGGGTCTTGTAATTCATTCTTCCTTGAGGGGGGCATCTTCATGAGAAAGGTTGTAGGGTTCATTTTCCACTTCTATCAAGTGCTGGAGCTCTTGTGATTCATACAGGGATGACCTATGCCCCTAGCATTGGAAGGTACATACCTTTCAAGTGGTCTCTGGTAGTGGATGTGGAAATGTAAATTGTACATTGTTACCAGATACATCTAAATCCTTTTGGGGTTGTCCTAGTTCGCTCTCCTTCTTCTCCAACCCAAGAAAATAGTTACTCAGAGGAAGGATTTACATTCCTTAGCCTTTATGAATGGAGAAACTTTATTCTGTTCTCCAGTGTCAAGCAAAGCAGCTTCCATGCTTGCACGGCCAGAGGATGGTGCTCCCCAAGACAGTATCCAAAAAGAGATCTTATATCTGGACATTCGGAAAGAACTGAAGAGGGAGAAGACTACCACCAAAAGTGTTAGCTCTAAGACAAAATATAGAATCTAGGGGTATATTTAAGTCAGGATTCTACCATTCATTTAGAAATGTTTAAACACAGTGCGGGCCCCACCTAGCAAATACTTTGTTCATGAGAAGTATCAAGGTCATTGGCATGTTTAGAAGGTTGAGCTGTCACTTGTTTAATTTAAAATATATTACCTGCTCGAGATAAAACATTAACTAGATGACAAACACTTTACTGGCAGCCCAGTATGATCCTAAAAGAAGGCATGTCCCGTGTTTAATAAACACCAACTCCTCCGTCTTTCAGGTGATGTTTTTTGTCCACAGTCTATGAACAGGGTATGGAAAACAGGAGGTCGATACATTGCACTAGTTACTAGGTTCCCTCAGCACTAAATACCATTGCACTTGATGAGTCCGAAAGCAAATCTGTAGGTCTTATTGATGCACCCAAATGTGGAAACCCTGGATTTACCACAATGTCCAGGGTGGTAGTGTCTTCAGGGTTCCCCTTGTCAATGGATGCACTTGCTCCTGAGCAGAAGAGGCTTGATAGAACCAGAGTGCTCAAAGCAACTACACACAACTGCAAGTGTGTTTGGATGCACTAACTTTTATGAACAGCAGCAAAATATAGCAGGGTAACCCCAATATTTCTATGTCTGTAACCTTGTTATGAGCTAAGGGGGCTCAGCCTGAAGGCCAGGATGAGATTTGGGGTGAGTGTTTATTTGTACCCTCGGTACCCCTGGAACTATAGCAGGGTGACTGTTACCCCAATGTTTCCATATATCTGTAACCTTGTTATGAGCTAAGGGGACCCAGCCTGAAGGCCAGTTAGGGGGAGATTTGGGGTGAGTGATTATTTGTGCCCTGGGTACCCCTGGAACTATAGCAGGGTGACACCCCAATGTTTCTATATATCTGTAAACTTGTTATGAGCTAAGGGGTCCCAGTCTGAAGGTCAGTTAGGGAGAGATTTGGGGTGAGTGCTTATTTGTGCCCTGGGTACCCATAGAACTATAGCAGGGTGACTGTTGCCCCAATGTTTCTATATATCTGTAACCTTGTTATGAGCTAAGGGGGCCCAGTATGAAGGTCAGTTAGGGGGAGATTTGGGGTGAGTGCTGATTTGTGCCCTGGGTACCCCAGGAACTATAGCAGGATGACTGTTACCCCAATGTTTCTATATATCTGTAACCTTGTTATGAGCTCTGGGGGCCCAGTCTAAAGGTCAGTTAGGGGGAGATTTGGGGTGAGTGCTTATTGTGCTCTGGGTACCCCTGGAACTATAGCAGGGTGACACCCCAATGTTTCTATATATCTGTAACCTTGTTATGAGCTAAGGGGGCCCAGTATGAAGGTCAGTTAGGGAGAGATTTGGGGTGAGTGTTTATTTGTGCCCTGGGTACCCCAGGAACTATAGCAGGGTGACTGTTACCCCAATGTTTCTATATATATCTGTAACCTTGTTATGAACTAAGGGGGCCCAGCCTGAAACCTGAAGGCCAGTTAGGGGAGATTTGGGGTGAGCGTTTATTTGTGCCCTGGGTACCCCTGGAACTATAGCAGGGTGACGGAACTGTAATTTTAAAATCTAACTAAATGTTCCTAAAAGAAGGGGTTGAATCCAAAAAGAGTACCACTGTACTAGATAAGACTCCCCATTCTGTCCTCTTGTGCCACCGACTTGCAGACAAAATAAATGAGCACACAGCAATAATAATTAAAAAGAGGTTTATTGACTTTTTTTTTTTGCAAAATAAAAAACATAAAATAACCACAAAGATAAAGGCCATAGGCTGAATGAACCAAATGAACCAGCCACTTGGTTACACAACTGACATTAATATTACAACTGGTTATTATTGCATATACCCCAGGTGCATCGATATGTGTGGTCACGTTTTGGCAAGTTTGCAGTCAGAACTTTGGTTGTGTTAAACTGACAACTGTTAATTCCACAAGGGCCAACGTAGACATTAGAATCTCATTGATTTCAGCCTGGTCCTGCAATCGCCTCTTTGCCTAAAACTAGGGTTTTTTTGTACGGATCTGAAGTCAACAGACAATAGCGGACACCATCTACCTTTTTGAGTTATGTGAAGTGCCATATAGTGGGTTATTGTTGCTGGTATGTTTTATAGCACCTTGTCTCCACAATGCGAAATGTTATCGGCATTGCCAAGGAGGAACCCTGCTGAGAACCTGAAGAACAGAAAAAGGTACACGGCCGTCAGCATGAACTTGTTCTGGATCTACCACATCGGGGGTTCAACATAAATGGCTGCTTATTAAAACTAGGCTAGAGGTTAGCTTTAGTACCATCAGAATGTTCCTGCAGCAAATAAACACTTGTATTTATCAAAGAATGGTAACAGCCCAACTGGACTGAAGATTAGAGTGTTCACTATTTCAGGCCTTGGTCATGTGATTCTAATCCTATAGGTCCCCGCAATGGGTCCTGTTGACCGTTAAAGAGGGCACTAAGGGGGTAATTTATCACAGACCGATTTTATCTCAACATTTTCTGCTGCAAACTTCGATCAAATTCGCTCAGGTTTTTTTAAGCTTATTTATTATCACATTTTCCAGAATATTTGCTTTTCTGGAAAAAAAATCTAATTTCCACTTTTTTTTTTTTGATTTTTCATCTGAAAACTCAGATTTCTTATGTTTTTTGCCTGAAAACTTCAGGGTATTGCACGAAACCCAAAAAATCATTGGGACTTCTTCCTCTGACTTATACGCAACCTCGACAGGTCTTAAATGCCGTATTTTCTGATTTGGACATTTCCCTCCTTGGGGTTTAATACATTCCGACAAATTCGTGATTTTTTAAAAGTACGATTTTCTATATTTTTTTTTTTAGATATTTGCATTCGGAGTTTAGTAAATAACCCCTTATGACTTCCTACAGTATAGAAACGAGGTACATCTTCGACATTGTCGATTTTCAGAATTATTACTTAACCTCCAAAAAGAGTAAAGAAACCCCAGTCTCCAATTTTTAGCCATTGCTGTGACTTTTTTTGAAATTTAACGGGTCAATCTAACCCTTAGGTAGTGTGCTAGAAAACCGATCAAGCTTCCTACCAAACTGTCCAGCCTATGAATTAGCCGGAATGGCAAGTTAGGCTCCAGATTTATTGTTGTTCTCTGTTACTTGCTCTTCAGCACCACTATCCATTTTGCAGTTTGAATATGACCCTAGCCACCAGAAAAATGGCTGAACTTCCTAAGTGGAGAGCTGCTTAAACAGAATGAAATAATTCAAAAACCGCAAAAAATATAAAATGAAGACCATATGCAAATTGTCTCAGAATATCAGTGTCTACATGTTGCCAACATTTTTTTTTTAACATGACCTATCCCTTTAAGTTTGCTATTTTTGAGAAAAAGAAATGCATTACCATGCAATAAAAATCCAGCATCACGGTTGCAGGACCATTCTTTGATATATACAAATTATTAGGGATGCACCGAATCCAGGATTCGGTTCGGGATTCGGCCTTTTTCAGCAGGATTCGGATTCGGCCGAATCCTTCTGCCAGGCCGAACCGAATCCGAATCCTAATTTGCATATGCAAATTAGGGGCAGGGAGGGAAATTGCGTGACTTTTTGTCAGAAAACAAGGAAGTAAAAAATGTTTTCCCCTTCCCACCCCTAATTTTCATATGCAAATTAGGGTTCGGATTCGGTTCGGTATTCGGCCGAATCCTTCGTGAAGGATTCGGGGGTTCGGCCGAATCCAAAAAAGTGGATTCGGTGCATCCCTACAAATTATTATATTTTTAAAAGATGTCTGAGGATTTAAAAAGGAATCCATGTATAAATATATACCCACAACAATGTTAGCCTTAATTACCTTTAAAGTATATAGGGTCTCCGTCTCGGAAAACCTTAAGTGTGCAAACGATTTCTTTTTATACATACATACACAATAGCAGCAAATATATTACGAGTGTGAATTCAACTAAAATATTTCCTGTTCAGCTGAACAGGAACAGGAAACTCGTCAAGACCGGACACCATGAATCATATTAATACGCTTATTTATAATACTTTACATTATAAAAGGCATCAGTTGGAGACTCTGTACTGGAGAAACAAAACCATATAAAAAATTGACCTTTTGTAAGAAGAAAAATTATTATTTTTTTTTAATTTCCCCATTTATTTTTTGAATCAAAGGTAATGCTCAGATAGGAGACACTGGGGGTCATTTATAAAGTTCGCGCAGCACAAATTTTTCACAAATCGTTGTATTGCGCATGGTTTTTCCTGAACGCTAACATATTGCACTGCTCTGCCCCGTCTTTCTGGTTTTTGCAAATTCGCAGGGTGAATAAATGGCGCCAAAATGAGACGGGAGTTTGCGTGATTGTTGTGCACGAAAATAGCGTTGACAGTAACTTAAATGCGCAGTTTGCGAAACTGTTTATTTTATCCGCCACCAAAGTTGTGGCGTAATTGAGTCGCAGAGTGTGCACATAAATATTCGCATTTGTGACATATTTAAAAAGCTGCTATTGACATTCGCATTGTGAAAAAAAAATTCGCAGTTTTGTTTGCACCCTCTTATTCAGCTTAATAAATATAACCAATATATTCACTTTGCGAACCAATCTGCCCTGCGCAAAGTTTTTAAATGACCCCCACTGTTTCTTAAGGCGAATTCCAGATTTAGGGTATAATACAAATTGGTTGATATTAGGAGTGCACCGAATCCAGGATTCAATTCGGGATTCGGCCTTTTTCAGCAGGATTCGGATTCAGCCGAACCGAATCCTAATTTGCATATTTAATTAGGTGTGGGAAGCGAAATCACGTGACTTTTCATCCTCAAACAAGGAAGTAAAACATTATTTTTCCACTTTTTCCTTTCCCGCCTCTAATTTGCAAATTAGGATTCGGCTGAATCTTTCCCGAAGGATTCGGCCAAATCCCAAATAGTGGATTAGGTGTATCCCTAGTTGATATCCAATCACCCTCTAGTAACATTCAAAAATATACGTGTAAAGGTTTCAGCAGAGCTAAGCATATTTATTATAAGGCTTAACTAGGGATGATGCACAATTAATTGAATTAAATTAACTCCATCACTCTCCATAAATCAAAGGCTGTCACAGGTGCTGGGAGTTGTAATTTAATTCAATTAATTGTGCATCATTGAGTGGGACAACCTACAGGATTAACCTGCAGACACCACCTAGGATTTTGCCTTCCCATGCATTTTATGCATTTATACCCTTGGGGTGAACCTCTCCAAACCAAAAATGGCTACTTACAGTCGCAGGAAAATACAGAGGTTTGTTACATACAATAAATCTGGGTATCTTATATAGTTATGGACCGTTATCAGATGGGGCCCAATGTGAGGCCCATAGACGTTTCAGTTTATAGAGGTTGGAAATGATTACATATATGTTTGTGAATGTTACCATATTTTCAAATTTGGACGTTCTACCTGGTAACGCTCTACCTCAGCCACATTTAATAGAAGAATACTGTTAAACCACACCACTAATCGTCTAATAAAACAACTCTCTATGCATTCGATGACTGCTCGGCCCAGGAAAAGCCTTCTAAGAAACTGTACAGTGAGATTCCACTTGTCACGCCATTCGCCCTGTGGAAGGAAGTTTTGTGGTTGTTTCAATACTGAAATACTGACAGTTTGGGAGCATTTGTGTAACACGACCGAAGGGGGGAAAGTTCATTTGCACATCCTGCTGTGGGTGTTTTGTTAGATAGGAAGTTTGTTATGCACTATAGTGTGTTTCTAAGGCTGAACCGGACAGCTGTGTTTTTATACAACGGGAACCTGGAGCACAAGACTAGGTAGACCACTAGCTACACAATGGAAGATGCCGGAATTACCATGTGGCGGTACAACAGGACAGACATGTGTATATGTGTATATATGTATATATATATATATATATATATATATATATATATATATATATATATATATATGCAGTAAAGGTATCGGAGTGAGGAACACATAGATATCCTATAAGTCAGTTTTGCCCTGAATATCACTGTGAATACAGCCCTTCTAATGTGCATATGTCTATCTAGCTACAGTAGGCACAGCACACAGAGAAGTGGGTTTAGATCTCAGCTTGCACTGAAAATTACTGGAAAATAATGTTGCAGATTATATATTTCATTAGAAGGGGCACTACACGCCGAGTCACATGATAAAACAATGCCATTCGTTAAATAAATGTTTTCTGTTATAAAGCTTATAGTTTTGCCTTTACTGTTTTTACTACCTCCCCTGCAACCAGCGTTTGACAGATAATGAGCTCTGTATAAACAAGTCCCTTCCCCTGTCTGCAGTCTGGGTTTTAAGTTTACAGATAAGAAGCTGTTAATTAACGTAACTGCCTGCTCCTCCCATAATTGTTCTTAAGAACCAGGAAGTTGTGAAAGCAACCCCAGTTTGCCCTGTTTAGTGCAAAATATAACAATTAAAAAAAGTATTTTCAGCACAAACCCCATACTAAACAAACAGGTTATATTTCCCCTTTAAAGGGGAACGGTCTTAATGCCCCATTCAAGGATGTTTAGTAAATCCGTTATTTGAATATTTTGTTTTCCTTTATATCCAAATCTTTACGTGGTGCAACCACAGTTCCTGTTACCTGGGACTCATAACAACAGGAATTATATTGCTACCGAACATAAAACAGATTTATTTAACATCCGCTTTCAATTAGTGAACTTTTCTCGCCATGACAGTTGCCCTTTAAACCAGTTTTGGATTCAGAGAAACGATTTAGGCTGCACCCACCATGCAGTTTCTCTTTCACCCAATGATTAAGACTTAAATAAATATTTTTTTAGATTATTATTATACTATGAAACGTGACAGATTGCGGATTACAGATTTAGAATAAATAAGAATATGGGGGGAAAATAGAAAGGTAGGACCCAAACCTGCTGTAGTGAGCTATAGATTCTCAGCACCCTCTTAAAGCTGTGAGCTAAGAATGCTGGGAGTTGTAGTTGACAAGAGTGCTGGGAGTTATAGCGGAGTGGTTTGACATCCACGATACAAAAGGTGCCCCCTGCATTGTGTTGCATCCAAAATAGCTTGCATCCCAACAGTGCAGAATAAAGTACCTGAATGTAACAATTTGCTGATTTTTACTCTGTAACATAACGCGCACAGTTGTTAAACATGATTGTCGACCTTTCCATGGCTAAGACAATACTGTTGGACGTCACAATGGACTTTGATCCGTACACAGTCGAAACAGTTGGAGCAGAGTTTGCGCCCAGTGGGAGAGCACGGATTGTTGTATTGGCTTTTGTCGGAGGTTTATGTTACATCGGGAGTCCTTCCTCCTGCGTTAGGTATCCCTGTATTAGTGTTGCGTATACTTGAAGTAGCCGCGGGTGATTTCGGAAAACTCGCTCTTCAATTAACAGGAAGTCCGCAGTCCAGATCATCCAAGCAGGTTGTGGAAATTGTGCTTTGATTCGCAGACGGTAAATGCACGCGTGGGTTTGAATCAGTGCTTGAAACCTAAATTATTGTACAGCGTTGTTCTGAGTGTTTAAGACACGGGAACAATATACAAGCGTCCGTCTGGCGTCTGCAAGAATGTTCTCGCTCAGGCAAACGCAGCCGAAGAGGAATTCCAGAAGAACCACTTGCGTTTGGAACGATGTTTATGCAGCGCGTGATCTTCCTTCTCCCTTTCTTTCTTCACCCGTTGGTAGTGGTCTTCTTCTTTCAGGTACCATACGGGAGGCCAGCGGTGTCTCTCGAAATATTCCTGATTTTCTATTTAGGTCAATAAAATAAAGTTATTGTTGTAAAGACTGAAACCAGTCACAAGGTTTAATAACCTGCCTTTTAATCAATATTTATGGTGGGCTTAAAGGCAGACGCGCTGCAATTCAGGGAGATTAGTTGCCCGGCGACAAAACACCTCTTCTTTGGGGCGACTAATCTCCCCGAACTGCCTCCCCGTTGGCTAGAATGGAAATCGCAAACGGGATGGCACTTCGTTTTTTAAAGTTGCCTCATGGGGAAACTTCAGGAGACTTCGGAAAATGAAGCGCTACGAGTGCCATCCCGTCTGCGATTTCCATTCTAGCCGGCGGGGAGGCAGTTCGGGGAGATTAGTCGCCCCAAAGAAGAGGAGATTTGTCGCCTGGCGACTAATCTCCCCGAATCGCAGAGTGTCTCTGCTCTAAAGGAGAACTAAAACGGAGGCATAAATGCTGTGAAAATATTGCCCATGTGATTACCCCATTTTGAATCTTTATTTTGTGTGCCAGCGGCACTGCACATGCTCAGTGTACTCTGGGCAGCTGCTGAGAAGCTAAAGCTTAGGGCTCATCAGAAATCATCAAGATTTGCCTGTCTTGGAAGCAGATGCTACAGGGCTGATTATTAATCAGTTCTGATGATCCCGGAAAAAAGTGCCGTGAATCAGATTCCTCCACCCACAACCACAGCAATTCTTGAGATTGTATATCTCCAAATTATGAGGGCCAGGAACTGGGAATTAAGCAGCCTGTTCTAAAAGAAATCACCGTATTGTTTGTAGGGTTTGGCACTCAAAGAGCAATCCTCCAGGCAGTTAGTATTTAAAAGTATTTATTGAAGTACAAGTGTGGATTACAGCCTTGCGCGTTTCGTGTTTTCACAACACTTAATCATAGGCTGTGTTGTGAAACGCGTAATCCATCCATTTAATGACAACTGCCTGGAGGATTGCTCTTTGAGTGCCTACCCTACAAACAATACTGTGATATCCGCTCCCTCAAGCTGAAGGCTCGGGGCAGAGCACCTGGACCTCCTCATATACGCGGAGAGTCTCTTTAAAGGATAAGTAAACCTTTACAATAAGTGAATGTAAAACTGACGAGGGGGTCTATTCTAAGCACATTTGCAATGTACATTCATTATTTATTTATTTTTAATTCCAAGATATTAATGGATACATGTACTGTTAATATGAATGAATTTTGTTACAACAGCGCCACCTGCTGGTCATTTTCCCACCAGTCTGACCACCAAGTAGTCAAGGAAGTTGTCAGGAGAAAGAAAGAGGCTTCTCTGATGTTCTTCTGCTTAGGAATAAAATTATAAACCTTTCTCAAATCTTTCCTAAGCAGAAGAACATCAGCCTCTTTCTTTCTCCTGACAACTTCCTTGACTACTTGGTGGTCAGACTGGTGGGAAACTGACCAGCAGGTGGCGCGGTTGGAACAAAATTCATTCATATTAACAGTACCTGAATCCCTTAATATCTTGGAATTAAAAATAAATAAATAATGAATGTACATTGCAATAGTGCTTAGAATAGCACCCTTATCACTTTTACATTCACTTATTTGAAAGGTTTACTTACCCTTTAAAGAAACAATAATTGATGATATTGTTCTACTAAAAAACCTTCTCTTCAATCCCAGAAATCTCCTCAATTCTCGAAACAAAGTCTTTGCTCTGAACCAAATGACTTTACCCTTTGTCTCAAACCAACGAGACTCCGCATGTAAGAGCGAACGTACCTGGGGATTTCACTTTTATCTCTTTGCGGAACTTGGCGCAAACACTGTTGTAATTGGTGCAAATGTGATGCAAACACCAGGCTGCCAACTGATGCGCATTGTGGAACTGTGGGGGGGAAAAAAAAAAAAGAGAGAGTTGTAAAGATTAACACAATGATTAATACCAAGTATTTACATGGTGATAAATTTAATTATGAATGGGCAGATTTATCAAAGGCCGAATTTCAAATTTTTTAACTCTAATAAATTCGAAAAGGCTCACAACTCGAATGGGAGGTTATTTGAACGTCTAAAATTCGATCGAACGGGAACGATCCCAAAATTCGTTCGAATCGAATGTCAAGAAGGCTGTTAATATATTCAAATGGATCAATGGGCCTCTGCTATTGACTTGTAAATGGACTCGGCAGGTTTTAGGCGGCGAATATTCGAGTCAGGACTGTTTTCATGGTCGAGGAATTTACATTGAATTGGGGAATGAAAATAAATCTGCTCCTGCCACTTAACAAATCTGCCCCTAAGTGTTTTAAATTTTCACCAAAACACCTCTATGACTCTATGTCTAACTTGTGAGTGCACAGCCAGGGTGCAGGGGGTTACCATTCAATAGAGGGGCAATTGTGAGCATGTTCCTATTTGGCAAGATGGAAATCAGGTTGGGGGGGGACAAATGCTGGAAGTCATCTAGTATTAGTGATGTGCAGGCCGGCCTGATACCTTCGGGTCAGGCAGGTTTGGGCCGAACCCGCACTTTTCTTCGTGGGTGGCGGGCGAGTGCAGCTCTTCTGCTCTCCACCGCTCGCCATCGTCAAATGCCGGCTTCTGACTTCGTCTTTTATAGACGCTGCGCCTGCTCACCCCGCTCCCTTTGTGACGTCAACGGTAGGGGCGGCACGGGTCTATAAAAGGAACCTGGAAATCGGGCTTGGGTGAGTGGAGCTCTTCTACTGCTCTCCCCGCCCGCCATTGTCAAATGCCGGCTTCCGGGTTCGTCTTTTGTAGGCGACGGGGTGGGTTGGCGCAGGTCTATAAAAGCAACCCAGAAGTCGGATGCTGGCGGGCAATAGCCAAGGTAGGGCGGATTAGGGTCGGGGGAAATCCTGACCGGCACATCACTACCCAGTATGCCATTGCTCTAAGACACAGTCAGCACAAGGATTAGGGTCAAATACCAAACTATAAATGAAGCAGAACCCGCAGTCACAGGGGGGCCTGAAAAGGGGGTCTGCTTTCCTTCCTAGCTAAGAAGAACCCCCTCCCCAGCCGCTCTCTTACCTGCAGCGGGAAAGCAGAGTTGACACGGGGTGGAGAGTGGGTGGAGTTGGGCAGGGAGTGGGTGGAGTTAGCGTGGGAAGTGGGCAGAGGCAGGAAGTGGGCAGGAGGATGGGTATTGGAGTGCGCTGGGCCCCTATTAAGATATTTTTGCAGGGGGGCTCGGCACACTCTAGTTACGCCACTGGTCAAAGAGTTTCATACACAACAGTAACTTGATCTCCCAAACTAGTGGGTCTAAATTATTATCACTTTTTCCTATTTCCACTGACCGTTGAAGAAGAGAAGGGGAGTTGAAGATTTGAAGGGCTATGTTTTGTAGAATACTGTAAGGAGATTTATTGTATCACCTTCCCTTTAATTATGGACTTGGTTTTAAGTAGGAGACCAACCTGAGCAAGTTCCAGGTAAGTGAGCACTTCATAGTCGATATCAGCGCCACCGACCGCAGCCTTGGTCAGTTCCTGGACAGCGTGTTGTTCTATAGGACAAAGCATTACAGTCCGTCACCTGCCCACAGCCAATACACAGTAACAGCAATCATGGAGTTAAGTCACAAGTGAGCAGCGGTGTCATTCTAATAACCTGTCATTAAAAATATTACATCCAGACACTGACCCAGTTAATTATAACCCGGTGATACATATGAATGGCTTCTTCATGCCTCACATCCTACCAGGAATGAATGATTAAACCAATAAAGTGTTGATACACTGCAATGATTCTTAGCAATTATGTGACCACAATATACAAAGGGCAGCACATGCTTATTAAAGGGTAATTAAACCATTCAAATAAGTGAATGTAAAAGTGGTAAGGGTGCTATTCTAAGCACTATTGCAATGTACATTCATTATTTAATTCATAGCATAGTAAAACTAAAGACCTGCTCCTACCTGTAAGTGCCACAAGGTGAGGAAGGCACAATCTGTTGGCCACTGCGATCAGCTCAAGGGGGTCCATTTCGGGGGTGCAAGTCAGCTGCTTGGTATATAGGTAATCGAGTACGGCTTGCATTGATGCTTTGCTCACATTGGGAAGATCGACCTACATAAACACAAGAAAAAAATAATTACTCTACGAGATCCACTGTTTATGCTATACACCACTGGGGGTCACTATACTAATAAAATGAAACACCATTTAGTGGTTGCTATGGGTTACTAGACCTGGTGCAAACTTTATATCTTTTATTACATCACATCTGATGGTGTCCCGCCATTGCACCAGGCAGCGGTTTGTTTCAGATGACAGTAAGGAGGTTTGAAGTAGGGATGCACCGAATCCTTCTGCCCGGCCTAATCGAATTTGCATATGCTAATTAGGGGCAGGAAGGGAAATCGTGTGACCTTTTGTCACAAAACAAGGAAGAAACACATGTTTTCCCCTTCCCACCCCTAATTTGCATTTGCAAATTAGGATTCGGATCGGTATTCGGCCGAATCTTTCATTTAGGATTCGGCCGAATCCAAAATAGTGGATTCGGTGCATCCCTAGTTTGAAGACATAACCATACCTCATTACTCGCACTCTCTATAAACGACCCCCTGAACATGGCGGACATCCATTCGCAACTGCAGATTAGAATTGGTTTATGGGCGCTGATGCTGCCGTCGTCCAACTTAAACGTCACATCTGGGGAGGGAAAATAAAGTGAATGAAACTGCACCAGAATTGAACTTTCCATGTCCTACAGTTTGGGAACCCGAAAGGCAAATTGGGGACCCTGGCCAGAAATTTGGTTTGGTACAAATAGAATTTAAGGTTATTACTGTAGATGTACTTGTATCAGGATACACAAGCTGGAACTGAAGTACAGTCTCACCATCCCAAACATCACTGTGACCTTTAGGGCAGAGACACACAAAGTCGCCCGCGACTTCGGAAAACAAAGCGCTCTGAGTGCCATCCCGCAGGCTATTTTCTTCTTCAGGGAGATTAGTCGCCCTGAAGAAGAAAATAGGCGACTAATCTCCCCGAATCTGCACGTGTGTCTCTGCCCTAAAGGGTGCTGCCATTAAACTTTATACAAGGGAAAACAGGGCAATAGGGGCTGCACTGCATTTTGGGGTAAAGGCCCATTAAGGGGCAGATTTATCATGGGACGAACTGAAAGTTCCAATTTTCAAATTTTCTAGATGGTCAAAACTGTCAAATTCCACTAGGGAGTTATCCAAATTCTATTCGAGTTCTTTAAAAAAAAATTTAAAAAAAATTAGATTTTCGAGATTTTTATAAATTTATCATACGGCCCTTTAAGAATTCGAATTCGACTATTCGCCACCTAAAACCTGCAGAATTACTGTTTAAGTGAATGGGAGAGGTGCAGGGATGTTTGCAGCCTTCCTGACATTCGGAGAAATAACTCGAATCGAGTTTGATAGAATTTGCATCGAATTTGATTACAATTTTTCGGTTGTTTAAATTCGTCCGAGTGTAAAAAAAATTCAATTTTATTAATAAAGTCGAATTTCTGATTTATGGGAGTTTACATGAATTCAAAAATTCGACCCTTGCTAAATGTGCCTCTAAATGCGGAGGTATGAGATGAATTTAAATGTAAAGATCAGAGGCAGTGTTGGACTGGGACACCAGGGGCCCACCCAAAAACCTTAGACCAGGGGCCCACTCTCAGTACTAATATTCTTCATCTCCTCAATCAACCTCTATTCTCCTAGTTTGTTTTCTTTACATACTATAATCTATTATAACATCTATTTTGCCTTTTTGTTCTTATATAATAGGGAATGGCCATGAAATAGGCCAATAGGTTTAGCAGCATGAGGGCCCACTGACATTTTGGCCCACTGGGAGTTTTCCTGGTATCCCGGTGGGCCAGTCCGACACTGATCAGAGAGGTGCAGTGCTAGGTGCAAAGCACAGTCTGACCCACGAAGCATGAGCTTTTTGAAGTTATGCAAAGCAAATTCAGTGGTCAGCAGTTAAGAGTCCTGCGCGGGTCCATTTTTTGGAATCCGCACCCGTACAGTCAACCAGAAATCCGCAAGCCGGACACGCATTCTTACCAGCTTGGACCCGCTACACGACCCGCAAGTACCTTATCTGCAACTAGGACCCGCTAACCATCAAGAATCAGGAAGTGCTGTCATTGTAAACCGGAAGTGACATCATCGGAAGTAGGCATGATCAGGAAAAAAAATCGCTATTGAGAAGACCTGTGGCCCGACCCACAAACCCGCAGAACCTCTACCCGCAACCCGCAGGTTTTTGTACCCGAACCGCTGCAAGACTCTATCAGCAGAAACCAGCCAAGTACAAGTGTACACACATAAATACCACATAGTCCAATAGTCCAACCTTCTGCTAAACTGTACATTTTGGCTGGTTTGGTCGGTGCCTAGAGCCATGAATTATTGCAATTTCTCACTAAATTCATTTCAGTCTGTGAGTGCAGCATGATCACCCTCTCTCCCTACTTCATTAGCTTTCCCTCATTGCGCTGGCCTCCCACTGCTGTTAAAAATGCAATCTGTCTTTTTATATCTCAGAGGAGAGTATTTTTAGAATGACTTTTCATCCTGTTAATGAGGAGAGGGCACTGATGTGAAGGTGCCACCTTTCTCCGATCAAAAACAAAGCAGCTCTATGAGATGTTCACACACCGAGCAAGCAGCAAAGGGCAGTAAAGCATTTCATAGGCGAGTGTGTGATATAAACACAAACTGGACCTGAAGCCTCTGTCACTGCCTTATTATTTATATAATAGCAGCGCTGCACAAACTGAAGGCTCTGATAATACAATGCTCTGCTTACTGTACACATGGGCTGCTCTCCCTTTGTTGTATTCTCTCCATTCTATTCTTGAGTAGACGTGTGTAGGGCAACAACATGTTGAGTCCTTTACTAACTGCAGGACAAGGTACGCAATTCACCATGTTTTTTTGCACTTTATGCCACGCTTAGGTCTTCTAACTAAAACACGTAGGACAGACAACTATGTCAGGGTCATGAATACAGCTCTGCCTTTGGTCGACAATGCTGTATTCATGAGGGATGGGCACGGGGGAGGCAATTAAGTACAGTAAAAAGTTCCTACATAAAGGCCAGATTCTCTACTTCCATTATATAGTAATATGTGGTGAAGTAAAATAGTAGCGTACCCTCTGATGTAACATACAAGGACATTAACGCTTTTTGGAAAGTAAACATAATTTCAAGCAACTTTGCAATATACATCAATTAAAAATGTGAGTTCACAACGGAGATCATCTATCTGAAACAGATGCCGGCATATTTTAGAAGGATATAATGTAAAGACTAGTTTGGAGCAGCCGTATTTTGGATTTATCAAAAAAAAAAAAGTGTACTTTGCATAATTATATGGTTTTCTGGGGTCAAATTACTCTTTGGGGATTACTGTTGCAGGCAGCTTGTTAAATTGTCTGGTGATAATAACATTTCGGAATCTCTATTTGCTATAAACATTGCAAATAAAAGATTTTGGGAACAACACAAGCAAGGGTGCCAAATAAGGGCTGTGATAAGGTTGCCATCTGGCCGGTATTTTAGCAATGTTATTAATAGGGAAAAATGATAAATATACAAGAAGGCTGGTATTTTTCTCCGGAAAAGGTGGCAACTCTAGCTGTGATTGGCTATTTGGTAGCCCCTGCGTGGACTGGCAGCCTACAGGAGGCTCTACTTGGCACTATACTTAGTTTTATGCAATTAAAACTCGCCTCCAAGCCTGGAATTCAAAAATAAGCAGCTGCTTTGAGGCCATTGGAAGCAACATCCAAGGGGTTGGAGAGTAACATGTTGCTTACGGGCATCTGCTTGGGGATCACTCGGTTAGAGAAATGCACTTACCAGAAAAGGTTGCTTTGGAAAGACACTCCTTTATTCTATTAGCTTTTCGGACATGGAATGCTTTTGTGATCTCCTGGTTCATAAAAGCTTCTTTATTTGTAATATTTTCCACCATCATGCGCAGGTCGAAGACTTCCAGGATCTCTGCAATCTGTGCCACTCGCATTAAACCCTTTTCATTTTCGTCCAGCTGCCCCGTATAAAGGAAACGGAGGACAGTTTTGAAAGGCCCATACTGAATAGAGGAATCCATTCGTATGACAGTCATTGGACAAGTTCTGTTTGATACGGGATTGACAGTCACCTCTTGGTGCAAGCTGTGGAACCCTTTACTCCAAGAGGACAAAGAAACGCACCCGTTCTCCCCAAAGTCCGTTGTAAGCAAAGTATCATCGCTCCTTGATGTCCGTAGACAGGAATTTGCCGGTTTCAAATTAGCCGCGTCGCCGTCCTCATTAGTATCTAGGCTTAAGGTCCTCATGAGCAAGTCCTTATTGAGCTTCTTGCAGTACCTGTCGACAGAATGGCGGGACTCTTCGTGTTCCATTAAAAAGAGATCGTAGAACTTTGAAGAGGAGGTAGCAAGGTAAATTTTATGAGCAAAAATCTTTTTTTGGTCCTGCAGAACAAATAAGACATCAGAACACAAAGGATTGTCCAGCAAGTCACCGGCATCGTTCATACTGGCAGAAGGGGTCTCAGGGATTTTAATAACTGGCGGCGGGGCTTTAGGGGGAAGGAACGGAGCTTGTAGAAAGGGTCTCTGAACCTTCTTCAGATGAGATTTCCAAAACTGGAGGTGCCGTCTTGAAATTAATGCCGCCCTAATGGCATTGTCGAATACATCCTTAATGCCAAACTGGTCAAATACACTTGTTTCATAGTAGGGTATCCCGAGCTCCTTGGCCACTTCCCGCCCTCTTTCTGGTGGCAAAATATCTCCTCTTTTTATAGGCCTAGAATGGTAAAGAAGAACAATATTGCTTGTCATTCTGAGAATAACAGGAAAACACAATTATTATTATTATTTATATAGTGCTGACATATTCCCATTCGCATTAGTCCCTGCTCCAGTGGAGCTTACAATTTAAGGTCCCTATCACACTCACTAGGGTCAGTTTCATCTGGGGCCAATTAAACTTGGAGGAAACCAAAGCAAACACAGGGGGGGAGAAAATACACATGCAAAAACTGAACCCAGAAACCTTTCTCATTGTGGTTGAAACAGCACAACATAAGTCAGCCTTTCATTCTTCTTCACTGCTCTGTTAATCAGTTAACCCAAACTCCTTGCATAATGTGGGGCCCCTAATTCTCTATGTCTGGTCCCAGCCATGCATGCAGTGACATCTGCTTTTTGTAATTAGGAGCTGGGAGTATCTGTCTGAATATACATCTCTAATATCTCTATCAGCTCTGGATTTGATAACCAGAGGTGATTTCTGTTTTTTTTCAATGCAATTTCTTGCACTTTCACAAGGACAGATGCCACGAGGGATCATATCAAAGCTCTGGCACATTTGAAAGGAGAGAAAATTGGTTATTATCGAGTTCAGAAAATAAGTGAATTTGTCCGTGGATTGATGGGTTTGGCAGCAGGAGATAGATATGCCGCTCTCCGCTGTTTATATATGGGATGCTTCTACCAACACCATTCTACAATCGGAAATTACTCAAACACTAGGCCATTTCACTTGATAAACGTAGAACTGGAGGACAAGGAAAATCCTGCACTGCTAGATTGAAGAGGAAGCATGCTCAATGCCTTTGTTATGTGCCTGTGGACGATAGGAGGCAATACACGGGCCAATAAAAGCTGGCGACATATGGGGCCCTCCAACGGGCTTCATTGATCGATATCTGCCCGACAGTTGGGCCGATGTCAATCGGACAGGGCTAAAAATCCAGTCGGATCCCAGACCGCATCTGTTCGTTAATGCGGCCCTGCAATCCGACTGCCCGTATTCCTTTCATTATGACCCGATCGTTGGGCCTAGGGCCCACCTCAAGGTGGGCATATCGGGGAGACATCCACTTGTTTGGCGATCTCTATGTATATGGCCACCTTTACAATAGGAAGACAATTCATACTCTGCATATTTTCTGTCTATCTATAGGCAGGGAAGAATAGTTATTCATTCGTACAAAATACAACTAAAAGGAAAGCAATATACTATTTATACAGATGTCAATATAACGAGAAGGAATGCTAAAGAACATGCCGATATCTGCTGAAATGTGCTTAGTACAGGTTATACTTATTCTGGTTCATTATACATTATATAAACCAATCCAGACCAGAAGAAAACAATACCTGGCTAATGGGCGCCTTGCCCGATTGACAGCTTCGAGGTCGGCATATCGCAGGTCCAACTGGCACCCAACCAGAATAACCGGGGTACGTGGACAGAAATGCTTTATTTCCTGAGCCCACATGGTTTTCACGTGGTTCAAGGAGTTGGGATTGGCGATCGAAAAGCACAAGACAACAACGTCGGACCTGTTGAAAGAGAATAAAGGACGCTGATATAACCAGTGTTCTGCAGACAGGATCATCTTTTGATCAGTTGGTTGTTTAAAATTGCCATGAAATTGCATAATTAGAGCTTTGGCACACACAGCTATTCACTGTTTGCACGCAACCTGTATATGTCCCCTTAAAAAAATATACACAGGTATGGGATCTGTTATCAGGAAACCCATTATTACGAATTACGGAAAGGCCATCTCCCATAGACTCCATTTTATCCAAATAATCCAAAATTTTTAAATCAATTAGTTTTTTCTGTTACTTGATCCAAACTAAGAAATAATTAATCATTATTAATAACAGAACAAGCCCGTTGTGCTTATTTAATGCATTCATGATTTTCTACTAGACTTGAAGATCCAAATTACGGAAAGGTCCATTATCCTGAAAGCCCCAGGTCCCGAGCATTCTGGATAACAGGTCCCATACCTGTAATACCCAAATAAATCTACTGCCTATGGAAGAGGCAAGGGCTGAACTGTGCAGCTTTGGGTGCACCCCTATAATGACTCGTTAGTGCCTTAAATAAATGGGAGGTGTTTAAATTTGCTGCTGTGTGTGGACTGCGTAGAACTGGCCAGATATGGGGTGACTTTGATGCAGTTGGGGAGCTTAAATATATTGCAATATATGGACAAACAATCCCTGTTTTGTTTAAAGCAGGAATCCCCAACCTTTTGAACCCGTGAGCAACATTCAGAAGTAAAAGGAGTTGGGGAGCAACACTAGCATGAAAAATGTTCTGGGGCTGCCAAATAAGGGCTGTGATTGGCCATTTAGTAGCCCCTATGTGGATTGTCAACCTACATTGAGGCTCTTTTTGGCAGTGCACCTGGTTTTTATGCAGCCAAAACTTGTCTCCAAGCCTGGAATTCAAAAATAATCATCTGCTTTGAGGCCACTGAGAGCAACATCCAAGGGGTTGGGGAGAAACATGTTACTCATGAGCTACTGATCAATGGTTTAAAGGGTAAGGCATATTTTAGTAGCTGTATGCACTAAATGTCTCAATGTCTTAAATATATTGATAATGGCTTGAGTGCAGAGGACTCTTGTATTTGTCTAAATTAATTTTGTGGTCACAGCCTCATTGCACCCCCTGCTTATGAAACATACAGATTCTGCCCTAAGCATTGTATCTGCTGGTGCCGCTATCCCTAAAATATACCGCCCAAATAGATTTGCTCATTTTGTATTTTTCTCCAAAATGACAAGGACACCAGGCGCAGGGTTTCTATAAATAATATGCTAATGCCACAGCACTGCAGGTTGCTACTCGCAATGGGGAAGAGAACGCACTTTGTGCCAAAAATAAAGCACAGCAGCGGGTTTCATGCCTCAAAGATGTGCCAGTTCGGGTGGCCCTGAGATGTTTTAATATAAAGAATTCACATAAGTCACCCAAAGTTTCCTCGTGAGGCAACTTCAGGCGACTTCGGGAAAACAAAGCGAACCGATTGCCTTCCCGCCGGCGATTTACATTCTAGCTGGCAGGAGGCAGTTCGGGGAGATTAGTCGCCCCGGGGAAGATGAGATTTATCGTTGGGCTACTAATCTCCCCGAATCTGAGCGTATGTCTCTGCCCTTAGAAAGAGACACACACACATACATCCCCCCGCATTATACTAGACACTAATCTAGGGCACACTGTCAAATCCTATTAAGGGGCAAGTTTACCTAAAAAAAACTTATAGATAAAACAAAGCTAAGTACTGGAACTTTGTCTCTGATTAAAGGAACAGATCAGTGTAGAAATAAAAACTGGGTAAATAGACTGGCTGTGCAAAATAAAGAGTTTCTTAGGCAAAAATGTAATGTATAAATGCTGGAGTGACTGGATGTGTAACATAATAGCCAGAACACTACTTCCTGCTTTTCAGCTCTCTAACTCCGAGTTAGTCAGTGACTATAAGGGGGGCCACATGGGACATAATTATTCAGTGAGTTTGTAATTGATCCTCAGCATTCAGCTCAGATTCAAAAGCAAATAGTTATGACCCATGTGACCCCCCCTCAAGTTACTGCCTGGTAACCAATCACTGGAAACCAAAAGAGCTGAAAAGCAGGAAGTAGTGTTCTGGCTATTGTGGTTGGAGTGATATCACCCATCCCAGCAGCCTAACAATAGAAAAATGGGAGGGTAATCAGATAACAGCTCCCTGACACAAGATAACAGCTGTAAATATAATAATAGCACTAAATCGTAAAATCCAGGTCCCATAGAGACTCCTTCAATTACATTGAGTTGGAGAAACAACAGCCTGCCAGAAAGCAGTTCCATCCTGAAGTGCTGGCTCTCTCTGAAAGCACATGACCAGGCAAGATGACCAGAGATGCACCTACACACCAATATTGCATGTAAAAATTTATACTTGTTGGTTCAGGAATAAAATTTTACATGGTAGAGTGAATTATTTGCAGAGTAAACAATGTAACTGAGAAATAAAAGCTACACCATAAAAATCATGACAGTATCCCTTTAATCTTGGATCTCCAGATATTTCTGGACTACAACTCCAAAGATTTTTCAAAATATATTGCTTGGCCAAGTCAGCACCTATGCTAGTAAATCTGCCTTTTTATCTCAAACAGGTTTTTGTGCCAAACCAGAAATGGTTTGTGGGCGTCTTTTCAAACCCAGCAACAATTTCAAAAAGTCAAGAGAAACCAGCAATGGCTTCTGCCAAGAAATCAGAATGCAATTATATCCTGATGTGGCTTATTATGATGCCCAGGAGACCACAGGAGTTGGCATCAGTGGAAGAAACACATTTGTATTTATGTTAACCAATTCACCCAGATGCATGAAAGGAAAGCAAGAAGTTAGTGTGACTGGTTGGATGTAAGTGTTTAATTCAGAGCTGTCTTTAGTAACAGTGGGATAATAGTCTCTGGGAAGGGAGTGTGACTGTGGGATAGCAGGTATAGTAGGGAGAGATGGTGCCTATAGTAACAGTGGATAATAGTCTCTGGGAAGGGAGTGTGACTGTGGGATAGCAGGTATAGTAGGGAGAGATGGTGCCTATAGTAACAGTGGATAATAGTCTCTGGGAAGGGAGTGTGACTGTGGGATAGCAGGTATAGTAGGGAGAGATGGTGCCTATAGTAACAGTGGATAATAGTCTCTGGGAAGGGAGTGTGACTTTGGGATAGCAGGTATAGTAGGGAGAGATGGTGCCTATAGTAACAGTGGATAATAGTCTCTGGGAAGGGAGTGTGACTGTGGGATAGCAGGTATAGTAGGGAGAGATGGTGCCTATAGTAACAGTGGGGATAATAGTCTCTGGGAAGGGAGTGTGACTGTGGGATAGCAGGTATAGTAGGGAGAGATGGTGCCTATAGTAACAGTGGATAATAGTCTCTGGGAAGGGAGTGTGACTGTGGGATAGCAGGTATAGTAGGGAGAGATGGTGTCTATAGTAACAGTGGGGATAATAGTCTCTGGGAAGGGTGTGTGACTGTGGGATAGCAGGTATAGTAGGGAGAGATGGTGTCTATAGTAACAGTGGATAATAGTCTCTGGGAAGGGAGTGTGACTGTGGGATAGCAGGTATAGTAGGGAGAGATGGTGCCTATAGTAACAGTGGATAATAGTCTCTGGGAAGGGAGTGTGACTGTGGGATAGCAGGTATAGTAGGGAGAGATGGTGTCTATAGTAACAGTGGGGATAATAGTCTCTGGGAAGGGTGTGTGACTGTGGGATAGCAGGTATAGTAGGGAGAGATGGTGTCTATAGTAACAGTGGATAATAGTCTCTGGGAAGGGAGTGTGACTGTGGGATAGCAGGTATAGTAGGGAGAGATGGTGCCTATAGTAACAGTGGGGATAATAGTCTCTGGGAAGGGAGTGTGACTGTGGGATAGCAGGTATAGTAGGGAGAGATGGTGCCTATAGTAACAGTGGCATAATAGTCTCTGGGAAGGGAGTGTGACTGTGGGATAGCAGGTATAGTAGGGAGAGATGGTGTCTATAGTAACAGTGGATAATAGTCTCTGGGAAGGGAGTGTGACTGTGGGATAGCAGGTATAGTAGGGAGAGATGGTGCCTATAGTAACAGTGGGATAATAGTCTCTGGGGAGAGATTGTGCCTATAGTAGCAGTGGAATTATTGTCTATGGGAAGGAACCATTTCCCAGCCTATAATTTAATCCTAGGTAAATTATGTTAAATCATTAAACTGTGAAGCTACACTGCATTCGAGGAAAGTGACCCTGGGTAGGGACAGCCTCTGTAAATAGTTGATTTGCAGGATTTACTCCAGCTCCTGACATATGGAGATTTACTTGAGTGCTGTGCCAGGAGGTGGGAAGAGATTTGGGCCAATGAATCCTAATCTGCCATATATTCTACACTTCAGGCCAAAGTGTTGCATTTGTAGAAAGCAGCATGCAGCAGGGACCTGACACAGAAAAATATTGAGAGTTATAATTCATTAACTAAACCTAGCTACAACCATATAGTTTTCTGCATTTTGTATGACCCTGGAGGGGCCCTTCAAGGGGCACAGACATGGCTAGTGGAGGTTGCATTTAAAAGCAACCAACAGCAAATGGACTAGGAAGGACAGTGACATGGTTTAAAGGCTAAAACTAAGTAAGCTTCATCAGAAAGGTCCACCTAAATACACCAGTAAACCCTCAAAGTAATGCTGCTCTGAGTCCTCTGTCAAAAAAAACACCACATTTCTATTGTGTACTCATGGACTTCTGTATCAGACTTCCTGTTTTCAGCTTAAACCTCCAGGGCTAGGGCTTGAGCATGCTCAGTTTGCTCCTCTCCCCCTGACTCCTCCCCTCCCTGCTGTAATCTGAGCCCAGAGCTATGAGAGAGCAGGGATTGACTCATGCAGGAAGTGATGTCACAAGCTAATATGGCAGCTGCTATCCTAAACAAACAGAGAGCTTCTAGAGCTGTTAACTCAGGTATGGTAAAGCATTCTACAGAATAAATATAGTGTTATAGCTTGCACTATTGTGGCTAATCTATTGGCAGTGAACTGCTTCGGTAGCTTTCTTTCTCCTTTAATGCACACAGTTTTGAAAAACATTCCGAAATATTCCCCCGTCCAATGCTCAAAGTTGTGCCAATGGCCATGCATACGTTGCGTAATGTGATACAAGCCGCTGGCTTGTACACAATGTGCTATTAATATCTGTGTAAGCCTCTGCACTGCATCTATACCACTACTCATACATCTTTATGTGCCGTGCAGTTATGTACCTTCCGTAAGCAAAGCGCCTGTCCTTGTGGTGATCGCCAAACGTGTCCCATAGCCTAAGAGAGACGCTCACTTCATCTACAACATCCCGAGAGCGTTCAAGGACCTACATGGAGGAAAAAAAAAAAAAAAAAAAGTTATGATTTCGGATTTTCAATGGGAAATTATGGCCCTTCCATCTCCCCAACAAACCTACCACTTTACTATAGGCGATGAGGCTGTTTGTGGGAGAGATCACAGTTCAGACCTTCATCAGGCTGCTGTACATCTAAGCATTACACTGACCCCTATACCTGTTATACTATCACTTGCCTTAGGGCAGAGACACACGGTCAGATTCAGGGGGGGGATTAGTCGCCTGGTGACAAATTTCTTTTTCGGGGGAACTAATCTCCCCCCGAATTGCCTTGCCGCCAGCTAGAATAAAAATCACAGACGGGATGGCACTCTGAGCGCTTCGTTTTCTGAAGTCGCTTGAAGTTGCCTCATGAGGAAACTTCAGGCAAATTCAGAAAACGAAGCGCTCCTAGTGTCATCCCTAGCTGGCGGGAAGGCAGTTTGGGGAGATTAGTCGCCTCGAAGAAGAGGAGATTTGTAGCCGGGCGACTAATCTCCCATGTGACTTCTTCAAAACGCGTCAGTTAATAGTGCTGCTCCAGACTGAAATCAGTTTTTCAAAAGAACAAACAGATTTTTGTATGTTTCATTTTGAAATCTGACATGGGGTTAGACATATTATCCGTTTATCAGGAGCCCCCAGTCATGTGACTTGTGCTCTGATAAACTTCAGTCACTCTTTACTGCTGTACTGCAAGTTGGAGTGATATCACCCACCTCATTTCCCCCCAGCAGCCTAACAACAGAACAATGGGAAGGTAACCAAATAACAGCTCCCTAACACAAGATAAAAGCTGCCTGGTACATATGAAAATAGCACTCAATAGTGAAAATCCATGTCCCACTGCAACTCCTTTAATGGCATTGAGTTGGAGAAACAATGGCCTGCCTGAAAGCAGTTTAGATACAAGGCACCGCTCGCACACCCTGGCCTTCTGTAATGGATGCCTGGTGCACTGAGATAGAGGAATCAGCACCCTCCAAAATGGAATTCCAAAAAAAGATTCACTGGCGCTCCAAGGCTGGTGCAAGCAGGGACAACCCTTGCGTGTTTATTAGCAGAAACAGCAACGTTTTGGGGATATACCCCTTTGTCAAGCATCTTGTCAATGCTTGACAAAGGTGTATATTCCCGAAACGTTGCGGTTTCTGCTAATAAATACGCAAGGGTTGTCCCTGCTTGCACCAGCCTTGGAGCGCCACTGCCTGAAAGCAGTTCCATCCTGAAGTGCTGGTTCTCTCTGAAAGCACTGGATCAGGCAAAATGACCTAAGATGGCCTTACTCATTCAGCCTATGACTAAGTGCCCCTAATGCACGAAACGCGTTAGGCTTTGCTGTGATGTTTTTGCTTAAATAAATACTTTTTTAGTACAGGTATGGGACCTGTTATCCAGAATGCTTGGGACCTGGGGTTTTCCGGATAACGGATCTTTCCGTAATTTGGGTCTTCATGCCTTAAGTCTTCTAGAAATTCATTCAAACATTAAATAAACCCAATAGGCTGGTTTTGCTTCCAATAAGGATTATTTAAATCTTAGTTAGGATCAAGTACAAGCTACCGTTTCATTATTACAGAGAAAAAAATAATAATTGTAAAGAATTTGGATTATTTTTGGAGTCTATGGGAGACAGCCATTCCGTAATTCGGAGCTTTCGGGTTTCCGGATAAGGGATCCTATACCTAAACTTTAATTCACAGAGTGTGGTCCGGTATGTGCCAGCCCTTCATTGTCGATTTGCAATATTTGCCTCCCTGAGCTGAAGGTCTGGGGCTTCTGGACCCCCTGTCCTTTTGGGTAAGTTCACCCCATTTTTCACTGTATACGAAACTGAACATCCCCTTTTTATAAGCTTCTTGATTATTATACAACCCATTGCTACAGCTAGAAATAAATACAACCTATACCTTCTATAACAAACAAAGGCCCAAGAACAGAAGACAGATGTGCATGAAATGCATCAGGAAACCATGTTTAGAGAATAACTTACCTCCTGGCAGACTCGATACTGATCTATTGCCCATACTGTAGGGACGTGAGTGGCCAGCAGCTGGTACTGCGTTAAGGTGGTATTACATGCTCTTGCGCAGATCAGACGAGTCTTCCCCACTGCGTTATCTCCCACCACCACGCACTTTATGGTTTCAACGTTGGGCCTTTCGTAATCCATATCAGTGTCCATTTAAACAGCCCTGGAAAGGAAAGAAAGAAAATTCAGCGATTTGGCCCCTTAGAGACAGACAGAAGCAACAATCCTTTTAGGTGTCACACTGATTGAATCCGTCCAGACTTTGCAAAGCAAGTTTCTCCTTTTACACCAACTGACATTCCACGAGCTTGAAGGTTGTTTTCATATAAACAAACCTCCCACCTGCCCCTGTTTTCACTTTACACAATAAGGAGTAGAATGAGGGCCTATCTAGAGGGAACCAGAACTTTTGGGGCAGATTTAAGAAGTGAAAATTCGATAAAAAAAAAAAATAAGAATCTCAAGCTAATTTTTGTGTACTTCAACTAGGAATAGTCCAAATTCGATTCAATTTGGAGTCAATTGTGGACTTTAAAAAAATCAAAGTTTTTTTTTTTTTTGGAAAAACGTCGACTAATATGATTCGGATGCACTATAACTTTCGTACTCGATCGAAAACGGACCTATTCGGCCAAAAAAAACCCCTTTGATTTAATTTTGGTTGTTCTTTTTGAATTTGAATTTCGAAGTTTTTCAAATTCTAAATTCAACCCTTGATAAATCTGCCCCTTAGAATACTTCTCTGAGCTGCATGGGGATGCTGGGATTTGTAGTACAGCAACACCCTATACATGTATACAGATAACCGCACAAATAAAAGTACAGGTATGGGATCCGTTATCTGGAAACCCATTATACAGGAAGCTCTGAATTATGGAATGGCTGTCTCCCATAGACTCCATTGTAATCAAATAATCCACATTTTAAAAAATAATTTCCTTTTTCTCTGTAATAATAAAACAGTCGCTTGTACTTGATCCCAACTAAGATATAATTAATCCTAATTGGAAGCAGAACCAGCCTATTGGGTTTATTTCATGTTTACATGATTTTCTAGTAGACTTAGGGGCAGATTTATCAAGGGTCGAATTTCGAACTAATGGGAACTCCCATAACTTTGAAATTCGAATAAAAAACAAGACCAACTCGAAACCTATCAATATTTCTGGTGAACAGGCCGTTTTCCTTCGAATTCGAATCATACGTATCGAAGTCGAAGCAATCGATTGAATTCGATTCTTTTTCCAAAAAAAAAAAAAAAAAAAAACCTTAGATTTTTCAAAGTCCACCAATTGGCTCCAAATAGGTTCTAGGAGATCCCCCATAGGCTAATTAGGTCAGGTTTTAGATGGCGAATGGGCGAAGTCTAATTTTTAAAGAGACAGTACAAATTTCGATATTCAAATTTTCGAATTCAATTGGAATTTGGACTATTCCCAAGTCGAAGTCCACAAACATTTGCTCGAAACACGAATTTTACTTATTCAAATTTTCACTTCGACCCTTGAAATCTGCCCCTTAATGTATGAAGATCCAACTTATGGAAAGATCCATTAAAATGGAAAAAACCCAGGTCCCGAGCATTCTGGATAACAGGTCCCATACCTGTACAACATTGCTCCTATATAAAGGTAGAATATGAGTAGAATAAACAGTCATGCATTAACCCAAGCCCCCCCCCACGTACATTCACTGCTTTAGTGTTTTACTGCAGTGCAGCGAATGATACCTGTTCCTACTGCTTTCTTCTCCCAAGGGAAACGCTCTATTATAGCACTTCAGCGCCTCTGCTTTCTAGTGGACTTATCTATTCTCTGAGCTTGTTAAACGGCGCCAGGAGAGCTGATGCTGAATATTACTATTTGCTTACAGGAGGGAATTTTTTTTCAGAGCGAGTGATACCTGGTTAGATTGACATTTCTAATGGGAAAATGGACCTTGACGTTTGCTGGCGGTGATACACTTGATGTCCCTTTGTGTAATTCAAAGTATTGGAAGGTGACAGGCGGTTTTCATTTGTGTCAATGAGAGGGGGGAATGCAGGTAATATTTGGTGCTTCTCTACTGGATGAAATATGCTTTCACCCCAAATCTCAACTTAATTGCTGGCCTTAGCTGAAAATTCTTCCCAAATGTCACCTAACTGGCCTTTAGGCTGCTTGGGGGGCAGCCCTTGAACTGGTGTAAGGTAATAAACAGGTGCAGTTTATTCCAGGTCTAGTAACCAATAGAAACCAAAAGAAGGTTTGGTGTTGGAAGCAAGAATCGAATTTGTTGCTGTGAGCTACCAGACACTGGGGCTCATTTATCAACACTGGGCAAATTTGCCCATGGGCTGTTACCTATAGCAACCAATCAGTCATTAGCTTTTTTAAGCCAGACAAGAAGAACAATGAATGCAGCAATCTGATTGGTTGCTATAGGTAACAGCCCATGTGCAAATTTGCCCAGTGTTGATAAATGAGCCCTACTTTGCTTAAGTTACATTAGCCCCTTAAATGTATATTATATTTTTTATTGGATTCACAAGCATTAGGACTGTATTTAGATATTAGAGGAACTAGCGATGTGCGGGCCGGGCCAGATACCCGCGGGTTAGGCGGGTTCAGGCCGACCTCTCACGCTTCTGGATTCCAGGTTGAGCTTTTATAGACGTGCGCCTCTCTCCCTGCCCCTTTTGTGACATCATCGGTGGAGCGGGTCTATAAAAGGAACCCGGAAGTCGGGTTTGGGCGGGCGCAGGTGGTGGGAGGGTGGGCGTCGGTCAGGAAAAGCACGACCCACACATCACTAAGAGGAACATCGAAAGCCTAAAGGTGGCCATAGATGCACCGATAATATGGTACAAAGCGAGTTTTCATATGATATTCCGTGCGTGTTTGGTGGGAGAAGAGCCGACCAATATTGGCAGAAGATTTGGATATCGGTCGGCTCGTCGATCGGACAGGCTGGAAAATTTTCATTGAGCAACTTTGAAGGCACCCGAACATCGGCCATTGTTAGTGCTGAATCAGATACAGGTAGAATTCTATTGTTTCTCTCTGTATATCTGACGATTCAGCTCTACACGTGTGTATTGAAACGAACAATCTTTCTTGGAAACATCTTTTCCAGGAAAGATCATAACTGTAATGTCTATGGCCACCTTAACAGACGAGCCAAGGGCTCCCACTGCCCCCCATAATCATCAGTTTTTTTAACCTTCACCATCATTCAACCCATTCCTCTGTTGGACCCTTCTCAATGCAATCTTAGTTCTACTATGGTTTCAAGACTATCCGGAACTTTAAGGGGCCGATGTATCAAGGGGCGAAGTGAAAATTCAAATTTTCGAGTTTTTTTTAAGTGGAATTCGACTAGGGAATAGTTAAAATTTGAGCATGTGCCTACTCTGCCTACCCCTAGTTCCGGCCCTGGATTGACCAGGAAGGCTTCAAACAATTCCAAATTGGATGCCCCCATAGGTTACAAAAGCAATTTGGCAGGTTTAAGGAGGCGAATAGTCGAATTCGAATTCATAAGGGCCATATATTTTGAAAATCGAATTCGTACCTTTCACTGCTGCCTACCCCAGTCCTGTCTGCAAAGGCCGGCTACTTGTGCGCCTGCATGAACGTACGAGCTGTGAGGGGGGTGACCCCGCCGGTCTGTGCGCATGCTCATGTAATCGCTCGCTGCGGTGGGGCCGGCTAAGTTGCCTGGGGTGCCCGGCCGGCCTGGCCCTAGGTCAATCCCATTCACCCGAGATTAAAAAATGTGATTTTTTTTTTTAAAAAATTTCGATTTTTTTATTGAATTTCGAGTTCATGGGAGTTTTTGCAAACTCCCATGAACTCTTAATTTGACCCTTGATAAATCTGCCCCTAAATATACATCCGAATTGTCAAACAGGCCTATCGACAGGGTCCCATTAGAGGGTCCAGCACCACAAGCTGTGTGCTCCGTTCTGCCCACGCACGTGATTGTGAATATTCAAGATGGCGAGCGAGCAGAAAACGGACCCAGATGGTCACAGGTAATTCCCGTGTCAGACGCACAAGATCAATAGATAAAGCTATGTGTGCCTGCGTCTGACACAAATACCCAGGATTACCCCTGTTTGGTCTGTGCCTACAATCCGTTTACCATCATAAATATATCCCCTGGTGTTCAGTGATCTTCTAGGTACATCAAAACACTCACATCTCTCCAAGTCCCTTTTTTGGGACACGGAGCTGCCATACTGATAAGCAGAGAACAAATTCAGCTGGTTGGTCATTTTTTAAACCCGAGAACCCCTATATCATGTCCCTGAGCTCTGTTTTCCAAATAAAAAAAAATGCCCATCCATCAGATTAAAGTAGCAACCAGCCCTACAGGGATTATCCTGTAATTCTAATGCAGCCTTTGAACCTTGATGTTCTCGGTATATTTTCAGCTCAATCTCCAGAGATGTTTCCCTACTGCAATGCAAGTGAGCTGAAGGATCTACTGGTGCTGGGAATAGATTGTAAACTCTACGGCACTAACAGCCCCAATACAGTACAGATATAACTCATGCCTTAAAGGAATACAGAAGGTATAATAACAATGAATGACTGGCTTCCATTTCATTAGGTGGAGTTCACTGAAGTTTTAATTTCACTTTCCAATAGGGATGCACCGAATCCACTATTTTGGATTCGGCCGAACTCCCCGAATCCTTTGTGAAAGATTCGGCCGAATACCGAACCGAATCTGAACCCTAATTTGCATATGCAAATTAGGGGTGGGAAGGGGAAAACATTTTTTACGTCCTCGTTTTCTGACAAAAGGTCACGCGATTTCCCTCCCGCCCCTAATTTGCATATGCAAATTAGGGTTCGGATTCGGTTCGGCCAGGCAGAAGGATTCGGCCGAATCCTGCTGAAAAAGGCCGAATCCTGGCCTAATCCCGAACCGAATCCTGGATTCGGTGCATCCCTACTTTCCAACCTTTAATTAATTCATTAAGCGGATATTAACTAATGCACAATTATAAATCACAGTTATGAATTTGAAAATTTAAAAAAAAATTAAAAAAAACAAGGCTCGTTAGTTGCAGTCGTGGCTTAATGGCTTTTTTTTGCAACTACATACAAGTTTGGGAAGTGGAGTTTTGGGCCGCAGTAGGTGCGGATTAACCACTAAGCACTTAGGTTCCCCTACAATTAGGGATGCACCGAATTCGCTATTTGGGAATCCTTCGTGAAAGATTTGGCCGAATATCGAACCGAATCCTATTTTGCATATGCAATTAGGTATGGGAAAGAAAAAGTGGAACGAAAAGTCAAGTGATTTCACTTCCTATCTCTAATTTACATATGAAAATTAGGATTTGGATTTGGTTCGACTGAAAAAGGCAGACTCCTGGCCGAATTCCGAACCGAATCCTGGATAGACACTTTCCAAGATGGTGACCCCCTGTGACAAGTTTGAAGTCCTGGATCATTGCTGCTATTGACAAGCTGAAACTTTAGCCTCGTGCATTAAGTTCAATATATAAAACATGGTATTTTTTTTAGCCATATACATTTTTGGGGTTTAGTTCTTCTTTTAAGATTGGGTTCAGCTAAAACTTAGGATTCAGCCATATGCTCCAAAATTTGCTTGGCCTGTGCCAACTCCGGAACCAAATCCTGGATTTTATGCCCTATAAATCAGTACTTACAGATCACACATAATAGGGATTTGTTAAGACTTAAATAACTGTAAGAACAATGACTTTATGTAACAAATAAACCCAGCCATGAAACAGAAGGTTGAATATATACATTGTTACACATGGAAGGAACTGTCAGCATTGGAAGGAGCCCAGCAAAGAAAGGGATCAGGGTGTAATAACTTTACATAAAAATTGCAAAACCTTCCATGGAATGTCTTATGCGTTTAATCCAATACTTCCAAGAAAAACAAAATGTACAAGAAACATTAATCCTGGGATGGATTTAATAAGGTTGTTAATACCAATGCCAGGCCACTTCCGAATTAGTAAAGTTATAGTAACCACGTGCACCACCGATGAAAGCGTATATACAAGTGCCACGTGAGTTCCAAGCTCCGATTCCAATGGTCACACCGACTGTCATGTGGCACTGCCCTGCAGCCGCCAGTTACTGCTAACATGGATAATAGGAAGTTTTAGCCGAGCCTATCCAGACGATACGCGGGGAGGCACATTTATCACAGGTCGAATTTCGAATTCAAGTTTTTAAAAACTCCCCTAAAATCAACCGAAATTTATGAAAAAAAAAATTGATCCCTGGACCTCTCCCATTGACTTAAACAGCAATACGGCAGGTTTTAGGTGGCGAATAGTCGAACTCGAGTTCTTAAAGGGCCAGAATATAATTAATCTCGATTATCGAATTTGAATTGGTTTTTTTAAAAAAATAATAGAAATAGAAAATATTATATAGAAATATAATAATAGAAATTGAATAACTCCCTAGTCAAATTTTACAGTTTTGACCATAAAAAAAGACTTTATTAGAATTTTCGAATTCGACCCTTGATAAATCTGCCCCATAGGCTCCGACTGTCCAGCCAGAGCACCATAGGAACTTAATGGGCCCCAGTCAAGGGGGTGCATTTTGTACCCATTAAAGGATAAGTAAACCTTAAAAATAAAGCGAATGTAAAACTGATGAGGGGGCTATTTTAAGCACTTTTGTAATTTCCATTCATTATTTATTCATTTTTAATTCCAAGAGATTAAGGGATACATGTACTGTTAATATGAATGAATTTTGTTACAACAGCGCCACCTGCTGGTCAGTTATCCCACCAGTCTGACCACCAAGTAGTCAAGGAAGTTGTCAGGAGAAAGAAAGAGGCTGCTCTGATGTTCTTCTGCTTAGGAAAGATTTGAGAAAGGTTTCTAATTTTATTCCTAAGCAGAAGAACATCAGAGAAGCCTCTTTCTTTCTCCTGACAACTTCCTTGACTACTTGGTGGTCAGACTGGTGGGAAACTGACCAGCAGGTGATGCTGTTGTATCAAAATTCATTCATATTAACAGTACATGTATCCCTTAATATCTTGGAATTAAAAGAAAATGAATAAAGAATATAAATTGCAAAAGTTCTTAGAATAGCCCCCTCATCAATTTTACATTCACTTATTTTAAAGGTTGACTTATCCTTTAAAACAAATCCAGTAGTAATGGCAGTCTATGTGGCTCCCGGTCATGAGTGCAACAGGTGCTTTTCCAGACTCTATCTTGGTTTAAAAAGCTTTTACTTGAAATGCTTTCTTTTAATGTTAGGATTAACACATATAATTTAATAAATGAGATGAAAATAAAATCAGTTTTTTTTTATATAATCCAATGCAATTTGAATAAGAATGCACAGAGAATGGCTTGAGCGTAACAAGATTAGAGTGGGGTATGGGTTTTTACTGAATTGGACATCAAAGGGCAGGGGGTGAATCTGTCACGATTTTTATGGTGGTTTGTATTTCTTAATGTTTCTATTTCTAAACTGTTTAAACTGCATATAATTCACTCTACAATATAAAATGTCATTCCTGGCGCCATCTCAGGTCATTTTGCCTGGTCATGTGATTTCAGAAAGCGTCAGCACTTTAGGATGGAACTGCTTTCTGGCAGGCTGTTTCTCCTACTCAATGTAACTGAATGTGTCTCAGTGAGACCTGGATTTTACTATTGAGTGTTGTTCTTAGATCTACCAGGCAGCTGTTATCTTGTGTTAGGGAGCTGCTATCTGGTTACCTTCCCATTGTTTTGTTGTAAGACTGCTAATGGGGGTGGGGGGATATCACTACAACTTTCAGTACAGCAGTAAAGAGTGACTGAAGATTGTCAGAGCACAAGTCACATGACTGGTGGCAGCTGGGAAACTGGCAATATGTCTAGCCCCATGTCAGATTTCAAAATTAAATATAAAAATTCAAAAGTTTGCTCTTTTGAGAAACGGATTTCAGTGTAGAATTCTGCTGGAGCAGCACTATTAACTGATGCGTTTTGAAAAAACATGTTCTTCCATGACAGTAACCCTTTAAATAGGGATGCACCGAATCCACTATTTTGGATTCGGCTGAACCCCCGAATCCTTCGTAAAAGATTTGGCCGAATACCGAACCGAATCCTAATTTGCATATGCAAATTAGGGGTGGGAAGGCAAAACTATTTTTTACTTCCTTGTTTTGTGACAAAAAGTCACACGATTTACCCCCAACCAATAATAATTTGCATATGCAAATTAGGATTCGGTTCGGCTGGGCCGAAGGAGTCGGACGAATCTGAATCCTGCTAAAAAAGCCCGAATCCTGGCTGAATTCCGAACCGAATCCTGCTTCAGTGCATCCCTTCCTTTAAACAACACCCCATATTTACATGCAAACTGGATCTGTATTTACACCACTATGCGTATTTAGTCCTATTCTCAACATGACCCCGTACTAGACAAGCGGTGCTGTGGGAGAGTAACTGTGTCCCTCCAGCTCTCTGCATGGTGCCCCCCAAAAGAAGCAAGGAAAAGACGATTCATACAGTGGCTGAACTAGAAGTTACCGGGCCCCAAATCAAATTCATTTTAGGATCCCGCCCGGCGACAAATCTCCTCTTCCTCAGGGCAACTTATCTCCCCAAACTGCCTTCCCGCCGGCTAGAATGAAAATCGCCTCAGGAGGAAACTTCGGAAAACGAATGGTGCCGAGTGCCATCCCGCTGGCGATTTTCGTTTTAGCCCGCGGGAAGGCAGGGGAGGCAGTTCGAGGACATTAGTCGCCCTGAGGAAGAGGAGATTTGTGGCCGCGCGACTAATCTCCCCAAATCTGCCTGTGTGCCCTGACCCTTAAGAATAAGAGATTTGGAGACGGCTCTATCAGTCAGTTCCCCACAGGACCCCTTAAAACCCCAGCAATCGCAGAGTGTGCTTTTTCAATTAACCACTGGCACGCCAGCACTTAACACGGTAACTATATAAACAGCTCCCCGTGGAGTCAGTGTCAGAGGCCCAGCCCGTAGCTTTAAATGGTCCTGGGTCTGTTTACATGCCCCCCCTTCTTGACTGCCTACAACTGTCGCCATGGTAACACACCACATACTCCATAGGCAGCTGGTGCGACTGGCGCTGCTGAGGCAATGCTGATGATTGTGGCCCCTTCCAAGGGCCAACAAACCCCCGAGGGGAGCGATAAGTTGCATAAGCGCCTGACACACATACAGTGAACACATCACCCAAACACACGCACCTTTGTTTTGCACAATCACAGCAGGCGTTTAGCCTTTGCCCTTTCACGAGGTAACGAGCCTCATTAGAGGCGGCCAGGGATAACGAGGCCACACAAAGCCTCATTCCATCGGTGCTGAGCTCCTTTATTTCCTGGCAGCCCACAATGAACCTGCCTCCCGCCCCCTTTTTTTTTTATTTTAACCTGCCAACATCAAAGAGCCCTCGTCCCTGTGCAACTGCCATCAAAGCAACCAGTTGCCTGTACCCGGAATCCATTCAATCCCCTGCTACACAGACATGCACATAGCGTGATACAATGATGGTCATACATGCGGGGAGCACTTATTGGAGTGCTTTATACAGTTTATAAGACTACGGTTCCCATGATCCTTTCCTGCCCCATGGGATGTATTAATGTTTAACCTCATGTGACCCAACAGCTGTTGTGCGCTACAAATCCCAGCATCCTCGGCTGGAGGATTAATCCACGACAGATGGAGGCTGCATGCTTGATGTGGCAGCATTATATACACCGCACACACATACACATGTAGGTGTCTAGACTGTCAGCTGGCCATGGGCAGTGAACTACAACTCCCAGCAGCACCCCCTCCCTGCAGAAGTTTGTGTAATGCAATCGGCAGGCCCCTTATACATAAACAATAGCAATAAAAACAATAGCACAGGGTGCTCAGCGCCATGCCCTCCGGCACTTGCCAGTCGTAGAAATGCAAAGCAATGAATATATAATGAAAGCAAGTGCTGGCGGGAAGAGCAGTGCAGGCAGGGCAAGTAGGGATGAATTACACAGGGCAGAGTCAACCTGTGGCTCCCTTTGTTTGGCACAGAACTACAACTCATCACCCGCCCTGACCCATAGACTTACACCACACAGCTCACCAAAGCTAAACATGCACGGCTGTTGCTTAACTACAACTCCCACTAATTTCTAACAGCCTCCTGCTGCTGCTGCTGGGCACCGCCGCTCAACACTAGCACAGAGGGTGCCATCTGACAAGTGTATGGCCTATCAGGGTGTGGGCAATGCAGATCCCAGACACATCAAGGCTTCCCAGAAAGAAACTACAACTCCCAGCATCCCCTAAAAGCCAGGGCTGCAGTTTCCCTATTTATATACAGTCATGCAGGCAGGTCATGTGCCAAGCTCATACTGTGCAATGTACATCACTGACACAAAGCTGGGGAATCAAAGCAGTTAGACTACAACTCCCAGCATCCCCTAACAAGCAGCATTAGGTTAGACATAAAATGTACAAAGGATGTGGGCGATGCAGGACACAGAGATCACGTGCCACAGACAATAACATGCAGGAGCAGCTCCAGTTCATCCCTGGCAGGTACAAAAGACACATGGGAACCTACCGTGTGTGTCAGTGACACTTCCCCCGGAAACCTGCGCGATGCTTCCCCAGTTATGGATCTCTAGAGGCAGATAAGAAGCGCCATTGTCTGACAGCAGCCCCCCTGAACTATCCAAGCTCAGGGTGCGAGTATTTCTATTACCCGCTGCCACTGGCCATCTCCCTCCCTCCTGTCCCCGCCCCCCATTCCAGCTGCTGCAGTAGCCGCGCCCCGTGACGTCAGCGGCCGCCCCTGCTCTTTCTGTCTGCCCCATTGGATTTCATTCATGAAACAACAAAGGCGCGCGCTCGCCCCTCCTCCTTCACTGGGGACGAGCGTCCTCTCTGCGCGCTCACGCTGCCTTATTAAAGAGAGACGTGCAGTCCCCCAGGGAGCAACCAACGCAGGGGCCCCAGGCCTAGGGCTTTGTGTGGAGTTATAGGAATGGCAACCATTCAGCCGCACACAACATATTTTTGGGGATTATAAAACCCACCTGCTGCTTCTCCTTCTCACAAACTTGTCTGTAATAAACAATACAAAGAGACAGTGGCCTGACTAGAAGTTACTGGGCCGCCATTAGAAATCATTGGGCCTTGCAAAATGTATGGGACCACCTGGTCCCCGCCCACTCCAGCCCCACCCAGATCCCGCCCCCTCCACACCACAATTAAATGACCAGTAACATCAAACTTTTTTATATAAAAATTCGTTAGAATACATCGGAGAAAAAAACACTAAGCCAAATTTAATTTTCAAATCTCTAAGTCTTTATTAAGAAATAACTTACCGAAAATCCTCTTCAGAAAAGGCGACAGGACGATGATCCATCATGCGGCGCTTGATTTCTCCTCCCTGGCTATCTCCTTAAAGGAATAGTTCAGTGTGAAAATAAAAACTGGATAAATAAATAGGCTGTGCAAAATAAAAAATGTTTCTAATATAGTTAGTTAGCAAAAAATGTAATGTATAAAGGCTGGAGTGATTTTATGTGTAACATATCAGTCAGAACTGCTTTTCAGCTCTCTTTGTTTACACTGACTGGTTACCCTGGCTACCAGGCAGTAACCAATCAGAGACTTGAGGGGGGGCCACATGGGTCATATCTGTTGCTTTTGAATCTGAGCTGAATGCTGAGGATCAATTACAAACTCACTGAATAGAAATGTACCATGTGGCCCCCCTTCAAGTCGCTGACTAACTCAGAGTTATAGAGCTGAAAAGCAGGAAGTTGGATTCTGGCTGTTTTATTACACATTTGTTCACTCCAGCCCTCATACATTACATTTTTGGCTAACTAACTATATTAGAAACATTTTTTATTTTGCACAGACTATCTATTTACCCAGTTTTTATTTTCACACTGAACTATTCCTTTAAAGGAAAACTATACCCCCCAAACAATGTAGGTCTCTATTAAAAGATACTGAGTAAAACAGCTCATGTGTAAAACCCTGCTTCATGTAAATGAACCATTATCATAATTATATACTTTTTTAGTAGTATCTGCCATTGGGTAACTATAAATAGAAAATTGCCATTTTAAAAAATAAGGTCCGCCCCCTGAGATCGTAAGATTCACTGTGCACACATACAAACCACATGTAAGGTCACATGAGCCAATTAACAGACAGAGTTCTGCCTTTTGCTTCCTCACTTCTTCCTGTTACAGTTAGTGTTGTAGTATTTCTGGTCAGGTGATCTCTGACGCAGCACAGATAGAGTCACGAAATGGTGGTTCAAGGCAAGAGATGTAAAAGGGCAATATTTATGAAAATATATATTCCAGTTTGGTAAGATTCTTTAATATGTCATTCAATTTGATATAAACTATCTGTTGCTTAAGTATTCATTTTGGGGCTATAGTTTTCCTTTAAGGAAGGCAAGGAAGAGAAATCGTGGGCCGCACGATGGATCGCCCGATCGCTTTCTAAAGACGAGAGCAAGCGGAGACTTTGCGATTTTAAAGTTAAATATGTCTTGGTGGTTTTTTTTTCTTTATATACAAATGCATTTTTTTAAAAAAAAATTTTGACATTACTGGACCTTTAAAAGATCATACAGACAGCGCTAAAAAAGGTAACCCACCCCACACACACAATATAAAGCTATTATGGTCAAGGCTCACTTTATCTCAAGTTAAAAAAAACTGTGGTGCCAGGGCCCCCCTATAAAAGCTTTTTTTTTAAAAAAAAAATTGGTGGTCAGGGTCCCCCTAAAAGTTAAAAAAAATAATTGGCGCCAGGGCCCCCCTATAAGTTAAAAAAAAAAACCATTGGCGCCAGGGACACCCTTATAAATTAAATAAAATAAACATTGGCGGCAGGGGCCTATAGAGTATTAAAATAATAATTCAGAGGAATTGAAATCATGGCTTCAGGACTTCAACTTCGCCTCCTTTCGTGACTTCGGGTCTTTTCGCTGCTTCAGGACTTCAATTACGGGTGTTTTCATGACTTCGGGTCTTTTTGCGGCTTTGGCTGTTCGGCGATTCACGAGAGGCGAATCGCGGTCGGGCACAGCCGGCCCCCCTTCAGGCCTGGGCCTGGTACAGGAGTACCCCTGTGCCCCCCTGATGTAGGCCCTACTGGGCCACATAAACTTAGGCAATAGTCTTTATCATATAACCTGCTTGTCAGTAAGCGCCTCACACCCTGGCCATTTACCTCATGGGCCCCCAACAGAAATGTGAAAAATATGGACCCAACTTGCAGTGCTCACAATTTAGTTTCCACTTACGGTTGCCACTGGGCTGGCCAGTAAAAATGATGGTTGATCCCAATGTTATTAATAGGGAAAAAAGATAAATATATAGGAAGGCCGGTATTTTTTTCCAGAAAAGTTGGTGACCCTATTTCCACCCCAGGACCCCAGTGTCATTATAGGTGCCAGTAAGACAACCCTGGAATTAGCACCAGCTCCACTCTGACTTTAAGGGCAAATTTACTTAAGGGCTAATTTTCGTCCAAGAGAAGGCTCCGCCACAATTCACCAGGTGCAAATTCGCAACCACTACACTAATTCACTAAAATGCGAAGTTCCATCTCTGCAGCCAAACGCTGGCAAGTTTTGCTGACATAAGCGCAAGCATTTCATAACGAACTTTTAATAACGATCATTCCTGCCTAGTGAAACTTCAATAACACACTTGTGCTTAGGTCAATTTAAATAGGACGGGCACTTATATACATATGGCGGTGTAGGTTTGCCACATTTTCTGTCAGTGGAGATCTGCCAGGGGGCAAGGCTGTGAAGTCAGGGGCGAGGCTATGATGCAGCAATTGGCTGAGCGTCGTGTCAATCATGGGGCAGTCCTTCAAATTACCGGGCTGTCTGGGTCAAAACCGGACAGGTGGCAACCCTATCTTGGTCATATATATGTCTTTATTAGAGATATTGGTGCAAATGCTTGAAGTGGTCACTTATAATTAAAAACATCCAATGAAGCAAAATTAAGATAAAAGAAATCGTCTAATGCCCTAGACATGAGCCCACCCTTTAGTTTGGTATTATTGGTGTGTGGGCAGCCATCTTAGGTCTTTTTGCTTGATCATGTGCTTTCAGAAAGAGCCAGTGCTGCACTATGGAACAGGCTGTTGTTTCTCCTACTCAGTGTAACTGAAGGAGTTGCAGTGGGACATGGATTTTTACTATTGAGTGCTGTTCTTATATCTACCAGGGAGCTGTTATCTGGTTACCTTCTAGTGATGTGCGGATTGAGAAAAACTCGACCAACCCAAACCTGCACCCGCCCGCCCTGAAATGACATCACAAAAGGGGAGGGCAGAAGCGCACCTATAAAACCGGAAGTCAGAAGCTGTCAGTATAAGGCAGGGGTCCCCAACCTATTTTAACCGGGAGCCATATTCAAATGGAAAAAGAATTGGGGAGCAACACAAGCATGAAAAAGTCCATTGGTTGCCAAATAAGGCCTATAATTGGTTATTTGGTAGCCCCTATGTGGACTAGAAGTCTACAAGAGGCTTTACTTGGCACTACACTTAGTTTTTAAGCAAATAAAACTTGCTTCCAAGCCTGGAATTCAAAAATAAGCACCTGCTTTGAGGACACTGAGAGCAACATCCAAGGGGATGGAGAGCAACATGTTGCTGGCGAGCTACTGGTTGGGGATCACTGGTATAAGGTCTTGGGTCGGAGAGAGCAGGCAGAAGAGCTCAACTCGCACACCCAAACAGCACAGCGAGGTGGACCTGAACCTGCCTGACCCACGGAGTTCCACGAGGAACCAATGTCAGCCACAGGGGCATTGCTCTCAATAAAATTCATGAACCATGACCTTGAGCGTGGGATGGGCGTTGCCACCCATTTAATGGCAAGGACTAGCACCTCTCTATTCTCCTTTCTTTCATTTGTGACTGTGAGAAACATTTATTGCTGATGTTAAACGCCTAAGGCAGTTCATCAGTAGCCAGTCCCATACAGCATCTGACCTATTGACCGATACCTGGCAGTCTTTCTATTGTCCCACACGTTAAACTCAACAGCCCCAACAATCAAAACAGCAGAAAGCAAAGACGCTGCAACTCCTGTTCCAACTGTTCATTTGCACATGCACCATGGCATCACGTTGACAAATGACATATTCAAACCTGCCCAGGTGGCAATCGTCTGGGTCAGTTTACACGTAAAGAAAATCATATACAGCTCTGCGAGTTGGGTGCGAGGACATGTAAGTCAACAAGCACTAATATAAAGTGGTGCTGTCTGCATATTGACCTATGGTTGGCAGTTCTGCTACTTCCATAAGATACAACTGTGGCAAATGACAGCCATCAAGCAGCCTGGGATCACAAATGGTATCCTGTCAAACAAAGAAGCCCAGGGAACTATAAGATAAGAGTTTCCCTTTCCTTTTACTAATGCTTTCTGTCTGGCTACAGATATCCTATCTGGCCTGAACATTACATCCTAGAGGCTGGGCAGGATGCCATTGTAAACCCAGGAAATTATAGCAGTTCAGTGGTTTATCTTCAGGCCCATTTATCTCAGGAATATGTCATGGTACATGAGCAGTTCCTCATATCTGGTTTAGATCCAGCTGATCGAGAAAGGCAGCTGTACTTGTACTAGATTTATTAGAGTTGGGCTTCACCAGAAGTTAATGTGCCCCACCATCCAGAAGATGAACATTGGCGTTTCATTAAAACTGTTCATTAGTCAGAACCTACCACTTATTCTCTATACGCATGGTTTGTGCCTAGTCTCTTCTTGTGCCGCAGGGAGTCTATTAAGGAGATGTTGCATAATTGGGGCACAGCACTTATCCCCATAGATGGGGATAAGTTGCGGATAGGGGGCATGAACGACATGTAACACATAATTGTTTATGGAAACCCTAAGCAGTTCTGCTCTGTGGGACCTCAGCCCTTGGGCTGGGCAGGTGGAGAATGACAGGAATGGCATCCATGCAGTAACACAAACATGATATCTCAGAATAAATACATATTGTTTTGTCCTGAAGAAAAAAGAAAAGCAATGAGGCAAATATACCCAATATTGCGTAATATTGGGAATATAATGTGAAAAACTATGTTTTTGTCTGAATAAATTATTGGCAAAAACATTATTATTAATATTTGTCGTCCACCTAAGGCAGCACAGCAGGTTGGTTTAGGGTACCCAGCAGCAATTAGATACAGTCAGCACTAACAGTCTTTCTAAATTTAAAGAAACGGGAGCTACGATGCTCAGTGTCCAATCCAACCAACTTTAGGGCTCTTACTGACGAGCGGTTGAAGCTGCGCTCCCCTGCGTTCCGTTTTTCTGCGTTCAGACGCAACATGCTGCATTTTTCCTGCGTTCAGCGCCTACACGCACCTGTGTGAGTACAGCCCCATTGAAAAAAGCTTAATGCGTCTATTCCTGCGCTCCCCTGCGGCTGAATGCAGAAAAATGGAGCGCAGCAGTAAGAGCCCGTAACAAGGCAACAATTACCACGACACCATTCACGATTTTATGATTTTTATGATTTTTACTTTATTCACATCACATGGCTTCAGATTTCAGACAAGCATCGTTTCAGGCCCTTATACCAGCCTTTTCTCAAGCTTGAAAAAAGGTTGGTATAAGGGCCTGAAACAATACTTGTTAGGGTACCCAGTACTATAGAAAGAACAAATGAGGGCATATCTGGGAAAAAAACACTCAAATATAATTCAGATGCTTGCACCCCATTGATGACATAATTCTAGGTCTGGCGTGGGATATTCAAATTTCAGACCCCAGCTCTGCAAGTACATAGTGGATAATGTATGCAATCACAAAATGAGGGTCAGCCTCAGATCCATGGGACCCATATTGTTTTTCGATACAAGAAAGTATTCTATGTACAGATTAAACTGGTGGTGGATCCAGGCATAGGGGAGTAACCTATCAGGTTTCTATTCACTCTAGCCTTTATAGATTACATTTCTGGGTTAAGTAAATATATAGAAAACATTTTTATTTTGCACAGCCTTTTAACCCCATTTTACTTTAACATTGAACTCATCCTAATTTTAACACTTTGCCCGTGTGTTGCTTCCAGTGATGTGACTATTTGCACTTCGGGAAAAGAGCACAAAGAGTTGAACCTTGTTATGAATGAAATGCTGCCTGCATGGGGGAGGGTGATTTTTTTGTTATTGGGGCCATAGACGTGCAGATTTACCTTCATATTGGACAAACGATTGTTTGGTGCCATCTCCCGACCTGCCACTAACCATTCAGATCAAATTAAGTAGTAAAAGAACAGATCAGCCGATGTTCTGCCCCTGACAGCAATCGTACGAAAGTTATGTCCGACAATCAGTCTCCCACTGATATCGTCAGATCGGCAATACATGCAGAGATATTATCGGTAGCTAGGGTTGCCAACCGGCAGTTATTTTACCGGCCTTGTCGGTAAAACACCTGCCAGGGGCCGGTATTACAAATTTACCGGCAATGTATCTGCCGGTAATTTGTAATACCCTTTACAAAAGCCCTTGTCCTCCAGTAAAAACTTACATTTCCTTTGGCTTCTGCGATGTGGCCCCTGCCCTTTTGCGGCGCTACCCTGTGGCTCCGGCCCTTTTTACTGACCGCCGACTCCGCCCCCTTTCGCATCACAGCCCTCCCCTTTATTACCCGCCCCCACCACTGGCCGGTATTTTTGTTTTTTAAAAGGTGGCAACCCTATCGGTAGACGACAGGAATTTTCTAACCTGTCTGATCGTCTGAACGACCTATCGACATCTCACGAAAAATGCCGGGACACTCCACACACGGCCCAAAAATCGTACGAAATTGTGCGTCTATGGCCATCTTTAGTCTAATGTTACTTCAACAGTTTCTTTACCAGAAATTTTCCACTGCCAGAGAAACAGCTGATTCCGTACCATACCTGTCTGAGAACACAGGTAGAATTTTTATCCAAAAATGCACTACAATGTGAAATCTGTCCCATACACGGGCTGACTTAAAGCAACTAACTGATGATTCCACAGACTGCATGGTTAAGTACTAAGTCATTTTCCACTTGACATGGACGAAGTCCGGACTTTGTTGAAAATAATAATCATAGCACTCTCTCTCATTATCAAAACGATAGAAAAAGTTCAGTTCATCCTCATTACTGGAAATCGGGGCTAATCATTGGGTTGTTTAACATTAAACTATGTTTATTGATCTACTTCCACACAAAACACAAGGGATTTGCTAACTGTGTCATGTATGAGACATCTTACATGCAGAAAGTAATAGAGATATATTTTGGCCCCCTTTGCAAAAAAACAGTGACTGCTTGTTTAGTGAAGTGTAACTGATCGGCTAGCTGACCCAGAGGAATGGGGAAATACATTAAAGTCATGGGTGCTGCAGTCTAAGCTGTGATACAAATGAAGGCAGCACTCCAGTGAGAAGGAATATCATATTTATTTGGTAGGCAGTTAAGGATACAAGGCCTTTAACCCCTTAAAGGGATACTGTCATGGGAGAAAAAAAAATTCCCAAAATGAATCAGTTAATAGTGCTGCTCCAGCAGAATTCTGCACTGAAATCCATTTCTCAAAAGAGCAAAAAGATTTTTTTTATATTCAATTTTGAAATCTGACATGGGGCTAGACATATTGTCAATTCCCCAGCTGCCCCAAGTCATGTGACTTGTGCTCTGATAAACTTGAATCACTCTTTACTGCTGTACTGCAAGTTGGAGTGATATCACCCCCCTCCCTTTTCCCCCCCCAGCAGCCAAACAAAAGAACAATGGGAAGGTAACCAGACAGCAGCTCCCTAACACAAGATAACAGCTGCCTGGTAGATCTAAGAACAACACTCAATAGTAAAAACCCATGTCCCACTGAGACACATTCAGTTCAGAAAAACAGCAGCCTGCCAGAAAGCATTTCTATCCTGAAGTGCAGGCACACGTCACATGACTTGGGGAAGCTGGGAAATTGACAAAATGTCTAGCCCCATGTCAGATTTTAAAATTAAATATAAAAAAATCTGTTTGCTCTTTTGAGAAATGGATTTCAGCGCAGAATTCTGCTGGAACAGCACTATTAACTGATTCATTTTTTTCCCATGACAGTATCCCTTTAAAGGAGAAGGAAATCCCCAGTGCGCTAAACCCCTCCCCCCGGTACGGCTCTACTGCGCATGCGCCAAATGTCACGAAGTTTTCCGATTTCACTTCGTGACATTCGGCGCATGCGCAGTAGAGCCGTACCGGTACCTGTTCCTACTGCGCATGCGCCAGAAGACGCCGGTCAGAGCAGGAAGAAGACGCACGTGGGAGAAGATGGCGACTGCGAACTCCGTGGACAGGACCTGCGCAGAGGGGTGAGTAAAAAGTTAGGGGCATTTGCCCAGGGGGACAGGTAGGCCAGGGGGGAGGAGGGAGGGGGGGCAGCACAGGGGAGGGGGGGAGGGGTTTAGCGCCCTGGGGGTTTCCTTCTCCTTTAAGGAAATCACAACGGTTCCATTGATCTATTCAGGTAGGTGTTGGCTGAAACTCACATAGGTGTAAAAGTGTTATCTGATCACAATGGCACCATAACGACTGCATCACATCTTCACAATTTCAGCTAACACCTACCTGAATAGTTTAATGGAACTACCATTGATCATTATGTTTTGTGCCAATGACCCCTTTCAATAACTCCTTCCAAAACCACTTATCTAGGATGAGTTGAGATGCAATGTAAATTGCACATACCAGACAAGCAGGTGGAGGATTAGTAGCTGCATAGTCTCTTGGACCTGATCCCCAGAACCTACAACCATCCTGGATAAAGATCAGTCTTACCCATTCCCTACTGTGCTTGGCACAAAGATCAGCTCAAAAGCTTTCCCATCCGAAATATCACAAAATCTCATGATGACATAACTAAAGTCACCAGATAGGGATTTTTTTCTAAAGACACTAGTCAGCAGCACCATCTGTCCCAAATAGATACATTGGTGAGACAGAAGATTTTAATTTTTTTTTCTTTTAACTTTTCTTTTAATTCTTTAGGCAAACATGTTTGGGGAGGCTTAGTATCTCCAAGCCTTAATGAAAATCTGCCTATGGCTGCGTGGCACTTTGCTCTTTGTGCTTTTAACAATATAAACCCCAACGCCTACCTTAACTTACACTTAAATCAGACCATCACAAATTCTGCTGAATTTTTTTAGTTGAAAGTGAATGTGTTTGCCAGGAACTGCAGAGATGCATGAGGGTAGGGTACTATGAATTTTACGCAGAATATTTCTATGGTTGTGGGAGTGGAAAGGAAAGTAAAACTGCATTGATGAAGTTGGCATTTTCAACTGATATGTACAAAGAGATAAACTTTTTTAAGTAAAGGAATTCTACATGCACAATACCCCCCGTGTTAAGTCATTCCAAAAACTGATTTCAGGAAACTGCTAGGTCATCTTGTTTTGAATACAACATATCCAGTCTAGTTTAAAACTCATGTCTTTAGTAGGTTCAAGGAGAGTCAACTGCCCCAGTCCCCACTGTTTCTGGGATCTAACAAAGTAAGCAGTTATTATACTATGGGGTATACCAAACAATCTCCATAGTTGCCCAGAGATGTTCTCTTTCTAGGCAGGGGCTGCAACTGTAGGGCAGTGGTTTTGGATGGCAAGATGGTGCCACGGGAACTGAAATAGGACTTATTATGGTAAGGCAAGGTTATTCCCACAAGCAGATTAATAGAGGTCTGTAAAAATATGAGATAAACTGTTAACCAAGGAGACAAAGCTGCTGCTGCAAAAGTTCCTCCCGGGCAGAACCTGCTCTTGTCATTCATTACATATATTGAAGTCATTTTTTGAGGTCATGTGCAGGTACTGAGCAGTGCACTCACACAACTGGTAATGGAAAACAGACGGACAAATCAATCTCCGGAGTAAGCAAATGAAAAAAGATAATTATGAAATTCTGGCCGTATTATAGAATTCTACATGTGTTGGAAGATCGTTCAGAAGGGGGCACTGGGCAATAAATCCTGTTATTAGCCTCCCTTCAATATTACTTGATTGACTCAAAATTAAAGTAATCATCAAGAAGCAACATTTTGTGCCTTAACCGGGCCCTTTATCAAGCCTGTCCAGTATCTGAGGGATACAACTGTCACCTAGCAGTTGTATCCCTCAGATACTGGACACAGGGCCGGCCTTAGGCCAATTGGACCAATTGGGCCCCGCACCTCTGGGGGCCCCGCACCACAGGGCAGCACAGATAATATTTCCCTCAGCACATGATGCTGCCTGGCCTGCCCCCAACTTTGAGAGTCCAGCCCATCCCCAAATCCATAGGTCCAGCCCACCCTCAACTCTGATAAGCCAGCCTATCCCCCAACTCCATAGGTCTAGCCTGCCCCCAACTCTAATAGGCCCAGCTTTCCTCCAACCTTGATAGGCCCTGCCTGCCCCCAATCCAACCAAGCCTGCTCCCAAGCTGAATCGGCCCAGCCTGCCCCAAACTAATTGGCCCAGTCCACTCTCCTATTTCCTCCCTCTCTCTCTTACCCTGTGTGCCCCTATTATGTGCCCCTATTTCATCCCTCTCACTCTCTTACCTTGTGTGCCCCTTTCCTTTCTATTTTGTGCCTGTATGCCCTTATTTTCCTAAATACTTGCTGTGTCAGTAGCCAGCAACACTTTGTCTAGGGGCCCCACCAACATGGTCCCAATTGGGCCCCACATTTGATAGGATCAGCCCTGACTGAACAGACTTTATAAAGGGCCCAGTAATGTTGCCTTCGTGATGACTACTTTAATTTTGAGTCACTAAATTAATTTTGAAGCAATGCTAATCAAGTCTTTCAGCGTTCTGGACTCTGAGATTATTCCTTCTGAGGACAAATGTCCACCATCCAACAGGGTGATATCCATTGGCCTGAGTTTCTTTTAGTAATCTCGCACTATCTGTCGTTTCAAGAACCTTCTAGGGAACCATAGTTACACACCCAACACTATGTGCAAATGTGTCATTGAAACGCAACTTACAATGAATACTTTAACACAACTCAAACAACATGGAAACAAGGCTATCTTGTGGAAGGGCCGCTATGTAATTATTCAGGAGTGTAACCTTAGATATGAATGTCAGTACAAAGGTTTAAATATTTAAGGAGGAGGAAAAGGGAGCAATGCAAACACCTTTTTGTTGCTATTTTTGTCCCTCGCTCACAATGGTGTGTGCAACTAATATTCCCAACATCTTATAAAGTATTTAAAGCAGTGGTTTGAGGAGGTTTTTTTTTTTTCATTCAAGAACCTTGACACCCCCCTCCCCTTTTAGGTCAAAATCGACAATGTCCCAAATATGCATTTCATAGCTCCTAGAGTGCTGCTTGACTGCTGTAAAATGCTTTGAGTCCCATTGGCACACAGCTACAAGGGCATTTCCCTTGTAGAGGAAAACAAATTCAAACCCCATCATTTAATAGTGCTGCTCCAGCAGAATTCTGCACTGAAATCCGTTTCTCAAAAGAAGAAACATATTTTTTAATTTTAATTTTGAAATCTGACGTGGGGCTAGACATATTGTCAGTTTCCCAGCTTCTCCCAGTCATGTGACTTGTGCTCTGATAACCTTCAGTCACTCTTTACTGCTATACTGCAAGTTGGAGTGATATCACCTCCTCCCTTTCCCCCCCCCAGCAGCCAAACAAACAGACCAATGGGAAGGTAACCAGATAACAGCTCCCTAACACAAGATAACAGCTGTCTGGTAGATCTAAGAACAGCACTCAATAGTAAAATCCACTGAGACACATTCAGTTACATTGAGTAGGAGAAACAACAGCCTGCCAGAAAGCAGTTCCATCCTAAAGTGCTGGCTCTTTCTGAAATCACATGACCAGGCAAAATGACCTGAGATGCACCTACACACCAATATTACAGCTAAAAAAATACACTTGTTGGGTCAGGAATTAAATTTTATATTGTAGAGTAAATTATTTGCAGTGTAAACTGTGTAATTTAGAAATAAAAACGACATTAGAAAAATGATGCCAGAATCCCTTTCAGTTCATTTTTAATATGTTATAGAATGGCCAATTCTAAGCAACTTTTCAATTAACTATTTTTTTATAGTTTTTTTTAATTACTTACCATCTTCTTCTGATTCTTTCCAGCTTTCAAATGGGGATCACTGACCCTATCTAAAAAACAAAGTAAGGCTACAAATGTTTTGTTATTGCTACTTTTTATTACTCAACTTTCTATTCGGGCCTCTCCTTTAATACTCCAGTCTCTTATTCACATCAATGCATAGTTGCTAATATAATTAAAGAGACGATAATAATAATAATAATGAGATGCTGCTGTTCCTTTAAGTTTCAGTTCCTGTACTGTATGAGAAATTCATTTTAGACACAGGAAGAATGAAATGTCATCATGCCTCTTCATTTCTCAGAAAAAACACAGCTTTCAGGATATATCTTTATGCATCTTTGTAGCACAGTCACTTAGGTATAGTACTGTTGTAGCAGTTTCTTGTCATTACTGTAATCACTGTTGATTAAACCTGAGAACAATGTTTTATAAAAACAAAACATGTTTGATGTTTGGTTTCAAGAATAATGAGGTCTGAAACTCCTGACATTTAAAATGTTAATGCATGGGATCTCTGTAGTGTCTTATCTGAATATATGAGATTCCAGACAGCTTATCATGATGCACAGCCTGTGTGTGGTGTGATGCTTTGATGGAATCAGACACGGTGGTGGGGAAAGAATAAAATATGGGAGCATAGCTTTCTGCAGCTTTAAGTTCTTCGGTACAGCCATAATTGGTATAAGGACTAGCAGCTACAACTCAACAACAAGCACCATCTCTCCCTACTATATCTGCTATCCCACAGTCACACTCCCTTCCCAGAGACTATTATCCACTGTTACTATAGGCACCATCTCTCCCTACTATACCTGCTATCCCACAGTCACACTCCCTTCCCAGAGACTATTATCCACTGTTACTATAGGCACCCTCTCTCCCTACTATACCTGCTATCCCACAGTCACACTCCCTTCCCAGAGACTATTATCCACTGTTACTATAGGCACCATCTCTCCCTACTATACCTGCTATCCCACAGTCACACTCCCTTCCCAGAGACTATTATCCACTGTTACTATAGGCACCCTCTCTCCCTACTATACCTGCTATCCCACAGTCACACTCCATTCCCAGAGACTATTATCCACTGTTACTATAGGCACCATCTCTCCCTACTATACCTGCTATCCCACAGTCACACTCCCTTCCCAGAGACTATTATCCACTGTTACTATAGGCACCATCTCTCCCTACTATACCTGCTATCCCACAGTCACACTCCCTTCCCAGAGACTATTATCCACTGTTACTATAGACACCATCTCTCCCTACTATACCTGCTATCCCACAGTCACACTCCCTTCCCAGAGACTATTATCCACTGTTACTATAGACACCATCTCTCCCTACTATACCTGCTATCCCACAGCCACACTCCCTTCCCAGAGACTATTATCCCACTATTACTATAGGCACCATCTCTCCCTACTATACCTGCTATCCCACAGTCACACTCCCTTCCCAGAGACTATTATCCACTGTTACTATAGGCACCATCTCTCCCTACTATACCTGCTATCACACAGTCACACTCCCTTCCCAGAGACTATTATCCACTGTTACTATAGACACCATCTCTCCCTACTATACCTGCTATCCCACAGTCACACTCCCTTCCCAGAGACTATTATCCACTGTTACTATAGGCACCATCTCTCCCTACTATACCTGCTATCCCACAGTCACACTCCCTTCCCAGAGACTATTATCCACTGTTACTATAGACACCATCTCTCCCTACTATACCTGCTATCCCACAGTCACACTCCCTTCCCAGAGACTATTATCCACTGTTACTATAGGCGCCATCTCTCCCTACTATACCTGCTATCCCACAGTCACACTCCCTTCCCAGAGACTATAATCCCACTGATACTAAAGGATCTCCTAAACACTTTTACAAGGTCCTTCTCTCCCTACTATACTTCTATGCCTGAAAGCTTGGTAGGTTAAAAACCATAGTACCTAGCAACCTGAAATGCCAAAGAAGGGGATCGCAGGGTGCAAAACTTTAAATTCAAAAACTGACATACACACAACTAAAGAGCAATTGAAAATCATTCTGAAATATCACTGTCACAATGAGAGTTAATAGTATAAACTTTCTTTTTAAAAACATAGGTGTAGATTTCAGACACCTGAAAGCCTCTTTAGGCAAAACAACTTTGAAACAACAACAGCCACATGAACTTTAGTTTTCTTGTAACAGAGATTGATTAAAGGGCACATCCTCCACACAATGAGGTAATGTGATCTCTGACCCTTCCTCTTCGGTGCTTTTTGTAACAGTGGGTAGAACAGACACAAGTCACGTTTGTCTCTCAATTTACATTTTCTTCTGAAATGGCTGCAGGCCAGCGCAAGGTGAGAATAACAACTGTCAGGTGTTTGGAACAAAACAACACCGGTTAACCTTGTGTCTGGGTTAGTCCATTATTCCTGATTATATTAGCTGGGACGCTAGCTAACCATAGCACTCATCAATCTACTATACATAATAAATAACAGATATTTAAGGAAATTCAATAACCTTCTTAAGCATTTTCCTTGTTATCCGTTAGGTAGATGCTTCCACACTGGGAAGATACAGCAGTTACAGATTATTATCAGATACCTAGTCACCCATAATTTATCAATTTCCATGACGCAGAAGGCAGGTAAACATTACAAAGCACAGGAACCCAATCTTGGGATTCAAGTGACAGTTTATAGAATCCTATTCATCCTATTCCTATGACAGTTCATAGAATCCTATTCCTATACCTGTATTCCCTGCCTCTTCAGATAGGGGACCCTATATCATTTCTTTCTTTTATCAACCTTCATTTAATGGCTTAATATAACTGAATAATCAATCATTAAAGGGTAACTGCATCCCCAAAATGACAGAATTCTAAGCAATTTTACAATATACATTCAATAACACGTTCAGTGTTTTTTAAGTTAGTTTTAATTGAAATAGTTAATTAATGTAGTCTCTGTCATAATAAAGCATTGCTTTCAGTAGCAGTTACATTAACTAATAACTTTAAAGTCATTTTTAAAAAATGTACATTTTGGGAAATTGCTTAGGGGCAGATTCACTAAAGAGCAAATTGTCGCCAGCGACCACTTCGCATACATCGCACCACTTCGCCAGGTGCAAATTCACTGGCACTACATTAATTCACTAATATGCGAAGTTGCGCCCTGGGTGCCGAACGATGGCGACTTTTCACAGTGCTTCGGCAGTGTGAGCATTTCATAGCGAAGATGCGCTAGCGTGCCTAGCGAAAATTCGCTAGTGATCTTGCGCTTAGGTCAATTTGCATATGGCGGGTAATTTAAAGTTGTATGGACGTCTTTATTATAAATGTTGGTGCAAATGCTTAAAGTTACCACTTTTCCTTTCAAATGTCCAGGGAACCTTAATAAAGACAAGAGAGTTAATATAACTACACGTGAGCCCACTGTAAAATGAATGTTCATATGTAATAAAATGTCTGGAGAAAACCGTTTCCCCAAAAAAAGTTTCAGGACTTTTGCAGCCAATCCCGCTTAAAAAAAGGAAAAGTCGCCTGCGTTTTTTTGAACTTTAATGTATTTTGGGCAGAGAGGATATGATGTAAGTGACAGAAGATTGAGGAAGATGTTGCTTCTTTTAAGCACTTCGCCTGGTCTGAAGTGGCGAAGTCAATTCAGAGTAACGATCATTCGCCAGAGTGAAAAGTCGCCTGGCGATAGAGTGCGAACGAACGATATCGACGGTCTCTTTTGTTAGAGAATTGACGACTGCGTCTGTTGGTGAATTGGCGATGTCCCTGCCGATGTGATCTCTGCCGACAAGTCGCTAGCGTTAGCCACTTCGCAATCTGCCCCTTAGAATTCTATTTTCTTACTTTATGAATGGAGATTCCCTTTAAGCCACACTGGATATTTACACAGTACGTTAATAGGGTGAGGTTATAAATAATTGCAGAACAAAGGGAAGCCAAGTCCTAATAATCGACGCATTCGTTCGCTACAAGAAGAGCCACAGCGACCATTTGTTTTGCAGTGTAAGAGCATTACTGTCAATGTAGGAACAAATCCAGTCTTTACAAGGGAAGTTCACCTTTAAAAGAGAACTAAAGTTTAACTAAAGAAGTAGGTAGAAAAGTTGTACATTATGTTTTGAGCTTCTGTACCAGCCCAAGGCAACCACAGCCCTTTAGCAGTAAAGATCTGTGTCTCCGAAGATGCCCCAGTAGCTCCCCATCTTCTTTTCTGCTGATTCACTGCACATGCTCTGTGCTGCTGTCACTTACTGAGCTTAGTGACACACTCACAAAATACTGAATATATATATATATATATATATATATATATATATATATACTGTATTTCTGTTGTTGCTAATAAAGTGTTGTAAAAGACTTCCGTCTCCTTAAAAATGTCCGTCAGTAAGTTCCATTGTAGCCCACTCTATTAATATCATAGGATCTTATTAGGGTGAGTCAACACAGAAATACACCTACGTGAATGCTCAAATAGAGATACATGTGTGGGGGGAAGAGTAATGTATAACAAGTAATATCATATAGGAAATCGCTGCTGATAAAATATCCTTTATTGACCCATTGGAATGGGAGGCCTTTCAGTTGCTGGGGCTCCCCCATAGGATGAAACTGACCTATAAAATCATGTGATGAGGGGTTTGTTTGCTCAGGAATTGATGAAGAAACTGGAAATAATAACTACTATCAATGCTCAAGGGTCTCAGGAGGGTACATAGACTAACTACAGGTGGGATCAGGGGTCCCCAAAGTTTTTTGTTCTTTTTACCTTTGAGCCACATTTAAATGTAAAAAGAGTTGGGGAGCAACACAAGTACGCCAAATAAGGGCTGCGATTGGCTATATGGTAGCCCCTATGGGGCAAATTCACTAACCTCCGAAAATTCGCCAGCGACGGCTTCGCTCACATCGAAAATTCGCCAGGACAACGCTAATTCACAAAAATGCAAAGTTGCGTCCAGGGCGCCGAACGATGGTGGATTCGGCAAGCAAAGCGAAGTTGCGCTAGCGTTGGCTAATTTGCATACGGCGGGAAGTGAAATTTGAATGGACGTATATGTTGCAGGAAATATATTACACTACACAAGTCCGGGGAAACCTTAATAAAATTAAATAGAGTTGTTATAGTGCCCTACACATGACCCCAGTGTATAGTTTATGTGCCATATGTTAGGAAATGTAGGGGGGCAGCGGGTACCCTAAAAATAATTTACGCTCTTTTGCAGTCTATCACCCCGAAAAACTGAAAAGTCGCCAACTATTTTTTGAGGAACTCCTATCTACTCTATTGCACTTCGCCTGGTCTGAGGTGGCGAAGGCAAGTCTGGCGCAAGAGGTAACGTTCAGTAAAATCCGCATCTTAGTGAATTTGCGCAGTTACGTCCATTGGCCAGAGTGAAAATTCGCCTGGCGTTAGAGTGCGAAGTAGCGCTAGAGTCTTTCTCCTTCGCTAGCGAATTTACACCAGCGCCCTTTAGTTAATCGGCGAAATACCGAAATGGCGTAACGCTGGCGAATTTTCTCCAGCTTTAGTCACTTCTCCCTTTAGTGAATTTGCCCCATAGGTGGACTGGCAGCCTACAGAGACTCTGTTTGGCAGTACACCTGGTTTTTATACAACCAAAACTTGCCTCCAAGCCTAGAATTCAAAAATAAGCATCTGCTTTAATGCCACTGACAGCAATATCCAAGGGGTTGTTGAGAAACATGTTGCTCATGAGCCACTGGTTAGGGATCACTGCTTTAGAGTATTTTAATTATGTCTGTTCTCTATGAAATATATTCCTCATTGGCAAGGAGTTTGCCTTCTTGTAGAAACAAATAACTGATATCTAATGTGTGGACACAACGGCTTATGTGTAACAGGTAAACACTAGTTCTAGGAACAGTTCAAGGGAGGGGGGGAAATGACACAAACACATTTCTAGAATTTCATGACTTTTTTTTTTTCTTGTAATTTTGGCTCTCCCTTCTTTGCTTTTAAAGGGCAAATGCAGCCATGTTTCATGCATGCCCAATTAGAAGAAATGACTCCTTCAGGAGGATTTATTATACATCAGTCAGAACCCTTGTCTCCTGTCTTAACTCAACGTGGTTTATTTAATAATGAATCAATTTTAGGTTCTGCAAACTTTAATTGATGCAAAGGTTAAAGACAAAATTATTGCTCCAGTCAAGCTTAAAGGGTAAGTAAACCTTTCAAATAAGTGAATGTAAAAGTGATAAGGGTGCTATTCTAAGCACTATTGCAATGTACATTCATTATTTATTTATTTTTAATTCCAAGATATTAAGGGATACATGTACTGTTAATAAGAATGAATTTTGTTACAACAGCGCCACCTGCTGGTCAGTTTCCCACTAGTCTGACCACCAAGTAGTCAAGTAAGTTGTCAGGAGAAAGAAAGAGGCTGCTCTGATGTTCTTCTGCTTAGGAAAGATGTGAGAAAGGTTTATAATTGTATTCCTAAGCAGAAAAACATCAGAGCAGCCTCTTTCTTTCTCCTGACAACTTACTTGACTACTTGGTGGTCAGACTGGTGGGAAATTAACCAGCGGGTGGCGCTGTTGTAACAAAATGCATTCATATTAACAGTACATGTATCCCTTAATATCTTGGAATTAAAAATAAATAAATAATGAATGTACATTGCAAATGTGCTTAGAATAGACCCACTCGTCAGTTTTACATTCACTTATTGTATAGGTTTACTTATCCTTTAAGGATAATGGGATATGGAAAAATCTTAAGCTTATTGTTTCATACAAAACTCCATACCAGCGTCAAAAACAGAGCTTTATGCTACTGAACCTTTAGTTTCCAGGCAGATTGTAGAGAAATATTTGTGGCCCAGAGGTTCCAGCTCCACTGTGTAACAGCTCCCCCTAGAGCTCAACCTTTCCTCGTTTCCGACACCTTATTATATATCATTCTAATTGCTTTAAAGACGACTTTCACTAACTGTTATTATTAGGTATTGAGTAAAAAACATTGCAGAGCAAATAGGAAAGGTTTAGGGTTACTTCACACGAAGAGATTCGAGGAGATTTTGTCGCCTGGCGACTAATCTCTTCAACTTCTGGGCGACAATCTCCCCGAACTGCCTCCTCGTGTTTTCCCATCTGCTTTAATGAAAAATCGCCTGCGCTAAAGCACACGCGGCGCTGCGTTTTCAGTAGTCGCCCGAAGTTTCCTCGTGAGGCAACTTCAGGCGACTTCTGAAAACGCAGTGCCTTGTGTGCTTTAGCGCAGGCGACTGTTTATTATAGTGGATGGGAAGAAACGAGGAGGCAGTGCAGGGAGATTCGCGCCCAGAAGACGAGGCGATTAGTCGCCAGGCGACAAAATCTCCCCGAATCTCCTCGTGTGAACTAACCCTTATTGTTTTAAATGTCTCTCATTAGAATTATAATAAGTGAAACAGCTACAATAATATAAAAGGCTGGGGAGTATTTTCAAAGTCAAGCTTAGTTTCTAACAGCTTGCCACTGGCTGTTTGTTAATAATGAGAAAGGCTTCCGTATAAAAGTAAGATAAACCTATTTGATTATTCAGCCACTAGAAGCATTCAGTCTTAAAGGATAAGTAAACCTTTCAAATAAGTGAATGTAAAAGTGATAAAAGTGCTATTCTAAGCACTATTGCAATGCACATTAATTATTTATTTTTATTTAATTCCAAGATATCCAAGTTAATATGAATGAATTTTGTTCCAACAGCGCCACCTGCTGGTCAGTTTCCCACCAGTCTGACCAACAACTAGTCAAGGAAGTTGTCAGGAGAAAGAAAGAGGCTGCGCTGATATCTTGGAATTAAATAAAAATAAATAATTAATGTGCATTGCAAATGTACTTAGAATAGACCCCTCATCAGTTTTACAATTACTTATTGTAAAGGTTTACTTATCCTTTAACTGAAGATCAAACTTCAATCACCATAGGCTGAATATTATAAAATCTTTATCAAATGCATTTATAGATCATCTAGTCCTAGATTCAGAACTTTGCAGGAAACTCTTGAACACATGTGTATATGATTTGAGGTTGGAAAATTCTAATAGTGGCCACCAGATTGCAAAATGGGCCCAAGATGGTGCAGTTTGAAGGACCCTACAAAAATAGGGACCAGATTGGGTGGGGTGGGGATGTGGCATTAAGAAGAAAAATATTGGTCAGGGTAGAAAGGGTATTTAAAGGAAAGGTAGAAAGAGTATGTGGGTTGGGAGACACAACTTAAGAGGGGCCACTGAAAATGCCATGGTAGAAATCTAATTAACAACATCCTTCATTGACCAGGAATCCCTATTGGGGTTTCATTTTGCAGGACTTTTGGGGGCAAGGCAAGCCCATAGCCATGGAGTGGCCTCAGAACATTTTTTCTAGGGATGCACCGAATCCAGGATTCGGTTCGGGATTCGGCCAGGATTCGGCCGAATCCTTCTGCCTGGATGAACCGAATCCTAATTTGCATATGCAAACTAGGGGGGAGGGAAATTGCGTGACTTTTTTTCAGAAAACAAGGAAGTAAAAAATTAATTTCCCCTTCCCACCCCTAATTTGCATATGCAAATTAGGGTTCGGATTCGGTTCGGCCAAATTTTTCGTGAAGGATTCGGGGGTTCGGCCGAATCCAAAAAAGTGGATTCGGTACATCCCTAATTTTTTCTCCTGTTAAAACAGTGTAATGCCTGAAACAAGCAACAACGACTGCATATGGTGACAATCACTGGCAATGCATAGCTGGTCTAAGGCTTCAATGGGTAAAACACACAGGCTGGGGTTTGCTTTACCAACAGAAGAGGTATTCCTGCAATGCACAGGAAACAATAAAATAGAAACCAAGACTAAATATTTGGAAATACCAAATCATTAACATTAGTTTGGGGTTTGATTCCATTGATGGGGGGTTACTAGGTTGTTGCCCACTGTTCAGCACCATGGACAGCAGGCACAATCTCATGGATGAGGCTAGGCATTAAATATCTCAATCAGTCAACTTGATCCCCATTAAAACTACACAGGGTCTGTGCAACCCAAAAGGGGAATCAAGATTTCCCAGCTCTCCCAATATTTGAGTGTCATCGTTTCTGCCCTATACACATGACAATAGTTACTGATTAAGTGCAGCCTAGATCTCCCCTAGATCTTTCTATTAAAGGGGATATAAAGGCAAAAATATAAAATCCCATTTTTACTTTCGTTAATGAAAAAAAAATCTATATCCAATAAACTTTAATTCAAAAATGTCTATTGTTTTTATATTAAACCTGACTGTATGCAGTGAAATTCCCCCTTCTTTTACTGCTGTGGATAGGAATTGTCAGATGGTCCCCAACTGCTGTGCAGGTAAATGATCATACTTTCAAATGGCAGGGGGTTGGCAGGGGGAGCCCCCCCACCTTACTTCCCAGAACTCGAGCAGCAATGTTGGATTCCCTATAGAGATTTGTATCCAGAGACTCAGTGCAGTCTTTATATTCTGATTATTAATCAGTCTTGCTGTATTGGCTTCTATGGCAGATATTAATTGACTTGTGCTGTTTTGATAATTTATGACGACCCCTAAGCTTAGCCTCCCAACTGAAGCCCAGACCACACTGAGCATGTGCGAGTCTTGATATTGCAGAAATGTCTAACAAAGTTACAAGATGACAGCCCCCTGCGCCAACTTTGAAAGCATAAATCATATGTCTTATTAGGCTGCTGGTGCAGTAAGTTCATGTTTATATTTAGTATACAAAATACAGTATTTGTAACATTGTTGTATTTTAGACTTTAGTTGCCCTTTAAAGGGGTAATTCATTAGTTACTTCTGTGCTGAATACTATAGATGCAGCATTGTGTGCCACAGGCCGGCCAACCCCGGGTAGAAAATGTTATAATATATTTCACGTCTCTCTTTCCTCACATCTGTTTTAAAGCTGCCAACACAGATCGGCAACTGGGAATAATAACGGTGTAGCTGGCAGACTCACCAAATGATCATACAGCATGTTGAAATCACTCACATTTAACCTGAATTAAAATCATTCTAGATATACAGGACTGTATACAGGAATGTGTGTGTGTAGCTATAAATATATATATATATATATATATACAGTATATATATATATATATATATATATATACAGTATATATATATATATATATATATATATATATATATATATATATATATATATATATAGAGAGAGAGAAGTGAAGAAGCTCGCACTCACAGGACTTATCAAAATCAAAAATGGTGTTTATTTCAATATAAGTAACTAACGTTTCGGCTTGCACTCAAGCCTTTCTCAATATATATATAGTGAGAGAGAGATGTCCTTACCTCCATGATGCTCAAAGGGATAGAAGAAATGTGAAAACAGAAAGTTCTCTGCTTCTGTCCTGTAAACCTCCTGCAAGTGAAACAGAAAGAAACCACACATTAGTATTTAACACTTGGCCAAGATAAGTTCTCTAAAGTCAAGCAGTGCCAGGGAGCGAGAGTGACCCCCGAGGCCTATGATGTCACCGGGCAATCTGATATCAATACGGGAATTGTATGCGCTTAACCTTTGTAACCTTGGCCGCAACAGTGATGCAATATCATATGCCTTTCTGGAATGATCTCTATTGTTCCTTCAGCGCATTTATTTATGGCTCAGGTAACAGAACAATGCAACCTTTTTGTTTATACAACGCGGCATTATTTATAGCGCATTATTTATTGCGGGTCAGGCAATGTTATTCATGGCACCCATTGTACTTTGTGCAGTAGTTGTTGCTGCTGGGGCATTTGGGTCATTTGCCAGACTAAATAGGGCAGAAGAATTCATTTGTAAAGCACTTTCATGTACAACATGATCCCCCTTTCCATGGTTCTCAAGAGCAGTTGAAGGAGTAGAAGGTATTTAATCAGATTCGCCTTTCAAATGAAACCCCTGTACAATGAACTACTCATTATCTACACACAAGCAGCAAATGCCGATGTATATAAATACATATGGGTATGGGATCCTTTATCTGAAAACCCGTTATCCAGAAAGCTCTGAATTACAGAAAGGCCATCTCCCATAGATTCCATTTTATCCTTATAATCCAAGTTTTTAAAAATGATTTCCTTTTTTTTCTGTAATAATAAAACAGTCGCTTGTACTTGATCCCAGCTAAGATATCATTAATCCTTATTGGAAGCAAAGCCAGCCTATTGGGTTTATTTATTGTTTCCATGATTTGTTAGTAGACTTAAGGTATGTAAATTCAAATTACAGAAAGATCTGTTATCTGGAAAGCCCCAGGTACCGAGCATTTTGGATAACAGGTCCCATGTATGTATGTGTATATATATATATATATATATATATATATATATATATATAGATATATATATATAGATATATATATATATATATATATATATATATATATATATATATATATGTATAAAATACTATATTAAAAGCCAAAATAAACTTCCCCATGCAGTAGAAAACTGCTCCCTTTCAACCAATGACCATCCAATTACAAACCTATGAATAATAGTGCCAGTGGCATAGGTTCTACATTTCTGGACAGCATTTTTTAAAAGCATCAAAGAGCCCACAGCGGCAATGAAAGGGTTACATAAAATATGACCATTTTCATACAAGTTTTATAACATATATCAGGGCGTGAGCTGTGCATGGGGTGTGTCAGAAGCCACAAGACATTGTCTAGAAATCAGCGCAATTATCTGGCAGTTGTGCATGCCATGCATAGCAGGATTACTCACTAGTGAATTTCAGTGTCTGAGGTTTAACCTCTAAAATTCCACTTTGCAATAATATTCTGTTAAGCTTGTGTCCAATTCAGGATTTTTTTTTATTTATTTTCAGATTATTTGCTGGGGGAAGCTTTTCTTTATCTCTGACCCTGTCTAAATCCTGTGCAGCGAAAAGCCGAACAGCTACTTTAGTCTATTATTTATTTCCCTAAAACCCTAAAATGTCTAGTGGTTTGCTGGCAATTGACTTTCTTTTATTTGTTACTCTTTAATGGTTCTGTTATTTTCCTTGTGGCATTCCTGCATTATTATTGACTGGCCAAGGATAATGGTTGTCACGTGCGGTTCCAGCAATGCCCTTGCTCTTAAAGGGACCATTGATGCAAAAAAAAACAAAAAACAACAACAAGAGCATTTAAGTATAATGTAGTTTTACCCTTCCCTGTACAAATTGGATCTTGAATATGGTTTATATAAATAAGCTGCTGTGGGTGCAACAATTCAAGCTGAATCCAGACATTAGGGTCCATGTATGTACAGCAGGTAACAAAGAAGCTGTGTAGAAAACAATGGTTTTAGCATTTAGCCAGGGACATATGCAAGAGCAGATGCCTTTCAGCTCTCTATAGAACTACAGAATACAAACTTCAGTTCTAGCTGCTCGGACAGATACAAAACTAGTGGCACACATGTTGTTTTCACTGCTGGTGTAAATACACATTCAAGGGACACAAGGCAGCAGATAAGGTAAATACACATGTAGAGAAAACCCAAAATGCTGCCTTGCCTGTTCTGTATATTTGTGCCACTGATATGTCAATGCAGACACATACAGGGGATGGAAGGCAGGAAATTCTGGATACCAATTCCATTAGCCTAAAGGCAATGGCACACGTTGGCAGGGGCATTGGCTTAACTATAGAGGAAACAGACCCCATTGTGGTCACAGGGGGGACAGAGGGGCCTGGAGCACAGGGTCTGCTCCCTCTATAGCAGTGATCCCCAACCAGTAGCTTGTGAGTAACATGTTGCTCTCCAATCCCTTGGATGTTGCACCCCGTGGCCTCAAAACAGGAGCTCATTTTTTAATTCCAGTCTTGGAGGCAAGTTTTACTTGCATAAAAACCAGGTGCACTGCCAAACAGAGTCTCAATGTAGACTGACAATCCACATAGGGGCTACTAAATAGCCAATCACAGCCCTTATTTGGCACCCCAGGAACATTTTTCAAGCTAGTGTTGCTCCCCAACACTTTTTACTTCTGAATGTTGCTCACAGGTTCTAAAGGTTGGGGATCCCTGCTCTATAGTTAAGAAAATTCGATCTCTCCAGTTGTTCTCCTACCTTGGCACGAACAGGTAGAGGGTGGCTGCGGTGGGAGTGGTGGTAATGGTGGGGTTGTTAAGTTTACCAGGCCTAGCTGAAGATTTTTTTTGGGTGGCTAACTCTACTGGGCAGGTAACTTGTGATCCCCAGACCTCATCCCCTTCACTCACACCGTCAAGTCCTGACACCCCAATGCGTACCTCCCAACATTTTGAAAATAGAAAGAGGGACAAAAAGATTTGCACTGCAAATTTTTTGACCATGCCTATTTTGTGTCCACACCCCCTAATTCCCATGTCCATTTTACAAAAATTGGCAGGTTATGAATGTTTGAACTCATTTCTGTGGCTTTTATGTGTTATAACAGTTTTGCTAATGAAGGTGAATCGCCCTTGAAGCTGTGAGTCTAAGTTCTCCCAAGAGACCTGCTTATCTAAGTATCTATTCTGGGCTCTCTGCCAAAAGCCAATTAAGTTAAAAACTTTGTATCTGGCTGTTCAGTGCAGGAGCTCCCTCGTAGGGCTCTAAGAAAATGAGTCATAATGTCTATAACACATTGTCATAACTATAGAGTGAGCAAACCAGTGGACAGGAGCCCACTAAGAGCTCTTACATATGAGTGTTCTTTATTGAATCAATTTGGAGTGTTTGCTGGCTCCCCATCCCAGAATTGCTTCCCACTTTTTGCAAGGGCAACTGGCCCGACCAGTGAGTGAACTGCCAGGGTCCAGAAAATTGCCACTGAAGTGAATAGGATGTAATTCTGGATGCTTTGTTGCCTGTCTGTTGACCTACTAATAATTTGAGTCTCCAGGTACCTTATCCAAGTCTTGGCTTTCACTTCAGCAAACAGACTTCAAAGCGAGGCCCAAACGTCAAGAAATCTATCTAGTATCAATCAGAGTTGACATTTTTGATGTATACTCCCTTCTGTTGTACAGAACTGCACAATATGTTGGTGTTTTATAAATATAAATCTAGAGTGAGTGAGGGGGGACATTGTTCTAGATACAAGAACTACGCTCCTATAATATTATTTAAGAGATACGGGGCATTTCCGCTTGACTTTA